>CM064972.1:59171227-59466579 GCA_032847665.1 Solanum chilense | reverse complement strand
ACTTGTTGAAACAATTTCAGTTTTTCATATACATATTAGTGACTTTCTTTTCAACTCCTTTGTCCATCATAAGTGTTGAATCCGACGAAAGATATCAAGCAAATACATCATGGGCTATTGGAAATTATATGACCTTTAAAAGTTGTTACTCATGAGGGAAATCATCTAAATATATTTTGCAGGACACGCATAGTACAACCTATAAACACAAATATTTTTAACATCCAATTGCTTGACATACTCCTAATAACTACAAGATATCAACAAGGTAGTGGAAATCTTCTGTATTGTTGGTCCATCAAGAAAAAGAATAGGAAGGAGCAATAGCAACCAAAAGGATTTCATGTTTCATCATTGGTCTTTTCCACTTTGATCTGGTTCAGAGTTTTCCTTGGGGACATCCTTCTCTTGCTCTTGAGCAGTAGAAGCAAGGCACAGATCCTCTTGGACGCGTAGGTCACTCTCTCTGGTGTCTTGGGGAAACCCTTGGGACCCTGAGCTCCCTTGTTGCTCAGAAACTAAGCTTGTTAGACCATTCTGCCTCAGATATGTCTCTAGCGGCAGACATGCTTGCTGAAGAAGAGACATCATGCTAATATGAGATGAACCTGTATCTTCACGATTTGGGTGACAGTTTAAGTCTAATTGCGACTTACTTATTTCAGGAAGCTTCTGCAATTGATTGCTGCTATGGCCCCTCGCCAGTGTCTCGCTTCCAGATCTTTCTCTGTCTGAAGGATCAACTTCTGGTTTTACTTGTCTGGAGAAGCTGTCCACTTCAGTCTCTTCCTTGGAACTCCACATAAGTTGATTCCTCTGGCCAAGTTCCGCTTCACGTTCTGATTGACGCTTCTTTTTGCGCATCATAAGTGTCTTGAAACGACGTTTCACTGTCATGCAGACATTGCAAGTACATGTTGGATTATGTTTGCCCTTCCCACTGGGAGGCTGGATGCACACAATGCAAGAACATCCAGGTCGATGCCTTGGGTGTTTAGTTGTTGTTGCAACTGATGCGGGACCAGGCTCTCTTGGATCACCAGCAATGCTTATCCCATTTGCTTGAGAATCTAAATCAGAAGAATCATGGGCCTGTGTTATCCTTAGGCCTGACGCACTTCTTTGTTTCTTGAAATCTGTACAACAACGACAACAAAACTAAGAACCATAGTTTTTTATAAAACTAAATAAGTGTCCCCAACCAAATGACTGCAAGTGGAATGACTGTCAGGTATGCAACATTGTATTTAGAACGGATGGGAGGTAATTCATCCTATATTTTCATATCATATGTGCACAACTGGTTACATGTTAATTATGTGACCGGTAAATGACATTTAGTTTAGCACAACTACAGGCTTACAAATGATGAATGCATTACATAAGTATATTAAATTAAGAGTTCGTGAATTTTAGGACGTTATCATATAAGAACAAGCTGGTGCATGACCGAAATATACACTAAAACTAAAGCAACAAGTTACTTTACCCTTGTCCATTTTGAGAAGAGTTTCAAGCTCTCTGGGTGTTAAATCGTCTGGGACAGAACAAGAGGACCTGAGAACATGAACATGATTAGTGTAATTTTAAGTCGCATAAGTGCTGTTGAGCAAAATTCCTTGAATTGCGGAGTCCTGACCTGCTATGATCTGAAATGTTGTCCTGACATGTCCACTGAGGAGGTAGAAGATAATCAGCTGGCAACTTTCGCCACTTAAAGCAATTATCACATTGAGCCCACTGCTCCTGCTCCCTGGGATCAGAGATATACCAGTAAAACTTCCAATTTGAACTGTCTAGGGAATATCAAATGTCAATGATGGACATGAAAAAGAATCTTTAGAAAAGAAAATATATGTTTTGTAAGAGTATTTGTTGTAGTTGAATATTTTGAACAAATTACAGTCTATAGTTCAAACTTCAATGGTGAATTGATGATGTCATCCTATTCGGTGCCTCTGTGTCTATACCCGCTCCAATACCTTCCCATTATATTGCCATCTACTCTCTCTTTTCTGTGTTCTTAATCATTGGAGAAATAAACAGGTCAAAGAATGCCAAGGGAAGAGACATCAACACTAGAAATATCAGCTTCCAAAATTAACGTCTGAATAGAAGAAAAGACATAGTTGGAATATGACAGAAGAAAGGAGTCTCTCGGAGGAAACAGCCACTGTACAGAGAGCTGTCTTAGGACCAAACTTTTGGGAAAGAGGAAAGCTCATGTCGTAGCTGCAGAATGAGTTAGAATTTACAAATTTCAGTGACATTCTTCACGATTTCATGCTGACCAAACCAGTTATTAACATAAAATTGTTTCCTATCAGCCATATAACAAGGTCGCCGGGTGCGTACAGATCGTCCAAAAGTTAAGCTTTTTTGGAGGATTCGACAGAGTTGTGGCAGCTGTTTTTGGAGTCTAAGCAATATAGGCCCTGGATTCCTTGTTAGTGAAAAATATTCAGAAAAGGTAACTTATGACGGTCTTTTATTGCTGATGTCCTTTCTCATAATTTTTTAAGCAACACGTTAGAGTAGTGGAATACATTCTGATAAGATATTCTTTCTTACCCAGATAAGCGGACAGTAAATATACTCCTCTTTCCAAGAACAGGTGGTTGCTGCATTTTGAAGAACAAAGTTACAAACCAAAGCCAGAGTTTTTTAGTGGACTGATTAAATCTTAATAGCAATTCTCGTGTATTAAGATAATGTCAAATTCATCTAGTTCAACCATAAAGCATGAGCAGCACAAATTATTTCAGAGACAAAGCAACATACTTCGTATTCTTCAAATTCTTGGTCCTCAATGGTGACAGTAGTTGGCTGGACGCTCAGTGGTGGTCGGAGCATATCCTGTAACTCCTCCCATGAAAGCTTCAACTCCAAAGCCTCATGGGCATCAATGAGCAGTCTCTTACTTTTTGACCCAATATTACGACTTCTTTTACGCTCTGAAACAGGCATTGAAGGGGAGAAGGCACCATCTGCATTCCTGCCTCCGGTCTTCTCAGTTAAGTACCAGCTAAAATCACCACCATTGAAATGCTTAGAGGACAAATTCACAGAAGGCTCCCTGCTTCCTTTAAATGACTGCAGAAGGCCAGAGTAACCACTCATTAAAGGTACATTCTCAGGCATTGCTGAGAAGGAGGTGGGTTCAGCAGAGAAAACACTCTTGGGTATGGCTGACAGACGATTTTCCTGTTTAGGCAATATAATCAATATTATATCCCATAAGCCACTAAAGTGAGCTCACATGAAACCCTATGTGGAATAGTTACCTGAGTTATTTTAACAGTTGATGCTTTACGAAACCCCATTAAAAGCTTTCCTTCAGGATCCATGCGGCTGAAAGTTACTGCAATGAAATGTTCTTATAGGATGAGAAATGAGTAGTAGAATCCTAAATCTGAAAGAGAGCACAAAAACAAACAAGGAACAAAAACATAAAATGACAGGTACTAAAGAAATGGACCTTGCGCCTAACTCAACCCCAAAAGCTAGCTCAAGAGGTGAGGATTGCCCAAGATCATTTAAAGAGTCTAAATTCCCTTTTCCATTGCCGACGTTGGACTCTTCACAACACAAAAATTTTGGAATTCATTCACTAGAGAAAAACATGTGTTTCTCCAGCTTTCTATCCATTTCTTGAGCATGTGCAGCTTATCAGGAGCTGGACCGACTCATGAGCAAGATCAATGCAAGAATATGAGCACAGAAGTCAGCAAGCACACAGGTCAAACTCATGTTCTGTTTTGTTATCTTGATTTGAGAATACAAAAATAATTTTTGTTAGCAGTTGAAGGACTCTTATAAATATATTGAATCATTGAGCCAGTACACCAGACATTTTCAGTAAAAACCTAAAAGAAAACTAAATCTTTCATATTAGATAAAGAAGATAGGGAAAAATATTCCATACGGTATTTGCTTCTTCACTCTTTTCGCTTCCTGGCATAACGTTTTTATATTCAAACCTGTTAGGAACCATACTAGAGGAGCAACTTTACTCATTGTTGTTTTATAGCTAATAAAATCTAAACTTGGAAAAGTGAAAGAAGTATTGGCCCTATTACTGTCATTCTAATTCCAGAATAGCTGACTGGCTTTAACAAAGAGTGATAAGCAAAAGCATGTATTTGAAGAGTGTCAAAAATTCAAATTTCATAGATTCTATTTATAACCTGACCCCCTTTATCTCAAATAGGGGTAATGAGTATTGAACTGCCAGCATCATTGCTTCAATGTTGAGTTAAAGCAAAGAACTAGGGGTAGCAAAATTTACCCAATTATTTAAAACCTGCCCAAAACTTATCAGGTTGGGCATGAGATATTTCAGAGTCCAGAGCCAAAAGGGTAAAAAAAAATTGTCAAAAATTCCAAAAGAGCAACAAAAGTAATTATGAAACCAAAAGGGCAACTTTCTGACTGATAACTGGACGACCTTTAAATCAGGGTAGCTGCCGCAAGGCGCGGAATTCCATGTGCCTTGCAAGGCACAACCAACCTTGCAAGGCGCACGAAATTTAGCATGGCAGTTTTGTTTTTTAAAAAAGGAAAATTTGTTCAATTGATATAAATTGATTATTTTTTAAAAGTATACTATTGGGCTTAATTTTAGGATATTCGTAAAACCTTTTAATTATAGCTAGAGTTTAAATATATTATTATTATTAATAATAATTATTATTCTTATTATTAATAATAATAATAATAATTATTATTATTATTATTATTTATAATATTTATAATATATTTAAACTCTATCTATAATTAAAGGGAAAACCATATAAAATAGCAAACTTTTCATTCAAAATAAATATAAACACGGTTTTATTTCATTCTAATCCGTATTTCATTCTAATCCGTAGCAAACAGTTTTGTCAGTCGCCTCTCTCCCAGTGAATCTCGCTGATTCACTCGCCTCGCCTTTTTTTGTTGAAAAATCAATTGGACAAATACCATTGCTATTCGTTTAGTAAGAGAGAATAGATAGAGCTCTCATTTTGTTACATGCGGCGATGTCATTCAATTTCATCTCAATTTACAACAAAATAGACTAGATACAGTCTTAGTCCACTCAACAGTAGATCAAAGGAAAACGGAGAAGTCTTAACATTATCGCCTAAATCACCTTGTAGCAGTTCTTGCACTCATTGATGTATGATAATTGGTGCTTCTATCTTTCATGTAAGAAGTGTAAACATCATCATATTGATTTGGTTTGTTTGGATCGGTTGTGGCTCTCTGACTTTATACAAACACAAATGTATACATTGTTTTTGTGTTTGTATAAAGCGAGAGAAAATTGTATATACAAATACGAATGCATATATTTATATCCTATAAACTTATGATTATCCAAATACAATCTTTCCTTGCCCAATTTTCTTTTGTATTGCTTTCTTTCTCTCTTTATATAAACACAAATTATACAATTGATCTTTTGTATATGTATAATACAACTGATTTCTTTTGTATATGCATAGCGATTATACAACTGTTATCTTTGTATAATATAGTGAAATACATATATTTATGTTTGCTATGGAGCGTAATTATGCAAACTATAGCTATAACATACAAATATGATTTTTATGTTTGTTATATGTGAAAGTTGTTCATAATTAAAAGGTTTTACGAATATCCTAAAATTAAGCCCAATAGTATAACTTTTAAAAAACAATCAATTTATATCAATAGAACAATTTATTTTTTAAAAAAAAAAACACCGCAAGGCACATGACGACTGCGCCTTGCAAGGCGCATGTAATTCCGCGCCTTGCCGCGGTGCCCTGATTTAAATGTCGTCAAATTCTTCGCCAGAAAGTTTCCCTTTTGGTTCTATAATTAATTTTGTTGCTCTTTCAGAATTTTTGACAAATTTTCTTACCCATTTTGACTCTGGACGCAGATATTTCACTGATGAACTAATTTGAGCTATGTCCAACTTAGTCTGTCTTAGACAAGCTGCCCAAACATAATCGTAGATGTCTACCATAGCCCACAGGAATGGAGAAAGATTTAATTCAAGGTTAAGAATGTAAGCTAAAAATATCAAACATGTCAGACTAACGGAACTTACTACAGAAACTGTCTCTTACTAGAACGTAAACTTATTTATTGGAAAGAAAACAGGATGGGTCAAGTTTGTTTATTTAATTTTGGGGAGGGAGAGGGGGGCTTATGACCAAGTTAATATTGGGCAGGTTGGGACTTGGGTAATGACCTATTTATTGACTCAACCCATTTGCTAACCCCATGTGTAAAAGAACTAAAATGTCTTAACAATAGAATGTCATGAACAGGAGATTTCATCTCATGAATAAAGACAATCTTATCAAGCCTAGGAAAATGATTACTGCTTAATGTTAACAAGGTAATCCAAATATGACAGGCTTTATGGCTCACTACAAAAGAATGAAACTTCATTACCTGTATCTCCGGCTTGTAATTGCATAGATTGTATGCAAGGGGTCACACCCTCGAGAACATACATCCTGCTGTTGTTGTTTGGCCAAAATCTGAACTGGAATACCCATTCTTTGCCCTTCACATCTTGAATCCGCAGAGGAAGGCCTTCTGGTTGAGAAATTGGTGGGAAATATGCCTGAACAATGAAAATAGTTAAATTTTATGAAATTGCTGGTGTCACCACGAGGACAAAGGTAAAGGAAGACTAGGCCTCTACTTTGGTGGGCAAAAAAGTCAGTAGAGAAGAATGTGTAAAAATGAGGAGGATGAAACAAATGTGGAAGTTGGAAACATACTTCAGCACACGCTTTAGGAAGCACCAAACGGCCAATTCGACCTGCATCACTTGCACTCAGGACCTTCTCAAATAATGGTATGATGGTGGAATTTGAGCTTGAAAAGACATTGTCAAGGAAATCATGTATGAAATAGGTCAACAACAATAAATCTAATTTAAGAACTTATGATGGATACTCTCCAGATATTTGCTGCAACTCCTGGTCTGTTATCCTTGGCCAATAGCGTGGAAGCAGCTGATTTTTAATCCGACCTTCAACAGGTGGTCTGGCAACACGAATCTGTGAAATTATGCCAGCATTCATCTCCGGTCCCAAAGCAGAGGCAGATTTTGGGGGTTTGGGCAATAGATTTCGAGATCTAGACCCTTGCTGCAAGGAAAAAATTGTCTTGTTCAGGTCCCCCTCATCCAATGTAGTAGGAAAGAGCTTTGAGTTCGGTGAAGGTGCAGACAGAGCTATGCTTAAATTTGTTTGCACCGTTGATCCATGGATCTCTACAACTCCTTTGTATCCGTTATATGAATCCAGTTTGGCATTTTTAGAGGACTCCGCCGAAGCCTGACACAAATTTGATGAAAAAGTGCTTCCAGATTCTACAGCAGGATGGAAGGTTTCTTCCATTTTTATTTGGCCTATAGGACTATTGGTGTTGTCATTCTGGTGTAGGAGCAGAAGTGCTGGATCAATACTGTCAGAACCCTCTCTTTTATTTGGTTCTGAACCATTTATCTGACTGCCCAGAGAAGTGGAAGCTGTTTCACCAACACTGTTTGAGATAGAAGTTCCAAAAGCTTTGGGCTTCTCATGATTTGGGGTCTGCAGGAAAATGGAAGAACATGATGCAGGATGCAATTATAGTTCCTAAATTTCTAATAGCGGAACCCCTAAGAAACAATGTCAAGTCTAGCAACTTCAATCTGTCACTTCCAATTTAAAAAATACTTGCTTATTAAAAACTAGACTTGCTTAACTACATTCAAAATAAAAATAGGGCATCCTACTCCAGAACAATGTTAGAGAACAATCAGGAAATAGAACCGATAAACAGATGGCAAGCAAGAGTGCAATTTGCTGGGTTTTTTCCTTGGATGTGATTTTTTTTGTATAAAATCAATAGGAGCAATGTCCACGAGTTGTTAGAGTTTACTATGTTATTCAAATGTTGTATGGACAACTACTTAAATAGTAAAATTACAATCCAAGGAGAGCTAGCAAGCCAACTTCAGTAATTACAATTCATTTGTGTGTCACAGTACAAAAGTTCACATGAATGCATAAAATTTATCTCACAGTATGTTGCTGACAGCTCCTCACACAGCTGATACAATTAATGCCCCCGCTATCGAGCAGCTCTAGCAAAGAGCTAGAAGCAATACATCCGCAATGAAGACGCTGTGAATACCAAAATTAGTTTAAAAGGTAAGTGGCTCTGCAGAGAATTAGATTGTACTATGGACAGAAATACTATTCTGGAGCTAACCTTGCCACATGAAATGCACTCCCTCCAACCAGTGTCCTCCGAGTGGAATAAATCACAGAAGAGTAGTTGTTCATAAGCATTCCTGGAGTAAATCCAAATCCCATGTTATGACATCGAGAGTTAGTGATCTAATTCTCAGGAAAATCGGAATGAAGTTAGGTCACAACTCACAAGATGGTATATACAAACTTCACATGACAAATTGTAGACCAAGCAGAAGATATCTGGGATGTTTTAGATTATTTGTAAGTAGTAGAGGTGATAGACGGCAATATGACTAGACTGTAATACCTTTTGAAGGGGACTACATATTTTGGATGTAGTCTACCTGTGAATATATAGATTACTGTTACCATCCTCAAAAAAAACTTGTAGACCAATATATATATTTCATTTTACGAGATATTTTAGCGCTTCATAAAAACAATTGATGAGAAGTCCTACACCTAACTTGAGGCAATTAATACGTGTTTAAATTCATCCCACTTTTAGCAGACACCAATGTTTCTAATATAATGTTGAGAAATCTACCCTTTCACCAATTTGACAGTAGTCGGCTTGCCAGAATTTTGTATTAAAACTTAAGGTATCCTTTTATTCCTCCAAGTTTCCAAATTCAATTACTTTCAACATACTTATTTCTAAGTATTTAGTTAGTATGATTCTGGCTTCATCAGCATGAAGGACTATTTTGTTAAATCTATACTCTCCACCATTCAAGCAAAGAGAACTTGGTCAATAGACCTTTTAGGCGTAAGAGATAATCTACCATTGCCTTTGAGATAAAATCAGTACACTCAGAGAAAGGCATCCGCAGATTGCTAAATGATGGTCATCTACTCTAAGTGAGTTGACATTTGGGAAGAAAAACTGATCTCATATTAACAAGAATAGAATGTATAAAATAAGTCATCAAACTATAGTAACCCACTGCCTGCATGAATTGGGCAAGAAAAGAGTGAACACTATAGAAGGTCGACAAGGGGGAGGCGTACCAGTCGAAGAGTTAGACTGAAAACCGTAGGAATCAAAGCTTGCTCCCCAGTAGGTGCATTAGGTCAATTCATCCCATCTGCAGTCTGCCTAAGCCATGATGGTCAGAATTACCGAGAATTATGTGATATCTGTGCTGATGAATTAGTTAACATATGCTAGCGCAAGTTGGTCCTCGAACCATCTTAACTTTTTTAAGAAAAAAGAGCTCAGAAGTTTCCGTTCAACCCACTAATGGCACTGGTTTGTGATTTTGCCACGCAATACTGAAGAGAATCTTGCTCATTAATGGACGGGCAGGCTCCTGAGTCAGTGATACAACTCTACAACTATGTGGTCTTCAATTCTAATTGGTTACCACCATATTCCAATATATCGCCATTGAATCTTTTTAATTATTTTTTTGACTATACCAGGAATTGCTTTGGCATCAATTGGCATCAATAAGTTTTATTCAAATGTGTCTATACTAGAAGCGTTCTCCGGATATAATTTCTCAAACTGGATGCCCTAAGACTCTGCATTAGTTTCAGTTTTCAGTTTATGGTGAAACTGTCGTTAGCTACATTTTAATCCAAAGTTAAAGTGAATGTTTTTCCTTTCGGCAATGCAGGTGGTAGATTGCAAAAGATACAAGTTTATCATGAATTTAACTACCAGTCATCTATCCTGACCAAGAAACAAAAGCCAAACAGAAAAATAACAGAAAAAGTAAAACAAACAAACAAAACAAAACAAAAGGGAAAAAATAACAAATATTAATAATAAAATAGTTTCATTCCATCAGCACTGTATTATTTACTGTAAGTGAAATCACTGCATGCAATCTCTATTTCATATGAACGCCAAAAAGAGCAAAAAAAGACAGTTGCTCCACAGTAACTTAACATGGAACCAAATAGACAATTCTGGAAAGAAAAAAAAGTTATGCCATCACTTCAACGCAGGGGCGGAGCCACCTTATCACTAGGGATCCATCCGAACCCCCTTCGGCCGGAAAATTATATTATTGTGACATGGTTAAAATAATTTTTTAGGTATATACGATAGATGTCGAACCCCCTTCGGCTACTTCGTGTGTTTATTTCTTCAGATTTTGAACCCCCTTATTAAAAATTCTGGCTCGCTTCAACGGCCTCACTTAGATCACAAGCCCATGCTCCTGATCTCATCCAGAAAAACCTCACTATGACACAGCAAGAACCACAGATAATTCAAATCCTTAGGAGAACGTAAGCAGGTTAATCTGCACTGACTTCCTAAAAGACAACAAGTGAAACAGAAAAAAGAAGGATTATCTTTCCCACATTTTGATCTTGCGGGATCTTTAATCTTTCCAAAACTTTTGAGCAACCATTACTAGGGTGCATGAAATGGACTAGGAACATATTATCCCAATAGAATTAATTCTCTCAAATTGAATATGCAATCTCTAATTTGAAAAGGTAAAGTAATTGTTTAGTCGAATTAAAGAACAGTCAGATTAAAGAACATGATTTAGCAAATTTCTTTCAGCAAAACAAAAAGGATAATTCTCTGAGCTGCTACAGTATTCACCAACACAGTAACATAAACACAGAAACTGTTCAGATTGTAGATACTCCTTCCGTTTCAAAAAAGAACAATCAGCTCAATAAACAAATTTCAAACCATCTCAATTAGTAGGACATTGGTTCCTTACTCTTTTCTCGAATAAAATAAACAAATTCAAAACCTACACAAAGAGTATATAAGTCACAACATTTTCACAATGAAAATCACTGTTTGACATTCCAAATGGTAATGTTGTCATATAAAATGATCAAACAGAGTTGAGTACTAGGCAAACCAGTTTCTACAAACAAAAAGAACAACAAAACTGAATTTACAAACATATATAAATTAAGTATAAAGAGAGAGTGAGATCTGAATTGAATTACCCGCACTTATCACAGAGGGTGGCATATTCACCAGATCGCAAAGGCCACCCTTTTTTCCACTCAATTGAAGAAGTTGTCCCACACAATCCATTCATGCAAATCTTCGACTCCATTCCTAAAACCCTTACCTCTAATCAAGCCCTAATACAACATAATCTTCCTCTTAATACTCCATACGCAAAACCCAAAAAAAAAAGTTTCTTTTTTGAGCTAAAAATGAAGTCTTTAGAAAAACCCAAGTATGAAATAGTTGAATAATAAGTGTAAAGCAAGAATCTTGAAAACAAAAGTTAAAGACATAAACTTTAAGCTAGTAAGCTGCAGTGTTTGTGGGTCTGTTTTAAAATTTGTGATGGAGAAATATTAGGGAAGTTTGTTGAATTTCCGGTACCGGAACGGTGGAATTGAGAGAGAGAGAGAGAGAGAGAGAGAGAAGCGTAAAGTGTAAAACAGTTCAAAAATGGAAAAGGGGACATGCAGGGAGGGAGAGACTTGAAGGGTCAGCAAAGGTCGCCCGCCTTTCTCTTTCAGTTCTTCTTCCACTAACGTCTCTCTCTATCTCTATTTCTTTTTCACTTTATCATATCAGCTTTTCTTTGAACATTGAAAACAAAGCTCATGTTTATATAATTTGATCAAAAAAATAGAAGTTTTGTGACTAAATTGCAAAGTAATAGTTAAGACCAACTATGTTGTAACCTCTCTCGTTTAGATAGGATGAAAGTGGCTTCGATGCGGGAGTTAAGAGCAAGATAATTTTGAATATTTGAAAGTGATACGTTTTGATGTTCTAGTGTGGATATGTGAGTGATTGACTATATATTATTTTACATAGATAGAGGTAGAACGAGAAAGTAGTAGAAATAAATGTGTATGATGTTACATAGGAGGTTGTGAAGAATACAAATTAGGACTGAAAGCTAATAAATAGACGTGAATTGATGAGGCCTGGAAATAGATGCTTAGGATCTTACATAGAAAAATTAGGGAGAACACAAATTAGGATAGAAAGTTAAAAGATTGTTGCGTGTTGTCTAATCATCTGTTTATATTAGTAGTTAGTGTTGCACTCGTAATTTCTAGTTCTTTGATTTTTATTACTTATTATCTTATAATTTTGGTCATCACATGATTCAATTATAATCATTGTCTTGTTACTATCAGTTATCTTATTTTTATATTATTTCATATACTTTTATCCATAATAATATCTCTATTTTTAGGTAAAAGATGATATATGCATACATTATATCTTTGCTAGAATCTCCTTTGTTGTTGTTATTAGTGTAGAGAAGTTTTGTGCGTGAAAGAAAATAACTTGAAAAAACAGTAAAAATTAATTTTTTATAACTTAAAATCAATTAGAAAATAACTCCCCTTAAAAAGTAAGTACAATATTTGAAAGCTTTACAAAAGGGTCTTAAATGAGTTTTTTAATGAAAAAAGTGTTTTGTACATTTTTCTCTAAATTTAATTTATTTATTTATTTAGTTACGTCAAACAAGAATGACATGTTTATAGCAAGTAACAATTTAACATTAAAATATTTATTTTACTTCTTATAAAATAATTTATAACAACACAAATATCTATTTTCTGTGTTTTAAAAAGGATGACATAGTTTAACTTAAAACGAAATTTAAGAAAAAAAAAAGACTTGTTAATCTCGTTGTTCTAAATTAAAGTTATATAAATATATCAAAATGCTCTTTAATCTTGTGGTTTAAATATATCACATGAAAAGTTAAAGTTAAAGTGTTGAAAAAAAAAAGGAAACAATTTTTTTTTAAAACATATTAAAAAGAAAATAAGGTCATTTTTTTAAACAAATGAGTATCACTTATCTCAAATAAGTTTCAATTTTTTTTTTAATTTTAAAATTTTATATCGAATCAAATTAACTCATATATATTAAAATAAGAAACGATATAATAAAAAAAATGGCTATATAGGAAGTGGGAGTCCTAATCAAAAGGACAAAAATCCACTTTGCTTTTCAAGTATGGTTCTTTTGGCTTAGTGTGTACGATAAGATTAGAACTAAGATTAGATGTGTGTCAATCATCATTGCGTAATTAAACGGATAAGTAAACTAATCAAAATTAGTTTATTCAATCCCCTAATTGATTACTTCTTCTACGCGTGCTATGCTAATACTACAATGACATCATGCTTATCAAATCTTTAACCAAAAACCATTAACTACAAAATTAGGTCACGAGGGGTGGGTGAGTGACATTACTTTTTTTTCCCTCTATGTAACAAACATAAAAGAGATTTTTAAAATTGTCTCGAGTGTTTTATTTTTAATGTATGATTTACATTTTGATTTTTAAAAAATGTTATTAAGCGCAATAAAATTAAATATTTAAAAGTTATAATAACGTAAAATGAAAATGTTTTCTCCGTATAACATCTTGTATGTCAGTTAACAAAGCAATATACTCATTATTTTTTCATAATTACATTATGCGCTAAATCTTACTAAAAAGAGGTGTATGTAATTTTTAATTAGATTAAATTGGAACCTTTTAAAACCTTGTGAGATTCTACGTTAAAGATATAAATCATTCGTCGCAAGTGTATCAGCTTCGATCAGCTGATGTCCTACTTGATCATGTCTATTAAGGTCCATTTCTAAGTGTAGGAAGTAGATTTGTAGTACTAAGTTAAGTTCAAAGTCTTCTATTGATTAAGGTTTTCGATGAGATCATACAAGAGACGATTTCATGGATAGTTTTTTATACTTGTTTGTAGGGGTGTAACAAGCCAAATCGTAAAAAAAAAAATCGACTTGTGATTTGGTTTGATTGGTTTGGTTGTTGAAAAAAAAAATCGAGCACTCTTGTTTTGGTTGGTATTAGAATAAAAAAAGTCAAAATGAACCCAAACCAAACCGACATATATATATATATATATATATACACACACACACATAATTTTATTTATAGATAAAAAATATTGTTTATATATAATCTAGTTTGTTGATATTTTTTTAGTTAGTTTATAATTTTTAATTTTATATATTTATTTCAAATTTGGACTTGTAAAAATTGTAAATATTTTATTTTGTATTAAGATTCGAAGTTAAAGTTATATTGTTATAGCGTTTCAAATTTGAAGTTAACAATTTACTTTGTATATATTTTTTGTATTTAGTTTATCTCTATCCTTTAATCTTATTAATTTAACATAATGAACGTTGATATTTCCAAGAAAAAAAAATTTGAACTCATGTGAATTTTTCACTCTTTTCAGAAGTTTATATTCACTTAACATTTTTTGAGTTTAGTTTATCACATAGGTAAGCGAAAAAATATTTGATAGTTTTTTCAAATACCGTATAGTTGTAAAAAAAATCAAAAAAACCGATTAAAACCGAAACCAAAAAAATCAAATTTATATGATTTAATTTGATTTAATTTTTTGATTTAATAAACCAACATAATTGGTTTATATTTTTTTAAATGAAAAATCAAACTACTTTACCTATGTACACACCTATTTGTTTGGATAGTTTTTGAGTACATGTCTTTTTACCAATAAATCAATTTATTTATATAGTTATTTGTAAGGATGACAATTTCAGTCCATATAAGTGAAATGATATTATCTTGTCCATATTAAATTAGATGAATTACTCATATTTTCTTTCATTTTCTTAAATAAGTTAATATGGTCTTCAACCTATTTAAGCTCATACAAATATGGATAAAATGAATTAATATGAGAATGCATATTCAGCCCACATAAGTGAGAAATGAAAAAAAAAAATTATTGAAAAACAAAAAAATTTAGGAGTCGATTAGTGGAAGGTGGGGCCGGGGGAAGGAAGTAATTTTTTTTTTGTTGGAAAAACAATTTTTTTTTGTTTTTGGTTAATAAAAAAAATATAGGGGTAGGTTGGTGGAAAGTGGGGTGCTCGCGGAAGCGGTAATTTTTTTTTTTTTTTGAAAAACTATTTTTTTGTTTTGTTTTTAGGGGATAGGTTGGTGGAAGGGGGGTGCAGGATAGGGGTAAATAATTTTCTTTTTGAAAAAACAGTTTTTTTTTTTTGGGCAGGTTGGTGGAAGGTTGAGGGGTGGGGGTGCCTGATTCAATCCAACCGTTTGCATCCCAGTTCTTTGCATGAGCCCTCATAATAGAAAAAAATTATGTCTTTGAACCCGTGACAATTAAATCGCGTGTTTCATTTTATTCAGAATATAAAAATCACAATGAATATTTTTGCATTCCATCTTTTAGTTTCACATGTTTGAAAATATTTTATGATAAACTTAAATTTAGTCTTATTCAATACCATATCTTTAATATTTATGAGCTATTTCATTTATCAGTATTATTCATACCATCAACATAATTTCACTTGGAAGTATTACTTAGCATCAGGCGAACATAAGAATGAAGGTTCATTCGTCAATTCATGTTGAGATCTTTAATAACAATTTTTATGTTTCAAAACTATATTTTAAGTAGGTTTATTAGGGTCACTTAGTCAATGTAGGTTTGGCATCTTAATTCATTAAACTTTAGATATTAGTTTAATATATTCATGTCAGCTAGTTTTTGTACCCTTGGCAATGTATGAATCCCTTCCATCTGGAATATAGATTGAATTTCATTTTAACTCAAACAGAATATGTTGATTTTTAGTATTTTTCATAGTTCAATCTCAAATTTTTGTGTTGACCTTATATTTTATTGTTTCAGTTCAATACTTATCAATTGCATATTGATTTACTTGGTCATTGTATCAATTCGTGCATTGTCAATTTCATTATCAATTCAACATCTCAAATTTTATCATGTTCAGTCTACTAGAATCGCAATACATATCTCACATATATTAGTACATTTAAAGTAGTGGGCACATACTTTTTGCTATATATTGATTTATAACATATATTTAGATATTCAACATCCAACTCTTAGTACGATTTCTAATTAACTAAATAACAATATTGGTAAATCTTCATCTTACGAAGACAACCCCTATGTTTATTTCAATTGCTTAGTCTTAAAGTCGGACAGTTATAATTAGTTAGTAGCTTGTTCGAATAATTCGTCTCAGTAGACACTTTTAGAGAGTCAAATAGGAGTTCAACTATATACCTTTCAATTTTAAATAATATTTTTAATGTTATATTAGATCACAAGTTAGTTTAGAATCACTTGTAACTTTAAGTATCGTATTATAACTAGAGGGTAGTCTTAGATTGTGACAAATTTATAATTGATTTTGTTGAACAATTAATTAAGTGTGTACACCCTTGATTTTCCAAAATAGTAATTATATTTTGCTTTTCGAGAGTCAATTTGACTAATTTAAAGCTAAATTAAATTAAATTAATTCAATATATTAAAATTAAAATTCGTATATTCAAACGGAAAACTTGTATAAAATAGCAAACCAGTCATTTAAATTAAATGTTATAGCTATAGTTTCTTTTATTTATATTTTACAACAAATATTTAATACTTTTTGTCATCCCATTTGTATACCAAAATATACTAATCATGACCTATTTGTATACCGAAATATACAAATAAATTGAAATATACACTCATTTGCAATGTCGAAATATACATATGTAGTTACCATTTGTATACCAAAATATACAAATAAATCGAAATATACAAATGCATGACCCACCAGTATATGAAAAATATACAAATAGATCGAAATAGACAATTGCAACACCCATTTGTATACCGAAATATAAAATAAACTCAAATACTTATTTTTTTATGTTTATATATATTGAAATATACAGATTAATAGTTATAGTAAACATACAGTTTGCTATGGAACACAATTATACAAACTATAATTATAATATATAAATATGATTCCCCTTTTATGTTTGTTAAACCTAAAATTTACTCTATTCAAAATGCTATATTAAAAATACCATAAATTACACTTTTCTCATATCAATTTATTGCAAAAATACATCTTTAAGATATTGATCAAAATTCTTTTTATCACACTTTCAACTAAATCATTATACATATCATGACTTTCAATTTCAATATTTTATAATCTCCTCTCATCCTTCTAGTAATCAACATATACTTATTAACATATTTTGTTATAAGACATAATAAACAAGAGCTCTTATCAGTTATCAGCCAATGCCGTTTGACCATACGATAATCATGATATAGAATCATAAGATGAAAATGAAGTTTTCCTTAAACATGCTATATGAAATTTTTGTGTTATATATTTTCTCATAAAAATAAAAATTTCACAAATTATAAAATTATTAAAATAGCCCCAATTGTTTATTCAATCTTATCAAATAAAAAATTATAAAATTGCATAGTAAATTATTACAAAGGTATTTGTTCTCCACTTAAGTAATTGTTTCATCTAGCTTTAATTTAATAAAAAAAGAATTGAACTAAAATTATAGTTTACTAGTTTTAATATAATCCTCACACACAGAGCACTTCTCGATCATTTGACTGAGAAGACGAACCGACATTGTTACTTTGAACCATATGTTGATCGATATCATCCGCAACTATATTTTTATGTTTATAGACCATAAATATTTCATCACTTTAATAATCGGTTGTTGTGAGTTAAAATGACTATATGTTGGTGAGAATAATAAATTGTACCGCCGTTGAGAATAATAAATTTTAAAAAGTAATGATGTGATTATAAATTTTATTTACATATGAAATAAATTGTTAGAAGATATAAATGTGAGATTGTTTTAACAAAATATAAACTTGTGAATCAATTTTCGTATTAAAATATCTCAAATCATGATTTGAAATAACCATGTAATTTCATATCATGTTTTTTTGAGAATATGAAATCACATCTCATTATATAAAATCATGAGATGAAATCAGCGTGAAATCGCATGTCTAAACACTAATTCCATCTCACAATACTATATCGCATGATCAAACGCCTAATAAAACATCCCCAGATGTTTACTTCCAAAACAACCCCCAAATCCCAATATAATTAAGGTGCAACTATTTTAAGACTTAAAAAGATGGGGACTATTTTATATATTTTCAAAATTGTAGGACTAAAATTAAATATTTTTAAAACGGCATATTTTTCTAGTTTTCAATAAGCTTACTCCAAACTCTCTTTAAAATATTTATGTACTAATTCAATTAGATTTAGATATATCCTCAATTTTATAATATCTAGATGAAAATTTAGAAATATATTTTCCTCTTATTACAAAATTGAGAGAATATTTAAATTTACTAAATAAAATAAAATAATATTTAAACTATCACAAATAAATTAATAATTGGGGCCGAGTTGTATTTTCCAATTGAGTGAATGTGGAAGAAGTAATAGATATAATTTACTTATCTATAGACAGAGAGGACTGTTATAGTCCATTTGCAGAGCAGCAATGGCGGGACTCACTAATCTCAAGCTATCTCTGTTTCCCAATTCGTGTTCACTCTCCTCTTCTTCCTCTATTTCATCAAACCCATTTCGTGTTTCTACCTCCATTTTCCGCAGAACATCCCACTGCTTCCCAAGTAAGTAACTTTTAGCTTCCCCTAATTCTTACTCCGTCGGAGTAGTATTATTTAGTTGACTATGGCAATGTTCTTGTGTTTTTCTACTCAAAACTTTTTGTGGGTGTTTTAAAGTTTTCATTTTTTCTTCAGAGATATTCGCGTTTTCCAGCAATGATATTAAAGTGGGCAGCAACATTGAAGTGGATGGATCTCCTTGCAAGGTTATAGGTGATTAAATGACCACTCCCTTCTTATTATCTTCGTTAATAACCCAACATGATGATTATAGTTTTTTCTGCCGGAAAATTGAGGGATAGGGGTGAAAATTCTGGTAGCCAAACCAACTGTACTACTAAGATTCCCCTGCTCATAGTGCATTGTTTGTGATTTTAGCTTTTTTATTGTTTGGTTATGCGAAATGTATGTTTGATTTTTTACAAGTAAAGGAAAGGGGTTGTGAATTAGCTCTATTAAGTAGGTTGTGAAAATTCGGGCTTTAGAAAGTCAAGTAATTAGTCTTAAAAGAAGTGAAGTTTGCAATACTCTTGACAATTATGGAAGTTGCTAAAGTTTGTTATGTTGAAATTCTATAGCCATGTGTAATTGACAACCATAATTTATCGTATTGACCCGGATAACATGATAATTACTGCTGAAAATACACAAACTAGAGCAAGACTAGAGGATTCCGAATGAAGTGTAAGGTTTCATGATTACAATGAACGAACGAATGAATGGATTATGCTAAAAAATAATATGATGACAAGGGAAACCTGCAGTCTCTACCCTTTGGGTGCGCACAGGGTAAAACCCCCGCTCCTATGGAGTAGCTCGCAAACCACATAGGAGAGGTAATACGCACTAGGTAGTCCCGGTGCGACAAGCTCGACCAAGAAGGTAAACCCTTGCTTTCGTTCACAAGGGGTTTCGAACTTGAGACCTCCAACATGGAAGTCTCAAGCCCAAACCACTGGACCACCCCGAAGGGTTGGATTATGCTAAATTTACTTAGAGCATTGTTGGTCCACTCACACTCTGGGGTATGCTAACTGTTATAAACTGTTTGTTTTGCTGTTTAGATTTCTATATAGGTTACCAAGACAGTGTTCTGGGACTGTGATAAGCTCACACTTATGTATCGTTGTACAATAGACTGTTATTTTACTTGTAGCCCATAAGCAGAAGTCAAGAACAGATGATTTTTTGAATACAAATACATACATATATATATATATATATATATATATATATATATATATATATATATATATATATATATATATATATATATATATATATATATGAATAGTTTGGTATTGAGTACACCTAAAATTTGGTTGACTCTTTTTACTGTTTAATAATACTTATCGTTTGGGTGTGTTTAGAGTTTCTTCATGTAAAGCCTGGGAAAGGGGCTGCATTCGTGAGGACCACATTGCGCAACTATGTAACAGGGAACAGCGTTGAGAAAACTTTCCGAGCTGGAAGTAAGGTAATATCTGTGGAACCACTATGCTTTTTTCTCTTACTCTATATGTTTATATGCTCCAGTGGATTTTATTGCCAAGGTCACACCACAATGTCACATTCATGTCATCTACAACAAGAACTTGTTATGTAGCACGAGCCATTCTTTTGTAATCAACCAATTGAAGTTGTCAAGTACCTTCAAACAAAAACTATGAATGGGCCATATATTTTGAAATGAAATAGTTGGTAACCTTTTGAAAATCACTTTAGTTTGAGTCTTCTTCTGAGTGTTAAGATGATTGCGGAAATTATCGAGTAAACCTTCTATAAGTGATAAAGAGTTTTCTTTTGAGTGTTAGCTGATCTTGGTAAAGTTTTTGTTAGGGGTTGCAGTTCCATCTCTGAGCTTTAGTGATGCAACAGATGAATTTCCATCTTATGGCTAGATATTAGCTTAACTCCACAAATTGTTCCATCCAGTTATCCTTAGCAACCTGTTTGTATTAACTCTTCTGAGAATTTCTTAAGAAAAGTGTCAAACTTTATATTTTCCTTTTATAATCATTGTAGTCACACCTGAAATTGTAGAAGTAACTTTTAATACAAATAAAAAAATGAAAGGACTTCCAGCCACTATGGATAAGTAGGTATTCAAAAAAAAAAATTTCATTGATGTTCTTATTTAGTTGAGTATCTTTGGAAGTTGGTGGTGAAGAGTTGGACCATCGATCTCTCGAAGGGTGTCTGCTTGATAGATTAGATGTCAAAAACTCAAATACATGTCATGGTTTTTGTTTCTACACTCAAAATTTCTTGATTAGATATCATACCAGAGAGAACGAAAATGTTTGAGAAGATTCTGTATGTACAATGGTTGGAAGTTGATGGATTTTGAATTGATGGAAGTTTCATGTTGACGGCATGGCTGATGGTACTGGTATCTGACCAATCTGTGAAGATGCTGTGTTGAGACTACTGTGTTTGTGAATACTGAATATTACTTTTAAGGCTTTCTATTGTGGTGTATATAAGAAACACAACTTGTATATACAACCAGTTGACCAGTCATTGAGATGTTCTGGAGCTTGTGGTGAACAAATGGCATCGGCTTGTGTTCATGATGATGCTGATGGTAGCATGAGCAGGGACAAACTGGGTTTTAAATGTCGTGATGAAGTTGGTGATTATAGGGCTCTTTGAGAAGGAGAAAATAAGTATTTCTGGCGCTGATGCAGGTTGCTAGAGGAACGTTGAGAAAGTAATGCAGCTGCTGTAGTCATCATATCAGCATATAGCTTTTTCCTGGAAGGTGGGAAAAATCATGCTCATCATGTAGTCTCTCGTCCGAGTAAGAGCTCATTTAGTTGGAGATGGATTAGTTATTCTGAGGAGAAAAAATAATGCACATTATGAATTCACTAAAGAAATAATATTAAATGAATCCCCTGCTTTTGTTGTCAAGGGGCATCAGATGCTATAGAATGAAAGAAGTGAATCACATAAGACCCACAGTCGGGTTATGCAAAATTATAGAATGGTGCTGAAGTAAGATATGTATCATGATTCATGAGAGTTTATTAGTTTGCTTTCCGTCCTACAAGGTGGAAATCAAATTATGACATAATGGAAAGTGTCATTTACCTTTTCTCAATGTGGGGATTACTACAAACTCTAGGACTGAGAATGAACGATATAAAGCAAGGATGTACAACCTCAAACTTCATTTATACAACTCAAATAATTGTTATATTTACATTGTGTATCTGGCTTAATATTCTCATCTCTTTTTTGTTGACTGAAGTAATGGTAGCATTAAATCATGAATTATACAACCATACTTCAGAAAATAAAGGCAGGAATTCTTAACTCTATGGTGCAAGCTCCTTTTAATAGGAATGCCATAACTAATTTTGTTGTTCGACTTTTACCAGGCAATAGAAAGTCTGTTGAAGGCAGTGTGGAAGTTCCTTTCCTTCCTGTTTTAGAACATAAAATACATTACAATCTACTGAAAGATTGTCAGATCTATTACATTGATAATGGACCTGCAATTTTGACATCAGTTCTTTTTCTCAACCAAGTTGTCATTGCTTATATGATTTTAAATTTCTGTTGACATTCAAATATTCCTGCAGATAGAAGAGGCAAATATCTACAAGGAGACGAAGCAATTCACCTACAAGGATGGTGCCCAGTATGTCTTCATGGATCTGGTAAAGTACAGTAACTTTTAATAGAGCGCATGCTTATGCAGGTTACTTTTATAGAGATCCCATATCCCAATCTGTTGAAGTGACACTCTGCTATCTTTCTCCCTCCTTCCTTCCAAAAGAAAAAAAGAAAAGGAACTAGCATAAACCTGGCAGCAATTATCTTCTAGTCCATGGGCTTGGTTACTTGAGGGATTATACCAAACTGTAGCAGCGATTCTCTTTTTCCTATTATTAGCCTTTGAAGTGTAAGATGCTACTTTTATATTTATTAATCTTTAGCCTGTATAGTATTATGGAGATTTTGTATTTCATCTTACCCTTTTGGCACATAAAACTAGACCCAAATTCAAGGCGCTGTAGCATGTACAAGTGTGGGCATCAAGGTTCGGCTAATTTATTTGGTTTTGGTGAAGTTCTAAATATCTGATCTATAGTTGCACCTCATAATCGGCTCTGCCCTTTCTTATCCCGATTGAGCTATGCTAGTCTGACAGGTTAAAATGCTTCATAAAAATAGAGGTATAGCTTTGCATTTCACAGAATTTAGAGTTTTACTCTTTTGTATACTTGGTGTGATCTGAAACAGGAAAATGATTTAAATACTTCTGTTAACTTGGTGGTCTCCCTTCATGGTTAAAGGGATGTGAAAGTCCTCTTTTTCTGTAAATATATGTACCTTCTTGGTGCATATAGGCAAAATCCCTATAAAAATACAAAAGAAGAAGTTTAATGTGGCTCTCTAATGTCTTAATTGGTTACATTGCTCGTGTGGAATGTGGATCAAGTTCCCTCCAATTCTCCCTGTCCTTGCCCACTTTTTCGAAGGATGACCTAGAATTTGGTTGTTTTCTGATCCCCCATGATATACTCACTGTATATTCTATGGTAACTTTGGGGCAATTTCGTTGTAGACTTCTTATGAAGAATATCGTCTAAATGAAAAAGAAGTTGGAGATAAAGCAAAGTTTCTAAAAGAGGGCATGGACTGCAGTTTGCTTTTCTGGAACGGGAAGGTAATTTCCAATGCTGAACTTATTTCAAGTGTTTGCAGTTTCTGTTTTTCTACTTTTTAAGTGTCAATTGGGAATCTCAGTCTCTCACATTGATCCTGTAGTTTTTCTTGTAGAAGCAATCTCTTTCATATATTGTTGTTATCGTAATCAGTAAACTAAAGCTAATATTTCTGTAGGTGATCGACTTTGAATTGCCTATAACAGTAAAGTTGACAGTGGTGGACGTTGATCCAGGCGTCAAAGGTGACACTGCCCAAGGTAATCATTTACTGTTTACTAGCTTGAACCATTGAACTGGAAGTCCTAGAAGGAGATTTCAGAGGCATAAACGCCTTACGCCTTTGAACTAGATCTTATGTCCCTATGATTCGATTCTAATAGGGGTATAACATTATATATCATCCATGTCTTTTGGTTCGTCTCAGTGTCAACCATTGATATTCTTGACACTCTTCTTCCTGACATATAGCTACACTATGATGCCAAATATACATAGCTGGTTGTCAATATGATCTGTATTTTGTGGCAGGTGGATCAAAGCCAGCAACCCTCGATACCGGTGCAATTGTTAGCGTTCCATTATTCATAAATAGAGGAGAGGAAATCATGGTTGATACTAGAAATGGACAATACATGAGCCGCGCATAGGTTTGCTTCAGGATACAATTTTGTTACAACTGAAACTTTTTGTATCTATATGTATTAGAACCTAGTATTTGCAGGAGTAACATTAGAAGACTCCATTGAGAATACTATTGGAAACCTTCTGTTTTAGTGTACAAATGGGAAAGAAAAGTAATTCTTGTTTTACTGCCAATTTTTACCTTCCAAACACAACTCTAAAAAATATTGTGAGTAGTGAAAAATTGGGTGAAGTTTTAAAATGTGTTTGGTTATAATTTTTGGCTTGAAGTACTAGTCAACTTTCTTGTTTTTGCATTTACATTACAGTTTTTTTCTTGTTTCTTGTGATATGTCTGTTCTTGGGCTTACAAAATTAAAGTCTTTTTTTTTGTCTGGTTCTTTTGACAAAATAAAGAAAAAGTCTTGATTGGCATTAATGTAGTTCATGTAATGTATCTTAGTAAAATTTTAATATTAAGAATATTTACTCATAATTTTTTTAAAATAACTTGATGGTGTAAAATATAATTTATAATGACATTGTATAAATCTTAAACTCATATTATATAACACTAGTAATAATAGGCAAGTCTTCAATTTTTGAGCTTGAGTCAAAATAGTTTCCTAGTATTACATGATTGGTTGTACATGACATTTTAAGTTTTAATATTGAACATTTTCCCTTTATTAGCCTTTTACATAATTGATCCATATATAATTACTGATATTTTTATCTCGCTTTTAAAAATATAAATTATTATTATTTCTGTATTACTTAATTTAAATTATATCCATTACTCTTAAGGCAAAAAAACGTCTTATATTAAAAGGTCATTCAATATCAAATCAAACAGATAATCTAGAATCGATATCATACATAGAGTTATCGAACGAAATTCATCACATGGATAGTGTCGATAAGGAAAAATTGGAGTGCTTTAGTTTTAATAATTGTACCTCTAGCTTGGCTTAAACTTAAAAATTATGTGTTTATTTGTCAACAATTATGTCAATTTTATATAAAATTATAATTTATGATATTTGACCTACACTTTCACCAATGAGAACAAACTTGTTTTGTTTTCTTTCTTTATATCAACTCCAACATTTTCTTTTTAATATGCTTTTATTTTTTTATCAGCTCAAATATTTGCAAGGAAATGACTAAATTAAAGTGAAAAACATTAAAAAGAAAATGGTGTAAATTGTAAACATAAAAGAATATTAGGGTGCTTAATGTAAATATCTCATTAATTTACCTATATCAATAACACATGTTCACACTAAATTTAATGCTACAAAAAGACGTATCTTCATTTTCACTTCAAATAACACATTTACCCTTATGTAACTTATATTATAAATCTTGAAATGATCGTCTTCTCATTCTCACTTCAATTCAAAAAAAAAATTGCAAGGAAATGACTAAATTAAAGTGAAAAACATTAAAAAAAAAGGGTGTAAATTGTAAACATAAATTTTTTTAGGGTGCTTAATGTAAATAACTCATTAATTTACCGTATACCAGTGACACATGTACACAGTAATTTTAATGCTAGCGAGAGACGTATCTTCATGTTCACTCCTCTTCACATCAAATGACGCATTTACCCTTATGTAACTGATATTATAAATATACGATTGATCGTCTTCTCATTCTCACTCCAAAAAAGTAGAAAAATGTTTATTTGCTTTCTTTGTTTACTAGCTCTAACATTTTTTAAAATTAAGAGTTTAAGGTTGTTTGCAAGAAAATTCAATGGAGAAAATTCAGCGTCGTCCCATCAAAATCCAAATCTTAGCAACCCCGCAAACCGTTGTATGCCCACTGAAATTCTTGTTGAGATCCTTTCGAGGGTTCCGGTGAAATCTCTGTTGAAATTTAGGTGTGTTTCTAAATCTTGGCTTGCTTTGATCTCTAGCCCCGAGTTCATCAACTCTCATTTGAGTTTATCAGCTAGGAACAACATGCAGGAATCTAACTTGGATTATCTCATGAAAAACCTTGAGGTATCTTTTTTGTTTGAGGGTTCCGTGAACGGATTGATTTGTCTTGTAAATAGGGCAAAGAAAATATATATATGGAACCCAACTATTAGAAAGTACAAGAAATTGCGTGATTATAAATTCGAATCATGGCATTTTGGTCGTTTCGTATATGGTTTTGGATACGATAAACTCCGCGATGATTATAAGGTGGTGTTGTATAATTTCCATGAGGTCGCTATCTACAGTCTGAAGAGCGATTGCTGGAGAAGAATTAGCCATCCTCCAAACGGAGGGCGATTCATAAATACAGGCAAGTTTCTCAACGGAAAGCTTTATTGGGCTAGTGTTGTTGATGATGTTGATATGGAAAGGGTTTGGAGCATAACATCTTTTGACTTGAATGATGAGAAATGGAGAATGGTGGAGGAGCCACCTTGTGGAAATGATATTTTCGTGTTGGGGGCGTTGGAAAGTAACTTGTCTATCATGATTTGTAGTCGCACAACTGACGTAGATGTGTGGGTGATGAAGGAGTACGAGAACAAAGAATCTTGGACGAAGACGTTTACGATCAGCTGTAGTCTAGACCGTGCTGAGTATTTTCTAGCTCAGTCCTTTTATCTGACAAAAAGAGGTGAATTTTTCATTATGTCTAGACCGTATCACATGATGTACGAGCCAAGTGATAATTCAATAAGATATTTAGATCTTAAAACATTTGATTATGATCTTCTTGCTGATTTCTATGTTCAAACCCTAGTTTGTCCTTAATCAAGATGGATTGCAATTGGTGAAGTTACAACATTAAATATATGTTGTAAGACTCCAACTTTATATTATGAAATGAAGATCCTATTTTATCTTTTCTTTTTGTATATTTTCATAAATATTTTGTTTTTTCATTATTGCTAATAGCTTATTGAACATTTTGAGTCTTATATTTTCATTAATTTTTAGATATTTGATATTGAATTTTTTCCACTTAAATGGTAAAAACAAGGTGAGCGGAAATCAAAAGTTAAATATTTATTCTAGTTGAATTTTTAATTTTTTTTTTAAAGAAGAAACTAGTTAACTATTCAAGTGTACTTTGACTTATGAAATTTTTTTATAACAATTTCATATAAACGGTAACAAATACAAGAGTGAGTCTGTACGAAATATAAGTTTGAGTACTAGAAATTATATAGAAAAAAGAAAAAGAAAGTTAACATACAATAGAAAGTAAAATTTATCTGGCAAGTCTCTTCGAGTCCAATGACTCAAATCTCCACACGAACCTATAGTTGGACAAATTAAAGGTGTACCAAATAAAGAGCGAGTATGAAAAATTGCAAGGCATATTTTGTATAGACAAGATTTAAGGGGATTTTCTTCGGTGAAAAATATATTATTTTTACTTGGTTAAAATAATTTTTTTTTGGATATATATAATAGATATTGAACCCTCTTCGGCTATTTCATGTGTCTATTTTTTTATATTTTGAACCCCTTTTTTAATTTTTTGACTCAGCCACTGATTATAGACATTCACATTTTAAAAATTCATAACTTTTAAATTTTATTCATTCTTCATTAAAAAAAATAATTGAATTGAAACTCTTGAAGAGTTTTCAAAAGACAATAGATTATTTCCTTAAGGAAGTTAAAGTAAGGAACTTGCAGAAATATTTGATCTTGAAGGGAAGATTCATAAAAATACATAGAAGAAATCATATTTCGTTAAGGTTTTTCTACACTAATGAGCTCCCAAGAATGGTCATATCAACATGCAAGAGGTCTGTTCTATAATTGATTTATTCACCATATGTCCCTACCAACTATAACTTTCAAAAAGATGATGCATGGAAAACGAAGATTCTAGTCTCTGAATTGATGTTGTCATTAGGGGGAGTTAATACGCGTTGTACTCTTTTTTCCTCACAAGTTTTTGTCCCACTGGGTTTTCTTTGTAAGGTTTTTAACGAGGCATCCATAATGCATATTATTAGATTTGTGTACTCTTTTTCATTCACTAGATTTTTTTATCACTGGATTTTATCTCGTAAGATTTTAACGAGCCACATAATCTAACTGCATTCAAGGGGGAGTGTTAGTGAATGTCTAATTATGTGAAGTCCTTGTAGGATATGGTTACGAATCCTACTTGGGGACCAAGTAAGGTTTTCCTATAAATAAAAGGTTTTCCTTCATTATAAATAAGATTTGTGAAAGATCAATGATTAATGAATATACTTCAAGATGAATAATAAATCTTTTCTTTCTCGTACTTTATTCGTGTTCTAATTTCATATAGTTTCATAACAATATATATATACTTATTTTTATTTGTTAAAATATTAGAATCTTTTTGAGTTAATTTTGATTGAATATGTTGAAAATATTATATCATCTTATTAGATCATTATTCATAGTACTTTGTTAAAAAAATAAAATTAAATCCTTATTTGATCTAAAATAAATTACCGACCCGTTTTCCAACGAGACCAGACCCACCAGAAAACAACCCAGCGCTCATTTTCACTTCTCCATCACAACCTAACACCGCCGCCGCCACCACCACCACCACCGGAGTACCCACACAACCCCTACTTCTCCAATTATCCAGCAAACGAGCCTACTGAAACCTCTTTCTCCGGCGAGCTTTTGGCTCCATTGAACCGTCAACAACAACAACAAAGCCACGAGCTCCGGTGGGCAACCAAACAGTCCCCAGTGAACTCGTGAGAAACAACCGGCAAAGCCCAGCTGCGGCGACGTCGTCTCAGGTGAACCTCCGAGCTCCGACGGACTCGTGATCCAACCACCAACGTCGAAAATAGACGACCTGGAAGCTCCAAACTCCAGTAACACACTACAATAGATAGTAAGCTAAATCTCTTTTTGTTTTATAAATCCCTGTTTTGTGTTTGTTGTCATAATCTACTGTATTATTCTCATTATCATCTATTTCACTGTATTATTATTAAATTTTGTGTTTAAATGGTGAGTTGTGTTTCTTTGGCACAACTCCAATTAAATTGGCCAAGTTCAGAGTTATTGGTGGACTTTTGGGTTGTTCTTGTTTATTGTATTCTGATTTTTGCTGGCCATTATTGTTTGTGGAGTGATATAGCTTAGCATTGAGACTTATGTCAATGTCTTTTGCATTACTTTATTAGTTAATTTCTCACTATTCGCTTTGTCATGAGATTTTCTTCAAATAGTTTCGGTTTTATCATCTTGCACTTTTAATATTTTTGACTTGAATATTATAAAATTGGCCAATGAAAAAAAAAAAAAAATCTCTATCTCTCTGTCGGTTTTCAAGGTCTCCTCATTTTAAATGACGGAAGTTTAGTGTAAGTTCATATACTTTGTATGTTACAATTGGTTGATGAAGAAATTACCGTAGATTTTCCACGAGTTCCATGTTAAATTTTATTTTAAGTTATTATATTTCATTTATATTGATTCATATTTATTCATTACTAACACTTTAGTAAGTGTATTTACACGTACCCTGGAGTTGCTTTTCAAGGAAGCTTTAAGAATGAAATTTGGATATTATATTCATTATTGTGTATATAATTGACGTTAGACAAACCTTAGATCGTTTGATAAATTGTTCTTTTATTTTATTATTTGTATATTTCACATGTTTATAATACTTGTATATTGCTTTTATCTCCTCAATTTGAAAAAATGGATTCATTCGGAATCCACAATTGTGAATTTTGAAGGGTGTTCAATACCTTCCTTTCGGAATCACTTGAGCCTTTACCTAGAATCTATTGGTTTCATAGATATTTTTTGTTAATTAATTGATTGGTTTCTAGTTTTCCTAAAATTAGGTGGCACTCATAAAATCTTTTTCTTAAAATTCTTTTAAATTGAATTGAATTAATTGATTATTTTTTGAGTCACCACGACATTTCGCCTTATTTAAGTAAAATAGGGATGTAAACAACTTCTGGTGTGTAGAATCACTAGGTTGCTGCATTTGAAGACCATCACTCTGTTGTTGAGCAATATCAGCCTAATTCTGTTGACGACGAAGCAACATCTGTAGAAGAGCACTCTGTGTTACTAGCTGACTTGTAACCTGTTGTGCAGGAGCTACCAGAGCTTCTTGAACTGACCAACCTGACTGTACCATTAGTCTTCATTTCCTGTACCACTCTCCCTGGTTCATGCCTGTGTTTAGGTTGTTCATTTGTTGCCTTAGCTTCCTCCCTTTCCTTGGGAGGGCAACTATGTTCAATAACTAAGCATGTAGGGTAGAATTTAGGTTCCCAATCGTAGATGACTGGTTTCTGAAATTTCTTACCATTTGGATCCAATACAAGTAATTTTATTAGGTAAGGACTTGGTAACATTAACGTCAATTAGTATTCTTGCAAATGAGATTCTTATCTTCTTGGCTGTGGCAATGCTTATATTTTTGCTATGTGCTCCTATGATTTTTCATTTATTTTTGGATATGTATGAATATCGGTACTGGTGAAAATCCAAACTCACTTTGTTTACAAATTATCTCAAATTTGTGAGAATCATTGATCTGTTTATGGGTAAGTTGATAATGTTATCCTTCAAGAGTTCGCGAAAATGCCCAAGTGTGAAGGTGTAGTGATCTTCCTATGCTAATTGATTGCGGTGTTGATGCATCATGCCTCCAATAGGAAACAAATTTTCTTGAATCCAGAGTAAGTGTTTCACTAGTTAAATGATTGGTTGGTACTTTTGTAGATGAGGTATTTGAAGCCATCCAACTTGTTTCATGAATTACTGAAGTCAAATGCACTTGCAAGTAGCCGTATTCTTGGGTTGGATGTGGGTGATAAGTACGTTGGTCTAGCTGTTTCGGACACAACAAATAAAGTTGCATCACCTCTCGCGTAATGTAGCTTCACTGAGACATCTTAAATTTTGATTATGTTGAAACAATTTGCTCCATGTTCATTTTTATTACATTGTTGTGTCAGAAGAAATGACATTAAATGTTGGGTATATGCAGTGTTCTCCTCCGCAAGAAAACAAATATAGACTTGATGGCCAAAGATTTACAGGGTCTGGTAAGGTTCATTATCTAGTTAACCACAATTTCCGATGATTGTGGTTTCTTAGGTAGCTATATAGTTTTGTTGCTTGACTTCTTGCTACTTATAATCTAATTCAGCATGAGCAGTTATATGTGAGAGATTCTAATTTCAAACACTTGTTTTGCAAAAGACGACCGTTTATTATAAACCCTGCTCCCTTCCATTCAGTTTCTCTCTTTTCTTCACATTTTACTACTGCGGTACTGTAAAGAAGTTTAAATGCAGTTGCCTTCTAAGTTACTTGAATATGCATGGTAGATACATCAGCTTTAGATGAAAATAAAACTTGCTTTCGAAAATAGTAATGAATGGTGCTGCATGCAAACTTTCATCATCCCTTTTCTATTTTCCTATCAAGTAATTCTTGCCTTCCTCTTTTTAAGTGCAGGTTTCTGAACTTAACTTGGGGGGCTTTGTTTTCGGCTATCCATTTGATAGACAAAAAACTAGTCGAGATGTATGTTTTAGACTTTGATAAGGATTAGCTTACTTTGTTAGCGTCATTTGAAATAAACATTTTTGTGTCTTTGTCAGGCTGTGCATGTGAAGTTATTCATTGACGACCTTTGTCGGACAGGGGAACTTAGAGGTGTAAACTACACCTTTAGGGATGAATGTTTCACATCTAAGGTATGTGCTCTTAACTTTTTACCTCTGTAAAAAGTATCTCGAATTAGTCATTTCTTGATATCAAAGATAATACTACACAATAATTGTTATTGAAAGGTTGCGACTAGGTTATTTTAACACTCACACCACAAAATAAAGTCAGATGACAGACTTATGGAGGATGATTGAGCTTACAACAACAAATAACCCTGTGAAATCTCACAAAGTGGGGGGTCTGGGTTGACTTATAATTGCATGTAAACAAACGATTTAGGCCATCACTGTTTGACTCCTTAAATAACTATAGAAGACAAGCTTTTGCTTCTGTAAAGAATTTTGAACCTCTTCTGTAATTTGCCTTCAGTTTTTATTAGTTGTCGTTAGATTGATCTCATTGCTCCCCACCCCCCGACCCCCACAACTGTTGTCTTTAAAATTATCTATTGTTATGCACAATGACCAACAATTATATGTATTGTCTTGCTTTCAGAATGTGGAGTTCTTACTACAAGATTTAAAGTTTCACCCAACACAGTCGAAGACCATTTCAGACAAATTTGCAGCAGTTGGAATACTTCAGGTGCTAAAAGATCTTTAGATTATTTGATTTACTTTTTTTAAAAAAAAAGATCTCTAGGTTACGGAGGCATTTGCCCATAACTTTTTGCCAGGTTCCTTTTGTTGTTGTTTTCTTCTTATTTGGGCTATACAATAACTATGGTGGTTTGTGGCAGGGATTCCTCGACTTTGTTAACAGGAAACACGCCTGAGAAATTTCTTCGAAAAATGGACATGCATCTACTTTATATGTACATATACTAAAAACATAAAAACTAGGAGTAGCATGTGTTGCTGTAGTTTGTTGGTTCTTGTTACTCTCTATTTACTCTATGTATGAATTTGTAACAGTGTATTCGAAGACAAGACAGTAATGTTATGGATTTGGGGTTCTTATGGATTTGGGGTTCTTTGTTGGTCAGATCTTGTGACATCTTGACCACATTTTCATCTGCTTGAAGAAATATGAAAACTTGATCTTCCCTCCCTTTTGTGTTTCTATTTTCTTTCTTAGGGCAAATCAACAAATGGATGAGTTAAACATATAAAAATCAGTGTCTGGTTAAGCACATAAAAATTAATTTTACTATTTACGGGAATCTATGTTCATGCTGCAAACATTATTAGTGGCGACACAGTTTGTTCCAGTGAAAGAAGATAGTGCATGTTTCGGAAAATTTCCCCTATCGTAATTGGGAGTTTATGTGTTTACTGTTATGACAAACATATACATAAATAGAACCTCGCTGAACAGTGAGTTACACAAGCATAAAGAACCTCGTGACAACTGGAAAAAGAGCTGATCGCGATATCACTTGATGTTGCGTTCTATCCGCGCAATCAATGGAATATTATCAGACATTTCCGTGGGATATGTGATTAGGCACCTCTCCCTGATTATCCAAAGGCATGTACTGTGCCATGATGGCACGGATCTCTGAATCCATGTATCTCTGCACATAAAAAGGTTTTCAGATTTTACATACATCACGAAAGTTGAAAAAAAACATCAAATACATGTTTCATGATAAAAATTGCATCAAAAGCAATGGCCGCATATCTGTTGCAGAGCACAGGATGAGACCAGAATGAACTCACCCTTCTCTCATCACCTACTGAAGAGCTTTGATCATTTGAGCAAAAACGAAATAGATTACTTATTAAGGGATATTAGCTGCAATAGGGGGACTCGAATGATTAGATTTTCACATTTCAAGCTATTACGAATCTTTGAGAAGATGTGTAAGTTGTTTATATTCGAGTATCCAAATCATAGGCGATTCTGGAATTTGCAGTATTGTATGTCTATTCTGGAAGGCCATTTTCTTTCCACAACACTTTGAAGAGTTTATTTACGAATAACTGCGGTAACCTAACTCAAAGCCTAAGGTCATAAGTGACAAAAAAATTGATAAAATAAGAAAATGTAACAAAAAACATACCCGGATCCTATACTTGTACACGGCATATGCTCCAGCTCCTGCAACTGCCAAACCCAAGATGATAACCCAAACAAGACCCCAGCTAAATGCTGCTTTTCCATCATTGCCTGCAGCTTTTCAAAATTATTTACAGATTAAAATACAACAGATTTTGAAATCACAGTAGCTCAACGCTGCTCGTGAAATTCATAAATGGAACGCCGACTTCCCATGAATACGCTAGTCAAATGTTATCAACATGTGTGAGAACTTAAACATTTGACTAGCTTCATCCGTATTTAAACGTATATTATCAACATGTATGAGAACTTAAAATTTACCTATACACGTGTCATGTTCTTGCATGTACAATAAATTGCCGCTGCAACTGCATTGATAACCACCCCAGGTATTCTTGCATTTACAATCTGGACACTGGCATGCCAGCCTTTCTTTGCATTCATCAATATCTGAAAAATAGGGAACAGTACAATTAAAAAACTTTGGATCTCATCAAATTATTGTTCATATTGGGACTCCTGTTAGACTGGATTAACAAATTAACAAATCAACAAAAGCTTTTAACATGTAAACCAAATATATGCCTTATCACCAAAATAATCCTTTTAAATAAAACCGGTGAGAATTCCGCAGGTCTTTTCATTCACTCTCTTCTTATAAAGAAGAAACTTCTTATATCAAATGCGTCCCAACAGGTCATGTCATTAAGGATAAAATGAGAAAAGAATTCCAATAGTATCAAAACAAAGAAAGGTGTCATTTTATTGGACAAAAGGATAATGTGACACATAAAATGGTACAGAGGGAGTACAAACTAACGAGCAAGGTTATTCCTATTTATACATCTCTATGGGATATATACAGGATAATGTTTTTCTAGGACGGAGCAACGGAGAATAAGATGATGGTTCTACAAAGAAGAAGAGCACGGAAAACTTCTTGTTGCAAACAAAGACAACAAAGATCTGAATCTTCAAGGTAGTAGATGAGAGTAAAAGAAGCTTATAATAGCTGAAAACTGTGAGTTATAATGGTAACAACATCAGCAAATCTCGAAAAATGAAATTATATAGAGTAACAGATTCACTATACCTTCACAAAGATTCACTCCATCTCCTTTGAACCCTGGTGGACATTTACAACCCTTTGTGTGGTCATCCTGACAAGATGGGATAAAACATTTAATGTGCCTGTTCACTGAACTAAATTGAGACGGTATGGGGTAAATCAAAGGGAAATAACTCAAGTTAAATCACTTAAGTTAGAACCTGTGAGAGCCAGAAAAAGAGGGGGTGATTCAAAGAAGAAAAAACTAATTTTATAGCATCAATTCACAAAAAAAAAAAATATATATATATATATATATATATATATATATATATATATATATATATATATATATATAAACATTTCATGTTTCAGCCTGCTGCTTCAATAAACCAGATGATAAGGAGGAGGTAAGCACCCCCATAAAAAAAAAGGGGTAACGCCGGAGTGTAAAGTTCAAGTTGAAGGTAATTATGCTTGAATGGAGCCTTCTTACTATGCAGGCAGAATATGTCCTTCCATCCTTGGTTCCCTTCCAACAACCTCCGTTGTTTAATCCACAGCGTAATGCTCCAGATGCTGTCACACAAAAACCACAAAAGATTAAACCTCTGAAAAAATGCTCATATGCATCACAGCAGAGACTTTATGTGACCAAGATTTTGAACATAAGAGTCTTAAGTACCTTCACAGTGAGAATAACCATCACCAACAAATTTTACTCCCTGAACCGTCGGGCACTCACAGACTTTCCCACGGAATGTATCCTGGACCATAATAATGTACGTCATAGGAAAATTAGCTAGCACTAAATTTGACATAAAGATGCAAAATAATGCTATCATATCAGTAGTCAACAGACAAATGACTGAATACCCGGCATGCAGTAATGTTGGCAGCTTCGTCCTTCCAGCACCCACCATTGGACTCTAAGCACTCATTTGTTTGTATATCTGAGAAATGAAAAACAACTTGTGAATACCACCACATCGGAGATCATAGAGATTGTGTACTATCCTGAAGCCTATATTGACAAAAAAATATTGTTTTGATATAATAACTAAGTTAGTTTTGTGTATCAACAAATCACAAGTTCAAATATGTCAGATAAAGCTAGAGCAAGATCTGTCAGCACTGGTTGGTGGATTTCGAGTCTGAATTACAGAAAAATTCGGGATCCTTAGATATAAAAAATAAATAAGTATGATTCTCCAATTTATGAAAATGATCAATTGGATAGACAGGGTCTGCAAGAATGACAATTGGTACATTTATGATGTCGTCAAAGATCAAGAAATGATCAAAGATTACTGACCATCGGTTAAGCAAATTGCAGGCTCAGTTGTCTCCTCGAAACCTGAACAAATGGCCTTCAGAACAGCTCCCTTGTCCAACTTGCCTACAAGGTAGATAACACAAAAAGTCAAGAATCTCTATTATTTAGACTAGGCACCCTCTCACAGTCTCACTTGAATACTTTGAGTTATACCTCTGTACTGCCTATTGTTTATCACAAGAGTTGGTAAGATAGTCACATCTCCACGAGAGTTCTTTCCAATCTGAATGCAGCAATGCCAAAGTAACAATTAAGTTCAAGAAGTCTTTCAGAAACAATAAAAGTCAAGAAGGTCAGGGAAAGAGCTTCCCCATCATTTGCTTTTTGACACACCTGAGCTTCTTGTTCAGCCTTTAGAATAGGGTTATCAGCATCCGCTTCAGGATCTCCAACACATTTATCTATCTGTTTTACATCAAAACCTATCGTGTCCATTCCGGGAAAAAATAACAAGGTTAACAGTTGGACAAAATCTCGAGTTCACAAAGAACAAGGCCAATTGAATAGTGCTCTACCATATAATTAACAAACAATATATAAAAATCATACAAGGTCTATTCCTTAAGCGTTAAAAGAAAAGGTGAATGACACTTTCAGACATTTGAACTAAATAAAAGATCTAAATGCATCAGTACAATAAGAGCACAACAACCCAAGTGGGAAAACAATCATGTGTTATCAGGAAGTCTGACTATATCTGAGCTCGTCTTCAGACTGTTGTAAATCAAACCATCTAAACAAGACATAAATATAATGCTGAAAAGTATTTTTTGTGTAATAGAACAGTTATAACTAAGTGACTGAGCCTTAGACAGACTAAAATAGAAGATATTATAATCCACAAAAAATAACAATTTAGTAAAGTTAGCCTCAGATAATGGACCAGGGAGTTGGACTATACATAAGAGGCTAAGACCCAGTGCACACTGCTCATGGACAAGGATGTGAAGACAGAAATACTACCAAAATACAGTAAGCAACAGTAATTACTAATCATCACCACTATGTTACAAGGAAAAGATGCATCGCAGTTAGCACATTGAACCATTAACATCAAACGTATATATTTTTCTAACACCAAATGCATATTTACACTGGAAAAAATGTGCATGAGCTGAAATTCGTTAAAGGAAACATCAAAAACGAGAAACTCCAACCTACCAAGGGATGTAATTACTTGATCTGCACACTCCTTATCGTACTTCTTCTCCTTCATTGGACACCGGATTCCAAAGTCAGTGACGTAGTCCCACCACAACCAGGGCTTCCCGCTATCATTGGCAACCTTATAAAAGCAAGCTTGGCGCAGATTTTGTAAAACAACATCCTTCCCATCATAACCTTTGCTGAAGTCTTGCTCAGGATCTGGAGCACAGTATCTCCCATGGTTGATGCACTGAGACTTGCATTGCTTGCTCAAAATAAATGCCTCAGGACAATACCAAGTTATGTAATGGGGACTGAATTGTGTATACCCCTTCTGCTCAAGTATCTGGGCAGCCCCTTTGAAGTTTTTGACAAACTCTCTCTGGCTTTCACACTTAGGACCACACTCATCATTACTGTTGGTCCAAAACTCGTACTCAACTCTTTCATCAGGATGCGGAAGAGCCTCTCTCCAATCCAGGTTTATGTTAACCATCTCCCCTTTAGATAGTTGCTTCTTGATGCTATCCCCAAGCGATTGACTAATTAGAGCTGACGGAATAGTTATATTTTGCAGATAATCTGCCTTTGCATCCTCTTCCTCAGGAGTGTCCATGGTAATCAAAGGTTCATTGCGATCATCAGCAACAAGAATAGCAGCAGCTCCAGCCTTTTGAGCATTCCAAGCCTTAAGTGTGAAATAGCAGTCTGACAGTGAAGCAGTATACACAGTTAGATACATACACAGTTTTAACAAGCTCTACTTTGGCCATCCATCACTAGTTATCCAGTCTTAAATACTTATTAACAGTAGGCGGAGCATTTGTGGAAGTTTGAACTTGAAACAGATACAACATATAGACTAATTAGCAAAACCAGGCACATAAAAAACACAAACATAGATGAAATTTCCTCAGGTTCACTGGAAGAGCCAAAAGCAAGTGCATGCTTGTTACAAGAAGAGTACAAACATTGCCAACTTCAAAAGGCATCAGAATAATCTGAATTGTGCTCCTTACATCAATGATTTCCAATTCTAGAAATTACCGATGAAGGAATAATTTCTCCTGTTCAACATATAAACACTGTTCTACTGCATCTTCAATATATTCAAAGATTGACAACAGAAAGTAGAAATTTAAATAGGCATACTAACAGGAAGAGTCCAATGTTTTCCAGGAGAATTTCAAGTCTTTTATTCTGTGTTAGAGAATTGAACTCGGTGTCCGATTAAGTGCAGATTTATAGAATCTAATTTCCTCGAAAGCAATCTAGTATGGGAATGAAATGGCTATATATAGAGAGAGCCCATTGAAGCATAGTTAAATGACATTAACAAACCTGAAATCTGATTACACAATTTATAGACAAAAAAAAAAAAAAAGATAATATAATCCACATCACCAAACAGATGAAGTACATCCACAGTATGAACTCAAACAAACATCACTAAACCAAGCTCTACTAAGTCAATTCAAAAGATTGAACCTTTACCTCCTCTATCGACAAGGACGAAAACAGGCATACCACCAGCCTTAGTTTTGAATGAAATATCAGAATCTGCAAAATCCTTGCAGGACTTCTGATTAGCTTTAGGGTACATAACAATACCAACCATAGTTCCTCCATATTGTGGAACCCCAAAATTCCCAATTGCACACTCATACACATCTTTGATTGAGTCTGGAGAAGTTACCCTCAAGCTATTCTTTTCCACCACAAATCTACCCAAACAAGACCCAATTACAAGAAACCAAACACACACTAAAAACCCTAGCTTTTCCTTCATCTTTAGCTCTAGATAGACAAATATAACAATTACCCAGATCAAGAAAAGTCAAAATTAAGACCTAGAAGCTATCAAACCTAGAAAATTCACATAAAGGTCGGATCTTTACAGAAAATAGATCATACCCAGATCATATATTGGTGATCTAAGCCTATAAGGACAACTTTTAGGCGACTCTATGTAATCTTTGTGTAAACAAAAATGAACCTTAACAAAGAAGAAAAAAGAAACAGAAAACTAATCGAAAGCTACAGATTCAACGTGTCAACTGTGTTGAAGTGATGAAATTGTTTTTTTTTATACATAAACATAAAATTTTGTGGGATTTTTTTTTTTTAATTGTATATATATATTAATAGAAATACTTAAAGTTATTATCTTTTTTTTCCCCTATTTTTGGGGTTTTTACCTACCACAAAGTCATTTTGGGTTGTTAATCAAAGAGACCTCGTAGATCTAATTTAATATTTTTAGCATAAAAGTGGAGTAATTTATTTTACACGTAAGAAAATATGGAGGTCGAAAGATATAACAGTATAAAAGATTAATAAATAAGAGTGTTTTATTTGTTGCCTTCACTAATTATTGCAAAATTATGCTTATTAAGTAGTTTGTTATTTTTGGACTTTAAGTGATTTTATGATTTTTTTATAATTTATGTTGTTTTTGTTATTATATATCTATCATCTAATTTTATCTTTATTATGTTTCTGTTAGAATTATTTTAGCTTAAATTAGAGGTCTATTTAAAATAATATTTCTATATTACTTACACAGTAAAAATGAAATCATCGTATAACATTTTATCTTATTATACATCATCATATGTGATCGCATGAAATATATTTGTATTGTTATTAAAAGGTCAAGTAAAATAAAGTAGACAAAATACTCTCAGAAGCTACGTAAATTATACAGTATATACATTTACCATGTTACGTTTTCTAAAAGTTAATTTATTTAATTTTTAAAATTAAATTAAATCATATTAATTTGATATTTTAAATAAAATAAATAATATTTTAAAATTATATAAAGAATATTATAAGTTGCAATATTTACCTATTAATATGATAAAAATATATCTTAAAGTTCTAATAATTTATTTTTAAAAATAAAAATTATGATAAATAATATCGGGCCGCTGTGAATGGTCTTTCAAGAATGTTAAAAGAGTTTAAACGCATTCAACTTTACATTAAGAATTAGATACTTTAATTTGTTGTTATTGTTATTATATTATAATGTAAGGTAATGAATAAATATGTGAAACTCGTTAAAAATAATAATAAAAATAATAGGATCTTCCTTACTAAATTAAAATATTATTTGTGTCTACAAATTAAATAAGATGATGAGGACATATATGGCGGCTTTTAGTGCCTTTGGGACCAAATGATGAAGTGGCACTCTATGAGGTGGTTCATCCAATAGACGTAACCCACGTGTATTATCTAAAAAACTATTTTGATTTTTAACTTTTATTATATTAATAAAAATAACTAATGGTTATTTTAAAAAAATATACTAATAAAAATTGGAGCCAAGGAAGGAAAAATGTGAAGAAAATTACACTAGACGTAATGATGAAAGTTTATGTAATCAATCAATTTGGTTAATACGATTTTTTAAAATATTAATTTATGATTTGAATCTAAGAAAAAAAAGAATAATATATATATATATATATATATATATATATATATATATATATATATATATATATATATATATATATATATATATATATATAGTTATAGTTATAATTAATGTATCACACTTGTCTTTAAATACACCTAAATCATTGATAAGTTTAACTTACATCCATTAAACTTATGAGCTTTAAATTAATGTAATTTACTAATTTTTTCTTTTTTAATTACTTGTCTACTTTTAAATTGATATATCTATTAAAAAAATTATAATTAATATAGAGTGTTTATCCTTTATTATTTTACCCCTATTAATTATGAAGTGCATGAATTAAAAATTTATTTTCAAAAAGTCCTATCTTTTACAAAGTAATTAATTGAAAATATAATAAATAAAAATATTTTATCCTTTGTTGATTTATCAAAATAAACATGTACTTATGGACCACTAAATAAATGAAAAATAAACTAATAATTAGGAACAAAAAGAATATAAAATATCAGTATAAAATAAGTATTTCGTTTTCTTTTAACTTTAACTTCATATATAATTGGAGTGTACATTGGATTAAGACTTCTAATTTGTTAATTAGAAAAATTATTTCATTAATGTCGAGGGAGAGATAGTTATCCAACTTCCTATAAATAATTATCTTAAATTACTTATTAATTTATCAAATAAAGACAAATTACTTTATTTTTAAAATTTTATTTCTATAAATATTATTTTTCTTGAAAGTCTAAACAAGTTTATCAAATTTCAAAAAAGATTTTTCTTTTCAAAAAAAAAAAAGTAGATTAAAGACAAGTTAATAAAACAAATCTTTATTTACATAATTTTTTTGAAAGTTGTCCAAAAAAGAATACATTTAATGTAATAGCAGAAGATTTTTTAATTTGTTCTTTTAATAATATCAAAAGATTCTAATGAAACGAAATTTGTGGTAGGTGGGCAACTGTATGGATAAAGTATAAACTACTTTTAAACGTGTGTCATTCCAAAGCCACGTGCATAAGATGTTTTACTTGTCAAACATCATTACATTTTCGTAATCGTTTCACCGTGCGATATCATATCATAAAAATATAGGTGAAATTATTTGTCGCAAAATTTAAAAGAGGAAAGCTACTTAATTGTAAGGAAAGGAGCTAGCAAGACTATCTCAGTGAATATAATAAAAATCGGTTGCTCGCTGCAGTAGAGTGCTTTGCCCTGCTGCTATCCGCCGTAGGAGCGCTCAAGAAATTCGTGCTTGAATATCGAGATTAGAAAACTCTATTTAATCTATGCGGCAAATCTATTTGTGGTGAAATAAAGTCAGTAATAAAGAAAAAAGAAATAAATACAATATAGAAAATCATTGACTTTGTTTGCTCCGATACAAGAGATCGATCCCAAATACAGTGGGTGTCATCAACTTTCATTTGTGAGATGAAATAAATTCAACTTTCATTTGTGAGATGAAATAAAATTCAAATTTTTCTTCAAAAATCATGATTTGAAAATTTTTAAATATAGAAATTGACCCACAAGTTTTTATTTTATTAAAACAATTTTATATTTGTATCTACTAACCATTTATTTCATATGTAAATAAAAAAAAATTATCATATCATATTACCTTCAAAATATATAATTTTCACCAACATAAAATTCATCGTTACTTCTTATTTGATAAAATAGAAATTGATTTAGTAAATATAAATAAAAACGAAAGGAGTAGTATTTTTTCGTGATGATTTCATATCGCATGATAACTAAACAAGCCCTAAATTTATAACTAGAAATCTTGAGTTTTGAATCACTTTGAGTACAATATTCTTTTTGTATGAGAACATTTGACCTCTCAGTATGAGACTTTTTTATTTGAATTTTGTTAAACTCCAACGTGAATATTCTCCAACGTGAATATTGGACATCAATTAAAACGAGTAAACACCTAACAAAGTCTATTCAAACTTGATCTTATCTCACAAGTACTCTAGCTTCAAATATGTATATCTAGACATCGTAACTCATTTGCACTACATCATTCGAATACTCCAACTTAGAAAATGATCATCTAAGCATATTACCATCGGATGTCCTTAAGAGACGATGAAAACAAATTTGGAGTGTTTAGCTGACGGTTGAGGTTTATAGGAGTACACTCTCAAAGTTGGAGTACTTACTTGTCAGTTTAGGTCAGTCCCACCACAACAGAATGCTTGGATGAAGGAAAAAGAAGAAAAAGGGTCAATGGGCACCTGAATATATACAACATAGAATACATTTCATTATGTACAAGTTTGAACTACATCAGTCACAACATGTTTGACATCCCACTAGGCTCTAGCGCTAATTTTATATATGTAATACAATGATGTAAGAGCAACATAGATAAAGTAATAGCCGATTACCGCAGGAATGACACTACTCGCGCTTGTCCTCCTCGAGATCATCTCTTTGATCAGTTACAAGATCGGTTGAAACAGATGCTTTCTTTTCTTTCCTTTCGAGCTTGGTCCCCGAGTCACTAATTACTCTCACTCCAGTCGTGAGAGAGATGGCTTCTTCATCATAATCATCCAGAGTCTCACCAGAATATGCATATCTAAAGTCAGCAAGCAAAAACAGTTTTAGCAGATAATTTCCGATAACTTGGTTGCAGAACTGTACTTAATCAACCATGATTCGGCTATTCCTGCTACACAAGTAGGAGCTATATTGTTTCTTCACTGACGGAAAGCCAGAAAAGCTGGTGAATAGAATCAGAATCTCAATACTGGAGAAGCTCCATAAAACTATTCAGTACAAACATATAATGCAAGACTTGTGACCACAGTAGTTATTATTCTTCTGTGCAGTCAGCTAGATCTTTTGGCCAAAAAGGTCATGGAGCTGGAAGTAATATACTATCGAAACTATGAAACCTCAAAAACAAGACCTAGAAAAAAATTGTAGAAAACTACCTGAAGAATGAACCACGAAAAGGTCCACAAATTTTGATAGGGTCTACGGTCCTTTGACCTACCCGTGGTCATGACTTGGAGGTCACCAACCCCAAAAATCATACCACCACACCTTCATAATCCCTTATTTTGATGACGGGCCATGGTGACACCTCTAGATTCAAGAAAGTAGCCACCGTAGTTAGTCCCTTAGACCCCATAACCAAGTGAAGATCATGAGGACCTTCATGGTCCCTTGTCCTCACAACAGGTTGTGGTGGCATCTACATGAGGAGAATTAGTACGTTTTTTCATTCATAGGTTGCGCTTTCTAGAAGAGTAAGCACAATGACATTTTAAATTGCTTTCATCTTTCTATTGCTCATTTTATCATCCGTGGTATGTCCCTTTTATTACCTGTCATCCCTTGGAACATTCTATGCCACAAAAGATTATTCACACACTGACAATTACACAATTCTGTTGAGTACAATACCCATTAAGAATCTTGAAAAGTGAATAGCCCATATCAAAGGTTACAAATGATAAATTGAGAATGACATAAACTAGGTTGACTAGTGTAAACACCAACTACAAACAATTTTGTCAAACCATTTCACAGAAAGGCTAATAAAGTAGAAAGCTCACTTTACAACATGTACCTGGTTGGGTTACTTGAAGGAGCCCAGAGAATACATACTACTACCAACAACGAAAAGGCAAGCAAACTCCAGAAAGCTGGAATGATCCAGGAAATTCGCCATAGCTCACTTAATGGGTCACTTGCATTGAAGTACAGCTGAACCAGAATTAGATGAGTTAGATAAAAGCAGCATTAATCTTGCATGCATGTCAGCATTAGTCTGACATCTCTTCCTCATCTTGTCAAACGTAGGATGAAAAATGATAGGAAGTATCATAAGGGTATTTCGATTTCCATTCTCTACCCACAATTACCACTTAGTATATTCTTCCCAAATTCTATCAACTTAATCTCACAGTATCCAATATTTAAATTACCAAAAATACCTATGAACAACGCGTGCGAGAGAGAGATTTAAGTGAAGCCAAAATAAGTAAAAGAACATGTATATACGTTCTCACTATAAACTATCATCACAAGTTACAAACTAGATTACCTCATATAATATACTCACCTGCCTTCTTGCAATGCAAGTTCTGTTTTCTTACCATACCCACATCTTCAACAAGTACAAAAATTCCAAATGTCACATATATTCACCTTAAATTTTTTCCACCTTCATTTTCACCAAGAGACGGTACTCTTATGTGTATCATGGAACTTACCGTCACTAATTAGAAGAGGGATCTCTTTTTTTGTCATTGAGTGCTATTTCTGATCTAGTATACTACTAAAGTGATCAATAAGCTTTTTCCACCTAAGAGCGATTGCAGAAGGAAGAGACTCATACCTTCTCCCTTAACACCAATATCAATAGGAGAGGGATCTCACACATAAACCACATTTCATGTATTTGGACACCATTCTTGTATTCAGAACTTGAAACTACATTACCTCATAGCCAACCCAAGCAATGGAAATCAGCACAAAAATTGCAAGGGAATTGGTAAACTTTCTATAAAGATCAAGTTTTGCCATGCTTTTCCGCATCTGCAGTTGAGAGTGACAAAATGATCAATAATTGCATGAGTAAATACACAAACTACAATAATAAGGTAAATATGTCTCATGTTAAATTTTTTAAAAGTAAATCAGTAATATCAAGAAGGTTGTTTACTCTTTTTTCTTCTATTATCGTTACTCTTTTCTCTTTAGCCAAGAAGTAAATTATATGTTTGCACATCAACATTATGACGAAATCAACAAATAAGGAAAGAATGAACACACACACACACACATATAATATATAATTACATATATTTAAGGAAAATATAAAAAATAATATATATTTACATATTTGCAGATACATTTATACATAGAAATTTTTGGATCCCGCTAAAATTGGTTCATGTAAATGAAACTGAGTGCTAATGCACTTGCTTTTTTCCACAGTTCGCTAAGATCCTATAAGCAATGGAATCATCATTTTACTCCAAAATTTACCTGTAATTTTTCCAAAGTCTTGGATAATGATGAGAATATCCACAAAATAAAAGATGCATCCAAGAAAACAACAGGCAGCACCAAATATATCTTGGTTTTCCTTGAGAAGTCATTTATGCTTCCCAAGTTCTCCACAAGTTCAAGTGCCTCCGTAGCAATAAAATACATAAGGGCTAACAGAAACACTTTTGAGGTTACACCACCAAGAGTAGGTCGCACAACACCATAGCCCATTGAAACGACTAAAAGAAGAACACGGGACAACGTCTTTTTTACAGCAGTCATCGTAACTGCCCATATCGTAATTACCATAGGCCTACTTCCAGTGGAATTAAGATTTGCATATTCAAAATACCAAAGAGCCATTTCAGACATGCCAAGGGCAATAACAGCAGTAATCTGGTAATGTAGCTGTATGACATCCTTCCAGAACTGGACAAACCTTAGAAACCAAAATACGCCAAGTACAAGATAGGCTAAAGAAGCAAGTCCGTAGAAGGTCATCAATGGAACCATTCTCCCTGGTAAATAGCCATCTGGATTTTTCCATACTGTTCTGCCTCTGATTATTGTTCCCTTAAGTTCTGGGTCACAAAACATGTAATAAAGATAATACATGCCAGTACTGTTTATTTCAACTGTTGTGGGAAGCATATTTGCCTCCTGATTCTTTCCTTCAAAAAACGTCTGAATACGTAGTGGCCAAAGTGGGTTGTCTTGGTTGTGCTGAATTATAACCTCTCCGACAGTGCAGAACTTCTCTTGAGCAAGTTTTGGAGTACAACACAGAGCATTAGACTTTGCAAAAGCATCTCCGATCCTGTCTCTGTCTCTGACCTCAAGAATGATAGTTTCAATCAACCCAGTTCGACTCTGCATTTCATTTTTCGCATTAGCAGACTCCCTCGTCCTCAAAAAAACAACATCTTCAAATCTGCAGTGTCGAGCTCAAGTGTGAGTTCGCAATCTCAAGGTTCATAGAAGAAAATTGAAATTAAACTGACTAGAATAAATATGCTAGTTAATGAGAATCTCAAACTAAAATTACTACCCAGCTAAGAAGCAAGATCTAAAAAGGCTGTTAAAGAAATCATTTAACTTAGAAAATATTTTAAACAAAACAGAGTAGCTCAGTCATGACAAGAATGTGTTTCTTGAGAACAGAAGTGAAGAAACTTAACTAAGAAAAAGATGATAGTTTCCACAATTTGTTTGAAGAGGAACTTTTCTTTTAATCTGGCTTTTTAACAAGTTTCATACTTATCAAGTGCATCAGAAATACTGTAACTTCCCTACCTTTTCTTATTTCCTTCTTAACAAAATGGATAAGGAAAGAGATAGAGCAAGCAGAGCCAAAAAAAATGTCATAGTTTTGAAACCTTGAAATCAAAATTGCCAAGTTCAGTTTACATTAAATACCGCTAAAGCAGCAAGACAGTCAACTTTTTATATCAAGCACATGCATAGTCAAGCAACAGATACTTGTTGATGTATGTTTGTGTGATCATCCATTCATCTAGCAGCAGAGATCTAAAGCTGAGAGTATGAAATAAAACAAACTAACTTCACCTTAAGGACTCTAGGGTAGAGGCAATGATGATAATGCCAAAGTAATTTATCACTAGCTTCAAACGAAAAATAACAATCGTCCCAGCCCCATTATACTATTATTTTGAAGTTTCCTCGAGCTTTAACCATTAGCTAACAGAACTTGTTCCACAAATCAAAAACCAAAAAGAAAAGAGGGTGTGGAAGGGGGTAAATAAAGGGAAAATGGCACTTGCTAACAAACCAAGTCAATCCCTATTTCACCAATCACTAAAAACAGATCAAAGGATATGAAACATCTGGCTCCTGTGTGTACCATTCACTATTAGAAATTCCCTACAGTGAGACTCTTTTCCTTTTTAACACAAAATGTAAACCAACTCCCATCAAGTTTTTTATTTATAATAGGAGAGGACTCATCTTTGTTGCATTGCAGGGACTTACAACCATGGACTGTTGCATTCCCATTGTTAGATAAAGCAATTACGAATTGGAGATTGGAGAGGACCAGCAAATGGAAGGCAACATAGAAAACTTCACCATCTTGCCTCTTTTGGAGTATATGGGACGAACATAATAGAAGATTGCTTCATAATACTGAAAAAGATATAAGAATTTAAAAAACATTTTTATTTCACTTGTATGTTTGGTTTCAGGAGAAAATGTCATGTTGTGTTAATAGTTGATCAAATATGGTGCAAGACAATGTATTAATGAAAAACTTAATACACATTTTGTACTTTTTTCGATACCTACTGGTTTTTATTAATGAAAAACTTCCTTTTTTGAAAAATTATTAATGGAACTTTTTGACATTATTAAAACTAGTTTTTCATTTATATTGCATATTGACATTACTCTGTGATCCTTTCTCCAGCCTCAGAATGTTACTAGTAAGGAGTCAAATGAAACAGCTAGGTGCAATTATCAGGTTTTGAGCATCCTACACTTCTACTTGATTACAGGTTCGCACAGCCAATTTCAGCATCGACATATTGGACAATCCACCTGAGAGTCTCTAGACTACTTGTCTGTGTTTCAAGATGGCTATTCTGGATAACCGTTTAATTACAAAGATACATTGAAGCAAGAGAACAATATACATGCTACATAATTTACAAATTTCATTTTCACAAAGTCAAATTTTAAGAGAAAGTTCCATCTATTACTATTATGGATCCATAATGTAACTGTACATATTGCACTAGAATCATACTCTTCTTTATCACAATCCTCTCCTAAATGGAATAACACCAAAGATAGTTTAGAAACTGATCTAATACGAACAACTTTTAGTCAATAAGATGGACATATTTCTTAATGATTGTCTCTATGAAATTTATTCATGGGGTAAACACTTGAAGCTTCAGCAAGTGCACTCTACTTATGTGAAAGGGTGGAACAGGTTTCCTTGCAAGTGATAAAACTATCAACTGTCAAACACTGAATAGGCGTTTGGACATTATTTGGTTGATATTTGAAAAAAAGTAGTATTTGAAATTGAAGTGGAAAGAGGATTTTCGGAAGTTGAAGTTGTGTTTGGACATGAAAACAGGGTTGAAGTTATGTGAGTGAAACTTGAAACTCCTAAAACCTGTTTTTCAAACTTCAAATTCTATGTTCCGGGTTTGAAGTTGAAACAATGAGTCAATTTGATTGACAATTTTGGAACCAAAATCTATGGCCAAAATCCAAGTATGTTCAATGCTATGTCAGCATCTGCATGACATTCAAGAGAGGGGGCAAATTTGAACCATGACAGAAGTCTGCACAGCTAATGCTGCTTCTACCAGATTGTTTATCAAGTTGCTGATTAGATGCCATTGATGATATTGAACATAATATCTGATTACATCAATAAGCAAGTTACTCTCTGCTATATCTCGGTACATAATCAGGTAGCACTTCTTATCCAAAAAAAAAAAAAGAAAGGAAAAAACATAATCAGGTCACACTTGGTCCAAAACTTACATAAGATTATAGGCACAGTCTAAAGAATATCTGTCTTTGTTGCAGCATAAGAATCAACATGACTATAATAGCATCTTCTACTTTTACCATAATTTGTAAAAAAAAGTTTTCAAGACAGAGAAGATCCAACATGGGATGATCAGGAACATAGTCAGGAAAGAGCAATAGGAAGGCAGCTCAAGGTAACTGTATTTTCGATTCCCATCACATTAATGTCATCCTTGTCCCCACCATTGAGAAGTTAAACCATAACCGAATACTATTTTTCCAGAAGGGATAAGTCAAATGAAGATAGATACCCCTGAGATCTTGAAATTTAAGTGTCAATAGCCAAGTTATTCTTAAAAATCTGAAAGAAGGAGAATTAGAAATCAAAATCAATGAAGTTTCATACATTTTGGACATGACTCCACAGTTTAAAACCCCATTTCTCCTTTTTCGACTCCACCCATGTAAAGCAACCAAACAAAACTACTACAACAACAAACCTCAATTCCAAGCAAGTTGAGGTTGGCTTAGAGGTGGAAAAAGTAGCCCATGAAATCATGATCCACCCAACCCGCTCAAGTTTGCGTGGATCAATCACCCGTAAATTAATTAATTTAGCCCATTTTGACCCGCCTATCCTACCAGCTTGTCAAAATATCTTTTAAAAAATATGTCTATTGTTTGATATGCATGTTAGATACAGTATAAAGAGAATTTCAACAAATTATTAAACACAAACAAGCAAATAAATTAGAACTTAGTAAGAACTAGATGACCCGATTCAGCTCAAGTAACTTTTGGGAAGGTCATTGTTAACTCAACCCATTTACATTCACCCAAACTCAGCTCAAACCGTCCATTTGACAACCCTCGATCATCCATATGAATTCTCACTACCAATACAATCAGTATTCAACATAGATGTACCAATTTTATGCTGATCATCAACGTATCGCAACCCTCCTCCTTCATCCACTTGTGCAGGATTAGGACTGCCAATGTGAGCACTGAGCACCACACCGGACGGATCACAGTAATCAAACAACTACCTTCATTTAATCTCTACTAATACTAAAACATACTGCATGCATACTCTAACAAGATGGTAAATATTAGGTAACAGCATAAACCTTGATCCATCACTCACAATCAATCAATCAACTAACTGAAATATGAATTCTATACCCATTCTATTCTATCCAAGCTGATTTCACTAAAATTCGCGATAAAACAATTTATTTTCTGAAAGCGCGTGTGTATGAGATAGAGCGCGTGAGCTACCTGATAAACGATTTTCCTTCAAGAGGTTTGTCTGGAGAAGCATTTGATGACGATTTCGGAGCATAGAGACCTTCAGTTCCCCCATGGAAGAAGAAAGCATTGGACTTTGGAATAAATTGCTCATCTTTGTACTCGTGAATTGAAGCTGACACGTTACTGAAAAAGTTGAAAGTAAAGAAAATCAGAACTAGTACGTCGGAAGTAATACGTTTCATCGGTAACCTCGCCGTGATTCGCCGTGTACGGAGGAGCAAAAGGTGGTTGGTCCGGTGATAGTAGAGTTAAGTAGAAGCAGAGAAACTAAAACAGACATGGAACCTACTAGAGTCATTTAACTCTCACTTACGGCGTCGTTTTTAAGAGAACATTTGTTATTAGTACTATTTGTATTTATATTCAGGGATCAATGGTATAAAATGACAAACTAATAATTTAAAATAAATATAGTAGTTATCTTTTGATTTATTTGTGTTTCATACCAAACTGTTTGATTCCTCTCTCCCTCATATTCTCGCTCGACTCTCTCCCTCTCTCGCTCGCTTTCTGTTGTCGCCTCTCTCGCTTTATATAATAGAATTGTACAAATTGTGTTTCTTATTGTATAAAGTGAGAGAAAATTGTATAAATATATACAAATACATATATCTTCGTTCTATACACTTATAATTATACAATGCAAATATTTTTCTCCCCAAGTCTCTTTTGTCTTTCTCGTTTTATACAAATTCAAATAGTACATAATTTCTCTCTTTCTCGTTTCATACAATTCAGTTCTGTCTTTGTCGCTTTCTGGTTTTATACAATTCAAATTGAATATAATTTCTTTCTTTCTTTTTTTATACAATTAGCTTCAATTGTATATGTATAGCGAATTATACATATATAAGTTTGTTATGGAGTGGAATTATGTAAACTTTGCTATAACATATAAATATAAATTTTTGTTTGTTATTTGTAAAAATTGCTCTTTTTTTTATGACTGGAAAATATAGCCTCAACGTTTTGTATGTGCACGTAGGAAAACGTTAAGAAAAATTTAATCAAATATCTAATCAAACTGCAAAATAGCTTAATCTATCAAGTTAACACATCTAAGAAAATTGAGTAAATCGATTGATATGGTTATCATCACACTACGTTACATAGGATGAAACCAAGAATATAATTAAGATTTTAAGAACCAAAGATAAAAACAAGATTTTAAAGTACAAGAAATTTGATCTTTTACTTTATTTATTATAAATTTAGATGTTTACACTTATTCAGTGAAATTTTTAATAATAAATACAAATATGAACCATAATTTTTAAATTCTATCAAATTAGACTTATCGATTGAGAAAAAAGAATATTACTTTTAATAAATTTCAAGACAATTAAATTCATAAGAAGGGTATAACATCAAATTTCTAAAAATGTGATTGTCACAATTCAACTCAAAGAGTTTCATAAATAAATGTTACTCCCACTTTTGCTACCTAGCTAGACTCTTTGGCTAGTTTAAGCTATGATTTGATTTAATATTTGTTAAACTAAGGGGGAAAAAGTAGAAGAAAGAATAACTCAGAAAATAATTTATATTCTATTTTATAATTTACTGAATTAAAAATATCCCCCCTCCCCTCCCTCGGTTAGAGACTATTTTTAAAATAAATAAAAAGTGCTTCTCTTTTTAATGAATCTCACCTGATGCAGATGAAAACTAATAGAGAACGCAATATGAATAACGGACATTGAATTAAAAAAAAAAAGAGAAAAGTTATTCTAAAATTTGAAACAATACACGTTTAGAGAACAAAACAAGGTGGTGCTAATCAAGTTGTGTAATTAATTTTCTTGGTAGAAAATTTAGTCTTTCTCACAAAAAAAAAAACTATAATTTGGGTGAACATATCAATATATATAATTTGATTTTATTAATATGACCGAAATTTATAAAATTACTATACGGATTATGTACATTATATTTTAAATATATAAAGAATTTGTTGGTTACTTTATAAACTAGATCACTCAAAGACAATGAACTAAAATTATCTCATTAATTTGACACCTTTTCTTTGTTGGCATCGTACACAAATATGCACTTTAATTTGATTTTAACTGATATTTACATTCTACAATTTTGAATATGCACAAATAAACATTTAAATTAATATGAAACTGAATAAATAGACAATCATCCTATTTTTTATGTCTTATATAGTGTTGTATGTGTATTGTGTCATCTAACTTGTTTAATTTCATACAAATTTAAGTATTTAGTCATCCACATTTAAAATTAAAAGACGTAAATGTCACCTGAAATCAAATTAAAAAAAAGACATAATTATGTATTTGTGTTTTTCTTGTTTGTTCCCTTACCCTCTATTTCTCCACTTGGGGAAAACTTGTTACCATAATCTATATTTGACATTTTTCCTCCATGAAACTATATAAACACCCTTCTCTCACTAGCTTCCAATATATTGGAGCTAAAGTAATTATATACCACCTAGCAATAAATCCTAGGTGCTGCCTTTAAAGTATATCAATGGAACTTCTTTTTTGTTTTTAAAGAAAGTATCAATGATCCAATGTCAACTACTTTTTAGTGCTAATAAGAAGTTCATACTTTCTTTCATGCAAATTGAAGTACATAATTCTATAGGGATAATGCACAAGTACCCCCTCAACCTATGCCCGAAATCCCAGAAACACACTTATACTATACTAAGGTCCTATTACCCCCCTGAACTTATTTTATAAGTAATTTTCTGCCCCTTTTTAGCCTACGTGGCACTATCTTGTGGGCCCAACGATGGTTGACTTTTTTTTTCAAACTAGTGCCACGTAGGTCGAAAAGGGGTAAAAAATTATTTATAAAATAAGTTCAGGGGGGTAATAGGACCTTAGTATAGTATAAGTGTGTCTCTGAGATTTCGGGCATAGGTTGAGGGGGTACTTGGACATTATCCCTAATTCTATATGTATATTACTTTTATTCTTTATCTTGTGGTGAGGGGGAAAAAAGGAAAGAAAAAGAGAAAAGTAGAAGAATTTGTCCACTTTCATTCGTATTTAATAGATAAGTATTCTTTTTAAATTATGATCGAATTTTTAGTAACACATTAATTTAATTAGGATCTTATTATCTTTGTTGAACTCATTTTTTCTGTAATTTCATGCACCTTTTCTGCTGACTTGTGCATACTCTCTATGTCACGTCAATTTTTGGAATATGTTTTTTTCATTTTAAAATAATTTAGAAGGTAATAAGATCGAGATAACTTAGAAAGGTACTTATATGTTATCCCTATTTCTTATTAAGTAATATTGCACTATGCATGTCTTATTGTTTTGATGAATTATATCATTTTATATCGATTCATAGTGCCACACGTTAGTAATATACAGAAATACACTTATAATGTTACAAAGAAAAAAGTACGAGATAAAATTATTATGAAAAAGATAGAATAATTAATGATAAAACGTTATCAAATAATAAGTAAGCAAGACAAAGGAAAAAAAAAAGGTAATCACGTGATTACACATCAAAGCAATTATTCTATAAAATATTTTTTATTTAAATAATTAATACAATGAATATTAAAATACGTTACAATAAAATTGAAACTAATAATTAAGACCCTCTAAATAAGTTGTTAGATGATAACTTGTGTGATCGTTATATGTAAAAACTTAACGAATAAAAGGTAAGACACATTTTATTCACCTAACTAATTATATTTCAATACTTCACTTTTTTTTTGGCTTAATTAAGCAAGCACGTGAGAATAGTTTGATTTAAATTCGTAATTTTTATTTTGATATAATGTTAGAGTGTATGATTATTACATATAAATTTAATTAAAATAATTATTGTTATTTTATTATTCTCCCATCATAATTATATATATATTGTCCATTGTGATTTGTGTGTATTTCCACTATAGGCATCCCCCACCTAAATTTTGGCAAAAGTTGGAAATAATGCATACATTTTTTTAATTTTTTGGTAGTTGCTAATGACATATAACTCCACTTATCTCAACATATCCCATCCATCTTTCTACAAGCAAATTGAAGATTATATCTATGTGTTGAGACCAATCTCAAAAACTCAAAAATAATAAAAACACCAAACAAATTATTAAAACTCTCTCTATTGAATTCATGGCTAGTGATGCCATTAATTACTTGGACACCATATTAGTTCCTTTGAGTCTTTTCATCACAATTGGTTATCATGTCTATCTTTGGCATCACTTGAAGCATAAGCCTTCTCACACCACCATTGGTATGAACATGCTTAAGAGGAGATCTTGGCTGCGTGAGCTCAATCAAGTAAGTTATTCTTTCCTTTCATTCTTTCGTTTTATATTTACGAGTCGAGTCAGAATTTTTAAATTACAATACTCTTTGTCACAATTTTTTTTGACTTAGAGAGGTTTGAATAGTCATAGATTATTCATACATATTGATTGATTCTTTTTTAAAATAAATAAATATAGTGTTTGAATCAAAATTATTGAGTTCTATTAAACTCGTGATTACGCCTGATTTAAATCAAAGTCGGAGTCACTATATTTTGTTTATTGATTCTTGATCATAATAATTTATTTATTTTTGCATATTAGGTACTGGATAGATTGTTTATTATTTATACATATTAAATTTTAAAAAATTTAAATATAAGATTTGAGTCAAAGTAATTGAGTTTTATCAAACTCAGTAATTACTTTTGTGGCTCCACCTTTGATTCAATCATAGGCGGGGACAAAATTTTTCGTTTATTGGTTCTTGGTTGACAATTCCTTTAGCTAAGTGAGTTATTCATACATATTACATGAACTTTTAACACGACTATAAAATTTGAGCCAAAGATACTGAATGTTACCAAGCTTGTAATTTACTATTGTGGCTCCGCCCTTGATTCTAATGAACAAACATAGATCTAGCTAGGGTTAGTATGGGTTTGATATTATGTATTTTGAATTTATTGACTCTAGATGTTTGACTTCACGTTTTTTTTTCCTTCTTTTTTTTTTTGTATGTGTGTTATAGGGAAGTGAAAAGAAAGGGACATTGGCTGTACAAAGTTTACGAAATGCATTAATGGAGACAATACTAACAGCTACAATCACAATTCTCATAACATTAGCAGTGGCTGCATTAACAAACAACACATTAAAAGTTAGCAACTTATTTACTAGTGCTTTTTTTGGGTCACAAACAGGGAAAACAATTGTATTAAAATATGGATCAGCAACAATTTTCTTGGTGGCTAGTTTCTTGTGTAGCTCAATGGCACTTGGCTTCTTAATAGATGCTAATTTCTTGGTTAATGCCTTAGGGGAATTTTCTATAAATCCAACTCATACAGAGACCATATTTGAAAGAGGATTTACATTGGCTTTTGTTGGTGACAGAGTACTCTGTATGACATTTCCTCTTTTGTTTTGGATGCTTGGTCCTGTTCCTGTGGTTGTCTCTTCAATAGCATTGGTTTGGGGTCTACGCGAACGCGATTTTGCTGGAAATTTATCAATAACTATGAATAAGGCTTGTACTTAGCTTGAGGGGGAGTGTTGAAACATGGATTGAAGTAATTATGTATGATAAAGTTAAACTCGAGTTAGAATATGGTAAGTTAAATATTTGTGTGAATTATTGGGGTTAGGGGGGGGGGGTTATGTATCTTGTATTTGAAGGGGAAAAGGACTTTGTTTAGTAGTGTATGTTGATCTCATGATATAATATTGGTTTTGTTGAAATATAGTTTGAGATAATTATATATTGTCGATATATATTAAAGTTAAGCTTGTGTTAGAATAAGTTAAAAGTATTGTGTGAATTTGTGGGGTTAGGGTTGGGATGGGGAATATGCATCTTGTGTTAATTTTTTTTTTTAGTTCTAAGCTTGAAAGTTTGCAATCATAATGTATATTAAGTTATAAAGAAAGATTAATGTAACAAGGAAAGTTAGTTTAGATTGTAATTTCCTTGGTAACAAGTAATCATTTTACTTGTTATGTATTTTTATTTTACTTGTCATATATTTTATTTACGCGAATCTTAAAAGAAGTTATATGTTTGAGCTATCATATTCTTATTTTTTATTTCCTTTAACAAAGTGAAATATTGGGGTATGATACATTTCCTAAGAGAGGTATTTAAAGACAAAAAATATAGTTAGTTTTCATTATACTTTTTTATTATATCTATTCAAACTATTCTCATAAAAGTATAAAATAGTTAAAAAATCTAGTAAACTTTGAACAATTCACTTATTCTGAACTATGAAACAGATCACAATAATTAACTTAATATGAACTAAGAAGTAACTTTATTCATTTAACATGTTATCTATTTGCAGTAAAAAAAAAGAAAGCAAAGAGGAGTTATCTAAGCAACCATATTATATGTGCTTTTCTTAGGTTTTTGTGCTAATTACTCGATGTTTATGATTTTTAAGAATAATTATTAGAGATAATGTATAAGTATCTTTAGATTATGGTCGAAATCTTATAGATACACCTTAACTAAACTAAGTAACTATACCCCCCTCCTTCCCCCTCTCCCAAACCTTTATTTTTGTAATTTTGTACACCTTTTGGCTTACTTGACATTCAAATAAATCTCACACGCTTCAATTGTGTGGTGTCATAGGATGTGCCACGTAAGTCAAAGGTGTATAAAATTACCAAAAAAAAAATGTTCAAGGGATAATTGGAACTTAGAGTGTGTTTGGTATGAAGGAAAATGTTTTCCAATTTTCTCATGTTTGGTTGGGACAAAAATTTTGGAAAATGTTTTCCAAATCAACTCATTTTCCTCAAAATTAAGGAAAATGACTTCCCTTCAAATATTAAGGAAAACATTTTTCAAATTTCTCCTCCATTTTCAAGTTACATTTTTTTTTGGAAAAACATCAAATTTTTAAAAAATAAAAATATTTTCAGTTTCAAAATTTTATTTTTAAAACCCGATCCCTGACCACCCTCCCCCAGCCCCCCTCCATAAAAAATTAATTTTGCTTTTTAATAATTTTTTCAATTTCAAATTTTATTTTTAAGCTCCTATCTCCCCCCTGGCCAGCCCCCTACCCACCCCCATCAGCCCCCACCCCCACCCCCAACCCCTCAAAAAATTAATTTTGTTTTTTTAAAATACTATCAATTTTAATTTTTTATTTTATCACTCCTATCCCCCTCCCCTGCCTCCCCACCCCAACCACCCCACCCCCAAAAAATTATTTTAAAAAATGTTTTCAATTTCATAAATTATTTTCTACTCTAGTAAAAATAAAAGATGTTCCACAAAAATATTTTTCATTCATAAATCAAACACTAAAATCATTTCCGAAAAACATTTTCCTTCATACCAAACACACCCCTAGTTTAGTTAAGGTACGGCTTTGAGATTCCGATCATAGTCTGAATGGATACTTGTGCCTTATCCCTAATTATTATTATTGACTAGGGAAAAATGAGAAGAATATATTAAATTATATCTTGATTTTTTAAAAATAACATCTATTTAATAAAGAACGACAAGTAAAATGATCTAAAGGAAATACAATTTATGATATTAGTTATAACTATTATAAGATATAACCTAGATATAGCGTGTGTTTAGTACAAATGGAAAATAATTTGAAGTGAATTGTCACAACGCAAAATTTCATTAGGCTGTGAGGAGTGAATTTGATACGGTAGTAATTTTCCCTAATTTTTATTACTTAATTAAGGCAGATTTATTGATAATTTCATTTAAATTTATAATAATTGAACATTATGTGTGCAAAATACTATCCAATCTGAAATTATTAATTAATATTATATGTTGTCACCTTAATATTGTCATCATATTTACATGTACTGCCTGCCAAGAAAAATGTCAACTTCTGTTTAGCATTAATTATAATTGATTGTTGTTTAATTAGTCACTATTAGTGCAAGTTGTATACTTTCTCCATCCATTTATTAAATGTTAGGAAAATAAATAAATTTCAAAGGCTAGACCATTTACCAATGTTTGCAATATATACATATGAATGGAGATGTGTTCTTCTAATAAAAATAAATAAATATTTTCTGCGCGTGTATTTGATATTAACAAGTAAAATTTGTTTCGAAATTGCATTAACGTTATATTAGAAATCAACTCGAGTAAATAAGAATTTTTCGAAGCAAAACCAATTATTCAAAAGTCAAAAGGAACTAAATCCTCAAAATTAACAGAACCCAGCATCATTTCTAAACTACAATTAGTAGTACAAGACGAGTCGTTGGTCCTATGATCAGACGACCCTGATGAGAATGTCGCTCTAATTAGACCATCATCAGACGGTTGAAAATAACCAGACATGCTTGATGGTTGACTTTGATTGCTTGATGGTTGACTTTGATCAACATTGGGGTAGAAACAATTCGAAGAGATCACCTCTTTAGTAGTTTGATGAAATGAGTTAACATAAGGTTTGTAATAATTATTTGTGTTGGAATTGAAACTCAATAACATTGAAGAATCCTCATTTTTTGAAGATTCAAAGAGTATTTGGGAAATTGATGGATAAATTTTGCATGTGTGATGACCATGGTATGTGATACTAAACCTTGATGGATTTTCTTGAATTTTTTGCACTTGTTTAGTTGCTTCACATCCTTGATCAAATTTATAACTACATCTATAATAATTCCTGCATATATCAATCAATTATAAAAAATAAAAAAAGTATCAATCACAATTTTAATGTATTTATTGAAAAAAAAAAAATTAACCTTGGATGTGGAAAATTGAGGATTTCTTTTTGGCCATATTTTCTCCAAACATGGCCATCATCCACCAAAGTTGAAACTTCTTTTATGGTTGTAGCTGAAATTTTTCTGTACAAAATATTAGTAAATTGTGTTATATACCACTCTTACTAATGATAATTATTAATACTCCCTCGTTCGCAATTCACGTGAAATAGTTTGAATCAGTATGGACTTTAAGAAAATATAATGAAGGTATTTTAAAAGTTTGGTCTTAAAGCATGTCATAGCATATTGGGGTCATAAAATTTTTCATTTATCATAAAATCTGATCAAGTATGAAGTTGATTTTAGCCAAATTTAGGAGTGTATCATCACAAAAATCTGGATAATTTGTCTGGACTAACTCGTACGCATATTCCACAAAATATCTATCATAAGTAATAGATATCAACTAACTCTGTCCAACAAGTGGTTGAGGGGAAAACTATGAATTTTCGAACGAAAAGTCCATCGAAAATCAGTGGGTGGGGTGGGGGTGGGGGGGATGAAGTAATGGTAAGAGTATTAACTACAACACAAACATTGATTTATCACCTTCTCTTGTTGCATCTTTCTTGATTAACACCTTTTAGTGGAGAAGTGTTGCAACTACCATTTGAGTACTTGGAACTTAGAGAAGATGAAATTGAGGATTTGTCACAAGCCAAAACTTGAGAAAATTGATGCAACTCAATTCTGGAGCTTAATATTGAGAGTGCTTTGGAAAAAGAAGTCATAATTTTCCCCACCAAATCCTCAGCCAACATAATATTAATGTTATGTTTCTTCATCAAATATTTTAGCTCATTTGTGAATTTCTTACCACAATTCAACTCTTTTATTAATCTTCTCATATCAGCTACTGAGGAATTAATTATATCCATACTTGAAGCATTACAAATGCACTATATGTGTGTATATATAGCAAGAAGTCATAATTTTCCCCACCAAATCCTCAGCCAACATAATATTAATGTTATGTTTCTTCATCAAATATTTTAGCTCATTTGTGAATTTCTTACCACAATTCAACTCTTTTATTAATCTTCTCATATCAGCTACTGAGGAATTAATTATATCCATACTTGAAGCATTACAAATGCACTATATGTGTGTATATATAGCAAGAAGTCAACAAGTGTGAGAGCCTCATGCCCCCCCCCCCCCCCCCACAAATTAATAGTCAGCTTAAGTTGAACACAATTGCATTAGGAGCGGAGTAAGGTAGGGTCAAAGAAAGCTTCTTTGATGAAAACATGTATAATATAATGTTTATACATGATAAAATAATATTTTTCATTTATATATATAGTAGATGTTGTGTCCTATGTATACTTCTTCATACTTAATTTGGACTAATTCAACTAAATAAAAATTTTGATTTTGTAACTACATTTCATCGATATAAAAATAAGATAAAATAAAAGCTTACTATACAATTTAACTACCCGTAATTATTATTATTTTTTTAAAAAGTTACTTCATGACCAATGACCAAACAAAAATAATTAAAGTGGCCATGTTATGGTTAATTAAGGAGCGTTAATAAAATGTAAAAGCACACATAATTAGTAACGTTTGTAATGTGTTTGTCATCCTAATATCGTCATCCACGTGCCAAAGAATTAATTTTATTAAACGTTAGTTAGTTGCTGTTTGATAGGTTTTTTTCCACTATATGTCCCCGTGGAGAGAGATATTCGCATTTCCTCAAACATATATAATTATGAATTCTTCACAATAGCTTAAATATTCAAGAAGATAATTATAAAATTTTGTGAACTGAACAACAGATAAGATATATCCGTCCAGCAAGAGTAAGCCAATAATTTAAACAATTATTATTGGTCTACCATATTGATGATATGAGTCAATTTTATGCCTTTATCTATTGATTTTAAAATGAGTGGTTTTCAACATTTTGGTTATCAAAAACACAACAAACAATAAAAGACACATTTTTTGTGTTTCATTGAAAACACTAATTTAGTTGCCTTAATGCTGATATATTACTAGTAATACCATTTTCCTACTAGTAATATTTTTACATATGGAGAGAGCCTTGACATCTTTTCTGTTAACATTGCTATTATTGTTGCATGAATATGTTATGCCTTGTTCAACCACGACTGTTTCGACGGATCAATCGACTCTTCTATCTCTGAAATTCCAAATTAGTTTCGACCCCTTTCATTACTTTGGATGAAAGTTGGTCTCTCAATATTTCTATTTGTGACTGGATAGGAGTAACTTGTGACTATCCTTACCAGCGAGTAAAGTCTTTTAATCTTTCCAACATAACTCTTACAAATGCACTATATGTGTGTGTGTGTATATAGCAAGAAGTCAACAAGTGTGAGAGCCTCATGCATCCCCCCCCCCCCCCCCACAAAATTAATAGTCAGCTTAAGTTTGAACAATTGCATTAGGAGTGGAGTAGGGTCAAAGTATATTTCTTTGGTAAAAACATGTATAATATAATGTTTATACATGATAAAAAAATATTTTTCATATATATATAGTAGATGTTGAGTTGTCTTTAGCTTTGTCCTATATATACTTCTTCATACTTAATTTTAGACTAATTTATCTTAAATGAAAATTCTGATTCTATCACTACATTTTATCGATATAAAAATAAGATAAAATAAAAACTTACTAATACAATTTAACTACCCTTAATTATTATATTAAAAAAAAGTTACTTCATGACCAATGACCAAATAAAAATAATTAAAGTGGCCATGTTATGGTTAATTAAGGAGCGTTAATAAAATGTAAAAGCACACATAATTAGTGACGTTTGTAATGTTTTGTCATCCTAATATCGTCATCCACGTGCCAAAGAATTAATTTTATTAAACGTTAGTTAGTTGCTGTTTATTTTTTTTTAAAATGTAGATAATATTTTTTTTCTACTAATTAATAATGGTTTAGTCAAAAGTGCAAGTTGTAGGGTTTGGGATATTTTAATCTCATTAACGAACATTTTGGTGGACATATTTGGATAGGTTATAGTCGTATGTATACATGTCTAAATATATACACATACATATGAATATTTTGATTATTCTTTAACAAATCAATAACTCAGTTTCTACCTATGTTGAGAATGTAATATATTGATGTCCAGTGAAGAGGTGCGAGAGGTTGATAATACTTGATCTAAGTAGAGGTAGATTGAGAAAGACTTAGAGAGGTGATTATATATGGTATGTCACATTTTTAATCACCGAAGACGTAATTCTAAATAGAAAAGCATGAAGGTCGAGGTGATAGTCGAACGACATCCCTCTTTTCGGTGGAAAAGCGTGGTTATAGTATTTTATTATTATTCTATTACTATTTTCTTCTTCAAATTGCATTTATTTTTTTAATTTAGCTTATATCTTTACTATTTTGTTGTTAATATTTTTTGTCCTATAGTATTTTCACGAGAAAATGACATAAATAGTCCATTAACTATAAGAATATGTCTAAAATAGATCTTAATTATACTTTTGTCGAATTTTTTTGGTCTCTTAACTATACATTTATCAATTTTAATTCCTTAACTATACATTTATCGATTTTAGTCCTTTAAGTAATAGAAAACTTATTTATGTTTGGTCTTCATTCATTTTTAATACAATAACTTAGGCTTATATCAATAGAATTCACGTCTCGAGAAATTAAATCTTTTAGCCATTTTTCAGTTGTTTATCTCTTCCCTCTACTATTACTTCTAATTACTCTTATGCAAACAACCATGACTTTAACGATTCAAAATAAAATTTACGAGAAAAGAAAATATAAGTCACAATGTTATTCAATGGATGATAAAATAATGCATATTATTGCTACTAATGATTTTGAGTATACTAAACGTTATTATAAATAGAAAAATAAATTAATACCGGTGAAATTCAAAATTGTACTCCAACAACTCTATTAAAGGGAATTTGTTTAATTATCAGAAGTTAAAATTTATAAAATGATAGATTTGTAACTTTTTTTTAGTTTTTTTTTAAATAGATTGTTTTGTTTAGATAAATTGAAGTTATTTTCTTTTTATAAAATGGATAAGATTAAACCTAATAAGTTTTTGAATACTTAAAGAACTAAAATTGGTAAGTGTATACTTGAGGACCAAAGCTGAAAATTGGTAAGTGTATACTTAGGGACCAAAGATGATAAGTTTTTGAATATAAACTAAATTTGATAAAAGTATAGTTAAGGGACCAATTAAAACTTATTGCAATAATTAAAGACAATTTATGACATATTCTCTATTTTCATATAGTTTTTATTTTTATATTTATTAAAATCTACTTTGAAAACGCTTTTTTTAGTCAAAGATTTATTAAAATCAGTCTTTCTATTTTACACATTGTTGGAATGTATGTGTCCACTTACTTAGATGGGACTAGGTCCTCACCACAGTTATATTTAATAAATAAACAACAAATGCAAGAAATAAAGATGACAGTCACTTTACATGGAAACCTCCTTGGTCAAGGGAGGAAAATTACGACCTGTTCTCAACAAGATTTTTCAAAATCACTTTCACTAATCTTCAACAAGCAAGAGTAAAAGTCGGTTACAAAACATGAGATTAATGTACTAATCAATAACATGAGAAATTTGATAGGTCCTTTTCCACTATATGTCCCCGTGGAGAGAGATATCCGCATTTCCTCAAACATATATAAATCATGAATTCTTCACAATAGCTTAAATATTCAAGAAGATAATTATAAAATTTTATAAACTGAACAACACAGATAAGATATATCCGACCAGCAAGAGTAAGCGAATAATTTAAACAATTATTATTGGTCTGCCATATTTATGATATGAGTCATTTTTATGCCTTTATCTATTGATTTTAAAATGAGTGGTTTTCAACACTTAGAATATCAAAAACACAACAAATAATAAAAGACACATTTTTTTTGTTTCATTGAAAACACTAATTTAGTTTCATTAATGCTGATATGTTACTAGTAATACCATTTTCCTACTAGTAATATTTTTATATTTGGAGAGAGCCTTGACATCTTTTCTGTTAACATTGCTACTCTTGTTGCTTCAATATGTTATGCCTTGTTCAGTCACGACTGTTTCAACGGATCAATCGACTCTTCTATCTCTGAAATCCCAAATTAGTTCCGACCCCTTTCATTACTTGGTCTCTCAATATTTCTGTTTGTGATTGGATAGGAGTAACCTGTGACTATCGTTACCAGCGAGTGATGTCTTTGAATCTTTCCAACATGACTCTTTCTTGATTAACACCTTTTAGTGGAGAAGTGTTGCAACTACCAATTGAGTACTTTAAACTTAGAGAAGATGAAATTGAGGATTTGTCACAAGGCAAAACTTGAGAAAATTGATGCAACTCAATTCTGGAGCTTAATATTGAGAGTGTTTTGGAAAAAGAAGTCATAATTTTCCCCACCAAATCCTCAGCCAACATAATATTAATATTATGTTTCTTCATCAAATATTTTAGCTCATTTGTGAATTTCTTACCACAATTCAACTCTTTTATTAATCTTCTCATATCAGCTACTGAGGAATTAATTATATTCATACTATATAGTATACTTGAAGTATTACAAGTGCACTATATGTGTGTGTATATATAGCAAGAAGTCAACAAGTGTGAGAGCCTCATGCCCCACCCCCACCCCCACCCCCAAATTAATAGTCAGCTTAAGTTGAACAATTGCATTAGGAGCGGAGTAAGGTAGGGTCAAAGGATGTTTCTTTTGGTAAAAACTTGTATAATATAATGTTTATACATGATAAAAAAATATTTTTCATGTATATATATAGTAGATGTTGAGTTATCTTTAACTTTGTCCCGTGTATACTTCTTCATACTTAATTTGGACTAATTCAGCTAAATGAAAATTCTGATTTTATCACTACATTTCATCGATATAAAAATAAGATAAAATAAAAGCTTACTATACAATTTAACTACCCTTAATTATTATTATTTTTTAAAAAGTTTACTTCATGACCAATGACCAAATAAAAATAATTAAAGTGGCCATGTTATGGTTAATTAAGGAGCGTTAAGAAAATGTAAAAGCACACATAATTAGTGACGTTTGTAATGTGTTGTCATCCTAATATCGTCATCCACGTGCCAAAGAATTAATTTTATTAAACGTTAGTTAGTTGCTCTTTGATAGGTCCTTTTCCACTATATGTCCCCGTGAAGAGAGATATTCGCATTTCCTCAAATATATATAAATCATGAATTCTTCACAATAACTTATATATACAAGAAGATAATTATAAAATTTTGTAAACTGAACAACACAGAGAAGATATATCCGTCCAGCAAGAGTAAGCCAATAATTTAAACAATTATTATTGGTCTACCATATTGATGATATGAGTCAATTTTGATGCCTTTAACTATTGATTTTAAAATGAGTGGTTTTCCACATTTTGGTTATCAAAAACACAAGAAACAATGAAAGACACATTTTTTTTGTTTCATTGAAAACACTAATCTAGTTGCATTAATGCTAATACGTTACTAGTAATACCATTTTCCTACTAGTAATATTTTTACATATGGAGAGAGCCTTGACATCTTTTCTGTTAACATTACTATTCTTGTTGCTTCAATATGTTATGCCTTGTTCAGCCACGATTGTTTCGACGGATCAATCGGTTCTTCTATCTCTGAAATTCCAAATTAGTTCCGACCCCTTTTATTACTTGGATGAAAGTTGGTCTCTCAATATTTCTGTTTGTGATTGGGTAAGAGTAACCTGTGACTACCATTACCAGTAAGTAAGTGAAGTCTTTGAATCTTTCCAACATGACTCTTACAAATGCACTATATGTGTGTGTATATATAGCAAGAAGTCAACAAGTGTGAGAGCCTCATGCCCCCACCCCCAAATTAATAGTCAGCTTAAGTTCAACAATTGCATTAGGAGCGGAGTAAGGTAGGATCAAAGGATGTTTCTTTGGTAAAAACTTGTATAATATAATGTTTATACATGATAAAAACATATTTTTCATGTATATATGTCGTAGATATTGAGCTGTCTTTAGCTACTTCTTCATACTTAATTTGGACTAATTCAGCTAAATAAAAATTCTAATTTTGTCACTACATTTCATCGATATAAAAATAAGATAAAATAAAAGCTTACTATACAATTTAACTACCCTTAATTATTATTATTTTTTTAAAAAAGTTATTTCATGACCAATGACCAAATAAAAATAATTAAAGTGGCCATGTTATGGTTAATTAAGGAGCGTTAAGAAAATGTAAAAGCACACATAATTAGTGACGTTTGTAATGTGTTGTTATCCTAATATCGTCATCCACGTGCCAAAGAATTAATTTTATTAAACGTTAGTTAGTTGCTGTTTATTTTTTTTTTAAATGTAGATAATATTATTTTTCTACTAATTAATAATGATTTAGTCAAAAGTGCAAGTTGTTGGGGTTGGGATATTTTAATCCCATTAACGAACATTTTGGTGGACATATTTGGATAGGTTATAGTTGTATATAAATAACTTTCAGTGTTCACACATGAAAATTAATGTCAAAATTATGTTGACTTTATTATATTAAGCTTTTGGCATGGTTGAGTTAAAAGAAATTAAGTTGATGATCAATTATCACAAGTGTTTACACATGCATATTAAGTCGGTTACAAAACATGAGATTAACCTACTAATCTCTACACTAAGTAATACTCCATATACTTAGCTGAGCACGAGCAGATACAACACTGCTCTCTATACTAATTCCACTTGATTAATATAGACTAGAAGTAAAGACCTAAAATACTCGTAACTCAGCCTTACAATGATTCATCCGAGTCTAAAACGTTTTTATCACAATTGAAACGAATCCTACAATCTAAGAACGTTACAAGAAAACAACATACAACAAACACAAAAAGCAATAAATTACTTTGCACGGTTTTCTTGTTGTTCTTGAAGCTCGAAGAATTCTCTCTTTTTGAATGAATGAATGTTATTGTTGTTTGATCTTTGATATATATAAAAATGAAAGATTATTATCCATCAGAATAACTACCTAGTCATTCCTGATTGGTGAAGTACTGTGCTTCACCAACCTTCCTGGCGCAGACAACTTTTACAGCTATCCAGCACTTCTGACAACTTGAACTAGTTCCATTCTCTGTAGTGGATCAAGTCCATGCAGTTGTGAGGATATTATCAAAAACATCATGAAGCACAGAGTCGTGTCACACAAAAATAAAAATAAAATTTATGTAGACTTTATTTCTCCAAACCCCATTTATTAAATCACAACGATACATTGTAATAGTACTAAATTTGAACCATTTGATAAAAAATTAGGGGGACAATTTGGTAAATTACACACCTTTAAGTGATGACGCATAAGTAATATCGGAATCGTTTAGTTCATTAAAATATGGGTTTGTGTACTTATCAATAATCATAGTCAAGGGCAAATTTAGGAAATCGCGAGACAAGTATTGAAAGCACTTCTAAAATTAACGCAAATTATTAGTTTCGTTCTCGAATTATTGACATTTTTAAAAACATCTCTCTATTTGATTAACTAAATTTAGATACACCCCAGTTATGTTTGATGACATATCAAGTGGTCTCAAACTCTTGTAAAAACATGTGACTCTTAATAAAAAGACGAGAGAAGTGTTCAAAATATCTCCCTCAACTTGGCGAGAATTTAGGAGTGTATTCCATTCATGTTACAAGATCGGGATATATTTTAAGTTCAGTTTGTCAAATAAAAAAGTATTTTTAAAATTATCAATAATTCAAAAATAAAACTAATAATTTATGTCAAGTTTAAGAATATTTTCAATACACTTCTCTTATATATAAAGTATTTTTTAAAAAGATATTGAATCACTTTGAATATAGTTCTAACTTTTGACCCATTTCCATATATATATATATATATATATATATATATATATATATATATATATATATATATATATATATATATATATATATATATATATATATATATATATATATATATATATATATATATATGGATTAGTGAAAGTTCGAATAAAAGTAGTCATACAAAAGCTTAGAAAATGGGATAAGAAAGTTGATAAATGGGATTAGAAAAAGTTAGATACTTTGTTTTAGGAGAATAATACATGGGATTCATCAACACCATGAGAAAAACAAAGTTTAATAAGTGGAAGGATAGTAATTTCCAATACCTTAAATATAAATATATTTTTGATTCACTAGATAGAAGAGAAAAGCTAATTTAATCCAATAAGTGAAAGAAAATAACAAATTCAAATCAATATGTAAAAAAAACTTTTTAAAATTATTTCCAATGCGTTAAAAAAATCTGGTGTTTTTACTCTTATAAAAGGGAAAAGAGTCTGAAAAATACTTTAACTTTGATCGAAATTGTTATTACGATACCAAACTTTATGAAGAATCTTTTACCATAGAAAAACCCTAAATACCCCTAAACCTTAATTCCTAAATTCCTAAATCCTAAGAAAATCCTAAATAGTTCCTAAATTCTCCAATTTATAAAGTTAAAAATCTCCACTTGAGATAGAATTTTTTTTCTCTATGTCATTTTTTTAAAAATATTGATTGATTTGATTGATTCATGAACTTTTATGCATGAATTGAATAATCTCATGATTTTAAGGTGAATCCCCATGAACTCATGCTTAACATAGATATTGATGAATAAAAGTGGCTCTTGAACTAGCAAAGGTGAATTATCGAATTATTAGGGCGGTTCAAATCGAATCGAAATCGATAATTCAAAGAAAAAAAATTATTGATTTATTAGTAAAGGATTATTGATTTAGACGGTTTTGATTTTATTTTGTTATCAAGTTATCGATTCTTAACGGTTTGAGGTTTTTTCTTAACAGATTAACCGATAATTATTACCATATGATAAATTAAATAATTATATTTATACCATTTTGTACATAAAGTCATTGACTTATGAGTTTGATTTTCTATTTTTATTTTTGGTTGTCTCAAACAATTGGTTATTCTACAGACTATAATATAAAAGTGTTTTCTTTTGAGTAAGATGTAACTTGTGAATTCATGTGCATGGTTTATTTGATTTTTCACCATGTTTCTAAGTAATTTTCAATGGTTATTTATGTCAAATCTTAACGGTTAGATCGATAACCGAACCGATAACGATTAATAATCAATAAACCAATAACTGATGAGTCAATATTATAATGGTTCTATAACTGTTTAGTATCTCTACAAACCGATAACCAATAAGCCAAATTGATAAACTTTAAAACCAAATCGAACCGACCGATACACAGCCCTGCATAATTCTTATGGAATTGATGAGATATGAAGTAGATTGTTTTGAGAGTAAAAGCATATATGTTGTTGTGGTTAATTGTTCTAGGATTGATCACATAACTAACTCATGCATGAATGTGAAAGGTTTTCTCACATTAAGGATTCTAAGGTTGAAAGGTCTTCTCACCTAAAATGAATCAAATATCATAAGGAGTTATTCTAGTCAAACCTAGCTTGGATTGGTTACTTCATCGTACCTTTCCATGGATGACGATATATGACTTAGCTTGGATTGGTAATGAAAGAGTTGGTTTTGGTTCTTGTGGAATCAAACTAAATGGAAGATGAATTAATATGAATATTTGGTAGGAAGATAATTAGTACAAAATACAAGTCAAAGATTGTATCTTGGTAGGTGAAAGTTAGGCAAACCATAAAATGGTTTGCTATCTTAACCTTGACAATTTTGACACATAGTGATGTCATGGATGACATCAATAGGATGAATTTATTCCTATAAATAGGAAGCTCTTAATTCATTTTCAAATCATCCTTTCACTTGCCTTCTCACCTTCTAAGGCATTGTGTTCTCTCTCTTGTAGTATTTCACTTATATTCTTTATATAGTGAAATAAATATTGGTGCAGTTGTTCTTTGGTGGACGTAGGATCATTTTGATCCGAACCACGTTAAATATTGTTGTTCTTCCTTGTTCTTTAGTTTCACGTTTCCGCTAACAATTGGTATCAGAGCCAAGGTTCTGTCTGAGTATGCTCTGTGGTTGCAGCACAGTCTGAACTTCCACATCAGAAAAGGATTACTTTGGTTTTCTGTAGTTCCAAATACATTATAGTAGAAAAGGAAGAACAAGTAAAAAAAAAAAATGAGTTCCATGAAGTTTGAAATTGATAGATTTAGTGGGCGCAACAACTTCAATATCTGGAAAATCCAGATGATAGCGTTACTGCGGAGGGAAGGTTCAATCCATGCTATTGACGGAAAGTACCCCGATAAGATATCGGATTCCGACAAGGAAAAGATTGAAGGAGATGCATTGAGTGCAATCCAACTGTCCCTTGCACCTAACGTACTTTGTGAAGTGACACAAGTACCGAAGAGACGGCCAAAGAGTTATGGGAAAAGCTGGAAGGGCTTTACCAGGACCAGTCAGTGACAACAAGGATGTTGTTACAACGGCGTCTTCATACATTTAAGATGGATTCAGGTACTTTGTTGCAAGACCATCTAGATGCGTTCAATAAACTTGTGATGGACTTACAAACTGCTGGAATTAAAAAGGACGAGGAGACACTTGCATGTTCTTTACTATTTTCATTGACTTCAAAATATCGTGATATTGAGAATTCAATGATGTATAGCAAACAACCTATTAAACTTGAGCAAGTGCGGCAAGCACTAAACTCTTGTGATGTGCGGATGCATTTTGAAGGAGACAAAAGTGACGAAGCTAGTGGACTCTTTGTAAGAGGTCGTACTAGCCAAAAGGGAAGGAGCAAATCGAAGTACAGATCAAAGTCTCGTGTGAACAAAAAGAATGCGGAGTGTTGGGGCTGTCACAAAAAGGGGCACTTTGAACGAGATTGCCCTATGTCGAAGTCCAAAGAAAAGGCGAGTGCATCCATTGTTGAGAAAGTACATGATAATGATGATGATTATGTACTAACAACATCATGCAATAATGGAGTCTATGACAACAAATGGATCTTAGACTCTGGTTGTACTCTGCATATGACATTCCGAAAAGATTGGTTCAGCAGCTATGAAACAAGCAGAGGAACTGTATTAATGGGCAATAATGCAACTTGTAAAATAGTTGGCATTGGTTCAGTTCATGTTCGCTGCCATGATGGAATCATGAGGACTATTACAGAAGTCCGTCATGTTCCTGATCTAAAGAAGAATTTGATCTCCCTGGGTACTTTAGATAAACAAGGCTATAAGTACATGAGTGAAGGAGGAACTATGAAAGTGACTAAAGGGTCTTTAGTCATGTTGAAGGCCAAGCTGGAGGATGGCCTCTACACACTTGCGGGAAGCACCATTATTGGCTCTGTAAATGCATCTACAGTGCAGTTATCTAATGATGACAAGGCAAAATTATGGCACATGAGACTAGGCCATATGAGCGCACGAGGATTGGAGATGTTGAGCAACCGCAACCTTTTGAATGGTGAGAAGATCAGCACACTTGAATTTTGTGAGCACTGCGTCTTAGGGAAGCAGAAAAAGGTCAGCTTCAGCACTGGCAAGCACAAGACGGGAGGGGTGCTAGACTACATCCATTCAGATTTATGGGGTCCCTCTAAGCTTCCATCAAAGGGAGGAAAGAGGTATCTTCTCACATTCATTGATGATTTTTCACGAAAGGTTTGGGTGCGTTTCCTGAAGACAAAAGGTGATGCTTTTGAAGCATTTAAAGAGTGGAAGATTTTGGTTGAAAATCAAATGGAGAGGAAAATCAAGTATCTTCGCACGGACAATGGCTTGGAGTTTTGCAGTGAAGAGTTCAATGATTTCTGCAAGGTTCATGGGATCGCAAGGCATAAGACGGTCAGGCACACACCACAGCAGAATGGAGTTGCCGAGAGAATGAACAGAACTCTTCTTGAGAAGGCTCGTTGTATGCTCTTACAAGCTAAGATGTCCAAAGTATTTTGGGCTGAAGCAGTTCATACTGCTTCTCATATTGTCAATCGGTCTCCAGCATCAGCGATTGACTTTAAGACTCCGAATGAGGTCTGGTCAGGTGAACCCTCTAACTATTCATACTTGCGAATATTTGGGTGTCCAACTTATTATCATGTTAATGAAGGTAAGCTTGAACCAAGGGCTAAAAAGGCCATATTCGTAGGGTATGTTGATGGAGTAAAAGGGTACAAACTATGGTGTTTGTCTTTACTCAAATTTGTAGTTAGTAGAGATGTTACCTTTGATGAATCCTCTATACTTGATCCTCGTAAAGTTTCTGTGGAGTTATCTAGAAACGAGAACAACGAGCAGGTGGAGCTACCGGTGGAGCTTACCAAGAAACGGGATCAAGAGACTCAAAGTGATGAGTCAAAAGATGCAGAAGAACTTGCTTCCAATGAACCATACACAATTGCGAAGGGAAGGGACAAAAGGCGGATACGGAAACCGGAACGTCTTATAGAGCAAGAAAATCTGATTGCACAAGCGTTCGTAGCTGCAGAAGAAGAGATTAAGGATCTCGAGCCCTCTTCGTATATTGAAGCAACTTCTTGCAAAGATGCTGCACAATGGCAGTTGGCCATGATGGAAGAGATGGAGTCTCTTCACAGAAATGAGACATGGGTCTTAGTTAAAAGGCCAAAGGGGATGAGGACAGTTGGATGCAAATGGGTCTACAGAAAGAAAGAAGGTATCCCAGAAGTGGAAGCTGCTAGGTTCAAGGCGAGATTGGTTGCAAAGGGTTTCAGTCAGAAGCAGGGAATTGACTACAATGAGATCTTTTCTCCAGTCGTGAAACATAGCTCAATTCGCGTGCTGCTAGCATTGGTTGCACAATTTGATTTAGAGCTTCAACAGCTTGATGTCAAAACTGCTTTTTTACATGGTGATCTAGAAGAGAAAATCTATATGGATCAGCCTGAAGGTTTCCTAGCTGAAGGAAAAGAAGACCATGTATGCCAACTGAAGAAGTCTTTGTATGGTTTGAAGCAATCCCCTAGACAGTGGTACAAGAGGTTTGATGCATTCGTGACTACACATGGATTTTCGAGGAGTGCATTTGATAGTTGTGTGTATCACAAGAAGATGTCTGGTAACTCTATGATTTATCTTTTGTTGTATGTTGATGATATGCTTATTGCTGCTAACAACATCACAGAGATAAATATCTTGAAGAAACTGTTGAACAAGGAATTTGACATGAAGGATCTAGGAGTTGCAAAGAAAATCCTTGGAATGGAAATTTCAAGAGAAAATGGTGTTGTACATCTTTCTCAGAAGAGGTACATCCGAAAAGTTCTTGAAAGATTCAATATGGATATGAGCAAGCCTGTAAGTACACCTTTAGCTTCTCATTTCAAGCTTTCAGAGTTACAAATGCCTCAATCTATGGATGAGGTGGAGCATATGTCAAAGGTTCCTTATGCGAGTGCAGTTGGTAGCATTATGTATGCTATGGTATGCACACGTCCAGATATTGCCCAATCTGTAAGTGTAGTAAGCAAGTACATGGCAAATCCAGGAAAAAGGCATTGGGAAGCTGTCAAGTGGATATTGAGATATCTCAAAGGAGCTCCTGATGTTGGCCTAACCTTTCGGAAAAGTGAAGGTATTTCAATTCTCGGTTATGTTGATTCTGACTATGCAGGGGATCTTGATCGAAGGAGGTCCACAACTGGATACATCTTTACTCTCTTTGGCAGTGCCGTTAGTTGGAAATCGACTTTACAGTCGATTGTCGCTTTGTCTACAACAGAGGCAGAATATATGGCAGCAACGGAGGCAGTGAAAGAAGCTATCTGGTTGAAAGGTTTGGTGGCAGAATTGAGTTCAGCTCAGCTTAAATCAATTCTAAAATGTGATAGTCAAAGTGCTATTCATTTGATTAAAAATCAAAGATTTCATGAGCGCACCAAACACATTGATGTCAGATTTCATTTTATTCGAGATGTCGTAGAAAAGAGAGTTATCAAGGTTGAGAAGGTTATCACAGACGATAACGCTGCAGACATGTTGACCAAAATAGTCCCGCTTGCCAAGTTTGCACACTGCAAGGACTTGGCGGGAGTATGCATCAATTGATGCAACTCTAAGAGAACAACTGCTAGGTGGAGCTGGTATGTTCAACAAAGGTTTGATTCTTCTTGTTTCTTACAATGGGATTGCCCAGTAAGCTTAGAAGTTTTGGCCGGAGTTGTTTATACGCATGCTTGGAACACAAACCAAGGTGGAGATTGAAAGAGTTGGTTTTGGTTCTTGTGGAATCAAACTAAATGGAAGATGAATTAATATGAATATTTGGTAGGAAGATAATTAGTACAAAATACAAGTCAAAGATTGTATCTTGGTAGGTGAAAGTTAGGCAAACCATAAAATGGTTTGCTATCTTAACCTTGACAATTTTGACACATAGTGATGTCATGGATGACATCAATAGGATGAATTTATTCCTATAAATAGGAAGCTCTTAATTCATTTTCAAATCATCCTTTCACTTGCCTTCTCACCTTCTAAGGCATTGTGTTCTCTCTCTTGTAGTATTTCACTTATATTCTTTGTATAGTGAAATAAATATTGGTGCAGTTGTTCTTTGGTGGACGTAGGATCATTTTGATCCGAACCACGTTAAATATTGTTGTTCTTCCTTGTTCTTTAGTTTCACGTTTCCGCTAACAGGTAAGATAACGTATCCTTCCATGGATAATAAAGAAAAGTTAATTAAGAAAATGACAATTCCGTGGGATTTACGCTTAGCACCGAAAGGATATTGAGATGGGAGCTCTCTCGTTAGTAGAGGCCGAGTTTCAAGAAGCAATCTTTTTATTCCATGCCTTTGTGCCCCCATAGGATGATTGCCTTAAAATATTAGCTAGTAGATCCATATAAGCGAGAAGTTATTCATGGTCTTTCTTTGGCAAGTAGGATACCCTTTTTTGATGTGTGATAGACACTGAATTTCTTGTTGATAGCTCACATGGTCTTATATATCGGTTAAAGATAAATCTCCTACAATAATAAATTAAGGTTACTTCAAAAACTATCTCACATGTAACTTAAGGTGATATCTATTTGCATTCATCATGTTTTATGACTTATATCCTCTAGTTCTTTTACAATAGGTTTGACCAAAATAATATAAATATAAAATAAATGAACAAAAGTAACACATTATCAAAAAGTAACCAAAATAAGTATAAACGCTATTATGAGTAAAGTTTTATCTATTATTTTATTTATAAAAATTAACAGATAGAAAACAGAGAAACCAACTAATGTAAGCATAATCGTTATTATTGATAACGTAATATAGCTAAACTGCATTTTTTTTGAAAGCGATTGCAGTTATACTTGTAATATTGGTAATAAATCATTTCAATAATTGTAAAAACGAATATTTGATAAATGTTTTATTAATATTGGTGTTGAGTATATAATTTAAATCTTTTATCGAAAATATCTATCTATATTTATGAATAAAGATAGAGGTGAAAACACACAACTAATTATACCTTGATTTTTTTTTTTAAATGACAACTATTTTGAACCAATTATTTTTTCACAAAGACGACAAATAAAGTGGTTGAAATAAAATACAGTGTAGTTTTTTATTATTTTAAACAAGCAAGGCAATGTTATTAAATCTTACTAATTAGGTCAAGTCTAAAACTACAAAATTTACCTTGAATTAATTTTTAATTTACACCATTTTAAACATAGAGAAACTGATAATATTTTCACAATTCTAACATATGACAACAAGCATAAACATCGAAGAAATTACATTTTTCATATCCATGCTAAAAATAAACGAATAAAGAAAAAGGATAAATTTAATTAAAAAGAAAAAAAATAGAATTTAAGCAACAGATTCCGTTAAACCGCCCTGCTCAACATGTAGAAAAAAAAGAAATTATTTCAAATGGGGGTTAACAGATTTACAAAATCACAGATAAGTTCATGAATCAAGAGCAGTTTCCTTTTTCCTTTAATTTGTTACAAGAACAAGGATAAGAAACCTCAATCTTTACAGGTAAAACTATGATACACTTGTATTTCTCTCCTCAATTCTCTTTCTTTATGTGGGAATAATGCTGAATAACTAATAACAAGCAGAGCCCTATCATTTTCACTTCTTGTAAAACAAGCCCAACAGTGTTATTATCAACAAACAAATAACAAAATCCATTTCAAAAACCTTCATGTGTTCCGTTGCTCTCAACCAGATTGTTTCTTCAGCTGTGCTTCAAACTCTCGACAAATTTAGCTCTTGAGTTAACCCTTGCTTTCCTTTCTTCCGTTACATGGTGACTCTGTTTCCCTTTCACATTGTCGCCGATTTCACCTGCTGACATTGAGTTGGAGTAGCTCATCTGAAGCATTTATAAGACATCATAAGCATGGTCCACTCAGTAGCCAGTACTACAAAAGTTTGAAACAGAAGTCTTATATCGAGGCAAGACTTTGCATAGCAGATGTAAGGTGCAAGGTATGAAGCACTCAAAGAAATCCCAGATTGTCCCACAAGCTACAGCTACACATGCAATGAAACTTACCAAAAATGGCAGAAATGCATTATACAGAAATATTCTACAGCACATATCACAACACAACATGATGGATTTCGGTTCAATACTAGTGATGACATTGCCCCAATTTTAATGTGAAATGAACTTGGACCTAACTCTACCCCAAAACTTCACTCGCTGAATGAGGATTGTCTCAAACCATATAAGAAGACAACAATCCATTCTATCGATCAAAGTGGGCTACGTAACACCTTCCCCTCCCAGCACGCCCAAGCCTAGACATCTAGAGCATGGACAACAATAACACTAGCCAACACTGCATAACCAATAATTTGGATGGGTCCCAACTCTCACCCGATACTATGTTAAGAAGATGGAACTGGGCCTCACTGCTCATAAGGTGAGGATTGCCTAAATCTATATGAAGACGCAAAAGCTCATTTCCCCGACTAATGTGGGACACTTAACAGTTGATATCACAGATTGCATGCTTTCTTCACTCTCCTCAGCTTCCCCCTTCCCCAAGAACCAACAGAGCAAAAGCAAAACCTGTGCGATACAGATTATGCATCCATATAATTGAAGTTAGTACCAACTTCTTCATCCCATTACATTTTCAACACTACTCACTTCTCTGGTTTCATTTCAGATATAATTTGAAAAGGGGTAGCATGTCAATGCCAGGAATCAAAAAGATGGCTTTGGTAATTTTTAGCATTACTTAGCAGACACTTCTCCAAAAAATAATTTATTAAAACTGAGACACGATGCTGCCAGCCTCTTTGTAACTGTAATTTTCACTCTAATACTATATATAATAACCATATGATAGTGAATACGGAAAGCTAATGAAACACTGGAGAAAAAAAATCCAAATGGAGGTAGAGATATTATTGATTTCCAAATTAAAAAAAGGGAGATATTGGATATCATAGGAAAGATACAGAAAGATGGACAGACAAAAAAAAGAATCAAACAATTAGTAAATGACTTACCTACCTACTTCTAACCCTGCATGCCATAGGTAGTCAAGTATAGGGAAACTCAAGGAGCTACACCAAAATAGGGTGATTGACAACATAAACAGGAGGCACTAGCTTGTATCATGATCTGGCCTAGACATAATATAGCTGTGATTTTTCTTCAGGATCTCTGCTTCTCTGGCTATCTGGATGTCTGAAGGGCGGAAACTTTGGTTTATAACTTTGACAATAAAGCGAGGAAGCAAAGCCAAAACTATAATAAGCAAAATAGAGAGCCAGTAAGTAGGCGATTTTGCCAATTGAAAGATTGTACTGCAAGAAGAAGAAAAAAATTAAGTTAGTACCAAGCCATAAACCTCAATAACTTTAAAAATGCTTAGACCCAATAGGACTTCACAAGGAAATACTAACTTATAATTGGGGAAGGCAGGTATTAAGTCCAGCACCACCAAGCAGCCATATGTGATAACAATTGACCCCCATATTGCCATATGAGTAAATATTAACCACCGCTGTACGTCCATTGCCAAGTGCATGTTTACAAGGATCACAACAGCAATTGTCCATAAGCTACCCATACTCCATATGTCAATATCACTCTGATCATAGATGAACACTGGTACATAAAAGAGTACAAGACTCTGCCACACTGTATCAAGCATTGTGACCCAGAAGAGTTTCATGTTGTAACTCTCCTGTCTATAGCCAGCAGCATAGAGTTTTGGATACTTCAGTAGTGTCTTATGACTTAAGTCCTTGTCCAAAATACCAACAACTAAAGTAGGTATGGAAGTATAGATGAGAGAATAGAACACACTGCTCCAATCTGTCAACGCAGATGTTGTAGAAAAGGCTGCATACAAAATGTACCTAAACATTACCAAGAACAGGAATATAGTCAGATGACAAATGCATTATTACTTTAGTGTTGCATCATCAAACACGATAATTTGACAACAATTAAAAGAAGAGGGGACTCTAATGCATGAAAAAATTGTGAATTTGATAAATCAAACTCAGGTAGTCAGCATTTAGAAAACAAACATTAAGAATGCATCCTCAGCATCGCAAAAAAAATATGTTGAAGGCACAACATACAAAGGGAAGAACCCACTCACTCTATCCCAGTTTGCAGAGTTCCTTTCATTGGTAAACTTCATAGATGATGCTTAAGTACAGGATTACAAAGAGATGAGTAGGTAAATCTTTTTTACTTCATTTTCTGTCAAGCTAAACATAAGGGAAGGATAATGCTTCACACCTAAAGAAGAATAGTCCGTCTGCCCTCCCCATCCTTTAACCAAGCATAATTTACGAAACAGTTTAATTTCCATTGCCCTCAAATGCAAATCAAAGCCAAAATTACCGGCATGAACACATGCACACACCACTCACATCAACCATCTGGAGATTAGACCCAATGTTTTGAGAACAGTGTCAATATAGAAGCAAATAATCAATATGCTTTCTACTCTCCTTACACATTAACTGCGAACTCGGCTTAAAATTTTCTTTTGCCTTCTTAGGTCAGGAGACACTACTGTCAGAGAAAAGATTCTTTTCGTATTTCTTGGCATTAATGTCACATTGTACAGTGATTCAGGCCAACCGTTTTAAGCATCAGGATATGGATGAACTGGCAACTCCATAACCACTTTCCACAGTGCTATACTGAACAATAATCTTCATATCCTAGTTCCTCTAATTTACAGGACTAAAATCTTATTTCGATCTACTCATGACTATCCCCCCCTCCCCCTTTGCTTCACACAAGAAACCCAGGCTGAAATGGTTTGGGCATGTGAAGAGGAGATACACAGATGTCCAGTGAGGAGGTGCGAGAGGTTGGCTTTGTGGAGGGTGAAGAGAGGTAGAGGTAGGCCGAAGAAGTATCGGGGAGAGTGATTAGACAGGACATGGCATACTTGCAGCTTACCAATGACATGACCCTCAATACGAGGATGAGATCAAGGATCGGGTTAAAAGATCAGTAGGTAGTCGAGCATCGTTCCCTTATCAGTATTATTACTACTACTCACATACTATCTTGTTCTTCGATCTTATTGTTACGTGTTTAATTTGCTTATGGTATTATGTGTTATTGCTAGAGTACTCTTCTCCATTATGTTCAACATGACTGCTTCACTGTTGTATCACCTTTTCCATACGTGATTTTCTTTATGCTTTACTTGAGCTGAGGGTCTATCAGAAACAGTCTCTCGACCTTCACGAGGATGCGTACACAACACCCTCCTTAGACCCCACACTTGTGAGATTACAATGGGTATGTTGATGTAATCCCCCCCCACACACACACACACAGAGATATTGTCGCTTTCATTAACTCGACCTTTCCTTGAACTAGCCAATTACCGACTGCCAGAGATCTTCACCTTAAAGTTTTTTTCCCGAGCAGTCCCAAGTATGTTATCAGTAAAGTTGTCATTAACATCCAAAAATCAGCACAAAAATATGTACTACCACTGATTTTAATGTATAGTTTCCTCTTTTCTTTTCAATGGGAAGAGGGCGTGCTGTTGCCCAGATACTATACAAAAGAATGTAGGCCAGAAGGAAAAAGAAGAATACCAGAAAAGCATGAAAACGAAAACAGCATTTCTGTAGAAGTTGTAAAGAACCAAATAACCAACTCGCTGGTAATTCCAATGTCCATGCACAAGGAGCAATCTTTTCAGGAAGCGAAACTGTCCCATAGCAAAATCTGATGCCATCACTGCTTGCCGCCCTTCTTGACCACATAATCCAACACCAACATCCGCCATTTGGATCATTGAAACGTCATTAGCCCCTGAGCAAGATTTAAATTAGGCGCAAACAAATGAAGAAAATCGTCCCATGAAATGCATCTCAAAAAGCAGTAACGCAATGCACATGAAAAACCTTAAAACATGACTCCAAAGAATAAATTCAAAACTTTATGCACAAATCATAGAACTGCATTCTTCCAACAACCAACGAAGGTTCTGACATAAGTTTTCCCTTGTACAGACAAGGCATCGGATGTAGCTAACTCACCATCACCTATGGCTAGTGTCATATCATCTGTGCGGCTCTTTATTAGGTCAACAATTCCAGCCTTCTGCAAGGGAGCAACACGACAACAAATCACAGCCCTACATGAGGTTGCAAGGTCGAATAGCTGTGGAAGGATTGCAATCACACATTAGGACACAAGCTACACAAAAAGAAGAAAAAAAGTACCACAACATGTATATTATCACAATAAAGCCTTAGAAGGGAGATATGGTTCATACCTCGGTCTCGAGATCTTTCTCTAAGATGTATACCAAACTATTCCCATCAATTATGAGTGCCAAAGGTCCATCAGAAACTCCTTCCTCTCCTGCATGCGGCTCTGGCAAATTACTTGTCTGCATACTAGCAGAAGCTTCGAGATAACTATTTTCTGCATCACTCTGGCATGTTGAGATTTGATTACAACAACTTGCAGAGTTTATACCATATTTGATTTTAGCATCAAACAATAACCTCTTGCATTCGTTTTCTGAAGTGCCATTAATGATGATCCGCTGCATGTCTGAGGTCAAGAGTTTGCAAGACATACCAATTGAAATTGCAGTTTCTTGCTTATCTCCAGTAAGAACCCAAACCTTCATTCCTGCTTGACGCAGAGACTCAATAGCTTCCGGTACGCCCTCTTGTAGTTTGTCCTCAATTGCACTGGCCCCTAGTAGAGTTAAGTTGCATTCTATAAGAGATGCTGTTTGGCGCAATTTTGCTGATCTGTCGGTCAAAGAGGTGCTAGCATCCTCATACATGAATTGCCACTCCTCCAGTTCTTCTCCCGTAAGATCCCTTGCACCAACAACCAGGGTCCGCAAACCTTCAGATGAGTACTCATTCAAATGTCTAAGAGTGACATTTTGTATGTCGTGGTGGCTTTTGTGGTCTTTCCTTAAAATGCTAAACATCGTAGTATCAGCCCCTTTAACCAAAACTTTCACAGCACCACTTGGGAATCTGATGACCACAGACATTCTTTTGCGTACACTATCAAACTCATGCAGTCCCAAGACATCCAACCTGTGGCAGCACGCCAATACATCAGTCCCCAATTCTGAAGGAGGGAGAACAGACTATTGTATAACAAAAGATATTTTTACAACTAAATAAAACAAAGTAAACAAGAAGAGAAAAGTGAAATTTAAGGAGAGAAGAAACTATGCTTCAAAAACATTCCTATGTCATAGATAGAGTACATCACACCTACTAGACTAATCCACAATATTTAGTTAAGTTCTACAAGTGTCCATGTGCAACTAACACCAAATTAGAGATTTTGAGTGAGAGCAACTACCTTAGTTTCTCACCATTGACATCAATCACAATATGACCAGATGTCCGCTCACAAAGTGTATATCCATATGCAGAAGCAGCAGCAACTAGTGCTTGTTCATCAGGAGATTCACCTTGATACTCAATGGTGCCAACAGTGTCATGCACTTCATCCGAAGATGAACTGTGGGTAAGAATAGGAATCACGGTATTACATGCTGCCAATGTCATAAAGAACTCATGTGCAGCAATCCTCTCTTCCCCGGCTAGCTCAATATGTAACAATTCCATAAGTTCAGAATCAGTTGGAATTTCTGCGTTAAGCCTCAATTTTCCTTGATTTGAAGGCACAGCTGTCGATTCTGCGCAAAAGATTACAAAAGATATTGTCCACTCTGCAGCACAAGCATAACTAGAGAAAAGAGAAATCTCAAAAGGGAACATCACATAATGTATAGTTTTCACTTCAATATCATTTAATCTGCAAGGATATGCATGCGCATAATGTGCCTATTATACAAGGCATATCATTGAATTTAATAGTAGCAATCATTAAATAATTAAGCATTTTTTTATAAATTATACAGTAAATAAACCCCATTAAAATGTGGGCAAAAGAACGCCAGTATACAAGAGGTATAAGAAAAGGTTGATAACCTACCCTATAAAAACATGGTTTTATGCAACAGACACCCAATCTTCAATTCAACAAGGAACCTCATGGTTGCACCAAAGAGAAATAAGGGATAAGAGGCTACTCCTCAATTAAACAAAATTCATCACTACTCCTTCAAACCCTCTCCTATTTCTCTTTCCAAACACGGCACACATAAATGGAAGTGGGGCAACACTCCAACCTTGTGTCTTCTCTTTCTTTTCCCAACAAAGTGACACACCAACCAAAAATTAGGGGTGGGCATTCGGTTTTTCGGTTCGGTTCGGTTTTTTTTTTTCGGTTTTTTCGGTTTTCGGTTTATGTAAATTGCGTACCGAATACCGAACCGATCGGTTTTTGTTAATTCGGTTCGGTTTTTATTAATTCGGTTCGGTTTTTTAATTCGGTTTTTTAATGGGCCTGTTTAGTGGGCTGCTGCTGAGTGCTGTCGCGGCTGGCTGCTGCTGTCGCGGCTGGCGGCTGGTTGCTGCTGTGCAGCTGTCTGCGGCTGGCTGCTGCTGTGCTGCTGGCGGGCGGCGGCTGGTTGCTGCTGTGCTGCTGGCTGCTGCTTCCCTTGTTGTGGACGGCGGCTGGCGCCTGGCGGTGCTGCTGAAGACAAGAGTGGTTGGAGCTGAAGAGTGGTTGGAGTAGAAGAGGAAGAGGAGAAAATAAGAGGAAGAAGATGAGGAGTGAATTGAAAGGAGAAAAAATCTGGTAGAAAGAGAAAGAGTCAAAGTAGGGTATTAGGGTTTTTACTTTTTTTTAAAAAAAAAATATTTAATATTAATAATTATTAATTAATATAATATAATTTATAAATTATTAAATTATAGCATAATATTTCGGTTTAAACCGAAATACCGAATTCCAAATAATATATACCGAAAACCGAACCGAAATACCGAAAAATACAAAAATTTAAACCGAATACCGAACCGAAAACCGAAATACCGAAACCGAAATTCTAAAAAAATTCGGTTCGGTTCGGTGTTTCGGTTTTCCGGTGTTTATGCCCACCCCTACCAAAAATTACACACTTGACTGTCTCTAGCATCACCTAAGAGAGTCCAAAACATCCCAGAATTGTGCATCATAACCTCGAAGCAACACGACAATGTAGAAGGAGGTGGTCTATATCTTCGCCTGACACCTTACACATACAACTCCAACCAACACAAGCACCTTCCACTTTCTCGGGTTCTCGACGGGCAAAATGACCACTTTTGAAGTCACCCTTGGGACCCTTCAGGGTGGTCAGTGGTTTGGGCTTGGGACTTCCATGTTGGAGGTCTCAAGTTCGAAATCCCTTGCAGCAAAAGTAAGGGGTTTGCCTTCTGGGTCGAGCTTGTCGCACCGGGTTTGCCTAGTGCGGGTTACCTCTCCTGTGTGATTTGCGAGCTATTGCATCGAGGGGGGGTTTTACCTTGTGCGCACCCGAAAGGGTAGCGGCTGCGGGTTTCCCTTGTCATCAAAAAAAGTCACACCCTTGGGTGCTAGATGTAAGAAAGATAACATTTTTGTCTCTCTTTTCTTTAATCATTTCATTTTTTATTTTATTTTTTCATGCAAAATTAGAACTTATTGTCAGGATGGTCGGGTCTTTTATTTTTTTTAAAATCAGTCACTGCACAATATCATCTCTACGTACAGTACACAAGTCAACTAATTGGAGCCTTTGGGTCCATAACTTGTATGAGACAAACACAAGATTTGAATAGCTTGTACAATTGCAATAGAAAATGAGCTCATTCCCTAATATCTAATGAACTCAAATATAAGGAAAGGAAGGAACCGCATCAAGCAAGGCTCAAACTGACTGCAACAGATACAGATATTAATGTTGGCACATTGGGGGTTTCGAGGCTGAAGTTACAAAACCTGTTACCATTAGTAAAGAGCATCTACTTTGTACACTCCATAATGCGAGGTCATAATCAAGAAATATAATAAACAGCTGAACTTGAAAAAAATATGTCCATACAAACTCTTACTTCAGAAAAGACAGCACCATCAAGGAATGAATCATTAGCCATTTGGCAATTTCTATCAATGATTAAGACTAACATCAACAACAATAAAAAAGGACTGCATTCTGGTTCCTATTTCTTTCTTCTAGTTATAAAAAACTCTCCATTTTTTTACATTACTGTCTTAAATAACCTCTTATTCCTTCCTTGGCCCTTCTTTTGTTTCATTTGTTACTTCGATATCTATTCACAATGCATAATAGGTAAAACAATTCTAGTTATCTACTTCTTTTGTTGCATTTGTTACTTCGATTTCTTTTCACAATGCATAATGGGTACAACACTTCTAGTTCTCTACATTGTACACACAGTTTGAGATAATGCTAATGATGTAGTAATACAGGTTCAAAGATTTAAATTATGTTTGAAAAGTACATTGTGTATGATAACCATACCTCCAAAATCCGGGTCTAATGATGCACCTCCAGCAGAAAAGGCTCTTCCATAATTTTTTCCCCACACACTTGCTCTTTTAAATTCCATCTTATTTTCAGTTAGTGTTCCTGTTTTATCTGAAAAAATATAACGTATCTGACCCAAATCCTCATTGATATTCAAGGATCTGCACTGAAACCTTGAATTGCTGTTATCATCATACATGTGCCTGTCTCCAATCATAAAATAAGACTGTCCCAAGCGAACCAACTCCATAGTGATGTAAAGAGATATGGGTATCATTATCTGGAATACTATGACGGAACTCAAAAAAGAGAAAAATGTTTCCATAGGAATCCCATAATATCTATACCGTTTACCAGGGTGTGTTCCTTTTTCAGAGTAAACTTTCCGGTAATAAGGCAGCGTATCAAGCTGTTTCTCATGTTCTTTCAGCCATACACACATCCCGGATGCTACTGCCAAGCACATGACAAAAAGAAAAACAGACAACCAAAGTGTTTCCCGATTCATGTAGGTCTCCAGCCTGCTTCTTTTGGAAGGAGATGCCGCACTGTTTAGCATAGCCTTGGTCTCTTGACCAGCATAAACTGCCACTCCCATTGCCCATTCGGTGTTCTTCAGCTGGCAACCACGTAAGATAATATTTGATTGGCTGAGTGGAAACTTATGCCTGTTTAACTCCATGTTGGCTGTGAACTCATAGATATTCCTGTTAGGCTGTTCACATCTGATAACTCCCGAAAGTGTGTCCACTTCACTCACTAACGAAGTTGTTTCTTGCCTAGCATACCTTGTCTTCAAGTTTGATTCACCATCTAGATTCATTGTCTGGATATAAGCAATCCCACTAGGATCACTTGTTCCTAACAACACCATATCACAAGGAATTGTCTCATCAGCAAGGATTTTCACAACCTCACCAACCCTAATATTCTTCCATCTTTTTAACTCAAACTTGCCGAATTGAAGTACTAGAGCCTCCCGATTATTCTCATTCCTATCTGACCTGTGTCTTCGCCAATCCTCATAACCATCTTTTATAGCTGTCACAGAGAGAACAAAAAGAAGAGGAAATAGAGATACAGTTCTCCCAAAAACTGCAAGAGGTGGAAGCTGATTCAGAGCTGCAATTGCTAAAAAATATAAATAAGCAACTCGGTGGAACTGAATGAAGAGATTTTTAGGCAAGAAATTTATTATTGTATATTTGCTAGTTCGGATCTCATTTCCAGTGAACTCAAATTGATCATTGGTCTTTTTTGGATCATTAACATGAATCAACCTAGCGTTACTTCCGTGTAACAAGTCATTCTCCAGCTGCATACTTTTTTGAAGAAGCCTCTGGGATTTATTTAGCTTATCCTGGCCACAGGATAAAACCCTCGACTCATCAAGATGTTTTAGGGATGACGCCCGAGTGGACACTGCTCCAGATGAAGTCACCCTAGAAGAATCAGTGGATATTTCAAAGGTCGTTTGCTCAAGCGGATGGTCTGCAGTACCACCCCATGATACAAGGCGTTTCCTCTCCCGTGAAGGGGGGTATTTTGATGAAAATGACTGTAGTTCAGCTGTCCCATTTCCACTGACAAGTGAAGAAGAATGTAGCCTAGAATTCTTTACACCTGATGTATCTTCTAGTGGTTGATTACCTCTGTCCACCTCCTCTTTTAAGTCACATAATTTGGTCTCAGGTAACTCATCCAAATCAGCAGAAGCTGATGCATTTTGGGGGAGACATCCCAATGAGCAGATCCCCAATGATGAGTTATTATGGTGCGAGCTTGGTGCAGAAGAAGGCTCAGATGGTGACAGCAATGGCTTGCCGGAAGTCATAAATACTCCTCCAATGAAATCGCATTGGAAAGCATCAAACTAAAACCAGAAAATTTTCTGAAATCCCCAAAGTATCCACAAAAATGAACTTCCCAAACCTTATTTTTAACCCCTGCTTGCTGAAAATCTTCAACTTGCGTTTTATTCCAGTATCAAACACGCGGAGCACTAACATCGGAAAAGCATAAATATAAACAAACCCTTATTTACCTTGATTTTCCCATTAAAATGCTCAAACAATCTACAACCAAAATACAATCACCAAAAAGGCGCTGTACTTGATCTTTGCGCCAATAGGTGATGAAATCCCTTGCTTAATCCTCAGAACTCTCGTAATACTCTTGTAATAATGCAAATTCCACACCACCAAAAAAAAGACAAGATTTTTTTCCTGTAATTCAACTTCAGCCGATCAAAACTCAGAAATTGACAGAAAATAGGAAGGAGCAAATCCACATAAAAGTTAACGCATCCACCAAATATCAAAAACCCACCAGCCAAATGACTAAACATAAACAATAATTCAACTAGATCTCAGAAAAGGCACAAAAATTAAAAATATAGAAACCAAATCCCCTTGACTAAAACGCAAATTTCACCACAATGCAATCATACAATGAAGATAACAGATCTAATTAACCCAAATCAAAAAATAAAAACGCAGATCTACTTTCGATCCCGATCAGCTTAATTAACCGAAATGAAAAACAAAATAAACAATTACCTGTTTTCCGTAGTAAAGGCAATTCAAAAGATTGAGAAAACTTTGTTGCTTTTGGAGAATGTAGATGGAGACGGAGATCGACCGGAAAGAGAGAGGGAGAGAGAAGAGGAGAGAGAAAGCGTGGAAGAGGAGAGAGAAAGGAGAGATATTGGTGGAGTAGAAATATTGGCTTTATTTTGGGTTTTCTTAACTCGACGATCTCTGCCTCCCCTCTTTGCCCCCACCGGTGAACACTTTATTTTTTTAATTTTGCTTTATCTGTTTCACACCTTTTTTCTTAATAACTTCCAAGCCTTCTCTTTATTTCTTTCTCTTTTTTTTCTTTTTTTTTTTTAAAATATATTTGAAGTTATTATTATTATGCCTCCAAATTTAAATTTTATTTTTCACAGCTAGATTGTTGTCTTATAAAATGGAACTTATTTTTCGGAAAATATTTTGAATTGAAAAAGTCATTTTTTAGAAAATATTTGTAACGCCTCAACTTTTTGAAACTCTAGCTTAACTCGTGCCTTCACGATAAGATGAAAAGTGATTTATAAATTAATAATGATATGGTGTGTCATAATTTAAATGTTCAATGGTCCTATCTGATGTTCTGAAGTTAAGCAAGTTCATGTGAAGTAAAAGTTGACGAAAGTTATCGTAAGTTTTCTTAAATTTAGGTTAAATGCGTAGGTGATTTTCTCTCAATCTATTATGAGTTATGGGGCCATGACCTATCAAATTGAAGGTCTATGAGTCTAGGTTTCAAGGCATTAAACTATTTATTCATACAATTTCAGAATAGAGAGACATTTATATTTTAGCGAGATAGCGCAAGCAGGCATGTGAAGTGGGCCAAGGTCGACGAAAACTTTATTTAATCATTCACTTTCATTTTATTCTTTCCACATTACAGAAGCCCAAAATACAGAGAAAATCTCCCAAAATTCATAAAATACTCTTTAGATCTTAGTGACTTCATCTTGCAAGCTTCAGAAAAGTTGCTCTATGTTGCGAGTTCGTCATATTTGCATTGTATTTCATATCAATTTTGTGGTACATCTACGGGGGTGTTGTGGCAGTTAGGTACTACGCTATCCAGTGTTCTGGATATTACTACAAGGGTGTAGTAAGGTAAGAACGTTCTTTTATCGGTTTATAGCTACTTTAGACCTGCATGGGTGGTATTTCGTTTGGTGAAAATTCATATCTTTGTCGGATTATTGTAGCACCACATTTTCTTACAAATTGATTTAATTTCTACCATATTGTATTGTTACATGGATATGGGAAAAGGTTATTAATTGACTTCTTATAATTTTCAAAAGTATGTTAAGGTTATTTTCTTCGTTCGGCATATTTTTTTAATGCTTATGAGCGATGCGATTGTAATGCTTTCTTTTGGGGTGTAGATATAATTGTGAGTGGTTGGCTGATTGAGTGATTATAATGCTTTGTCGTGGGGACTCGCAATCTATTAATAATGATTCTATGTCGAGCACGAATTGGAGCTATATTGTGCTTCTTTAACCTGTTGAATTATATTTTTTTATTGCCATTGGGGATATTATTGTTAGTCGTTAAGCTATGAACAACCTACATGGCTATATTGTTTGCTAAGAGGGATATATGGTTGCCTAAAATACAACATAGTCGGTCTTACCACTAAGCTGTAGAATTTGTCTTTTAAGTTTTGATGGTATATTTTTATCATACAAGACTCCAGAGGCAAGCGTTCATTCAATCCACAATAATATGATGTGTGAGATCATCGTGTATCTCTTCATTACTTGGATTATAGACTCAGGATTATTAAATCTTGTCTTTTGGGTGGCCTGGGTATCAAGCATTGCATACACGACAGTCTTGTGTATTATGTAGAACTTGCACTTAAGTTTATATTAATGTCAAAGAGGGTTATGTGTTGCCTACTATGTTGTTTGATGCGAAAGAAGAAGTCTATGTGCTGCCTATGAGCTATATTGATGCCTAAAAGGTATATGAACTACCTAAGGGCTACAGGTTATATCGTTGCATATGAGATATATTTGACTTTCTTCGGGGGCAGGGGGCTAGTGATAGAGATATATAGATTGATTTGACACATTTTGAGCTTATGGGGGCTTAGGTAGGAGGTCTTGTCTGTTTGTTGTACATGTCGAGCTTACAGAGGCTTGATTGGTATGTTGTTTGATTGTTTTGTATGTTTAGATTTAGTATTGATTTCCTTACCTGATTACTTTTGGTAGATATATTATGATACTCGTCTATTTAGTCTGTTGTTTATTATATTCGGTACATTATTTCGTACTAACGTCCCTTCGCGCTACATTTATGCCTGAATGTCCCTACATACGATTCCATAGACCTCCTTAACAACAGTTAGTTCCATTAGCAGGTTGGCTAGCCCCTTTATCCTGAAGTTGTTAGAGCTTAAAAGTTTGTTGACTTTTGTTGGACATAGTTTTTAGGTAGGTCAGGGTCCTGTTCCGATCAAGTTTTACTACTCTTAGAGGTTTGCAAACTAGTGTGTCGGATTGTATAACCATATTATATGTCATATTTGTCTTGTTTGTTGGTTGGCTGAAGTTTGATGGTAGTGTATTGTCTTGATATATAACATTTACATTTTTCTAGATATCATATTGGCATCGACTAATCTAATTTCTTTATATGAACGGTTGGGAGTATTTGTTTTCCTCGTATAGTTGTTGATATGAGTTTTGGCGGTCAAAGACTTATTTTTAAGCAGAGATATATTCCCTAGTTTTCTTAACTATGTGTGGCTTTTGTGCGCTATTAGCAAATTGTCAACAGAGTCGGCTCAGATCTATGTTTTGACATTAGATGTCAGTTGCGCCCCTTGAATTTGGAGCGTGACAATATTATTGGAAGAAAATGTAGTTATTATATATATATATATATATATATATATATATATATATATATATATATATATATATATATATATATTTATTTATTTTTTTTAAGCATAGATATATTCCCTAGTTTTCTTAACTATGTGTGGCTTTTGTGCGCTATTAGCAAATTGTCAACAGAGTCGGCTCAGATCTATGTTTTGACATTAGATGTCAGTTGCGCCCCTTGAATTTGGAGCGCGACAATATTATTGGAAGAAAATGTAGTTATTATATATATATATATATATATATATATATATATATATTACATCGAATTTAATTTTTTGTGTATAAATGTTTTTGTATGTATTATTATATATGTTTATAAGGTTGACATGTACATAATAAAACTATGCTCTATGTATGATATTTTTTTCCTAAATATAATGTATAATATCATATATTATGCTACATTTAACGTAATGTTTTTTGAGAAACAAATTTCAATTTTTATATTTTTGAAATGACAAAACCTAAAAGTGTTGATTGCAATTAGTATCTAATTGAAAATTTTATGTTGTTATAATTAACAACCTCTTTTAAATTCAATTAAATCAAGAGAAAAGACATAAGTCATCTCTAAAGTTGTCCCGTATTTGCATAAAGACACATTAATATTGGAAGTGTCCTATCGCCCCATGAAACTATTTAATAGCTTTGTAAATTAGCCATTTTGACCCATTTTCTTGTATGGGTTGTTATCACGCAAGTGTGGCGCGCGTGATCCAATCTTTTCACTGTCATAACCAGCTATAAAGTGTCAGTTATCATTATATTTCTTTAATATTAATTATTTAATTAATTTACATTATCTTCTTCACCCAAATTCAAAAATTCAATTACCTTTTCTTCATCTTCTTCAACTTAGAAGATCCATTTACTTCATCCATTTTTATCACTTTTTTTTTCTCGTCTCTTGCTTTTCTTTGTTTCTTTTTTTTTCTTTTTTCTTTTTTCTTTTTTTAAAAAAGAAGTCCATTGATTAGAGAATACTATGAAACTCCGTCTTTTTTTTTGGTCTCATTAACTTGCTTTAGTAACTTGAGAGTCGAATTGATTTTATTAGTAATGTTTTGATGACGAAAATAGTGTTGTAACATGAAAGCATCATGGAGGCTACATTGAAGGTGACTATGACTGTTACTTTTGGAGGATTTATAACAAAGAACAAAGGATTTGAGTAATGAAGATTTAAGAAGAAAGAGAGAAAAATGAAAATAAAGTAAATAAAAATAAAAATGAAAATGAAACTAAAAATTAAAAGAACTTAATACGTGTCAAACAACTATTGGTGCGTGATTGCACCTCTAGTCTTGCAATTGGAGTTGAGTGAAAAATGGGATATTTATAACACTCTTAAATTGTTCAGTGGGAAATAGGACACCCACAAAATTAAGATGTCTTTTTAAAAATTCGAGACAACTTAAGTGGTAACTTTATGTCTTTTCTCTTAATTCAATCATGTGTATCACTATGTTCTTCCCTTCTTTTTCTTTGGCTAGAATATCCGTCAACTTGTTTAACTCCATGTAGTCATGTCTTACCGATGATCCTCTTATCCCTTCTATTAGAAACTTGTATTTATTAATAATTGCACAGTATAAAAGATTGTCATTATCAACCACAAAAATTACTTCTTTAGAATCAATGTTGATCTTGATGGGAATCTTAACTTCTAAATCGATTGATGAATATCAGTTATAATAGTTTTCTCAAAATCTAGTTCGTACTTTTATATTTTCTTAGAATATGATATTATTAAACATGCGTTTGACCATGCATAACATATTATGATATGAAATCGTGAGATAGGTATAGCGTTTGGATATGCAATTTCACGTTGATTCAATCTGATCACGATTTCATATCATGAAATAAAATTTCATGTTCTCCGAAAATCATGATATGAAAATTCCATTTCATATCATATTTGGAACTTTTGAAATAAAAAATTGACCCACAAATTCATATGTTGCTAAAACAACCCTACATTTATATCTACTAACCATTTATTTCATATGTAAATAAAATTTATAATCATATCATTACTTTTTAAAGTTTATTATTCTCACCAACATAAAATTTATTATTACTTTAAATTTGGCGAATATAAATGATTAAGTAGAAATTGATTTGGTGAATATAAATAAGAACGGAGGTAGTAATAATTTTTTGATTTATCATGATAAAAAAAATGTATCTTTCAGCTACATATGAAATGTTTAAAATAATTTAATATGAAAAAAGACAAAATTGATGATGTATGTTTGATAATCACTACTTTCAATATATTTGATTTTTTAGCACGAAATTAATGCACTGAAAATGTGTAATTGTACACAAGTGAAACAAGACATGAATCATTTTGCTATTGACGCACAAGTGAAAATTGTCATAGTTTGTGCACTGTTACATAATACGAGAATATCAAAGGAGTAATGATATATTTATGATCTATGCACATGAAAATATAATTGCAGATGATATTGACCAACAAATGACTCAAAGTAACAATGTTGGTTCGTCTTCTCGGTCAAATGATCGAGAAATGTAAGTTCAACGTGAGGAGATTATCTGTACTATGTGAGAAAATTATATTAAAGACCAGTACATTAACAATTATTTTTACCAAATTAAATTTTGATTAATTAAAGTTAGATGAAGCTGTTACATAAGTGCAGAACAAATAGTTTTGTAATAATTTATTATGTAATTTTATAATTTTTTAAATTTATTTGGTAAGATTGAACAAACAATTAGAGTTATTTTAATAGTTTTACAACTTATGGAGTTTTTATATTTATGAGAAAAAATACAATACAAAAATTTCATATCGCATGTTCAAACAAAACTTCAATTTCATCTCATGATTTCGTATTATGATACCATATCATGATTAAATATCACATGACCAAATATACCCTACGTGTAATATTAAGATATTTTTGTTTAAATGTTATTTTGGATAAAATTCCTCCATACCATTGTGTGGACCATTTTTATGTTTCTACTAACATGAAAATAAAAAGTATTAAGCTAATTTTCGTCATTTCAAATACTTTTAGATTTATAGTACTGAGCATGTATCAATGCTTGAAGGCAATTGAGATTTGGAGCTAGTGGGTATTTTGGGTATTTATAATTTCGATTAATTCATTGACTTGGTTCAAATTCTATATTATTGAAACATGTATCAACATGAGAGACAATTCAAGAATGATTCAAACAAATCATTAATTTGATTTAAATTTTATTTTTTATTTTAAAAAATCTATTAAATAGATATATTTTAGTACTAACTTAAAACTCTAGCAACACGAATAAATAAGAATCACAAATTCAAAAATTTAAAATTCTAACTTTATCTTAAAAAAAGACAATATTTATTGGTTAGAATAAGTGAAATTAAATACGAACATCACACGTATTAATGTTAATTTTAATTACAATCATTAGTCATGGTCAAGGTAGGTGAAATTGAATTCAAAAAATGCAAAAGTGACAATTGAGAGTCACCCCATGCTTTATTTTACTTTTTGAGGGATTTAATTTGCCACTAAGCTATAAATTTTATTTATTTATTTTACAAAGAACTCAATAATAGCTTAAGAAAAAAGCTGAAGAATAAAATAAAAAATTATGTGTCATTCTAATATTGTTATTCCTATTTAGATTCGCTTGAATTTAGCAACTTAAAAATAAAATTGATTATATTCAAAATAGCGTATAAAACTTTTAAAATTGAATAACTTTCAATGTTATTATTACTTTTTGATCTTACTTGTCTAATTTAATTTTCTTTTATTTTAAAAAAAATATGGATAACCAATATTTTTACACTATAATAGGTGAAATTTACAGAGTAACAAAGTATTTGACATGCAAATGGTGTGTCATTTATTATATAACCCATAAATAAACCAACATTATATATAATCCAATGTAAGAAATTTAACATTATATTATCTTAAATTCTAGGTAATTCACACACCGTTTAATTATGTTAATATTAATAAGTATTGTACATTAATCTTGATTATCAATAATAATATTGTTGTGCAAAGATGAACTAAAAGTATTAGAACTAGCCTAGCTTTACATTATTAATAGAAAATGACTTAAAATGCCTTTGAAATATTGGAAATGGTATAAAATTATCCTTCATCTACCTGTTGGCTCTAAAATACCCTTGTCATTCACCTTTGAGTTTAAAATTGATCACTTATTCAACGATTTTAAATTTAAACTATTTAAATATTTTTTTAAATACATGGCGTTCAACTATTTGTTATAATTTAACTTATTAGTATAATTTATAAATCAATCCACTACCCACCCGTTATTAATTAAACCCCTCCAAATTAGTAAACCCGTCACATTACTAATGTAACAACATGAAAGTTACTGTCAATGAGTGTACTTAAAAATTTGAAGCGAAAATATCTATAGAAGTAAATTATCATACATTCAAGACTTCAAGTGTCTAAATAAAAATTACCGATAAATTTAAAACTATGACTATGTTCATCTTAATTATTCTTTCGTCTCAATTATGTGATGTTACTTCATGATAACTTTTTTTTCAAAATAATTTATTAAAGGTTTTAAAATAAATCATAAATATTTATAAAATTATATTTAAAAAAGTGCATTAATTAATTCGGATGTACTACTTCTTTACCTTTAATCATAAATTTCTAATTAAAGTTTGAAAGAGTATCCTATTAAAAGTGTCCTCCTAAATAAGTGGCTCAACCTAAATTTTATTGCGGTTTGAATCTGACTCGAATAATTTTGAATGTCATTTGCAGGAATCTATGATTTCGTCATGTTTTAGTATTGTTTATGACATTTTGATATTATAAATGATTTATTAATTAGGTGGTGTTTAGTTAGTAATGATTGGGTAGTGAATTGGTTTAAAAATTATATTAATTAATTAAATTATAACCAATAGTTGAGCGCCAAATATTTTTAAAATACTTAAACAGGTTAATTTTAAAACAATTAAATAAGTGATCAATTTTGAACTCAAATGTGGATGACAAGGGTATTTTGGAGGCCAATAGATGGATGAGAAGGATATTTTGGAGCCAATAGATGGATGGATGATAATTTTGTATCATTTTTAATACTTCGAAGATATTTTAGATCCTTTTATATATTATTAATAATATACAAAAAATACTACAATGTTAGAGGTTTGTTTGAACTACTATCATCTATGATAATACAAAACACAAGAATATCAACAAGGCCCATTAGCTCAGTTGGTTAGAGCGTCGTGCTAATAACGCGAAGGTCGCAGGTTCGAGACCTGCATGGGCCATTGTTTTTATTTTTCAACTTTTGCAAAAAATCTTTTCAATATTTTCGCTTCTTCACTATTATATTTATTTTACATATTAATTATACATATAATCGTTTTATAAGCTCTTCTACATTGTGGGACGGCAAATGATAAAGTTTGATTAATTATTAATCCGTCAAATTAGTGTTTTATGTAACGCCCTCTTATTGAATTTCCAACTCCATAAATACCCCATCACTAGTGTTAATTTATGCTTCTTTTTATGTGATCAATTAATTTGTGGGTGCTAATTGTGATAGTAGATATTTTAACTTCAAAATTTTAAAAAGCAATATATGAAAAAGTTAAAGCAGTACAATATTTATTATATCTATACATAAAATTTTAATTATATATAAATATTGTACTTTCTTATCTTATTATGTGAAAAAACTGATCATAAGTAGTTTTCTAACTAAACACGATGTATTATTTATATAATTCTTAAAATATATTTAATATTCTTTATCGCAACTAATTATATATTCTTCTTTTAACAAGAATAAACAAAACAAAGAAGTTTATGGGAGGACAAACATGAGAAATAGGTGAAGTTTTGTTTTCATTAAGTGGTTGTAGTGTGAGAACAAACAAAGAGTTGTAAATCACATAAATCAAATGCTTCAAGCATCAATGGTACATAATTTGTGAACGAAGTTGTAATCACGTTCGACTATACAATTTACAAATTGAGGAAATACAAGTTAGGTTAAAAATTACGTCACATAAAACACAAATTTAAATTTACATCGTTTATAATTGTGAAAATATGATATTTAGACTTAACTTAATCCTAAAAGTTAGTTTATGAGGAAAGAATTATTCAAGTTCATGTAAAGAGACCATCACTCAATTCTCCAACAAATATGAAACTTTTATCCAATTTAACAACATATAATTAGAATGATCTTTTATCTATATACAATAGATGTTAAGTCGCCTCTAGCTTCTTCAAGAATTTTTTTAAAATATTTTAAGCCCATTTAATGGGAATGCTAGCTCCCTCATTATTTGCCTGCTTAATTCTCTCTTTGTTATGGTAGATTTGACGAATATCAATCTATAATTTTTTATCTGATTTTAATTTAAATTTTATGTATTTTTTTTTCTTTTTTGCAAGTAGGATAGAGATAATCATTCTAATACAAGTTTTGTTGAACTTAATAATATATTTCAAATTTTATATCATGTGTTAAAGTTATTTTCTAACAGAGAATTTAAAATATAAATAATGCGATAAGAAGATTAAGTAAATGCGATAAGGTTCTTACTAATTTAGTAACAACAATTTCTATTCGTAAAGATATAATAATTCGACAACGTCGACTGACAAATAAACTCTAAAAAAGATATTTAATTTAAAATTTCACCAATAAAAATACCTTCCTTCAAGTAAATGAAACTATTATTTCTTCACATATAGCCTGACTTATACACTTTATTTTTTGTGCCCCTACCACACTTTTCACAAATTATCACCACAAAGAAAATATTACTACTATATTTTTATATGTATAAGTGGCTGAGAAAGCAGGCGATGCATGACGTACCTGAATCTAGCTGTGAACATTAATGATTTTCGAGTTCAGAGCAAAAGGAGCAAAAAAAATTGCTACAAATTTCTAAAGGGCACATCAATTCTTTTTAAAACAAAATGGCAAAATAGCTCCGGACAAAACGATCCGTAATGAAATTCATGAAAAATTGCCTTTTTAGATAGTGATATGATCGTAATGCAAATATAATGCTGCAACAAACATAGCATAACCCCAATGAAAATGAGGAAGAAAAGAAACATATTAGATGATTACGTGATTGATAGTCTAATTTCTATTCCGAAAAAATTGTCATGTATTATGACTAGAACTCGAGTAACAAACTTGAAGGCCCTAGCTACCGTTCTACACCAACATTATTCGAGAGTTAAACAATTTATCTCAATATAGTTTTTATTTCAAATATGTAAAAAAGTCAATATTTTAATTCACACTAAAAATTGAATATATAATTCGTACAAATAAACGAAAATTTGAAGAAGCAACAGAATAATTAAAACAAAAACAAAAACCATTCCACCACATATTCCAATTGGAATTTTGGTGTCCAAAAAAAGAATATACTCATATTTGAGAAAATATTACCACCATGCATGCTAAATAAATTCCCACTAACCATTAGAATCACGCCACGTGTTAATTATCAACAAAATAAAAATAGATTTCAATCTTTTTTTGATTGGCGTGTTACCCGATCATAGATCGGACTTTGACCCACCCACCCCATTTAGCCACCCACTACTGACTATTTATACGGTTAAACCGAAATATTTTGCTCTTTAGACGGAGCTAATCCCATTCTCCTCAAAAGAAATTCCGCCACTTCTTCCAGGTAATGCTTCTTCTTTCTCCTCTTTACATCTGCTTTTCGTGATTTCTTCTTAGGTTTGTGAATTTTTTTTAAGCAATCGTTGTTATCTGTATAGCGAATTGAATGATTATTCGTTTTTTTTTTCTGTCAAGACAGATCTAGATTTGGAAAAAAAATCACTTTGTTTGTGAAATTGTGTTCGTATGTGCATTTTTCGTTAAAATTCTTCTTATTTTTACGTGTTTGGTTTAGATCTCGTACTTTTCATTAAGCTCTCGTTGTTTTGTTTTTGATGTTGTATAGATCAGTGAAAGAGATAATTCCGTTTATTTTATATGCTGAATTTTGGTAGAAATTTGATAGTTTGGTACAATGTAGTGTTTGAATAGTTGGAACTGGTATTGAATTAAGTGAATTTTGTTGGATCTGAATAAGGAGATAATTAACTAACCAGTGTTGTGCATTCTAAACAATGTCCTAATTTTGTTTGTTCGTCTCGTGGATTGAAAACGGAAATGCTTAGGAAAATCAGCCTAAATTTTGAATAGGTTGTTAAATGAAAGGAAACTAATTTAATAAATGATTGGTTGTGTTGACTCGATGTGCTATCGAGTGGATTTTCCTAATATGTGAAAACAGTGCTGTTGAGTTTTTTGTTGTCAATGTAACTTGCCTTATAGGACTAGAGAAATTATTAATGTTTAGTAGTAGGTGAATTCTTATGTTAAATCCGTATTTTGGGTGCATATATAAGATAGATGTTATATAATCACGCAGAAGACTTGAGAGAAATTTTGTACAATGATGCTGGAGATTAAAACGTACACTGGATAGTGCAGCATATTTTGTTTGCTGATTTTGTTTTTGCATGAGAATATCAGAGAATTGCACGGGATAATGAAGCATATTTCATCTGCCATTTATGTTTTTGTGTGGTAATTTTTATAGAAGTAGACTGCATTGTGTATTTTCTAATAAGGATCTCCATTATATTACTCTGTGTATGTGTATGGATAAATCAACCAAGTTACTTTTCTTCGTTCTCTTGAATGATGCGATGAATTCATTCAAAGTACTTTCTTCTTTATAATTGAACATTTTTGAACTTAATGGCTGATATTATCACTCTTCCTAACTCATGGACCAACAATATGGAATACTGGTTATTTGACCATTAATTTGTTTTGAACTGATAAATTTTTCAAGAGTGCTAGTCTTATTCGTGCGAAGTACTTGGTATTAATTTGAATGTCTGTACACTGCGTTGAATACTATGTTAGCATGCATCCTTTGTGGGTTTCCTTCCAGTATTTTTGTTTTCTGAAGTATTAACAGGAGTTACATTCAACTTTACTACATCTTCCTAACTTGCTCCTCATTCTCTGTTTCGATGTGTATGACAGATTTGACTTCAGAATCTTCATGAATACTAGAACTACTGTGGTATCTGCAGTTTCCTGTAAATCGGGAAACAAGAACGGCTTCTTCTGCTGGATTTTGTTGTGCTTGCTTTCTAAGTTCTTTAAGACTGCTACGCTGAACGTGCACTCATTTGAAGCATTTGGAAAGGCTTGCCTACCATAGTATTAATATTTGGCCATCTACATCTGTCAAAGTGCTGCTGGAAACATGGTTTCTTCTCAGCTCTTTGCTCCGACAAAAACAAACTTGCAAAAATCTTTCCACCGTCAATTGCTTTTACCATTGAGTGCCCCCGATGTGGTTCCTTCCGAGCAGGTTGAACTTGATTTCTCTGATGTGTTTGGTCCTCCTCCGTGTCTGGCCTCAAATGAATCAATTAATGGAATGTCTGAGGGTGTGGTGTTTCCAGCAGATATGAGTGAGCTTATCTATGATGATCCAGAGATCGTACACAGTAGATCACATTCTTTGGTTGGTCCTTCTTCATATAAAAGTCAGGTACTGAAACTTGGGAGGCTCACCATTCATGAAGCAGAAGATTCACTGGAGCTGATAGAGAATGTTATCGAACAGACAATTAAGGAAGACCAGGAGCTATCTGCCAACGACTCAGCAAAAGGTGGGACTGTCTGCCTTGAAGATTTTGAAGTCATGAAAGTTGTTGGTCAGGGTGCATTTGGGAAAGTATTTCAGGTAAAAAAGAAGGGTACATCAGATATTTATGCAATGAAGGTGATGAGGAAGGATAAGATTATGGAGAAGAACCATGCTGAATATATGAAAGCAGAAAGAGATATCTTGACAAAGATAGATCACCCATTTGTTGTCCAGCTTAGGTACTCATTTCAGGTGATTTCCTAAACCTCTCATTCAATAGGTATCTAGTCATTGCCCAACCACACAAGGATAGTACTGTATTACAATCTTTACAACTGTTGATTACAATTCAATCTTTCAACTTTGGAGCTCTTTTAAGTTATCATTCTCAAAAAAAACAAAAAAACTTTGGAGCTCTTTTTGATCATCAAACACTTCTTTCATGGTTTTAACTTGCAGACTAAGTATAGGCTTTACCTTGTGCTCGACTTCGTTAATGGTGGCCATCTCTTCTTTCAGCTCTATAAGCAAGGCCTTTTCAGGTAGATTCTCCCTTCTTCCTATCTGTTACTTTGTGAAAGCTGAAACTATGAATTAATTCATTCCTGCTTTGCTTCTCAGAGAGGACCTGGGTCGAATTTATGCAGCTGAAATTATATCAGCAGTGTCTCACCTTCATGCAAATGGAATAATGCACAGGGATCTCAAACCGGAAAACATTCTAGTGGATGTGGATGGCCATGTATATTCACCTCTCCCCTCTCTTTGTTTCTGTGTGTGGGCACGCGAGCGTGAAAACTCATCTGATTCCTTCTTCTTTGCATGTAAAGATTATCAATTTAATTTCCTCGATCCCCTTACTTGTTGTAGGCCATGTTGACTGATTTTGGACTTGCCAAGGAATTCAAGGAGGACACAAGATCGAACTCCATGTGTGGAACAGTAGAGTACATGTCACCGGAGATTGTTCTTGGGAAGGGCCATGATAAGGCTGCAGATTGGTGGAGTGTAGGAATTTTGTTGTTTGAGATGCTCACGGGGAAGGTCAGTATATATCTTCATGTATCTGCACATATAGCTGGGTAACAATTCCTTTTGTCATAAGTCTTGGCCATTACCTAATCAATTTCTTATGAGAAAAATCCTGCACCAATAATGTTCTTAGACTTTCTTTAAGAGCCACGTGCTATTCCAACAAGTTTTTTCTCTGATTTGACCTATTCCATCAACCTCATCAAACTACATTCACATATGATGAAATAAAGGGTGTCCTATGGTGACTTCATCTGAATATGTAGCCTCTTTAATTTGGAAGCCAATTTACTAAATAATTTATGATATATCACTTCTATCAATTGTGGGGCATGGAAGGAATCTATCATTAGCAGAAACAATTGGACTCTTTTACAAATGTTTAGATCTTTCAGACCTCAGGAACTCTTCAGTTGTACATATGTTGTACATATTTCCTGGAAAGAGAATGCCGCACCCTTCAAAAAATTCAACTGTACATTCATTGCTAATGCTTTGTTTTTCTGTATTTGCAGCCTCCTTTCACTGGAAATAGGCAAAAGATTCAGCAGAAGATAGTTAAGGACAAACTCAAGATGCCAGCCTTTTTGTCCAGTGAAGCACATTCCCTTCTTAAAGGGGTAATTTTCCTTATCTCCTCTTATTCTCTCTGCAAGTCTCGTTGAACTGTAGTTCACTTGTACAGTTGCAGTAAAAACCAGATGAGATTATCCTTTTTGTCCTCACACTCACACCCTTGTTTTATCTAAAGATGGTACTCCCTCTATCCTGATTTATGACACAATTTTCTTATTAAAGAAAAACACATTTCTATATTTTAAAACAATTTACTTTGAACTTCTCATTTTTCCCTTAATGAGAAGTTTTTATAGCCACACAAAGTGCTGTGACATGTTTAATACCACTAGTTTAAAAAATCTCAAACCCACACATATGTTATTTATGGTAGGTTTAAAACCACAAGTTTAAAAGTCTTCATTTCTTTCTCAAACCTCACGTTAAGTCAAACTACACTACTTAAATCAGGACAGTGAGAGTATCTTAACTTGTTTATGGTTCTATAATAATGTCATGCCTGCCTGCCTTATTAGTAGAGCTATGCTGCTATTGATGTGTTTTCAGATTTTTTTTTGTTCTTTACCATAAGACTAATCAAAGTTCCCATTTCTCTAGCTGCTGCAAAAGGACCCAACTAAAAGGCTTGGCAGTGGGCTGAAGGGAAGTGATGAAATCAGGGACCACAAATGGTTCAAGCCAATCAACTGGAAGAAGTTGGAGGCAAGAGAGATGCGGCCAAATTTCCGTCCTGAAATTGCTGGAACACACTGCATTGCAAATTTCGACAAGTGCTGGACAGATATGTCACTGGTTGATTCTCCAATTTCGAGTCCAAAGGATAATTCGGACCCTTTTCAGGGTTATACTTACGTTAAGCCTGCTGCTTCCTTTCTCCTGAGAAGCAGTCCCTTGTGCTAGGATGGGTTTGATGAGATAGCACTTTATGTTGTTCCATTTTCTTCTCTAGGACGTAGTAGCCAGCTGGGTTAATTCGTTGGGTGAATGAAACCTGTCCTTCTGTTCCATTATTTAAGTTGTTTCATTTTCAGTTACTGATTCAGAGACTCCTTATCTTAGACCTTCCATCAGGTGCATGACACTAAGGTTTGGTAAGGTTGTTTGTACTTTGAAAGTATAAGATTCTTCGTTGAGTTGCACCTTGAAAAAAGAAGAAAGATCATGTTTTTCACTTCACTTGATAACGTGTATTTGATCTATTGAAAACCTCTTACACAAGTAAGGTTGTGTACGGACAATCCTCTTCAGATTCCACTTCGAATTACACTGTTGTAATATGTGGGGTTTGGGAAGGAAAAGACTAGCGATAGAAAAAAAGGAAATGTTTATTCACAATCATGGTTTAACAAAGCAACATGTTTCATTAGGAAAAACAAAATTCTAGCTCAATTTTTTTTTTGCTCATTTTAACATACAATGACCCAAGTAAACAACATTGTATTAACTTCATGAACATGCTTTATATAGAGATACAACTTTTCTTTATTGGTGTTTTGCATACCTTACGCATAAACTTTGGGTTATCGTTGTTTCTTATATGACAAACTGGATAAACGTTCCACAGAAGATGCATATATGTAGTATATATAGGCCGTGCGAACTCGGCATATCTTGTTCAACATGTTAAAGCTCTTCATGTAACTGAAAGTTGTCAAGGACATGTTTCTTCTTGCAACCCCAGTGGCATTTCCAAGAGCAGAGGGAATTGTAGGTATTTAGCCTCTTAGAATGAAGAGATACGATGTTCGAAGTTGAAAGTGCCTTTGAAAGTACTATTGCATAACCATCATCCATGTAATCTGTTCCTTCTGGAAACACTTGCCACAAAAGACTTCCACCTCCAGCCCCTCCTTTCTTAGTAGAATTCAAGAGGACCGTGTAAACTGTACTGATTAGTGCGTCTCTGAAAGATGAATTATAGCCAGGGTCTTTTGCAGAAACACCGAACTCTGAGAATACCACTGGCATGTTGAGATAGTTCTCCGCGTCATCAATGTGTGCTTGCATCCATGTCTTGGTGAATCCGATATGAGCATCAGAAATCTCTGGTGAAATCCTGAGGCATATGCAGAATGTTAGAGGTATTGCAGTATGAATAATGCTGCAATAGTTCAGTTTGCTTACCAAGAGTCAGGATATATGTGAACTGAGGCGAAATCAACTCCAAGAACCTGATGGTTTCTAATGAAGTCAGTTCCGACTTGTTGAGCATAGGAGTTTGGGTTGATCTGAGCTTTATTTGGAGTCGAGGGACCATAGAAACCTTCCAGTCCAATCTGCACCAAATGCTTCGGATCTATGGTCTTCACATAAACAGCCATCTCTTCTATCCAAGCCTAAAAAATATCAAACAGAACGATATTTAAGTTGCAAGTGCAAACATAGTTATTTGCTTTGACAATAAACGTTTGATGAGTTACAGATAGTAGTTTAAGTATGACAAACATGCAGTTTATCCCCAGAAGGATCTGATTCACATCGTGGCTCATTCATCAGTTCCCAACCAAAAATAGTAGGGTCATCCTTGTATGTAATGTTGGTAAAGGTATTAACTCTATTGAGCACAGCCTGCAGAAAACAAATTCATGTTTGACAGTTAATACAACGCTGCATTGTGGAGACGACAAAATTTACAAGTCTCCTTTAAACTCCGTGCCTAGTCAAAACCATATAAACACAATGCAACGCAGGGAGTACTTCAGAGGATTTTTTATGGAAATGAATAATGCACCTTCACATGAGCCTTGTAGTAGCTTTTGAGTGTGGGATGAGAGAAGAAGTCATCGTCAGAAGTCAAATTCAGGCCAGCAGCTTTACCCCATTTTACATACTGCGATTTTCCACCGTATGCTTCCCAGTTGTTGACTAGTGACAGTATCAGCCTAATCTTGAATTTCTTGGCCTCACTCACCACAAAATCCAGAGCCTGAATCCTTTGAATGTTAGGATATGTATACAACAACAACGATCACTATGTCTCAATATAAGCAAGTTGGTACTGACCATGTCGACTCAAGCATTTGAAGGTTAGCATATGTGTATACAGAGAAATATGGGCTACAAGATAAGCAAGCATACCTTGAAAACATCTTCGTCATAAACAGCAGGAGTTTTCTGTAGAGCACGCCATTGGCCATCATTGAAAGCCCAAGTTCGGCATACTGATAGACCGACAGCTGATGCCTGCTGGAACACCTCAGTAACTTTTCCCCTTGTAGACTGATCAGCAGCAAATACCATCAACCAATAAGTGTTGAATCCATTCACATAGAAAGGTTGGCCATTCAACACAAATTGGTTCCCGCTCTTCTGCACCATCGTCCATGCTGCTCCATCTTCCATCTCTCCCCTGTCACATTAAATCCATCAAAAATAGAGAAACAAACAATTCTCTGCAACATAACAAGGAAAAAAAAAATGAAAAATGCTAACTCATTCCCAGCTTCATCAAACGGAGCACAATTTGCGTTCTTTATGAACATAACAAGTACAAAACTAGCAGCCAGAATAAGGAACTTAGAACTAAAACTCTGCTTATGGGTGACCATGTTGGCTAGTGAATGAACAAGTTGAGATTATCTTGAACAACATACGATATATATATATAGATGCAGAACAGGCTGTTTCCGAGGTTGTTCTGTATAAGCAACAAACTTATGATAATAGACAGAAGTGTTCTTGAGGGAATGATCAAAGCTACCTTGAAAGCAAAGATCCATTGTCCCTTCAACTAGTGACATCATATTGATCATATCTCCATTCTTTTCTCAAAACATTTAAAATTATTTATCGATATCGATCAAATTAATAACTATGACACATTAAGTTTGTGATGGATGGCTGTCAAATTTGGCTCAAATGTCTTTATCAATAGAAAACTTTGTGAAAAATTATAAACCAAACCCCTCAGCAATCAGCAATGATAACATCCTAACTGTCATATGGGAAGTGGTCCTTGGCTTCAAAGCATTAGAGATGCAGCATCATTAGTACAAATCTATCTAAACTCCGTGTACAATCAAACTAAGACACATAAAATATAACGGAAAAGTATATGACTTGTTCGAAATGATCACCGTCAAACACAAGGTTCAAAACTGAAAACTTCTTATACTTCAAGGCATCTTGTTCCCTTTATCTGCACTCCTTCATTTGCTACTTACAGTAAGAAGCGTTAAAGTGAAAGTAATTATAATCACTAAAGGAAGAACCTAAGTGGAACTCTACTCCAACAGAAGGCCCTCATTATCTCATTTGAGTTGAAAAATCACCAAACACAACTAAAGAACAATTTGTCTTCTCATTATGATACTAGAAATGTCCATTTTTCATCATAAATGATCTTTGGGCGCAAACAATTCAAAATTCGGACTTTATGAGTTTTTATAACGATCTTTAACTATATATAGAATAGTATTGGTATCAACATAACATAAAGTCATACGAAAACTAACAATTGCAAACTTCAGACACTAGTACACTAGTTCAATTGACCTACATCTAAAGAAAGACTAATTTAATAACTATATTGTGGATGCTATTGTGTGGTATTGTCTATGAAAATCTTTTTCGCCACTGTAACTAACCCTAACAAATAAAAACCGAGTAAATTATCAAATATTTATAGATATATTTAGTGAATTTAATTCTATATATAAACATGATCTAACTATTACAAGAACATAAAGAAAAAGTTGGAACAAAAAGAAGAGTCCAAAACTATTGTAAACTCTAACAAGTTAAGGATAACTCCAACCTAAGTTATAAACATCAAAAAGTAAGATTAGCAACATGAAAATGACTAATAATTTTTATTATTTAGGCAATATAAATGACTAATAAATCATAAAAAGAAAACTAATGAATATGTAACCTCAAATTTTTACAAAAAATGACATGTAGTAATTTCTTGCAGAAAAGCAAAAGCCCATCACACCACCAATAATTTGTTGTTACAAATTTTGAAGGTCCATTCCTATCCCCACTCATACTTCTAATAATTTTCTTAAAAATAGCAAAAAATCTCAAAATATTTTTATGAACAAACAATTGAATTTTACAAAAACTTTCTTTATTTATATTTTCTTTTTCTAGTAAGTATATAAGTACTAGAAACAAAGTTTACCGACATACTTCTACTTCTCGTATTTAAATTCTTCTTCTTTTAATAGAAAAAACAACAACTCACTCTTATTTTGTCTTTTTCTTGGAGAAGAGAGGAAGGAGAAATAGATAAATCGTCGTCACGAATAAGGTGAAAGTTCTCATACTCAATTTACTAAGATGTTAAGATTTTTATTTATTTGAAAATAACTATAAATTTATTTCACAATAATTTTATTGAATTTTATCATAATTCGCATAGTAAATTATATGTTTTTCATATTAAGTTATTTATCTAATTTTATTTTGATAAACATATAAAAAGTATTTTTTTTTAAGTTTTATGATTTTAAATAAAAAGTACAAATTTAAAATTTCTTTTAATTAATCATAATTGTTAATTTTTATAATTACACCGAATAATTAAGTAGATTTTTAGTTATATAAAAATGAATCAGGAAATAGTGAATGACACAAAATAAATTTATATATATATAAAGATGAATCTTATTTATCAAATTTAGATTTGAGTATGAGAAAACGAAAATACGTATATAGATAATTCATATTTAAAAAATCTTTAATGATAGAATTTATTTTGCTATTGAAGTAAATCAATTAATAATAGCATTTTAAATAATATTTTCTCTGATTAAGATAAAGTAAATTGTTAAGGATATAACATATTTCTTGAAAAAATATTTAAAAATATAAATAAAAAATAATTAAGATAAAGTAAATTATTAACGCTATAACACATTTTTTTAAAGAATATTTAAAAATATAAATAAAAATTACTTATTTAATTTTTTTCTAACTAATCTTTATATAATTAAAAACTTCAGTACTGAATAAAGAATACTTAATTCACAATTTTTTCAAACTTTAAATAGTTTACTTAAAAAAAAAAAAAAATCTTCTGAAATATTTGTTGAAGGGAAAAAACAAATAAATTGAGGAAGCATTGCCATTGACTAATAAAAAGCTCAAAGGACGCAACCGTTCATATTTTCTTGAATTATCTTTACCCAAAATTCCACTAAAAAACTTATGCAAATGCAAACTCTCCACTTAGTATCCACTTCTACTGTTGCTTCTTCTTCTTCCCTGTAAGTAATGAAAAATTAATTCTTTTCTGTTTTTTTTTTTTTTTGAATTTGTTGTTTAATTTTACTTTTGTGTTATGTGTTGCAGACCCACTACTGTTTCTCTTAATTGCTGCCGTTGTCAACCTTCAAATCAGTTGCCATTTCCCAATTCTAATTTGGGTTTTCTCAAAGGTAGCTCCTTTTTTTTTAAATTTCATTTAGTTTGGTGTGACTAGTTAATTTTAACTTTGATTTTGTATGTCTTTCTAATTGTGTGAAATGATTTAATGGGTATTGGGTGATTAATGATTGTATATGCAAGATCATTGTGAAATCGTATGTTTAGGAAGTTGATAAATTGTAAAGCTTTCTGGTTGACCTTTGGATGTAAACTATGGTGTAAAAGGGAAAAAAGTGTAGAAAAAGCCCCAATTGCTATTGGGGCTGTCTCTGTTTCCCTGTGTTGTAAAAAAGTGTCATTTGGTAGCTAGTTTTGGTGTTAGTTATGTAGGACTTACATTCTGCATAAGTAATGTTATGTTTGGTTGCAGATTAGTTGGTTGGAATTTTTGAGACCTGCATAATTAATACATGTATAAGTTTCAAGGAAATTTGTGTATTATCTTATGCGGGGTAGATAATGGAATAGCTAATACCCGCACAACATAATTCTACCCAGCTACCAAACGGCCAAGCACTCATCAGCATCCAGATCAGTTAAGTAAAAAAGTTGAACTGAATTTACACATCACAAGGAGTACCCACTGCCTTGAATACTAGAACAGGCACTGTTTGGACATTTTGGTGCAAAAACCTGTTTCTTTTCCAATGTCTGAATCTTGATTGAAAAGCTCTAGTCATTGCAACTACAAAGTGCATTATCTAAACTGATTCTTCTGGAAGTTTCTACAACAACGTACCTATTGTAATCCCACTTGTGGGGTCTGGGGAGGGTGGTGTGTATGCAAACCTTAACCTTGGGAGATAGAAAGGTTGTTTCCCGTAGACCCTCGGCACAAGAAAATAATTAAGAAACTAAGACAAAATACTACATATGGCATGGCAAAGGCATACCGAAAAAGGAACAATAACTAAAACAAAATAATATGATAAACGAATTACGAGGGACAATATATAGTAACAGAAGGTAAAATATCTGGCAGACATTTGGATGTACAAGTTTTTCCTTTTCGGTGTAGAAATCCTAGATGCAAAGCTTTAATCAGTATTTGAAAATTGAGATGTGTAGTGAGTTTTATTTGTGGTTGTAAGTGCATGATCGTTGTTAAACTTGATTGTTCAGGAAGTTGGTATATTGTCGAAAAAGACCTGGCTGACTTTTTGAGATAAAGCCTGCTTCTTTTCCACTTCCCTATCCCGTCTTGTGAAATTTCTTACTTTGTCTTGCCTCTTCAAGTAGATTCCTTAGTCCGAGTCAAGACTTAGTTCATCCCTTCTGTTTCTTCTGTCTAGTTGACATAGTAGGAAAATCATGGTGCTCGATCTGCATAAAAATGAATAGAAGGAAACACCAATAACAAGCAGACAGTAAATTCATTTTGTTCATTTATGTTATTCGATTTCAATAATTTGTCTCCTAATACAAAGTTATTTTTACTTCTCATCATATTTGCAGTTAAGAGGCAACCAAAAGTTTCTAACTTGAAGGCTAGCTTTTGGGATTCCATCAGATCCGGGTACATGAATTTGTTTAGCAAGCTTTCCATTTGACAGAAAGTGCACTAAAGCTTATAGTTTGGAATGTTTGCTTCCAACTTACTGACTCCTTAAAGTTTATTTCTCGCTTTCCATCAACCTCACTAAAAATCATTATAGGAAATCCTGTCCAATGATATGGTTTTATCATGTTATGGTTATGCTAATTTTCTGTGATGTGTCTGAAGAAATGGTATGGGACTGGGACAAGATTTTGAAATTTAAGCTGTTGTTGCTATGATAGTGGAAGCTTGCAAAGATCTTGTGCTAAGACATGAATAAGGATATATACTTATTCACCAAAAAGTTAAAGAAAAAATAAACTACAAAAAGGCTGCATGTTCGGAGTAGTTTATCCATCTTTTATATGATGTCAGTATATGTATCTGTTACCAGTTTTGGTTTATGTTCCTGGAAACTCACTCATGTTTCTAGGGGGACAAAAATGGTTTAACTTCCAATTTTCCTCATTGCTTATTAGAACAAAAGCTCTCCATGTGTAAGGTCATTATAGGTTTGTTCAGTTGTTGTGATATTGATGGATTGTATACTAAGTGAACTTTCACCCAAATGCGAACCCCATGGTTGACTTCCCAATTACAATCCTTGATGATTGTTTGCACAACAATTTTGAAGCACTAAAAACATGAAGCTTGACTTTAAGGTTAAACTTCTTAGGTTGTTATTGAAAAGTTAAGACTCAAGTCTAACTGTTGTTTACATTAGTAGTTACTTGCTAGTTAAGGCCTGTGATCAACAACTCGGTAAAAATGCAAACTTCATGGATGAAAGGGTGTATTTTACATTTCCCCGGTTCTTCATGAAATCTCATAAAAAGTGTGTTGATATTTTCTTCGCTTCAAATTTCGACTTAAAAGTACTTTGGTTTGGTTTTATCACCAAAATCCAATGCTTATGATTATAATCCCAAAAGATATGCCACTTTTATGGCTTCATTTTTAATTTGAATTTTAAAGATCTTTCTCGCCAAACAATTGGTTATGCATATGGCTTTGTTCTTCACCTCATCTTTTCTGTTTCTTTTCTTTTCCTTTCTAATATTGCATTTAGTGGTTTTTGTGTGACTAAAGTGATTAACAGTATTTCTCTAGGTGCTTGTAGAATAGATTGTAGTTTCATGGGTAGTCATTTTGCTGCATATTCATGCAAATTGGTGGGATCTCTTGCATAAATAATGTGAACACTTGCAACTTCTGTTTCCTTAAGAGGTGTTGAGTTTTCCTAAGATCACATTTTCATTTCTTTTAGATCTATCTTCTGTCCAAAATTCTTTGACTTTGGTTGACTTCACTTCAGTTAAGAGAAAAATTGTTGTGTTGTTATATTTGATTTTGCTAGAACTTGAAGATGTGAAGAAGGAAGAAAAATGTCAAATCATGTATGAAATCATATGAGGTAGTATTATGTGCGAGTAAAAACTCCCATCTAGTAAAATCTAACAAGCTGCTTTCAGACACATTCCTGAGGCTAACTCTTTCTAGCCTCACTTTCACCAACTACTTACCTGGGGGAGATTCCGATAAGGTAGGCCGGAATCAATTTTCAGTTTTCAAATTTTATCAGAGATGAAGTTACCTTGAACATGGAAGAAGATAGGATTTACGATAAGACAGGTTTTAAATAATTTGACACTATAAGGATAAGTTCAAGGGCCGAGACCTATTTCTACTTGGTTGGACTTAGCAGGAACTTAATGAGACAAGTCTCTATGAGCTTTAATGCTATGAAATGGTTAGTGGATGTATTATGATGGCATCCGAGGAGCAGAAGAGGACAGTAAAGAGATGGAGTAAGAAGGATCTTCTTGCAAAGTTCTCACCCTTAAATACAACGAGCATGGTAGATATATTAGCTTTATTTGCTATTAAAAGAGATAACAAATCTATTAGTTTTACACTGGAGACTACATTCGTGGAGGGGTGGGGACATATAGCCCAGAAGATATCTTCCATTAGTAAGTAGTAACCATCTGGGTGGGTGGGTGAGGCTTTCTTTTATGGAAGCTGTAAGATGCAACAGAAGGGGCAAGAACTTCGCTATCAGAACCATCTCTGGTGGCACAACAGTATCGGACAAAGACCTACGAGGTAGATGCCTTGTTGGTAAACAGAAAGCACCATCTTTGGACAATGTTAGGTGATGAGTCTGTAACTCATGGAAATCAGAAGGTGGGGCCAATGTGTTCTAGATGAATGATTATCAATTTCTGTTTGAACTTCCATCAAGGAAGATAGCAGAACATGGTATGTCCAGTGAGTGGAGTTGGAGGAAATAGAATTGGAGGCTTGATTGGTGAAGTCCTACCACTGGACAACAAACTCAATAAATACATCTTATGGAGTCAGTGTGTGGAGATCAATAAGGATTTTGTGGTGACCCATCAAAAGTAAATCCAGTTTCAAAGTGGGAAGTGATAGGAAGGTCTCTTTCTGGGAAGATTATTGGATAGGACAAAGCTCTCTGAGGCAGTCATTCCAGATTTTTTCAATCTGTATCAGCAGCAAAATGCAACTATGGGTGAGCTGTGGATAGACTAAGGGTGGAATCTGAGCTTTAGGAGATAGGAGAATGTGTAATGACTGGGAAGTGGAAAGAATTTCAGCCTATAGTTCCTTAGCACAATCAGAGGGACTTCATAGGCTGTGCCGTACGTTGTGGCAAAGTGATAGCAAAGGTAAATCTCTAGTTAAGTCAACCTATAGAGAGTACAACTCTTCCAAACAATCTGGTGGGATGTTGGCCATGGAAGATGATTTGGAAAGTTAAGATACCACAAAAAGTTGTCTGCTTTCTTTGGCTTTTGGTGAAAGAGGTAGTTTTGTCCCAAGACAATCCAGCAAAGAGAGGATTGCAACTATTCTCCAGATTTTATCTATGTGGAGAACAAGCAGAAATAGTCAACTGTCATTTTTACATTGTATATAGACGACCAACAATGGAGATCTTCATTGACCTGAGGGGAATTAGGCGTGGGCTATGCCAGTGAGTGTTTTGGAAGTGCTAGCTAGCTATGGATGGCTAAATATCCAATCAGAAGGAAAGATGGAGGACTGTCTTAACATGTATTTTGGCGGACAGTATGAAAAGAGAGAAATTTAAGGTGCTTTGAAGATAAAAGAATTCTATTCAGAAGATGAAGATGAATTGTGACTTTTGGTGTAAAAACAAGAATTATGAGAGGAAGCTCAGTCGATTTCTGAAGTTTTGGGCTATCTGCAGCCTAAGGTATTTTGTCTATGTACCTTTTTGGGTAACTACACAACTTGTGCAGAATACCTGTATATATAATACATGTTACCATTCTAAAAAAGGTGGTAGTATTATATATTTTTTGAAGTCTTGAAGACGGTAAGTTATGCCATCATACTTATCAAAAAGGCTATGATATATTAGGAAAGAGGTCAATCCTTTGGAACTGTCAAAAAGAGAAAACATGTCAACAAAATGGGAAGGAAGATGAAACTATTTGATGAAATCAAGAAGTCTGTTGTCTTTCAAGATGCTATTTGTCACAAGTATGAAGTCAAGTAGTTAGACGAAATGCTATGTGAAATTAGATTTCAACCATGAATAGTTTCCTTGCACAATTCTTAAGTACCAAGGTAATAGTGATATTTCAGTAAACACCCGTGATGATAGAAAGGTGGAGCAATTCTTGGTGTATATGAGATTTATATTCAGCAGGTTTGTTTTCATTGGATTTTAGGTTGATAGGATCTCTTATACATGACGTAAATGCAATGTGGGGGGTAGTTTCGCTTTCGTAAGTACTCCTGACAAACTGGTTGATGTACATTATTTATATTTTATATAGCTGTCTCTAGGATGTTTTATAAGGATTGTATTAATTTTCTTTAAAACATTTAATAGATTGTCTTGGAGTAATAGTAGAATATATTGCTTAGACTTGTAAAGCTTAAATAGCCTTATGATGCGTATCGGTGCAGGTTTGGCAAGAATAACATAATACAGGTTATAGACACACCATCCAGTGAAGAAGAAGAGGAAGAACCTTTGCCTGAGGAATTTGTTCTAGTTGAAAAGACTCAACCTGATGGAACAGTTGAACAGATTATATTCTCTTCTGGAGGAGATGTTGATTTGTATGATCTCCAAGATTTATGTGATAAGGTGATTACATTCGTCAAAATCCATTTGCACTGGGGTGAAAATTTTGATGCTTTCTTTCCGGTGATTTAGACAACATAATTTTCATGTGAAAAAACAATGATGATTTGGTGCATATAGATATGAAGTTTCAATGTGCCTCAACTCTAATGGGTGGGAATTGGGTGGGGGTGGGAGGTGAGTGCTTTTGTTAAAAAATGGAACGATCTGTTGTAGTATAAATGGGGAAGGCACAGAGAGAGAAACGTGTTTTCCAAAGTACAAATTGAAGGTGTGTGGCCAGAGGCACGCCTTCCGGGCCTGCAAAAGGCTGATAAGCAGCAATCCGATCGGTGCAGAAAAGAACTACAGTATAGTTCTGAAGGCATTGTACAAGAAATGAGTCTTTCATGGCTTTTTAAAATTTTACTGAAGGCACCTTTTTCTGTTTTAAAATAATTTCACAAAAGGTGCTCTTTTTGTGATTGCCCCTTGTTTTCTGAATGCTATGTTATGCTTTCCCTATCATTTGCTATATTCTCTTTACTTTGATGTGCGTCACCCAAGCCCGGGGCTTTTTAGAAACAACCTCTCTACCTCCACGAGGTAGGGCCTATGGTCAGCGTACACTTTACCTCCCCATACCCCACATATAGGATTACACTGGGTATGTAGTTGTTGTTGAAGGTGCTTTTTTTTTGTTGCTACGCTCCTTCCTTGTAATTGATTTACCGAGCCGGTAGTTTTTGGACGTCAAATGCTTGTGTTGAGTGCCTTTTCATTATTTATGTCAAGTAAAAACTGACAACCCGATTTATTGGATTGGCTTATCATAATGCTCCATTTCGAGAAAAATTTGGATCACCTTAAGATGATATGGGCATTTTCAGGACTTCAATTAAGACAGAAGTTGAGTAGCTATGTTAAGGATAACAAAATGCAAATCAAAGTTCAAAAAGAGTAATCCTTCACTGTGGATGTTTAATTTGGTTGAAGCTCTAACACTTCCTTAATTCTGAAAAGTTGCGTTTCTTTTTGTTCTACTGATGCAAAATCTGCAAATAATCTATTTTTAGATGTTGTAAAACTTAACTTATGTTGTTATAGTATGTGATGGGTTTGACAGGTTGGTTGGCCTCGAAGACCACTGTCTAAGCTAGCTGCAGCTCTGAAAAATAGCTATATAGTTGCAACTTTGCATTCTAGGAAATTCTCATCAGGAGAAGGTATGTAGGTCGAACAACTTTATAGTGGTAATTCATATGTTTGTTTCTTTTTTTTTTCTTCTGTTATGCTCAATTATCTGAAATTTTCTTGCAAATGAGTTTTAAAAGTAAGTGATAAGAACCTTAGTCTACTTGGACAAGTTACTTGGCAGAGGGGAGTGGAGAAAAGAAGCTGATAGGCATGGCTCGTGCAACATCAGATCATGCATTCAATGCAACAATTTGGGATGTTCTTGTTGATCCTTCCTATCAGGTATTTGCTCTGTGCACCTTAAATAAGTTTATTCATGCTGTAGATATGTTTATATAGAGGCTCCTGGTCATTAACTTGGACTAGTCAGGGGAGTTACTTGTGAAACTTCATAGTAGTAACACAATTTTTTTTAATATGATGTGAGTGATTAGGAGGAACAACAATTAATATATATATTTTCTTCCGCATATAGTTATTTTTTATTTTATTTTGGATTAGAGTAAAGTGTCAACCTTAAATCTTCGTATCCTACTACTGCAGTTCATCAACTGCCCTCAATCCCAAGCTTGTCTTTTAGTCTTGTTAGAGATTTGTATGGCTGTAGAAATTAAAGAGAACCTCTATCGCTAGACAACTTAAATCTTCAAATATTGGACTGACGCGAGTTTAAAAGGAGTAACATGATCAGTGAAGAAGTCATCCTTTAGAAAGGAAGTTTCAAGTATCTTGAGTCAAAAATCCAAGAAAATAGGGAGATCGACTGTTGACGATGATGTCACGCATCATATTGGAGTAGGGGATAAAATGGAGACTTTTATCCGGTGTCCCATGTTATAAGAATGTGTCACCAAGACTTAAAGGTAAGTTCTACAGTAGTTGTTAGACCAACTGTGTTGTATGGGGAAGAGTGTTGGCCAATCAAGAATTAACATGTTCAAAAGATGAAAGTAGCAGAAATGTGGATGTTAAGATGGAGGTGTGGGCATACTAGGGGAGATAAAATTAGGAATGAAGATATAAGGGGCAAGGTGAGAGTGGCCTCCGCGATGGACAAGATGAGGGAAACGAGAGTGAGATGGTTCGGGCATGTGAAGAGGATAATAGATTCCAAGTTAGGAGGTGCAAAGAGGTTGACAGTGACAGATCTAAGGAGTGGTAGATCATGTTTAACTCCAGAAAAATTAAACTACAAAGAAGAGGTCTTCAGATTTGTTCAAGATGACTACTATGTGTTATGGAGGGTGAAAGCAATGAACATCTTTTCTTATAGTGTAAGACAACAATAAATCGGTGGCACATGCTCTTTTGTATTTTGAGCATAAATTGGGCTATGCCTAGCTCTGCTCTACTATGAATCTTTTGAATCGCTGGATGAATGTGGGAAATAGAAATGGAGAGGAAGATTATTGGAAGATCATCCAACATGTATTTGGTAGACAATATGGAAAGACAGGAACTCAAGACATTTTGAAAATCCTAGCAATTCCATTCAAAATATTAGGATGAATTGTCTTAGTTTGTTCTTTGTTTGGTGTAAACAAAATTTATGGGGGGAAGTAGGAGATTTAGTAGATTTAATTGGTAAAGTGTAATATTATAAATCTGGTAGGAGTCTTTCCCCTTCGGTTTGCTCTTTTGATGATGTGAAGTTCTAAATTCAGCACCAGTTATGGTGTTGAGTTTATGTAGATTATACAAATGGTTTCCTTTCTCAAAATAAAAGGTTGAGGTAGAGGTAGACCGAAGAATAAATGGGGAGAAGTGATTAGACAGGACATTACACATCTTCAGCTCACTGAGGACATGACCCTACCCTAGATAGGAGATCATGTAGGTTCAGGATTAGGATAGCAGGTTAGTTGGTAGCCGTGCGATTTCTCTCTTTTTCTTTTTGTGTGTGGGAGGGCATGGTTCTGGTTTGACTTGGAGCACCTTTTCTGCTTCCTCTTCTCCTTATCAGTACTATTAATATTATTCTAGTATTATCTTTGGTTATCCTACTATTTTTTCTTTAGATTCTTTCCTTTTCCTCAGTATTTTCATCATCGCTTCTTTGCTCTTTTATTTTTCAAAACACTTCTCTTTAAGTTGAGAGTATATCAGATATCCAAAACGAAGAAAATAGAGGGGTTTTGATGTTTCTTGAGGGGGTGATTATGGCTGGTGTCTGGCACAGGAAGACGAGTGGCATTTGTTTGCAGGTGGTGGCGCCGGGGTATTTTGAGAAGAAAGGCTGTGTATTTGTTGGTGGCTGATTCCTGATGAGTCTCCCCCAGGTGATGGGGTGGCCATCTGTGGAAAATGAAGGTATTCTCTCACTGTGTGCGAGTTCTTCCCTAGTTACCTCAGTCCTCTCCATCTTTATGAAGGCGTGTTAATGTAAAATGGTGTTTCCAGGTTGGTGGGAGGTGGTACATGTGAGCCTGAATCTTTGGCAGTATGCATGTATCCCTGTGGGAAGAAGACTGTGCAAATATGTGCATGAGGTGAGGGGTGGCTGATCATATTGGGGTGATGGTGTAGGTCAGAGAGGAACCGTGCTTGTTCTGGTGTAATGTTTTTGAGCTTTCGCTGGGCTACAGGAAAGGGATGGTGGGAGGGGAAGGGAACGTCAGCCAGTCAAAAAATTGGGTTATAAGATAATGAAGATAAAAAATGGTGTCGCATGGATATTGACATGTTATCTGACTCAGCACAATTGATTTACATGCAGGGTGAGGATTGTATTAAACATGTGTGATCGACTTGAGGTGTTTAAAAAGGAAAACTGAGAGATTGGACAGGGGTGTGGCGGGGGTGGGGGTGGGGGGCTTTCATAATCGGGACAAGTGTAAGGTCTAGGTATCAAACCTATATTCAATATGAATTTTAGTTAATACTACGAAATAATCAAAAAAAATTCCCATAAATGCAATATTGAACTAAAAATGACTTCTCTGGGAAATGCTTATATATATGTTGAAGAGGAAATGACTACTATGATAACCATTACCCTCTCGTGTCTGTATATTAGATGCATTTTATTTCAAATATCAGTGGGACTGTTGGTAATGATTTTCTTGATATTCATCTTATTATTTGATGATATTATGAGCTAACATAATTCCTATGATGGTTTTGTTGACATTAAAAGGGACAAGGACTTGGAAAAGTTCTTATCGAGAAACTGATACGAACCCTTCTCCAAAGGGACATCGGAAATATTTCACTGTTTGCAGATAGTAAAGGTACCAAGATGAGACCAGGGTCTCAGACCTGTAAAAAATTTCTTTGGTGTTAAACTTTTTACTTAAATAGGCTTCTGAAGTTTCACTTTTTTTTTTCTCTTGCAGTTGTGGAATTTTACAGGAATCTTGGTTTTGAACCTGATCCAGAGGGAATTAAGGGAATGTTTTGGTACCCCATGTATTAGGCATGTATTGTTGGACCAACAATTATGGCCTGTACAGAATTCCAAAGATTGGTGCAAGAATGTGGCTGTTGGATTCTGGGATTAACATGCAGCATTCCTTTTGGAAGTTTGTTAGCTTTTTGGCCATCTTGTAATGTACATTACAATGAACATGGAACCTCTGCTGTTATAGCTTGATAGTTTTGTTGTGTTCTTGTTAGAGGATTTCTGGTTGTTTAATAGATCTTATTATCCTTGTCTAAAATAGCATTTCTTGTTGCTTTCATCTTCAAACCCATTGTTTATCCATACTTCATAATGACCTTGCAATTTTGGCTTTTCTATTCGACGATAATTTCTTTTGTTATAGCTGTGTGACTTGTACATTCATTATTGTTGTATTCAATGATATTTGATCCGTTTTCACATGACTCATTTTGATCCATCCATACAACTCGATTCACCCATTTGCCACTCCAATCGTGCCACTCTGTTGAGATTTGTCCAACTTGACAGCATTATCTTGGTTTTAGATTGAAAAGTTCTTAACTAGTTCCATGTGACAACAACCAGTGAGCTGCTGAGACTATTCATTTCATAACTTGAATAGATAGAAGTTGGAATCTTAATCTAATTCATATATAATACTACTACTTGTGTTTGAATATATTACTGTGATACAAAAAAATCGTGTCATGATGTATGTTATTTGCTGACGATATTAATGGAGAAGCACTCTAGAGAGTAATATTTAAGAATATGTACAAGTAGTAATATTGATTATATATGAATTGCAAATTTAGTCAGCACACGAACAGTGAATCTAATGTGACGTATGATAAATACAAATAATTCTAGTATTTAATAGCATGGTTGAAATAAAAAAAAAATAATTCTGTCTAGGTAGTTAGGTGTTATTTGAATAAAAGATTGTATACCAATTCATATTAATGCTACCTAAATTGTTGTCCAATGTTGTAGTTCATACTTAGCCAGGTGAAAATTAAAGACCACGTCCACTTGCCTAGTCATATAGAGTCATTATTTTCAAATTCTATCTGTTCGGAATTCATATTAGAGCCTCTATTAAATTTGAATTGTGCATTATAGGATTTATTTGGGGTAACACTTTCAACATAATTTTCTTCATATCCAAGATTCGAATTCAAGAAATCTGATTAAGAATGAAATAATCTAACCACTACCGTTTGCAAGTCATTGTTTATTCACAACAAAGCTGGGAAGTGAATATTTTGTGTAACAATTTGCCATATTATATAATCTCTATTGCCCAATTGCCTTTTTGTCAACTTGTACTGAAAATGTTGCATTACCAACTGTGTTAGTTAATTTTCATTTTCTCATACATATAAAAAGGGGAAAATGCACAAGTATCATCTTAACCTATGTTCAAAATTTCAGAGACACATTTATACTATACTAAGGTCCTATTATTTCCCTGAACTTATATTATAAGTAATTTTCTAGTCCTTTTCGGCATACGTGGCACTAGCTTGAAAAAAAAGTCAACCAGCGTTGGATCCACAAGATAGTGCCATATAGGACGAAAAGGGGTAAAAAATTATTAATAAAAAAGTTCAGGGGTAATAGGACCTTAGTATAGTATAAGTATGTCTTTGAAATTTCGGACATAGATTAAAGGAGTACGTGTGCATTATCCCTATAAAAAGAGCAAAACTTGACAATTTCAAGTCTGGCATTGTCAACTCTCCACTTATTTCAATATCTCATGTTTATTAAAATGGTACTACTATGTAGACATTATATTCTCTATACATTGTTTGAGTACTCTTCTCAATCTCTTTAAGGTTCTCTGGTAGGTGATTTAACATTCTATTTCTGGATAGTAGATACGGGATCGGATTAATCCTATAATTTAAAAAAGTTACGGGTTTAATGATGTATTTTAAACGTTTTTAGTTTAAATTTTGCCTCTGCCTCTGATAACATGTTTTTTTGGTTTAAAGATATTTGGATATGGGAAGGGAGAAGGAAGTAATATTACTGATTGTGGCTCTTTCAACATGTTTTTCTGTTTATGGACAAGATATGCTCACTGATCCAGATGAAGGTAATTTGTCTCATCTGTTCGTTATCAGTTTTTTCTTTTTATTTTTTTATCTGATATCCCATACCTATATTAAAGTTCGACTAATTTGAAGTCTCGTTGGATAGAGCCTCGTTTAGTAACGCTCCCTACAAAAAGATTTTTTCGTACCCAATATTTGAATCCCAAACAAGTGATTTAATGAGGAGCAACCCCATCAACTGAATTACATTCTTCCTCTCTTGTAATTGTCCAAACAAGTTAATAATCTTTGTAAAACATTTCATTTTGTACAAATAACTCTTCGTTTTGGGTGTCATTAACCATGAAAATTGTGGAATTTGAAAAAAAATCGAAGTTTGTTTTCAAAGTAAAAAATGATATTTAAAAATTTGAGTTAGTTTGACGACAAATACAAATTGGAGGTTTTTTTTTTTTTTTTTTAAATTTTATTAGTGATTTCTAGTGGAAAAAAGTATCTTTTTGATATTTTTCACCCAAAATTCAACTTCAAGTTGGATTATGATTTTCTTGAAATTTTATTGCCAGGCACAATTCCTGAAATTCAACTTCGGAAAAAGTAAAATATATTCTTGGCCAAATGGCCACTAAATAAATTTTAAGTTAGTATTTGAATTTTTATGGTCAAACGCTGATTTTCAAACGTAATAAAAGAAAAATTATAGACTTACACAAATATTTACACCATATTTGGTAATTCTCTCTATAGTTTGAAATAATTACATATTATCTCACTAATTAATAATTTCATGTTAGATTTTAAGTTAGATAAATGCATGTTGCTACCAAAAACACTTTGAAATACAATTACATAGAAAAAGAGGCGGGCAAGAAAGGGAAAGAGGCGAGCGAGATATGAGGGATGTACTCGAGAGAGTTACTGTATCCCAGATACATGTGAAATACAGTAGGTACATGTATATGGAATTCTATATACATTTTGAAATACAAATCTACACGGAGAGAGGTGAGCTAGACAGTCAGTATCTGCGAATCCACTTGAATACAATGTATCTGAAATAAATTACAACTAATTTTGACCCATGTATTCAATACATGTATCTTGGGACCTAAATGTGACAAGAATGATAATTTCAAAAACTCATAGCATGTAATTAGGTCCTAAATCACTGAAATTTGCACAATACAAAACACTTTTCATAAAGAAGCTGAAATAAATTAAGGCTAGTTTCAAATATATACAATAAAATAATTAGCTTACAACAAACATAACTATGTTTTATTTACATATAGAGTGTGTTTGGTATGAAGGAAAACATTTTCTGGAAAATGTTTTCCAATTTTCTCATGTTTGGTTGGGACAAAAGTTTTGGAAAATATTTTCCAAATCAACTCATTTTCCTCAAAATTAAGGAAAATGACTTCCCTTCAAAAATTAAGGAAAACATTTTCCAAAGCTCTCCTCAAATTTCAAATTACATTTTTTTTTGGGAAAACAAACATTAATTTTTTTTTAAAATTATTTTCAATTTCAAAATTTAATTTTTTCACCCGATCTCTGACCACCCTCCCCCCTCCCCCATCACCACCCCCTCCCCAAAAAATTAATTTTTCTTTTTAATAATATTTTCAACTCCAAATTTTTATTTTTAAACTCCTACCTCCCCCCCCCCCGGCCAACCCACTACCCACCCCTATCAGCACCTCACCCCCACCACCAACCCCCCAAAAAAATTAATTTTATTTTTTAAAAATACTATCAACTTCAAATTTTTATTTTTCACTCTTACCCCCTCCCTCTGCCCCCCCTACTACCCCCACCCCTATCATCACCACCCAAAAAAATTATTTTTAAAAAATATTTTCAAGTTCATAATTTATTTTTTATTCTAGTAAAAAAAAAGATATTCCTTAAAAATATTTTTCATTCATAAATCAAACACAAAATTATTTTCGGAAAATATTTTCTACTCACCACCAACCAAACATGAGAAAATAAGTCCAAAATCTACTTGTTTTCCAAGAAAACATTTTCTAGGAAAACATTTTCCATGGAAAACATTTTCCTTCATACCAAACACACCCATAGACAAAAGTCATAGGAAGTATACAGTGGTTAGAAAATATAATATGCTTAAAGTCATATAAAAAGTATACACTAACTATACAACATAACTTACCTATACATGAACTATACTTATGATACACTCAAAAAATTAAATATAGCTTAGGCATAATACATAACATGACTTGACGTCATTTGACAACTATGATCTTAACTTTAGATGTGCACAAATAGACGCTTCAACTTGTATAATATTAAACAAATTGATTGTCCTATATGAAAATTATGTTTCCTACATGACATCTATGTGTATCATGCCACGTAAGTTTAAGTGCTCACTTGTGCACATCTAAAGTTAAGGGTCATAGTTGCAATCTGACGTCACATTAAAAGTCATATTTATGTATTATGCCTATAGCTTAACTACACATGAAGTATATACTGATTATAAAACATAACTTACTTATACATGAGCTATGCAGTGACTATGTTATGATACACTTAAAAAGCTAAATAAAACTTAAACTATACATAAAATATACACAATTATACAACATAACTTACCTATACATAAGCTATACATGGATTATACATTATAATAGGCTTAAGCTAAATACAACTTAACTATACAACATAATTTATCTATACATGAGCTATAAGCTGAAAAAGTTCTAACATAAAATATATACTGATTATACGTGAAATATACATTTTCATTATAGAAGGGAGAGAGTAATTGTATACTACTGAACGATTAACTGCCGGAATGTGCAGTGACGGCGCTAGAGGCCATTCATGGAAGCCTGGAAGATCCGGTGGGTTATCTCAGAAATTGGGAAAAGGAGAAAGACCCTTGCACTTCTTGGTCATTTGTTCATTGCCTTCAAAACGAAACCGACGGTTACCAGCATGTTCAAGAATTGTACGTCGTCTAACCCTTCATACCAATTTTACTGGGTTTCCTCCATTCGCTTTGCCATTCACCAACAAATATTGTTCTTCTCTTTCATTTCGAATTGCAGGCGTCTGATGAATTTGTCCCTATCTGGTACACTGGCTCCTGAGCTTGGCCAACTTAAACATATGGAGATTTTGTGAGTCCCTGCAATTATTTAACAACACCCATTTGGTATTTATTGATTTTAATCAGCTGTAGTTTTGGTGGTGATGATGATTTTTTTTCCGAAAAGGAATTTCATGTGGAACAGAATTAGTGGCAGTATACCTAAGGAGATAGGAAGCATTACTGCTCTGAGGCTACTGTATGTATCTCTTCATTGCTCAATTAGGAACTCCCTCAATTTTCATTCTAATCATTGTTTAAGAGAACCCCTTTTTGTTTGATATGATGAATTGAAAAGAATCAATAGTTAGGACAAATGAATGGCCTTCCGTGAACTCATTTTCGGTTTACTTTCTTTCGTAGTGAGTGTTGTGATGAGGAGGTTGTTGTGCTAGCGAAGATTACAGGATTGTAGTATGGTAGTGTATATTATAGTATGTTTTGTAATTGAAGAAATATTAAAATAATGGTTAAGAAGTAAGTCTGATAGAGGTTATAAAAAGGTTATTCCCTTTGTTTCAATTTATGTGTCTTAGTTTGACTGGAAACGAGGTTTAAAAAAGCAAAGGACGTTTGATTATGGTGATTCTAAACTAAAGATGTGTGTAATGTACCAAAATGTCCTATGATCTTGTCGTCTTAGATATGCCATGTAGGATCATTGATTTCAAAGAGTTACCAAATATAGGAAGTAATACTCTTATGTAAACAGACTAAAAACGAAGACACATAACTTGAAACAGAGGGAGTTGCTTGGTAGTGAAAACAATGGAATGTTTTCAAACATAATGTGAAGTTCCATCGTGGGGAGATAGTTGAAGGAGGGACTACTCTGCATTTGTGAAAAGTACGAGATACACTTCTAATTTTTTTGCGGTGGAAATAGAACTTCTCAATGTCAATCAATGCTAGTCAATCGTAGGGCAGAACACACGATAGTACATAGCTTTTGTTCCATGTAAGGGCAGTAAGGCAAATAGTGATGATTCTCAGCTACTTCCAAGTGTAATCTTGAAAATTAAAGGAATGGTTCAGAGTTAATGTTTTGTTTACTGTCTTTATCAAAAAAAATGTTTTGTTTACTGTCAGGAGTTTCTGGTGTAATATCTACAGAACCAAGTATACTACAAAAAAATGTTTTGTTTACTGTCAGGAGTTTCTGGTGTAATATCTACAGAACTAAGTATACTAACTACTTGGACTCATCAGATTGAAGTCCTAAATACCATACATGTTCTAACATTAGTGACTGCTGCAAGGATTTACAGATTTTCCATCCAAATTGTTTTTATTGAGAAATAAAGTTCTCCTACGGCCATTATCCCTGTTGGAAATGTTACCTTTATCATGAGAAATGACATTTACTGGAATTTCACTTCTCCATATAAGCTTCAAACAATGTTTCTGAATCCTTGATTCAATCAAAGCCCGAATATGCATATATTAGCTGAAGATATCTAATATAAAACTTGCATATATGGATTGTGCATGAGAAACTCCACTCCAGCTACCATTCTTCTGTTCTTGCAGGCTTTTGAGTGGAAATCAAATATCAGGTTCTTTACCAGAAGAGCTCGGTTATCTTCCTAACTTAAACAAATTTCAGTTGGACTTAAATGATATATCAGGACCAATACCAAAATCGTTTGCAAACTTGCCAAAAGTTGCACATTTGTGAGTTCTTCACTAGAACCGAAAGACTCTCTACTGTTTGTGGTGGTATAGATATGCTTAGCTTCTGTGTTGATCATTCTTGTTCTTGAAACAGTCATATGAATAACAATTCAATAAGCGGTCAAATTCCTCCAGAGCTGTCTGTTTTACCCCGGCTTCAACACTTGTAAGATTCACTTAGCCTACAATATATAAATACTAAGAAAAAGGATCTTTTGCTCTGTGAGTTTCATGTTTGGATTTACTTGGATGTGTGTTATTTCAGCCTTCTGGACAATAACAACTTATCGGGTTACCTTCCACCAGAGCTTGCATTGATGCCGAACCTAACGATTCTGTGTGTTTGAACTCTTGAGTTTTTTCTGTTTCAATGTCTTTAAATTCTCAACAATTTAATTTATTTTTTGCATTAACAAAAAAACCCTTACACCTCCTTCTCCCACACAATAACAACTTTTGCAGTCAACTTGACAACAATAACTTTGAAGGCTCGGAGCTTCCGGCTGCTTACAGCAATATGTCCAAACTATTTAAGTTGTAAGTTACTGATCTCTTGGGTATTGTTGGTTCATGTCCCCTTTCCTGTCTGATGATATATATGCCCATTTTCACCAAGCAAGAACGTAGAATCCTAAAGGATGTTTGCCATCACTCAAGGTTAAAAACTGTTTTATCCCAAATTTTGATAAAGAAACAAGTCCCCAGTGAACATTCAGAAATATATATATCCTCTGTTCTGATGTGACCTTTATCAGGCGGTAGAATAATAAAAGAGAGATTAACAAAAAGTTTTCTCCATAATCATCACTGTCCCAATAAGGGTTTCCCATCCTCCTCCACCCCTCCTCACAAGAAATGAGAAAGGCTACATCAGTATTTTCATTTTTTTGATGAAAAAAAGGCAAGGCTGGAGCAGTATTTTCATTCTTAGGGCCTTTTGACTTAAGATGGAGTAATAATCTAAAGAAAGTTGTAAAGATTGTTGGAGGAATTCTGTATTATAATATGAAGCTTACAATTTGGTCATGCTATGATTGTATTCACTATTCTTTGATGAATGTTGCATATGTTATTTCATCAAACCTGCAGGAGTCTTAGGAACTGCAACTTGCAAGGAACAGTTCCTGATCTAAGCACAATACCACACCTTCTTTACTTGTAAGCATACTTCATTGAGAAAATCCTGTATCCTGTTAAACCACATGTTGAGGCTTATGTTCTTGTTGTTCTAACCTTCTCATTTCACAGAGACCTTAGCAGAAACCAACTCACAGGAAATATACCTTCCAATAAGCTGTCTGATAATATCACAACCATGTAAGTATCTGGAAGTGTGATACTGCTGATATCTTTCCTGGTTTGATTCACCCATCTTTAATCACACTCCCCCCCCCAAACTCTCTATCGATATCTGTGAATAGGTGGTTGAATGGACATTAGTGTCCTAACATGCACTCTTTCTTTGATGTTTGAGTAACTTGGTCTTGGTATCAATAGTGAACTAACTACTTTGATGGTGATTGCAGCATTCTGTCAGGAAACATGCTTAATGGTTCTATCCCTTCAAACTTTTCTGTCCTTCCAAATCTGCAGAGGCTGTAAGGAGCTTCATTTGCTATATCCTTGTTTCTTGATCCCCTGTCTGTTTCAAATTTCATGTCAATACTCTAATAAATGCAGTATTGACACTACCTTTCCTTAAATTATTTTTCTTGTAGGTCACTCAACAATAATAGGTTAAGTGGTTTTGTGCCAACTACCATTTGGGAGAATAAGACATTTTCCCCAGGTGCAAAACTTAGATTGTAAGTGTCTCATTTGTACACTTTCCTCTTATCAGTAATTTGATTTTCATGTTTCTGTTGTCTGCTGCCCCACAATCTATTGGCCAGTCAAAGTTTTTAACTGTAAGATACAGACAAAAGCTTTTTGTAGAGAATCAAGCCAAATTTGTATTCCTATTTCATTTTGGTAGCTAGTCAGTCCACGTGTAGTTTTGGATATACAAAGAAGGTATCCCGGAGAATAATAGTAAAGTCAAGGAATAGTTTGTCCATTGTCAACAAGGGTGTCCTATCTCTATGCAGTTATTATATAACAAGGGATAATATGTCTGGTGTTTTGTTTTGTTCAAGGTAATGCAGCACGCATTCTTTCCTCTTACTAAACCAGGCCATGTCTGACTAGAAAAGGCCCCTCAGATGTTAACATATCAGATAGCCAGGCTGATCCAGTTGTTCTCCTTTGTGCAGGAACTTTCAACGTAATTTTCTCTCAGATATTTCGGGTATTCTTGATCCTCCTCCAAATGTTGATATTATGTAAGACCTTTTTCTGGTAGTCTTGTACATACATATTTGCGGACTTACTTTCAGTTCTCGGCTTTTATAATTCTATGTGGCGAAATAAGCTCCTCTAATTCAATTTCTATCTAACTTCCATTGAAAGAGTTGGTTTTGGTTCTTGTGGAATCAAACTAAATGGAAGATGAATTAATATGAATATTTGGTAGGAAGATAATTAGTACAAAATACAAGTCAAATATTGTATCTTGGTAGGTGAAAGTTAGGCAAACCATAATATGGTTTGCTATCTTAACCTTGACAATTTTGACACATAGTGATGTCATGGATGACATCAATAGGATGAATTTATTCCTATAAATAGGTAGCTCTTAATTCATTTTCAAATCATCCTTTCACTTGCCTTCTCACCTTCTAAGGCATTGTGTTCTCTCTCTTGTGGTATTTCACTTATATTCTTTGTATAGTGAAATAAATATTGGTGCAGTTGTTCTTTGGTGGACGTAGGATCATTTTGATCCGAACCACGTTAAATATTGTTGTTCTTCCTTGTTCTTTAGTTTCACGTTTCCGCTAACAATTGGTATCAGAGCAAGGTTCTGTCTGAGTATGCTCTGTGGTTGCAGCACAGTCTGAACTTCCACATCAGAAAAGGATTACTTTGGTTTTCTGTAGTTCCAAATACATTGTAGTAGAAAAGGAAGAACAAATAAAAAAAAATGAGTTCCATGAAGTTTGAAATTGATAGATTTAGTGGGCACAACAACTTCAATATCTGGAAAATCCAGATGATAGCGTTACTGCGGAGGGAAGGTTCAATCCATGCTATTGACGGAAAGTACCCCGATAAGATATCGGATTCCGACAAGGAAAAGATTGAAGGAGATGCATTGAGTGCAATCCAACTGTCCCTTGCACCTAACGTACTTTGTGAAGTGAGTACAAGTACCGAAGAGACGGCCAAAGAGTTATGGGAAAAGCTGGAAGGGCTTTACCAGGACCAGTCAGTGACAACAAGGATGTTGTTACAACGGCGTCTTCATACATTTAAGATGGATTCAGGTACTTTGTTGCAAGACCATCTAGATGCGTTCAATAAACTTGTGATGGACTTACAAACTGCTGGAATTAAAAAGGACGAGGAGACACTTGCATGTTCTTTACTATTTTCATTGACTTCAAAATATCGTGATATTGAGAATTCAATGATGTATAGCAAACAACCTATTAAACTTGAGCAAGTGCGGCAAGCACTAAACTCTTGTGATGTGCGGATGCATTTTGAAGGAGACAAAAGTGACGAAGCTAGTGGACTCTTTGTAAGAGGTCGTACTAGCCAAAAGGGAAGGAGCAAATCGAAGTACAGATCAAAGTCTCGTGTGAACAAAAAGAATGCGGAGTGTTGGGGCTGTCACAAGAAGGGGCACTTTGAACGAGATTGCCCTATGTCGAAGTCCAAAGAAAAGGCGAGTGCATCCATTGTTGAGAAAGTACATGATAATGATGATGATTATGTACTAACAACATCATGCAATAATGGAGTCTATGACAACAAATGGATCTTAGACTCTGGTTGTACTCTGCATATGACATTCCGAAAAGATTGGTTCAGCAGCTATGAAACAAGCAGAGGAACTGTATTAATGGGCAATAATGCAACTTGTAAAATAGTTGGCATTGGTTCAGTTCATGTTCACTGCCATGATGGAATCATGAGGACTATTACAGAAGTCCGTCATGTTCCTGATCTAAAGAAGAATTTGATCTCCCTGGGTACTTTAGATAAACAAGGCTATAAGTACATGAGTGAAGGAGGAACTATGAAAGTGACTAAAGGGTCTTTAGTCATGTTGAAGGCCAAGCTGGAGGATGGCCTCTACACACTTGCGGGAAGCACCATTATTGGCTCTGTAAATGCATCTACAGTGTAGTTATCTAATGATGACAAGGCAAAATTATGGCACATGAGACTAGGCCATATGAGCGCACGAGGATTGGAGATGTTGAGCAACCGCAACCTTTTGAATGGTGAGAAGATCAGCACACTTGAATTTTGTGAGCACTGCGTCTTAGGGAAGCAGAAAAAGGTCAGCTTCAGCACTGGCAAGCACAAGACGGGAGGGGTGCTAGACTACATCCATTCAGATTTATGGGGTCCCTCTAAGCTTCCATCAAAGGGAGGAAAGAGGTATCTTCTCACATTCATTGATGATTTTTCACGAAAGGTATGGGTGCGTTTCCTGAAGACAAAAGGTGATGCTTTTAAAGCATTTAAAGAGTGGAAGATTTTGGTTGAAAATCAAATGGAGAGGAAAATCAAGTATCTTCGCACGGACAATGGCTTGGAGTTTTGCAGTGAAGAGTTCAATGATTTCTGTAAGGTTCATGGGATCGCAAGGCATAAGACGGTCAGGCACACACCACAGCAGAATGGAGTTGCCGAGAGAATGAACAGAACTTTTCTTGAGAAGGCTCGTTGTATGCTCTTACAAGCTAAGATGTCCAAAGTATTTTGGGCTGAAGCAGTTCATACTGCTTCTCATATTGTCAATCGGTCTCCAGCATCAGCGATTGACTTTAAGACTCCGAATGAGGTCTGGTCAGGTGAACCCTCTAACTATTCATACTTGCGAATATTTGGGTGTCCAACTTATTATCATGTTAATGAAGGTAAGCTTGAACCAAGGGCTAAAAAGGCCATATTCGTAGGGTATGTTGATGGAGTAAAAGGGTACAAACTATGGTGTTTGTCTTTACTCAAATTTGTAGTTAGTAGAGATGTTACCTTTGATGAATCCTCTATACTTGATCCTCGTAAAGTTTTTGTAGAGTTATCTAGAAATGAGAACAACGAGCAGGTGGAGCTACCGGTGGAGCTTACCAAGAAACGGGATCAAGAGACTCAAAGTGATGAGTCAAAAGATGCAGAAGAACTTGCTTCCAATGAACCATACACAATTGCGAAGGGAAGGGACAAAAGGCGGATACGGAAATCGGAACGTCTTATAGAGCAAGAAAATCTGATTGCACAAGCGTTCGTAGCTGCAGAAGAAGAGATTAAGGATCTCGATCCCTCTTCGTATGTTGAAGCAACTTCTTGCAAAGATGCTGCACAATGGCAGTTGGCCATGATGGAAGAGATGGAGTCTCTTCACAGAAATGAGACATGGGTCTTAGTTAAAAGGCCAAAGGGGATGAGGACAGTTGGATGCAAATGGGTCTACAGAAAGAAAGAAGGTATTCCAGAAGTGGAAGCTGCTAGGTTCAAGGCGAGATTGGTTGCAAAGGGTTTCAGTCAGAAGGAGGGAATTGACTACAATGAGATCTTTTCTCCAGTCGTGAAACATAGCTCAATTCGCGTGCTGCTAGCATTGGTTGCACAATTTGATTTAGAGCTTCAACAGCTTGATGTCAAAACTACTTTTTTACATGGTGATCTAGAAGACACAATCTATATGGATCAGCCTGAAGGTTTCCTAGCTGAAGGAAAAGAAGACCATGTATGCCAACTGAAGAAGTCTTTGTATGGTTTGAAGCAATCCCCTAGACAGTGGTACAAGAGGTTTGATGCATTCATGACTACACATGGATTTTCGAGGAGTGCATTTGATAGTTGTGTGTATCACAAGAAGATGTCTGGTAACTCTATGATTTATCTTTTGTTGTATGTTGATGATATGCTTATTGCTGCTAACAACATCACAGAGATAATTATTTTGAAGAAACTGTTGAGCAAGGAATTTGACATGAAGGATCTAGGAGTTGCAAAGAAAATCCTTGGAATGGAAATTTCAAGAGAAAATGGTGTTGTACATCTTTCTCAGAAGAGGTACATCCGAAAAGTTCTTGAAAGATTCAATATGGATATGAGCAAGCCTGTAAGTACACCTTTAGCTTCTCATTTCAAGCTTTCAGAGTTACAAATGCCTCAATCTATGGATGAGGTGGAGCATATGTCAAAGGTTCCTTATGCGAGTGCAGTTGGTAGCATTATGTATGCTATGGTATGCACACGTCCAGATATTACCCAATCTGTAAGTGTAGTAAGCAAGTACATGGCAAATCCAGGAAAAAGGCATTGGGAAGCTGTCAAGTGGATATTGAGATATCTCAAAGGAGCTCCTGATGTTGGCCTAACCTTTCGGAAAAGTGAAGGTATTTCAATTCTCGGTTATGTTGATTCTAACTATGCAAGGGATCTTGATCGAAGGAGGTCCACAACTGGATACATCTTTACTATCGTTGGCAGTGCCGTTAGTTGGAAATCGACTTTACAGTCGATTGTCGCTTTGTCTACAACAGAGGCAGAATATATGGCAGCAACGGAGGCAGTGAAAGAAGCTATCTGGTTGAAAGGTTTGGTGGCAGAATTGAGTTCAGCTCAGCTTAAATCAATTCTAAAATGTGATAGTCATAGTTCTATTCATTTGATTAAAAATCAAAGATTTCATGAGCGCACCAAACACATTGATGTCAGATTTCATTTTATTCGAGATGTCGTAGAAAAGGGAGCTATCAAGGTTGAGAAGGTTATCACAGACGATAACGCTGCAGACATGTTGACCAAAATAGTCCCGCTTGCCAAGTTTGCACACTGCAAGGACTTGGCGGGAGTATGCATCAATTGATGCAACTCTAAGAGAACAACTGCTAGGTGGAGCTGGTATGTTCAACAAAGGTTTGATTCTTCTTGTTTCTTACAATGGGATTGCCCAGTAAGCTTAGAAGTTTTGGCCGGAGTTGTTTATACGCATGCTTGGAACACAAACCAAGGTGGAGATTGAAAGAGTTGGTTTTGGTTCTTGTGGAATCAAACTAAATGGAAGATGAATTAATATGAATATTTGGTAGGAAGATAATTAGTACAAAATACAAGTCAAATATTGTATCTTGGTAGGTGAAAGTTAGGCAAACCATAATATGGTTTGCTATCTTAACCTTGACAATTTTGACACATAGTGATGTCATGGATGACATCAATAGGATGAATTTATTCCTATAAATAGGTAGCTCTTAATTCATTTTCAAATCATCCTTTCACTTGCCTTCTCACCTTCTAAGGCATTGTGTTCTCTCTCTTGTGGTATTTCACTTATATTCTTTGTATAGTGAAATAAATATTGGTGCAGTTGTTCTTTGGTGGACGTAGGATCATTTTGATCCGAACCACGTTAAATATTGTTGTTCTTCCTTGTTCTTTAGTTTCACGTTTCCGCTAACACTTCCATTATCCTGCTTTTTATAAGCTTCAAATTACAAAGTAATTCTGTGTAGTCTTAGTTTCTATTTCAGATTTCTGTGATTCAACAGAACTACTATCATGAAGACGGCAGGAAAAATTTCTATAGCATATCCCCATGACAACATATGGGATAGTTGCATAACACTGTCTTCATTTGCTTTTTTCCTGCTAAACTCTTTCCATCAGTATAGAGATTTACTTCGAGTATCCATTGATGAAGATAGAGTAGTGAACCAACACAGTTTCTACTTCTTTTATATTGTCATCGTTTCAAAACTTCATTTCTTGTCAGAAGATGGGTAGTTTTCTTTCTAGCAGTGCACTTTATATGGAGCTCGAAAACAATGGGGTCAAATTCATATATGTGAATTTCTTTCCATATGATTTGGTAATATGATAAATCTAGGGTTATGGGGAGAAGTTGGTGGCAATGGGAGCCTAAGAAAGCAGTGGGATGCGACCAATATGTGGGATAGGACTGCTAGTTGCATAAGGGAAGCGGCTAGAGAGGTCTTGGGGGTTTCAAAAGGTAATTCTAGTGGACACCGAGGAGATTTCTGGTGGAATGGCAAAGTCCACGGAAGGTAGTGCCAAAGAAGGTGGCTTATGTGAAGTTGCTGGAGAGCAAAAGGATGGGGAGGATAAGAGGGCGACGAAAAAGGTACATAAAGTGGCGAGGAAGGAGGCGAAGTTGGCAGTTATGGAGGCAAAAATGGCAGCTTTTGAACGCTTATATGAGGAACCAGGGGACAAAGGCGGAGATAAGAAGTTGTATAGGTTAGCCAAGGTGAGAGAGAGGAAGACTGAAACCTGGAGCAAATGAAGTGCATTAAAGATGAGAAAGGCAGAGTATTGGTGGATGAGAGGCAAAGTTGGCAGTTATGGAGGCAAAAATGGCAGCCTGTGTACACTTGTATGATGATCCCTGCATTATAATCTTTTTATTTGTATTACAAATCTGGCATGACTTGCCTCTAAACCAGACAATTAACTGATTACATACTGAAGTAGTAATGGGCTTTCTAATTTGATGGAGAGATCACGCCTTAGCAATACCTTTCAAGCTGTATATATTTAATTCTAAAAACAAATTGTTCAACTTCTATAATGGTTAAATAAATTCTGGTTCACCTACTAACTTTATTTTTCTGAAGAGCAGCTTCACCTACTAACTTTATAATACATGTTTGTGTGCAGTTTTGTGTGCCATATTTGCTGATTCCATGAGTAACATAAATAATGAGTTTGAGTTTTTGTTTGTACCCCAATCACTGGTACTTTAACGAGCAAATATTTTCAATGGCATAAAATCACTACACACATTTTGCTTTATCACTCCTCTATATTTCTGATTAAGTATTCGTTACGTGTGACATTTTAACTGAATAACTTTCAGGCTTTATGGAAATCCTGTTTGTGGAAATGCAAATGAGCGCCAGATTACCCAATTTTGTAAATCAAGAGACGGAGGTGAAGAGTATGGACGCTTGAACAACTCTATTCCAAGTTGTGCAGCCCAGCTGCCTTGCGACGTGGATTTTGAACATGTCCCAGCATTAATGAATGACTGCTTTTGTGCAGCACCTTTTGGAGTCGGTTTGCGTTTAAGAAGCCCTAGCATTTCAGACTTTCCACCACATTATAGTGACTTTGAACAGTGGATTACAAAAAGTGTTAATTTGAATGATTATCAACTGCACATTGATTCGGTTGCATGGCAAAACGGTCCTAGGCTTAGGTTCTTTTTGAAATTCTTCCCTCCACGTGTAAATGACTCTGGAACCAATGATTTTGGCAAATTTAATGACAGCGAGATAGTACGGATCGCAAACAAGTTTGCCTTTTTTAATCTTACTGGAAATGATATCTTTGGCCCATATGACCTGCTCAATTTCACTGCCATGGCATATAATTCTGGTATGTCTCGAAATCCATTATTTCTTGTATAAGTAGGATATTATAATACATTAGCATGTGTACATTTTCAGTTGTAGTTCTGTAATGATTTCCTGAGGAATTTAAAGTTAAACCAATGTGAACAATAATAGAAAAAACAACGTTAATCTCGTTTGTTTTTTACAACTTAGGTCAGGCAGCAACAACTCTATTTTTTTAGTTTAATTTTCTATAGGGAGGCACACGAACCCAAGGTTGAGATTAACATGCAAGCCGAGAGAAACACCTTTATTGTAAAACTTGTTTCTTCAGTTCTTATTTTGTATCTAATGCCAAATATTGGATACTTTTCAACTAGACTGGTCTACTGGAACTCTTGTGCACCCGCATGACTAATTTTTCTTTTGTTCTTGCTGATTCTTGAATATAATTATTATGATTATTATATTTCTTTTTCCTTTACTGGTCATGCTCGGATAAAAAATTCTCTTTCCCATTGTGCTCCCTTCGTTTCTGAAAATGTCTATTGATATCGTTTACCCTGTGATATACAACATAGTTTTATTTCTTGTCATGGAAGTATGCGAGTATGAAAATTCAATGAAATGGTTTAGATATCATGCATGCTTTGAAGCTTAAGATCCTCATGAACGTGGTAACCTGACAGAGATGCTAGTAATCTCTTAGATACTCAGTAAGGGTCAAGAGACTAAATTGACTACCTTAGTACAAGTTCTTGATTAAGTAAAATCTTAGGTGAACCATATGTTAATGTCAAAATATGGGAATATCCCCATTCAGAAACTCAAGATGAATTGGCTAGTTTTGTTTTATTTCTGGTGTAAAGAAGAATTTGTTAATGATGCAGAATCTGTGTGAAGAAGTCTTATAGAATCTTTGGTGAGAAGAACAAGGATTTACTTTTTTTTTCTATTTGAGATGTGTCACAACACAGCCTTTGTCCTGAATATAAATATATCATTGTTACCTTTCCTCAAAAAAATATATGCTATCATATAAGAGAGCCAATAACTTGCTCTGCTCTTGTCTTTCTTTCTGCTTTCTCAAGATCAAATAACTAATGTTTTTCCTTCTTGCAGTCCTTTTTCCTCCGTTAGGAGGAGAGGGAAGCAGAAAAAACAGAGGCACTGTGGTTGGAATTGTCTTAGGGTCCATATTTGCTGCAGCTGTGCTACTTTTGGCCATAATATTCGTGTTGTTTAAAATGCGGCGGAGGTCACACGTTTCAAAAGATCAACCATGTGAGTTAATCTTCAGTTATTTTATGTGTCTTTTCCTCAGCTATAGGGAGATTCTTCTCCATTTCTTTCATTCACCCCATTAGGACCTGCTGGTTAAGTAGTCAATAGGTTTAACTTTTCTTTGGTATTCTGGTGAATCGCCAAAAAGAGGACATGAAACCACATTCTTTGAGTGCTTCATGCATATAATGCAAACTTTGCACCTGATAATTTCCAATTTCCATCTTCTGAAAAACAAAAAGATGCCAAAAATCATAAAATCTGTCTTCCTTACTGTTATTTTCTTGTTTAAGTTCTCTATCTAATCAAGAAATAACACAGAATTGCAGTGTCAACCATCTCTCTCAATGTGGCAAATTATCTTTCTTAGTACGCTTACTTGTAATTTAGCTATGATACTGCTTGATGTTTTACTTTTAAGTTTTTTTTAGGAGAGAGTATAGTGCTTTAATTCCTCTCATGGACAGGGAACTTTACGGTTTTATGGGAAGTTTGTGCATATTTTTGAGTAAACTCTCCGGCATTGCCCCATCACCCTTAGAACAAAAAGTGGAAAAGAAATAAATAGAGAGTGGTTTGCTGGGAAATGGGCATGTATATCTAAGTAATACTCTTGTTGTAGTGCTTCTGTCATCAATTAGATGATTATTTATGTTCTTTTCTTAGTCAGATTAATTCATATTCTTAAAGTGAACAAAGTTAGCTGAAGCCAACTATTGTATCAAAGGTTCATTTGCATTAAAGTCATGCTACCATCACCTAAGCTTTTTCCTTTCATTCTTTTTATGTCAACTTTTCATGCTGAAGTTCTCAATGAATATCTGATTTTTAATAAATTGGATCTTGTGGCAATGATGTATACCCAGGACCACATGGCACTCATAGTGATATTACTTTCATTTCTTTTGTAGTACCAAAATTTCCAATGCGAATAGAAGGTGTTAAGGCATTGGGTTTTAAGGAATTAGAGGCAGCAACTAACAGTTTTAGCAGTACTGCTGAAATTGGCCAAGGAGGCTATGGAAAGGTCTACAAAGGCACTTTGGTAGAGGGAACAATAGTGGCAATAAAACGTGCACAACAAGGCTCATTACAGGGGGAGAAAGAGTTCTATACTGAGATAGAATTACTGTCACGTGTACATCACCGAAATCTGGTTTCCTTGGTGGGATACTGTAATGAAGGAAGTGAACAAGTAAGATTCTCAAACTGGAAAAATAACACACACACACTCACAGAGCCAAGTCCATGCTGCTATTCCTGCATTCAGAGGGAAGAGGGGAGTATGTTCGGTGGAATAATTTCTTTGATGTATCAGTTTAGCCACTTGTTGAAGTCTGATCGCCATTTAAACACCTAGGTCAAAATTGAATTTTTTTCCGTATCCTCAATCATTTTGGATGCCTCATTGCCGTTGTGCAGAAGCAATCAAGCATATGTCAGTTACCTTCTGCTTAGAGAAATCCATTTGATACAATCCAGATGCAAATGAAATGACAACTATCACATAATGGTAGTTAAATTGCAGCGCGACGTTCATAGTCTTGGCTGATTCTGAAGTAAACTCAAGCAAAAGTCTTCTGAGATAGTATTTTCGTCATACATTTTCTTTTCACCAATTATTATCACATGTTAAGTGATTCAATTTGTGAGCATATCACTTAGATTATTGAATATTAAGTTCAACCAAATTCCCATCTATGATTAGCTCATCAATTACATCCCTTATACTTGCGTAGTCTAGTCACATTAGTGAAATGCATGTCTTCTGATAAAGTAATCAAATCAAAAGGCAGATGGAAGGATAAGAATGGATATTATATTTTGTGGTCTTTTATTCTACTTTTGTAATAGTAGGTTACATGTGCATGCAGATGTTGGTGTATGAGTACATGCCAAATGGTTCCTTGCATGATCTTCTCTCTGGTATGTGATGTATTCTTCCTTTGTCTATGATGTCATTTGACTTTCTTGTGTTAGAATCAAGCACATTCATTCTCCTCTATCACTTTTTTTTCCTGGTGTAGTATTTCTTATCCTATAAAGCTGGTGAAAGATATGTCCCTCTAGTAAAGAATGCTTGTATAGATGAAAGTAAATCTAAATATCTAATCACTCGGGTGAAAAATATGTTCCATTTTTTCTGAAGTTTTTACTTCAATTTGACTCCTGAATCCCGATGGTCACTGTTAGTTTTCCTGCTTTCTTGACTTGTGTGTTCATCAACAAGTTTATCACATGGAACTTTATATTCTTAATTTTAATCACGTGTCAGTTCCAATATGAATATTAAACAGGTATCTCCAAAGTCTACCATTAGAACATTAAATATTTTTTTACTTATTTATACAGCTAGATATGGGGAACGTCTGAGTCTTGGAACAAGGTTATACATTGCTTTAGGTGCTGCCAGGGGCATCCTCTACCTCCATACTGAGGCTAATCCTCCAATAATCCATCGTGATATCAAAGCAAATAACATACTGTTGGACTCTAAGTTCACTGCAAAAGTCTCTGATTTTGGAATCTCAAAGCTTGCACCGTTACCTGATGCTGAAACGAGTGGACATGTATCAACTGTTGTGAAAGGAACTCCTGTAAGGCTTTACTCGTTTTATATGTCGAAGCCTGAAATAGAAATGCTAGAAAATTGCAATGAGATAAGACCTGCAACTTGAGTGATCTAGGTATCATGGCTACAGACCAGGAGGACTTCATTCTCTAAGTTTGATCATGAATACACATACTATGATCTTCTAGTATTTCAATATTGCTTTTTACCTTCTCAATTATTTCTCTTTGCTTTTTCAAAGATAGCTGACAATTGCCGAAATTTGGCACTCATGTAGGGCTACCTTGATCCTGAGTACTTCTTTACTCACAAGTTGACAGAGAAAAGTGATGTTTATAGCCTTGGTATTGTATTTCTGGAGCTTTTAACAGGGATGCGACCTATATCTCAGGGAAGGAACATCGTCCGAGAGGTACTTGATTCTTTCCCCCTTATCTTGGTATTTTACTTTGTTCATGAAGACAAATCTTTTGGGGAACATTAAATAGCTCTTCCAGATAGCTCTTGTAGATATAGTCGCTGTCTGCTAATGGATCTGTACTAAAGCAGTAGAGATAATTTGCTTTCACGAGTTCCAATTCTTTTGTGGCTTTGAGAAGAACCTCAATAAATTCCAATATGATCTATTTTATGAAGTTGAGATACCGCATATGAATCAGTATAATTGCTGGCAACCCTTACACTAGTTAATGGCTATTTGAGTTGAGCTTTCTCATATTTTGTGTTGCACGGAAGGATCTTAACATCAAATGGTTAGTAGTGAAGTAGTAAAAGTTGTTTTACCCAAACCTTATATCTTACTGTTGAATGTTTAGATTATAAGTTCATAACCCCAAAGATGGATGCTTTGATTTTAAAATATTATGATAGCTAGAAAGTGAGATCAACACTAATAATATGTCCAAAGTCTTAGCAGTATCCCGTTAGTGTTTGACCTATATGAATATGTGAAGTCCTCAATGTTTAATTTGATCCACAACTAGTACTCTCTATCCTAGAAAGCGAGAATGGCAGAAGATCAGGGTACAGTATCAATACATCTATTTTTCGAGGTGAATCAAGCATTGACTTCTCATTTCTCAGAATTAAAGCTCAACTATTTAGAAAAAAACTGTTGGACTCCTTAAATAGTTTGAAGTGTCATTCTTTTTGGACGAACAGAGTAAGAAAAAGTTTTCTTTGAACCAATGACAGGTGAATGCAGCATGTGAATCAGGGATGATGTCTTCTATTATCGACAAGGGTATAGGTCCATATTCCTCAGATTGTGTCAAGAAATTCCTGGATTTGGCTCTCAGGTGTTCACTGGATGAACAAAAGGATAGACCTTTAATGCTGGAGGTGGTGAGAGAGTTAGAGGACATCACTTACATGCTTCCAGCTGTATTCGACAATAGTATTCCACCAGATACAGATGTTTCCACGTCTGGAATGTCATCATCACCACCAACTTCAACTTATTCCAGACACACTACCACCTACACAACTATGGAAGGAATTGAGCTTGTGAGTGGTGTCATTCCCACCATCAGGCCTCGTTGATGCGCTTAATCACTTGCTATATACCCTTCATTTACCAACATGTTAATGGTCAGATTGTGAAGTATTAGAAGTTTCACATTTTAGTCTGAGGTATGTATGTACATATATGTATTATAAGCAGGTTGAATCAACTCTGAGACCATGAAAAGACTTGTATATAATGATATGATGATGTTGTTTTCCATTAGATATGCACTCTTGTTTATGACCATCCTTTATTTTCCCTTTGGAGATTATTATTAACTACTTTCTACTTGTGTCATCCAATGTCTTTGCTTCATAATCTGTATATTAATTAAGGCTGTTCAAAATCGAACCTAAACCGATAAATCGAATCTATAAAAAAGTTATTGGTTTATTGTATTGGTTTATTGGTTTAGTGGTTTTGATAACGGTTTTGATTTTTTTTGTTATCGGGTTAACAGTTTAAAGTTTTTTCGTAACGGATTAACCAATAATCCGATAGTAAATTAAATATTTATATTTATACCATTTTGTATATAAAGTCCTCGACTTAGAGTTTAATTTCCTACTTTTATTTTTGGTTGTCTCAAGCACTTGATTATTCTATGATGTAAAAGTGTTTGCTTTTGAGTAAGGTGTAATTTGTGATTTCAAGTGCATGGTTTATTTGGTTTGTCACCTTGTTTCTAAGCGATTTTTAATATTTTTTCTTTTGGGTCAAATCTTAACGGTTAAACCGATAACGATCAAAAATCGATAAACCAATAACCGAAAAGCCAATATCTTAATGGTTATAACGATTTAGCATCACTACAAACCGATAACCAATAAGTCAACCCGATAAACTTCAAAATTGAACCGAACCGACCGATACACAATGCTAATATTAATTCTATAATGACATTCTACATTAATGATCCCACCTTCACCATCACCCCTACCCCAAAAGTGGGAGGAATAATAAATCGTATATAATCAATGGATTCATTATAAAGTGAAATCCCCACCCACCCACCCACCCACCTTCCCCTTCTTCCATTGTATATGTATAATATTATATACAAATATTTTGAATAATATATTTACTTACTTATTAACATAAAAATAATAATTATTCACTCATTTTAAGGAGAAAATGTTTCCTCATACTGAATACAGGATATAGAATATTTTTGAGAAAATTACGCGGCTAAACAAACTTATACTACTTAATTACTCATCATAGCTATAGTTTGCTATAATTATCACTCACGACTAACATTATATATTATTATGTGGGCTGACTTCGAGTTTGTATAATTAGCTATATGTGTATATGTATAATTCGTCATAATATACAAATACATATTAAGATATACAATTATCTAATCAATATATATATTTATTTCAGAGAATTCGCCTCTCTCTCACTCTCTCGCTCGCCTCTCTCCTCCCTCTCCCAATCTCGTTCATCTCTCTCCTCTTTCTCTCTCTCTCAATCTCGTTTGCTTTTTATACAATGCATATGTATAATATACAATGATATAACCAATATACATATACAATTCATCTCTCGATCTTCCACTCTCTGACTTCTCTCTCTCGCCTCTCTCCTCTCGCCTCTCTCCTCTCTCTCACAGTCTCGTTCGCCTCTCTCCTCCCTATAACATGTAGCTACGAATTGTAATTATCAAATTATAGTTATGGAGAGTAATTTAAACTATTTTTTAGTGGCTATACGTGAAAACTCTATTATCTTTTAAGATATTAGTAACTTCACACTCATTAAGGACTACAAAGACGTGATTGTATTAAATTATTATTTATATTTTAAATAAATGTATTGAAAAGAAGCTTGAACATTTAGGACCGGAGTGTAGGTGCAGTGTGGAAATACCATTTTCAAAGCTTAAACAAATAAACAAAAAAAAGGGAAAAAAGAAGAGATTGAAAGAGTCAAAAGTAACCGAGGGTTGTGGTGTAGTGGTAAGTATTATTTTATCCTTGATCAAGAGGTCTTCAGTTTGAGTCCCCTTATGTACGAGGTCGTCTTTGTTAGAAAGCGTTTTACCTCCCACTGTGGGTCTTCTCATTGTAAATCTAAATTTAGTTGGAATATCGAACCAGTAAAATTTAATCAGTCTTCAATGTGAATATCGAACACCGGATAAGAAATAAAAAGAAAGAGTCCAAGCATGTTAAATTGTATGTTCATTTCTTCCAAAAGTATGAATTATTATAGAAGGATTATACATTTTTATTCATTTAGTTATATCTTTAATATGTTTTTTCTGTATTTATTTATAAACCAATTAAATTACTGAATATTATGATAATTTCAGCTCAAATTAATAATAAAAAATAATATATGTTTTATTTACATAGTTATATTTTTAAATATGTCCTTAAAATTAACTTCCAAAATACATATGAACCAAGACATATTTGTTTAAATCGTTAATCCAACATAGATAATAGACTATTTAAGCATATAGTATTATTTAAAAGCTTGATTACATCAGAACTTTATTGAAAATTGATAATATCAATAAATGTAATTCAACCCAAATAAAATAAGAGGTTGAAAAGGATAAGGAAAATTTTGTATCAGAATATGGCTGACTAGATTTTATCTTATGGTTTTTTTAATCGATTTTGAAAACGTACGTTACACGTTTGTTCTTATTATTATTGTATAAAAATTGTATAGTAGGTAAAAAAGTTATGATATTTTTCAAATAAAAACAACTCAAACACAATTAAGTTAACTAAAATACATTCTCAAAAAGCAAATAAAAAAAGATGAAGACACTCAACCAATAACAAACATAATTCTTCTTGTCTTTATATTACAAATCTTGAAGTAAAAAATAATTATAAAGTTCATTTCATTATTTTCTCCTATAAATTGAAGTGTTAATTATATAAATATTCTAAGCGTTACGAATATATATATATATATATATATATATATATATATATATATATATATATATATATATATATATATATATATATATATATATAAATCATTCACCACCATTTAATCACTTTTGGCATGAAGTGGGTCAAAAGTATAGGTTTTGCTTCATAAAGGTGATCTAGAACTTGAATTGACTAGATCAAAATTTTTCTTATCCGTTCGATAAATCTTTTACATATATATATCTTATCAATAACATATGTCATCATACATGATTCAATTTAGAAATTTGTTGAAAAAAGTTCGTCATCAAATTGATATTTGGCTTTCAGACATTAACTATCCGTGTGAGGTTGGACAATAACAAAATAGTCATCCTCTCATTTGATAATTCTACTCATGACTCAATCAAAGACAAATGTTATCTAGAGGTTTGCAATTTCAAATTAGTTGATGACTGAGTTTCAAATATTGATTAACTAATTATATAAATAATATCTCATCAATTATATATGTCAATCGAACATGATAAAATTTAGGGAATTTTACTAAAATCTTCGTCATCAAATTAATATTTAGCTTTAGAACATTAACTATCCCTCTGTGTATAAGGTAAATAGTCATCCTCCCATTTGATAACTCTATTCAATCTAGATAGATGACTCAATCAAAGACAAATATTATTAAAGATTTGCGATTTCAAATTAGTTGATGAATGAATTTCAAATACTGATTAATTAATTAATTATATAATATCCTATCAACAACATATGTCAATCATACATGATACAATTCAGGGATTCTTACTAAAATCTTCGTCACAAAATTAATTTTTATCTTTAGAACATTAACCACCCTCCTGTGTGATGTCAGACAATAATAAAATAGTCATCCCCCCTTTTGATATTTCTACTCAATATCGATGACACAATCAAAGACAAATGTATGCTATCAAAAAGGTTTGCGATTTCAGATTAATTGATGACTAAATTTCAAACACTGATTAATTAATATATATATATATATATATATATATATATATATATATATATATATATATATATATATATATATATATATATAATATCTTATCAATAATATATATCATTACACATTATCATACGATTTAGAAATCTTACGAAAATTTTCGTCATTAAATTGATATTTAGCGATAGAATATTAATTACCCCTACGTATGAGGTTGGACAATAACAAAATAGTCATCCTCCTTTTTGATAATTCTACTCAATATAAATGACATAATCAAAGACAAATATATGTTATCAAAATATTTACAATTTCAAAGTAATTAATGACTAAATTTCAAATACTGATTAATTTTATATATATATATATATATATATATATATATATATAATATCTTATCAATAATATATATCATTACACATTATCATACGATTTAGAATCTTATTAAAATTTTCATCATTAAATTAATATTAGCCGTAGAACATTAATTAACCCTATGTATAAAGTTGGACAATAACAAATTAGTCATCCTCCCCATTGATAATTGCCTACTCAATCTATCTAGTATCTATCTCCGTCTCTTTCTCTTGTATTTATATTTTAATTTTTTTGTCTAGTTTTTAATTATTATTTTTCATTCAATATTTGATATTAATTATTTAATTTAGACTAATTTAAATTCATACCATCCAAGCAATAGCGGAGCCACATTGAAGCAATACCCCTTGATCAAATATTTGACCTATTATATATATATATATATATATATATATATATGTTCGAATAAAACTATTAAGTGATATTTTCTATATTAAATCAAATGAATGCCATAGATATTACCATCTTAGTAGAGAAAATAGATTAATAAGTTTCAATTATATAATAGTTTAAAAAAGATTGGACGTAAACTAGCTTATTCTCAATCGTTTTGATTATTTTAATATTTAGACGAGAAAGTCTTTTTATTTCTCATAAACACAAAAGGTAGAGTAGGATGTATAAATTCAAATCTCGATCCGAAATCTAGGACAAAGTCAAAGTAGAAGTAAAGAGGTTTCATCCAAATCCTAAGGACATTTATGTATATAGAATAAATGTTAGACAATTCTGATTCCACCATTTCTCACATCTCAGTTTGATTGACTATGTAAATTTCTGAAAATGGCCTAAAATATCCTTGAAGTATTGAAAATGATTACCCTTCATCCACATATTGGCTCCAAAATGCCCTTTTCATCCATCTATTGGCTCCAAAATGCCCTTTTCATCCACCTATTGGCTTCAAAATACCCTTGACATCCTTCTTTGGGTTCAAAATTGACCACTTTTTTAATTGTTTTAAAATTAAACGCTTTAAATATTTTTTAAAATATTTGGCGTTCAACTATTGATTATAGTTTTAATTTATTAATATAACTTATAAACCAACTCACTACCCACTCATTACTAACTAAACCTCACCCAATTAATAATCCAATTATAATATCAAAATCGTCATAAACACTACTAAAACACGATGAAATTATAGATGTCTGAAAATGACAGCCAAAATTATTCGAGTCAGAATCGAAGCCCCTATTAAATTTAGGTTGAGCCGCTTATTTAGGAGGACACTTTCTTTGAAAATTGATTAGAAATTTATGATTAAAGGTAAATAAGTAATACATCCCGAATTAATTCATGCACTTTATTTAAATATAATTTTATAAATATTTATGATTTGTTTTAAAACCTTTAATATATTATTTTGAAAAAAAGTTACCTATGAAGTAACATCACATAATTGAGACGTAAGAATAATTAAGATGAACATAGTCAGACTTTTAAGTTTATCGGTGATTTTTACTTAGACACTTGAATGTATGATAATTTACTTCTATAGATATTTCGCGTCAAATTTTTAAAAACACTCAATTGGCAGTAGCTTGCATTAATAATGTGACAGGTTTATTAATTTAGAGGGGTTTAATTAGTAATGGGTGGGTAGTGGATTGATTTATAAATTATACTAATAAGTTAAATTATAACAAATAGTAGAGCCCCACGTATTTTAAAAAATATTTAAACAGTTTAAATATAAAACCGTTAAATAAGTGGTCAATTTTGAACCAAAAGGTGGATGACAAGGGTATTTTGGACCCAATAGGCGTATAGAGGGTAATTTTGTACCATTTCTAATACTTTAAGGATATTTTAAACTATTTTCCATATAAATTTTACTTAACTGCGTATCTTATTTCTCTTTCGCCTGCCGCGATTTTTAAAAAGGAAAAAGGAACAATTGTCGGCTAGCAGCATCCACCAGCCAACGGCACAAAAAGACTTCAATTACTTTTTAATGTCTTCTATATATAATCCAAATACCAAATAAGTCATCATTTTTTACTAAATATATCAACTCTTTGACGACTTCTCTTTTGCTGTATCTCTTTATCTATATCACACTTTTGGTTTTTGTATTTAATGTTGAACAAATCATGACAAAGACCATTATGCAATTGCCATCTATTTCTCACCTAAACTCATGTGTTACCTAAGTTCTTTAATTACAAAAGTGATCTGGAATAAGTCTGGCATTATGTTAACATATACATTTGTGGGCTATAAACAATCATTAATATGATCATTATTCCATCTGTTAAGTTTTACGTGTTTATTTTCGATTTTATAATACTTCTTAAAAAACACATTTCATTCGTTTTATTTTGTACGAGTTTGTTTAACTTGACGTGTAATTAAATAAAGAAAGACTTTCAAAATTTGTGGTTTCAAATAAGTTAGAGATATTTATGTGACTATAAATTATTTCAGTAACCGTAAAATGAATATATCTTAAAGTTAAATTGTTTTTTGGTATATCAATGTGTTATTCTTTTTTTAAATCGACTAAAAAGGAAAGTAAATCATATAAACTAGAACAGAGAAAATAATTATTACTATGAGTGTTTTACCATAATATTCATATTAGTTGATGTATCGTCTTAGATCTTGAGAAATGATCTAGGGAATAAGTAAATGATGTTGACCAATAAAATATATAAAAATAGAATTATCTTTTTCTTGATAAGTTAAAAAAATACAAGTAAAAATGAAAAATCTATTTTTAAAAAATAGCGAAAAAGTAAGAATGAATGAAGACTAATACCAACAAAGACAAAAATGCTAGCTAATTCTTCCCATTTATCTCAATTTCAGTAAAAAAATTATCCCAACATAAATGAAAGATGATAAGTATCTCTTAAAACTAATCTAGCATAATTTAAAACAAAAAGTAAATGGAGGGAGTAATAGCTATAGTAGTAACAAACTAAACTGAATTTTTTCTTAAAAAATACTGTTTTGGTAATTACCAAATACTGAAAATGACTTAAAAAAATATTTGACTGATACCAAAACACATGCATAATATTATTATAATATATAGTTTCAAAATTCATCCATCATCATAATTCAATATTTATCCCACTCTCTCCAAATCCAAAATTTTTAAGCATCTACAACTACAATAATGACTACTTACTAGCCTCAACTACTCCAACCTTAATAAATTTTTTTCTTTTTAATATTAAGACATAAATATATAAAATCCCATTTGACTTTACTTTTGGGATTTTTTGCAGCTAAGAAGAGAAAAAAACAAAGGTAAATTTATCTCTATTTTTTTCGAGTTTATCTGAATACAGTATTTCATTTCGAATTTATCTGAATTCAGTACTTGGATAGTTGTTAAATTACCATTGGGGGAAGAATTAAGAAGTGATTTTTTTTAAATATACATATGTCACACAATTATATGGTGTACTCTTTTATATATGTTCAATACATGAATGTATCTGGGTTAAATTGAAAGTGGCTAATTAAATAATTTGTTTATGTAGGGGAGTTGAAGATGGAAGGAGTAAGATATTGTGGATATGTTTTTACAATAACAGCAATTTATTGTTGTTTTGTGATTAAGTTTACAGTTGCTCAAATTACTGATCCTGCTGAAGGTATATTACCTAGTCAATTTTTGATTAATTTATATATGTTTGGGGATGTATAAGCTGTTTTAATTTTGTAAAATTAAGTATCTAAGTAGCTAGATAGGTAGTACATTTTTTTTACAATTTAAAACTTGGAAAAAATTGTATGTGTCATTTAATTCATCCAAGGAAAAACTTGAGGAAATGAAAATGGAGAGGATCTGAATCTCAATTTTTGATATGTTGTCAATATTTCATTGTGAAATTTGGAAGAAAAAAAAAAGTTGGTTTATTTGTTTTCAAAGTGAAAAAAATGATAATTTGAAAATTTGGTGGAGTTGTGTTTGGTCATGAATACAAACTAGAGTTGTTTTTGACTTTTTTGTGAGTAAATTTGGAGTGAACACCTTTTTGTTGTTTTTCAAATTCTTGAAAATTCGAAATTTTATGGCTAAACGTGTTTTCGGGTGTTCAGGATGAAAATTTATGGCCAAAATTGTTAAACACCAACAATTTTATCTCTCCAGAGTCTGGAGTGAGTTTAGTTCCTTCTCTCTAATTCTTGTATTTCACAATTCGTTAATATTACTCCTTCGGTTCCATTTAATAGTATGACGTAATTTAATTAAGCATAAAATTTAAGGGAAAAAATGAAATCTTTTGAAAATTATAGTTCTTGAAGATTTCGTAACATTCGTGTGTCTATAAATTTTATGAAAGTTGTGGTCTTAAACATGCAAAGTGGCTTATAAAAGTTTGTTCTTCTAGTTAAATTGTATTCAAATTTAGAAATATGTCATTCTTTTTGCAGTGTCAGCTTTGGAATCTATAAAGAATGGTTTGGTTGATAATATGAACTACCTAGAAGATTGGGAGAAGGGTGATCCATGTACATCTAACTGGACAGGAATTCATTGTTTCAACAAAGTTGGAGCCAATGGCTACTTGCATATCAAGGAACTGTATGTTATTATATTCTTCTCTCTTGCTAGTTGTTATGTTTTCTTCTTCTTTATACCACTGGAGCCGTCTTTCGGAAACAACCTCTCTATCTCCACGAAATAGTGGTAAGACCTGCATACACTTACCTTCTCCAAGCCTCGGGATTTCACTAAGTATGTTGTTGTTGTTGTAATTGTTGGGCTTTGTAGAGGCTTGTGAGCCGGCCCGACCCATTACTGAAACCCTAGGTTAACCATTTGGTTTTCCTATAAATATGATCCTTGTATTTGTAATTCTTGAGCAGCACAAGTGAAATAAAATCCTCCTGTTACAGTCGTGGAGTAGGGAAACCGAACCACGTTAAATTCTTGTGTGTCCCGTTTGCGTTCCGTTTCTCTTTTCTCTAGATTATTTGTGTGTGTTGTGTGTTTAATTCCCAACAATTGGTATCAGAGCGAGGTTTCAACAACACTGTAACACAAACTGTGAGAAATTGTCACCTAGGGTTCTTGTGTGAAGAACTGTGTGCAGGGAGGAGAGCCGCCGTTACCGTGTGGGTAACCTCAAGCAGCAGCCGGCTAGGAGAACCGCGCAGGGTGCGAACAGCCGTCGTCCGTGTGCTGTCCGTCGCGCCGTTCTGTTGGCCGCCGCGTCGGGAAGGAGTGTGCCGCCGCCGTTCGCAAGCTACAGCCGTGCAAGACGCCGAGGATCTGGAACCGCCATTCGCGAGCAGCAGCCGCCGCGAACCAGGCAGCCCAGATCGAAGGAGATCTGCCGCAGATCGTAGCCCAGCGAGGGAGAAAGCCGCGCAGCAGTAGCGAGGCAGAGAACGCCGCTGCCGTCCAGTGGCCGCCGCGTCGAAGAGCCTCAGATCCAGCCGCGAGCGTCCAGATCGTAAGCATCGTCCAAATCGCCGCCCGCTGTCAGAAAACGCCGTTAAGGGAATTGCCGAAGATCTGAAATTAGTTGTACCGAGTATCTCATTTAGTCCTTTGAGATGGCAGAAGATGGGAAGTTCCGAATTGAGAAGTTCGATGGTACAGATTTCAGTTGGTGGAAGATGCAGATTGAAGATTTGCTGGTTCAGAAAGATTTGGACGTAGTGTTGGGTGACAAGCCAGGAAAATTGTCTGATGCAGAGTGGGCAGGTTTGGATCGGAAAGCTATGTCAGTTATCCGACTCTCGTTGACCAAGAATGTTGCTTTCAACATTCTTAAGGAGAAGACAGCGAAAGGCATCTTGGAAGCCTTGTCTAACATGTACGAGAAGCCATCTGCAGCAAACAAAATTTTTCTGATTAGAGAGTTGGTGAACACAAAGATGAAGGAAGGCAGTTCAGTTACCGAGCACATCAACTCATTGAATTCGATCTTAGCCAGACTTTTGTCAGTTGGCATTAAGTTCGATGATGAAGTTCAAGCTTTACTACTGTTATCATCATTGCCTGACAGTTGGTCCGGAACGGTTACAGCAGTTGCCAGTTCAGTGGGACCTAATGGATTCACCTTTGAGAAGATTCGTGATCTCGTTCTTGGCGAGGATGTCAGAAGAAGGAGTTCTGGAGAATCATCAGGTGATATGCTAAACGTCGTCAGAGGCAGAGGAAATAACAGAGGTAGTGGGAGCAGGAACCGAAGAAGGAGTCAGTCGAAGGCTCGGGATGGCTCAGGTGTAACATGTTGGAACTGCAAGGAGGTGGGGCATTTCAGGAATCAATGCCAGAAAGACAAACAAGTCAACATTGCAAAAGACAGCGCCGACGAGGATTTGTTTATCTGTTGCGCGGAGAGCAATGTGGATTCCTGGGTCATGGATTCTGGTGCTTCTTTTCACGCTACCCACAGCAGTGAAGCACTGCAGAATCTGGTTATTGGAGACTTTGGAAAGGTAAGGCTTGCAGACGATAGAGCTCTTGATGTTACGGGCATGGGTGACATGGTGCTGAAGACGCCAGTCGGTTTCTGGACCTTGAAGGATGTCAGAGTTGTTCCAAGCTTGACGAAAAGTTTGATTTCTGTTAGGCAGTTGGATGAACAGGGACATCATGTGAAGTTCGGAAATGGGCAGTGGAAGGTCGTGAGGGGCAATCTTGTCATGGCTAGTGGAACAAAAAGAGGATCGTTGTATATTGTCGGATTACCGTCTGAGGGAGTGACCGTCCCAGTTCAGAAGAAAAACAAAGTCCGGTTCACAGAATCTCGTGGGCAGAAGAAGGTTGTCTTTGCAAGAAAGAAACCCAGAGCCACAGGTCAGATTCAGGATGAACGAGCAAGGAAAGGTTCAGGAAGACCAGTCAGAGGCGTTTGTGGCAGTGGGAGCACCGGCCGTGCTTCAGCCAAGGCTCCTAGAAGACAGTGGGTCAAGAGAACCAGTATTCCAGCTGTTGATACGTCTCCAGAAAATATCTTGCTGAGTATGGAGAGTGTTTGTTCTCAGGGAGTTCTAGGATCCGGCAGTTCGTGTCTCAAGTGGGAGCCGGTAGGGACCGAGGACGAGTCAAGGGCAGTTTCAGCCGTGACTGATGTGTTGAAGCTTCGGGGAGCTTCAACGGGCCTTTCAGTTGACTGATGAGAAGGCCGCTGTAGCAGGAGAGAGTTGAAAAAGATTACTAGACATACAAGTGTTCTAAGTGGATGACAGTTGAAATTCTTCAAGCCTCCAAGTGGGAGATTGTTGGGCTTTGTGGAGGCTTGTGAGCCGGCCCGACCCATTACTGAAACCCTAGGTTAACCATTTGGTTTTCCTATAAATATGATCCTTGTATTTGTAATTCTTGAGCAGCACAAGTGAAATAAAATCCTCCTGTTACAGTCGTGGAGTAGGGAAACCGAACCACGTTAAATTCTTGTGTGTCCCGTTTGCGTTCCGTTTCTCTTTTCTCTAGATTATTTGTGTGTGTTGTGTGTTTAATTCCCAACAGTAATTAGGTAGATTCAAAGCCAATTTACTCTAGCAAAGCTTGGGTTGGTGTTTGAAAAACCCGAACCAACCTTGACTCTGTACGTACACCTCTACTTTAGGCCATAAAAATACCCTTAATGTTTAGAAAATCTTATTATCTTTAATCGAGTTCCAGTGTGGTGGATTTCACATGTAAGAATATATCAGGAAAAAGGTCTAAATTTACCCCTTTGCTTTTGATTGTGGTTAAGAAACTACCTTTTACAATGTTTCAAGTTGGAGTTCCTCTAGCATTAACAGTAAAAAAAAGAGACTTGGTTCTTTCGGTATCTGCATAATACTCCTGCAATCGAGTTAGCAGCATAACTAGTATCTCCAAGGGACCTTGTTCTTTCGTAGTTGTTTGTTGATCATCAAAACCAAGTTGACTCGTAAATTAGAGCACTTAGTTGTAAACTCTAGCAAAAGATGTGTCTTTACTACTATGACTATCTTGTATTCTTGTGTGAGGGCGATGCATGACGCATTAAGCATATTATATTCCCCCTTTGTGCAGCCGTATGATGGCTATGAATCTTTCTGGAAGTTTAACACCTGAGCTTGGACAACTATCTCAACTTCATTTTCTGTGAGTTGTTACACATATTACTACATTGTACAGATATTTTGATATTAATATAGTAGAGTTTTACTGATTTTTTTATCTATTTAACTTATTATTATCTTTGTAATTATCTTTCTGAAAGGAATTTCATGTGGAATGATTTGACTGGGAGTATACCGGAAGAAATTGGAAACATCAAGTCTCTGAAACTTTTGTAAGTTGAACGAAATTTGATCCGTTTTTTTTTTTTTTGGCTCCATCTTCTTGATTTTGTAGTCACGCTACATGTTTCCCCGAATGCTTTGAACCCTGAAACATCTCATCTAGGAGATCTTGATAATCATTTGGCTATGACGGTGCTATACTTTATGTTGGATAGAACAGGTGGATTTATGATTTTAAGTTTGAAGGTTCCAATCTTTACATTCTTGCCACTGTGTCGAAAATATTGAGTGAGTTGAATATGTTAATTACATGCTTCATCCGCCACTGAATAGCATAGAGGAACATTTTTTTTTTCTTGAATTTCTCCTGAAAATTGTGCTTAATGTAAGATTGTTTCAAGAAGTAAAGCCTAATGCTTGGAAAGATCATGACTAGGTCTATTGGATTAATCCCTTCGGAATTATATTCATGCAGGCTCTTGACTGGAAACAAACTTTCAGGATCTTTATCTGATAAACTTGGGTATCTTCCAAACCTGAGAATATTCCAGATAGACGAGAACCAGATTTCCGGAAGAATTCCTAAATCCTTTTCCAATTTAAACAGTGTCCAACATATGTAAGTGCAACTCATTTGATTGTTTTAAACAATGGAACAAATCTAAGGTTCTACCTTTGTAATCTTATTTGTTATATCATGTGTCTACAGCCACTTCAACAACAACACACTGATTGGACAAATCCCGCCCGAGCTTTCCAATTTGTCCACTCTGCTTCACATGTAAGTTTCTTAGTTTCTCTCCTATAATTGACATGCATAATCTCAGTAGAGGGTTGTGTGAAGCACATTTTTGTAACTTCTAAAATGACCTTTATCTCGGCTGATGCCTGTAAACTAACAAAGTAATGTTTTTGTGATGATACTTATTTTTGTCAACAGGCTTATGGACAACAACAATCTTTCAGGATACCTTCCTCCTGAGTTTTCGATACTACCGCGTCTTCGAATTATGTATGTCCCTACTCACATACACATATATGATATGCATATATTGAATCTCATATGCAACTTCCGTTAGCTGATATTTTGCTCAAGAGTATAACTATACTGTTACAAAAAACAATTGTTATTCAGAGGCAACTTTAAACTGAACTTTCTGAATTAACTAGTTATAAATTTGAAGGAATGCTGATTTCTTACTACCTATGAGTGAGACTGTCTATGTTTGTCTTAGTTGAAGTGGTGTTATTGGCCAAATGATCGAACAACTGAAGCTGAGAACATTTCGTTACATATCTATCCTCAGACCTACTAATTATCATCATCAGATCTTTCTGTTGATTATAATATTCATTGATGATCTTTGCTTGTAGTATCCAATGATAAAAAATTGATTTACACAAGACAAATATAGTAATCCTTGTCATACAATAACTTTTATGCCATTTGCAGTTCCACTGAGAAGTCTATGGGTTGAAATTTATGATGAAAGTTCTGAATTTTCTTATGCAGACAACTTGATAACAATAATTTCAGCCGTACCGAGATTCCAGCTTCTTATGGGAACATGTCCTCATTAGTGAAACTGTAAGTGCTCCTTGAAATGTTCCTCACTTTTGTTCTTCTATTATTCTCTATGACTCGGCATTATAAGTTTTACGTTTGAAGGACAACAATAGTAAATAATATGTACAAACATAAGCATATATTCATTGTGCACAATGTATACGAACGAGAGAATGTTCAGTACATCTTATTATGACGGGTCGGGTAGATAGAATAAGATGTAATTGTTGAATACTATTGTCACCTAATCAAATGGAGATCAATGCTTCTGATAATATTGCAGAAGTCTCAGAAATTGCACATTGCAAGGATCCATTCCTGATCTTAGCAGAGTACCGAGCCTACACTATCTGTAAGTTCAAGTTTTGAAATTGCTTCTTCTGTTCCCTTTGATTTGTGACCTTTATACTTCATGCTACATGATTATAAGACCTTCTAAAATGTTAACACTTCTTGCTTACTGTTTGTACAGTGATCTCAGCTGGAATCAACTCTCTGGATCTCTACCAGATAAGCTTTCCAACAATATGACAGCTATGTATGCTTTCTATTTCATGCTACAGAATTCTTCATATATTTAGCGTCTTAGTTCAGCCATATTGTGTTAGTTCATTATTTCATATTGTGAAGAGTTTTACATCAGCCCTTTAAGAAACATTACTAAAGAGCTAGCCTTTGGGGTTGAGTTAGGCCCTACATCCATAACTACAGATTGCACATTTCTCTGTGTTTTTTCTGTGTTTTTCCCTAATCTAATGTGTTGTGGTACATTCTCATGCAGCATTCTGTCACACAATCGTCTTGATGGATCTATTCCGAAGAGTTTTTCATCTCTTCCTTTGTTGCAGAAACTGTGAGGATCTTCACTGTCTTGTAATACTTTCTCTTTAGTACTGTTTCTTTAACATTTCAAAGCTCAAGTTTGTGTATAACAAATTGATCCGACGGACTTGTCACAGGACAATGGATAACAACCTTTTGAATGGTTCCTTTTCTACTGACATTTGGCAAAACAAGTTAACTTCAACGTCGTCGCTGTTGATGTAAGACCTGAAGCTAAATTGTAACATCAAATATCTGATATGAGATGTACTATCTTTTACACAGAAGTCTGGATTTATATAGAGGAGTCTTACTAACCCTTCTATCTTCTTTGCAAACCTAGTGATCTTCAGAATAATTCACTTTCGGACATTTCGGGTACTCTTGAACCTCCTCTGAATGTCACTCTAAGGTAAGGTTTTTCTTTCCATCGACAAAAACTAAGATAAGCCATTGAATTACTATATTATGATCTGACTATCACTTCATATCCACATTTTGCAATCATAAAAGACATTATGTGCTTCAGTAAGTGATTTGTACTAACTTTTGGCGATTCCTCTGCTCCTAACATTATCAGACAATTTTCAGGTTGCAGGGCAATCCTGTCTGCAGAAATGAAAATGTAAGAAACATCGTCAAGTTCTGTGGCTCTGAAGCCGGAGCAGAACATAAGACGAATAACTCAGTGATTGTAACTGGTGCTTGTCCTATTGCTGCATGCCCAAAGGATAACTATTATGAATATGTTCCAAACTCACCTGTTCCTTGCACTTGTGCCTCACCTCTCATAGTTGGCTGGCGGCTGAAAAGTCCTAGTTTTTCCTACTTTGATCCATATGTGCGTCAATTTGAGCAGTATATGACTAGAGATCTTCGTTTGGACCTTTACCAAATGTTGATTGAGTCAAATTATTGGGAAGAAGGACCTCGTCTACGAATGCAATTGAAGCTTTTCCCAGTAGTTGGGGTCAGTACATTTAATAAAAGTGAGGTCATTCGTATCAGCGACATTTTGCAATATTGGGAAATCTCTGTAGTTGACCTTTTTGGACCTTATGAGCTCCTTACTTTCACTCTGGAGGGACCTTATTCCTACTGTAAGTTCTCAGCCTTTATGGTCGATCTTTGTTATCATGATTAATATCTTCTTTCCTCAGAATTTTGGTTTTCATATGATCCGTGTTTTTCTGCAGTAAATCCTGATATTCAAGCTAAACATAAAAACAAAGGTGCTATCATAGCTATCGTTGTATCAGGTGTTTTTGCTGCATTTGTTTCAGCAATTTTAACTGTGTTAATCAAAAAACGGCATACCAAATACCGAAGCATCCTATCAAGGAAACGGCTATGTAAGTTCTCATTTTGGCTATAAGCTACCTTTACTTCACAAGAATATGCTTCTTTCAATTCTTTCAGCAAAATTGACGAGCATAAAATGTTTAATTTCACAATGCCAGCCGCAAAGCTCTCTATAAAATTGGACGGCCTTAGAAGCTTCACTTTTAGAGAAATGACCTTGGCCACTAACAACTTTAATCACTCAAATCAAGTTGGTGAAGGAGGATATGGGGCTGTATTTAAGGGAATTTTAGCTGACAAAACAATTGTTGCTATCAAACGAGCAAAAGAAGGATCAGTACAAGGGCAGAAGGAATTTTTGACAGAGATATCTTTGTTATCAAGGGTACATCACCGGAATCTAGTTTCATTGCTAGGGTACTGTGATGAAGAAGGAGAACAGGTATGATAAACCTCAAAACTTCAAAATCTCAAATCTTTTTGAATCTACTCATTAACATGCAATTCATCATGTTGATCCTTTCCTCGGCCATATGAGTAGTTCAGGCTCACATTGTATGCTATAGATTCTTTTTTGCTCCGTAGCAATCTTTTGTTATTCGTTCTGACATCTCTTTAGTATATCATCCATGTGAAGCAATTAGCATGTTCCTGTTTATGTATTTGCAGATGCTGGTTTATGAATTCATGTGCAATGGAACTTTGCGAAACTGGCTTTCTGGTAAGGGAACAGTTCCCTGGTTCATTCTGATCCATCATCTTCATCTGCTTTATTTTTGGTTAGGGAAGCTATAGAGCCAGCAGAGGAATTTGATATTTATCATTCTTCTAATAATTATGTTGTGTAAGCTAACTTGCTTGCGCTTTGACTCATCTATTAAATACATGCTACCTCCCACTAGCACAAATATTAGATAACTCCACCCTCTAAGGTATAGGAAGATGGCTCACCAACTTTGATTACCGAGTTTGTTACTCCAAGTTACCGCCACTAGGCCACTGTTCTATGTTCCTTAAACAAATAGGCAGTATCTTTGGACTGGTACCGTAGACTGGTAATATATGCTCTTAAACATTGTTTTTTTAAAGTCTATAGATGGAGATCAGATGTCAAGAAGCAAACTTTGATCTAATAACTGTATGTCTATATGGGTATCACCTAATCTAGATTATTTTCTTTTAGTTGATGCTCTGTTACTATGTGTTGTTTTCGTTATTATGTGTTGTTTCTTGTACTTCTTTTTCTGGACTGCTTTGGACTATTTTTTCCTTGAGTCAATGATCTATCAGAAACAACCTCTTTATCTTTAAGATAGGGGTAAGGTCTACGTATACTCTAGCCTCCCCAGACCCCAGTTTGTGGGACTACAAGTATGTTACTGTTGTGGTAACACTTGATATCATTTTTTGACAGCTAATTGTAAAGGAGCCTTGTCGTTTGCTACAAGATTGGAGATTGTACTAGGTGCAGCAAAGGGCATTCTTTACCTCCATACAGAAGCTCATCCACCAATATTCCATAGGGATATCAAAGCCAGCAATATTCTTCTTGACTCAAAAATGACAGCTAAAGTTGCTGATTTTGGATTATCTAGGCTTGCACCTGTGCAGGATGATGAAGGTGTACTACCTAATCATGTTTCAACTATTGTGAAGGGAACACCTGTAAGTCCTTCACTAACATCATTATGTTCTATTTGACCTCACTCGTATCATTTAAATTTGATGTATTGAGACTCTACTTGTATATGCAGGGTTATCTAGATCCCGAATACTTCTTGACCCGTAAATTGACAGATAAAAGTGATGTTTATAGCCTTGGAGTTGTGTTTCTAGAAATCTTAACTGGAATGCGTCCCATCTCACATGGAAAAAATATTGTCCGTGAGGTATTTCTCTCATTGTTAACTTCCTGATTTCCATGTCTTATCGCGTGCATATGTTTGATAGATGATTTATCCGCGCATATGATGTGAAATACTCCTGACTGATGCAAGGGTAGGGATAGAGGCAGATTCATGAATTAAACTTGTAATGCTCTTAGTTACATGTCGCACTTAGAATTAATCTTATGTTGATATACTTTATTGATTTTACATATGTATGTTATAGAACCCAACATCTTTTATGGTGCGTTCTCTGGCCAGAGAAGGGCAATGTGAACATAATTTTTACGCGATCTTTCCTTGCATTTCTGCTATGAAGCTTCACACCTCGAATCTAGCTCCACCGTGTTTAATAGTCCCTTGTACCATCAATGGCAGGTAAATTTGGCTCATGGCTCTGAGAAGATGTTCTCAGTTATGGACAGTACAATGGGATCTTATCCTTCTGAATGTGTGGAAAAGTTTGTAGCTTTGGCCCTTAAGTGTTGCGAAGACAAACCGGAAGACAGACCTTCAATGTTAGATGTGGTCAGGGAACTGGAAACTATTCAGTCTATTCTCAATATGATGCCAGATACTGACGCTGATTCAGTAGATTCTAAAGCAAAATTTAACGAACCAAAGACATCGTCTTCATTTTCTGATTGCACTAGCAAGGACGCGTTTTTATCGTCCTCCCAATTGTCTGGAGCTTACAGTATCAGTGGTGTCAGTCTTACTATACCTCGCTAACAGAATAGAGACAATAGTTGTTCATCTTTTGTACTAAAAAAGCATGTAGAATAGTGAGTTATACCATATAGTTTCTGTTTTATATATGTATATTTCAAGGATTTGTTAACAAAAACATCTTTATCATAGCCTTCTGAGTTCTGACAGTATGTATATGCTATCAGAATCCAAAACTCTGCTACAAAATGGACTGAGATAGGTACTTCTATTTGTCTGCAAGGACTTGCACCAACCAATTCCTTAAAACAACTGACAACAAGCAGACAATGACAGAGCTAAAGGGGCAGAAGGGGGTTCATCGCCAGAAAATCACACTGTATATATAAAAGGTCCATTTATTTTTAGTCTTTATAAATGATGAACATGTTATCTAAGCTATGGCTACCATGATAGTACAACAAAACAGGGAAAACTCGTTAGTTTTGAAGTAATGTTATCTTTAGATCACATAACATGTCACCGTAAACCACACAAAGGAACAGAAAACAAATTCGCGATTTCAATATGAGCAAACTCCTGTTTTGTTAGACATGGCTGACACACTCCAAGCTCCTACAAGAAGTCAGAAAGACTATTTCTTGGACTAAAAGACAGCAAAGTTCATTTTTATTTATAGATCATAGTAAGAGAATAGCGGGTAAATGGCTCTACCAGGAGGGAGGGAGGAAGGGAGCCGGTTTGGATTGGTGTGTATTTGAAACAAATATTGATAATCACTTTGAAGCAGCATCAGCGGTATGCATACTGTCATTCTGGTCCAGCAACCTTTCTTTCTCTCCAACTAGTGTGTCTTCAACGCGAACAACCTTTCCTTCATCTGGTTTATCTGCTTTCTGTGATCCTGTGAGCTTTGCTAACATGACGAATGTCGTTCCCCCAAGAATGTTATTCGCGCATCTCAAAGCAATAACCGAGGTCTTAAATACCAAAGGAGGAAGACCTTTAGCTAGCACAAACTCAACACCGTTAAGTGTTTGATATCTTAAATTACTACTGATACCCATATGTATTGCCCATGTTGCTGCATTCAAAAGTGTAGGAGGTGGCTTGTTTGGTGTTTCAAAATTCGGATCCATCTTCTTCCTCAACTTGATTAAACCATTAGATAATGCAGTCCCAACAAGCCCTGCTGCAAATCCAACTGCAGCAAACTGAGTTCCTTTGTACACAAATGTACCAAGCCTACTCAATAAACCATAAGAACCAGACTGAAACATGTGGCTCGGTGGACAATTGGAGAACATCAAAGGAAGAGTTTGGATCGAAGCAGATGCCGTTGGTGCCAACAGATACATCAACACAAAATTCATAATCGAACCAACAACAAGCGTCGAAAACACAAAATCTAATTCATTAAGCCCAAAATTAGGCCTTGATGCCATATCTCCAAGAACATTAGCACTTACACCAACCAATTCCTCCATAAGAACCTTAAAAGGAAACTGTGGATCTGCAGCCACCCTTGATCTCCATCCATTAACAAAAGCACCAATTGGTCCAATCCCATCCCAAGAAGACTTTGAATCATCTGAATCTCCACCTTTACTCCAATCACCCCCACCCCCACCACCACCCCCACTACCCCTTCCAATCCCAACACTTCCTCCATCACCTCCACCAACACCAACACAAGGAACTTGATACTTCAGGTGATCCAATTGTTTAAACACAACATCCCCAGTTTTCAAAGGATTAAAACAGACCCTATTATCACAAAATCTGGCTGAAACACCAGAAAGATCACGACTTTGATTATGACTATGATAGTAACCCGTAAGAGGAGCACAACGAAGCTGAGACATCGCCACCATTTTCTACCAACCAACCTAATAAAATAAAAAAATATAATTTAATCGCTATATTATTCATCACATCAACAAACAAAGATTCAGATTCACTCAAAGATCAAGAAAGACTCTTTCTTTGACACAAATAATAATATCTATACATACACGCAACAAAAAAAGATGCAACCATAAATCAAGAAAAGTAAAAGGGGTTACCTTTTATGAACAGATGTGTTCAGTGGCTGCACAGATGAACAAAAAGATGGCAGCAGCAGCAGCAGCGGCTATACTAGGCTAAAGTGACTAAAATGGGGATCTGCATGAAAGTGGGAATCTTTATAACCTAAATAAAAATACAGGCGGCAGAGCCAAAGTTAAAGAAAAAACAACAGGGGAATATGACAAATGGACGGTCTCCAAAATAAGCATATATTTTAAACTTGCACGTAGCAGCAAACAAACTAAGAACAAACAAACCAACCAACCAACCACCCGTGGTGTTGTGGTGCGATTGCTTCAATTTAATTTATTGTTCTGCGTAATTCAAATTTAAAATAGTATAAGTTATAATAATTAATATTTAAAAATATATATAAAAATTTTATTTAAATTTTTAAAATTGAAATACGACAGGTAAATTGAAACGGATCGAGTTTGATTTATGGTAGGTGTTGGTATGACTGCACTCACTGGGCCTAAAATGAGTAGAATTTTAAAGATGGAAAATGGTAAAAATGGTTGTTGGTTTGACCTTTTCAGTCATCAATCAGCACCTACTACAATATGGCTCAAAGTTGGTGGCTTTCAACTAATTATGCAAGTCATTTATTCTGAGATTAAGTTTTATTGAGTTTAATATTTAAAATATTTTATATTAGTGGAATTTTATTAGGATTTAGGTCTATCATTATTATTATTATTGTATTGGTGATAAATATAACAAGATGGAGTTGTTTGGATGATAAGTAATTCTACTTTTAATTTAAGATTGTGAGTTCGAGTCACCAAGAGAGAAAAAATTTACAGCTCGTGAGAGGGGTTAACATTAGTTTAAATTTATATTCCATAATATTTATTTCTCTTCTAAATTTAGGCTGTATATTGATTGCAAAATATTTAATTAGTTTTTTAAATTTAATATTAAAGCGACAGATACCAATCGCTTATTTTAATTACTTATAAATAATGATATACTCTTTTATTTTTAATCAATGCAAAGAATTATCATTCACTCTCTCTTTAATTTTCTCTCCAATTTGCTCAGTAAGTACTCTACTACTCTACATCTTACTCTAATTATGCAATTAATCTATTCATGTCATTTTTCAGACCGGAGCATGATAAATAAAGTATTGGTTAATTGATTTTGTGATTTATATATGATTTTTAATTTTATATCAAATATTTTAAAATACTTTTATATACATAAATATCTTAACCTAATATGTGAGATCAAGTCGTTGTAGAATTATTTTCTCCTATTCAAGTTCCAACAACGTATAGAAATGTCATAAAAACTCGTTTTATGTATCATAAAAAACGAAAACGGAGAAAAGAATTGTTTCAACTACTTGAATGCAACATGTATAAAATACCAGCACATGCTGCCTTGTAGACCCGTCCAAACATTGATTGTGACATTTTTGGAGTTCAGTTCTAGGCTCATAGCTATTATTTATTTCGAAATTAACTATTTTACTTTAATATATGATAAAAATAATATTATAATTTTAAAATTGTTATTCTACAATTGTAATTCAACTTAAAATATAAAATAAACTTATCTGAAAATCAAAATTAAAATAAATTATTTTTTATCCCTAAAATCGAAATCATCGGAAGTCAAAATTAAGGTTGTTTCAATACTTTTGTTCTTTTCTTGATTTATTTCACGTGGTATGATTGTAATCGAACTCAAATTACTAATGTAGAATGATGAATACATGAACCCACAACATCAACATCACAAAAGATTTGTCTAAGCCACCAAAGCTATTCTATTTGGGATATTTTCTCTAGATAGTAAAATATTTGGAAAAAAATACCAAAGATATTCCCCATATAATTTAAGCAGTTACAAAGAAAATATACAATAATAATATGCAAATAGGGTTCAAAAAATGAAATATAATGTAGAAAACTTAACCCTAGAACCTTAAAATGAAAATTTTTGAACCTCTTCAATCATTAAACCAATCGATCAAAGATTATTACCTTATGAATATGATGTAAACTTTTGCTAAGAGGATTCAAGTGAATACCCTTCCACTCCCTAGATCCGCCCCTAACCAGTGACCACATAAAAGTTACAATACTTCCTAAGAATTGGGGTGGCGGTATAGTGCTGAAATCTCAAGTTCGACTCATGATTATGGAGAAAATCTTATTGGGAGGCGCCACGCCACAAAATAAGCACTACAATACTCTATTCGACTTTAGTCGGAACTCCAATGTAGATACTGAAAACCAAATCGGAAACAAAAAGAAATGCCTATGGTTATACTCCAAAAATACTTATAGGCTTACAAACCACTAGCACAATTATGACAGTAATAGAATATTTCATACAGCAATTAATAAACACAAAAATAAATCCAATAGAAGAAGTTGATAACCACTGGCATGACCAAAAATTAATCCAAAGATCCAACTATAACCCACAAGATGTATTCTTTCTGTATATGATATATATATATATATTCCCTTTCTGTTTCTTCTGCTGGAAGAATAAATAAAATCCACAAGCCAACCACAACGCTAACCGCGCAAGGAATGTATTTCTCTTTCTCTATTCATATCTCGAGTTTAGGTAGCTACGCGGATATGAGATCAAGAAATGGAATGTCTGAACTCTTCTCAACGACCAGTCTTGGGACGTTTCAATCCACCACTATTGAACGGAGAGACACTGCCACTTGGTCCGGGACTCTCTTCTCTGAGATTGGAATTTAGCATGGCAAGTTCATGCAATTGTTGTCTCTTTATATAATCCTGTGACTCGTCCTGTAAATCGTAGCATTGTACTAAGTATGAGGCAGTAAGAACTATGTGAAAATATAAACTGGTTTATCTTGGTTTTCATTGAAATCTGCCTAATTAAATGTGAAAGAAAAAGATAAAACCAGACTAGAAGCCGCTACATGATTTTCAACATGTAGTAAACATAGAGACGAAGCTAAAGTTTCAAATACGTTTTCCATTAATTACTTTTGTGTACTATACGATAACTTGTTGTAATGCCAGATGGAGGAATATTTTGATAGTTGTATCCTTTTTGTGTGGAACGGGATGATATCAAAGATATAAAAAGAATCATGGCAACTCAATTAGTAGCATAGCTCCTGAATGTGCTAAGCGATGAAATAAACAGGGATGCATACCACTGGCTTGAGCAACTCCTCTATAATTTCTTGTGCCCGTCTCAATCTAATATCCACGATATTGGCTGGTAATTCCGCCTCAATTAAAATGTGGAGTGGTTCATTCAGGTGCTCATATCCTGGTATTCCACGCAGGTTCTCCTCCTTGAGATTATCAAACATAAAAAATACATTAGAACTCCAGACTCCAGAGATCAGCTCGCATAAATGCCTATTAATTAAGTTAATGAAATCTTCAAAAATAAATGTCTGATTTACAGGAATTCGAAGGAGCAAGTTGATATTGGCAGAGCTATAACTTTATAGTCAACTGCAGCATGAATCTAAGTTGGTACTAATTGATCTGTATAGATAAAACTATTCCTACACAATTTTGGTCCATAACACAAATCAACGAAGTAGTGCAAGGCTACAAGTTTAGTATAATCCTTCTAATATAAAGATACTGGGAGAAGCAAGGCCAGAAAACTGTACAGATATTAATAAAAAAGGAAGATGAACATAGTTTGTGGAAGTTCTGCAGGTCAAGCATTAACTTGAATCACCTTATCTAATTAAGATGATGAAAACACATGACATGGTTTTGTTCTGAACTACTTATGAGAGAAAGTTGTACTCAATAAAAGCATCTCGGAGACTTGGCAACTCATACGTCTGATAATTACATATGCAGCTAGAGCTAATCAATCAGACAATTCAACAGAACTGAGATAGAATAGAATGCTAGCATTACCTGATCCGGGTCCTTTATTGACCCTCTTCCTCTAATATACACACGACATCCTGTAGTAGCTTCCACCTGTTTCAAGGAATTACCCCTAGGACCGAGAAGTCGCCCAACAAAATTGAACTGAAATCCACAGAGAAGTTAGTTCAGCAAGGGTTCATTGGCCCCAAATTAAACTAAATAGCACTGATAACCAGTGTGTGAAAACAATAAATAAACCCTTACATTTGGGTAAGTTTCTAATGGAATTTCTAAGCGCAATATCCTTTTCACAATGTATGAACTAGGACTTGCTGGTGCCCCGTGCCAGTCCATTGACATTCCAGGAGCTCCACTTAATCTCTGCCACAAATAAATAAACATAATAAGTGGGAGGAAAGCTAAAGAAACCAGTTAACACACGATATAAAGTGCTTGACCCTCAAAGAGGCAAAAAGAAAAAAAAAATCTATAGATTAGAAATCAATTATCAAATGCATCATCAGTATGGACAAACTGAAGATACACACAGTTACAAAGCTTAACTAATGACAGATTGAATAGCATTGTATCTCACATGCCAATTGCCAAAACGATTTGCTCACTTTATATAGCAACTCAAACAGTTCTACAATCTCAAGTATCTACTTAACTCTGTCACCAATGAATTTCATGTTCTAATCTGCGGGCCACTATGCCTAAAGAAATGATAAAAACCAAATTTTTAGTGGGCCATTTCTGTAGTAATGATAAAAAACCAAATTTTTAGCGGGCCATTTCTGCAGTGCAAGGGTCCATCCATATTCTTTTAGGTTGTCAACATTCTAACATTTTAATCTGAACATTGACATCTAGATGGAGAAACTGATAACAGTACCACCACTGAAAGAACATAACTGTTCCAAAGCTGTACAGGAAACAGCAAAATTAGACATCCATGTCAGCCATGTTACCTAACATTGGCCAAATTGTATGTCCCATAGTCAATCATATTCACATCCTTGTGGATTCAGTATTACATGGAACTGCAAGTCAAAAACTTCAGAGTCCCTTATATTCTTGTTTCAACAAATAACCATCTTCTGATGATATTGGATAAAAGTTGACATAGGAAGTAGTCACAAGAACCAAGAGAAGTCCAAAATTGAACAAGACATTCCTCTCCTTTACGAATTTAAATGACACAGCTAGTTTGAACAATCATCATCTCAACATCTAAACCTTTACTATCCAACTTTTGCAGGCAAAGACAAACTAATCTCAGGTTCGGTAATTGTCAATGTTGGTTCCAGCTAACCCTGTCCAGACCTTCATTACGGACTCTTGGATATTAACATGCAATTGAAAAGGATGAATTCCAGGATCCATTATTTGTACAAAGCAAAGAACCAGTTTCTGAACTTGGTACAGGGAAAGGAGTTGTCCTCTTGTCGTGCTGTGAGTAGAGCAATTATGACCACCATTATGCAATAAAGATATTAATGATCTTTGTTTAGTTCAACCAGTTGTTGATCTTACTAACTTTTTGCACTTTCTTGTGTACATACAATGGCTACCTATTAGGTTTATTGAAATCCCTGTGAACCTTCATTAGTGACCTCTAAATATTTAAGATTTTTCATCATGACACAGAAGTCAGAACTCAGATGACCCAAACGAATCCAAATAGTAAATACCAACAACAAAAACAAGAAAAGTTGATCGTTAAAAGTAATAACATGCATGTCTGTGCACATAATGTAACATCTCAAGAGGCTAACAGAAACTAGAAATTGAAATATTTTCATCTGGGATATTTTCCAAGTTCATTACAAAGTCAGCGTAATTCAATGATTCATAAAATTCAGCGAAGACATTGATTTGCCCTCGAGTAGCTGAACTAGGGGAACTCAAAACTAGCTACTAGGAAAAAAAGACCACTATTGAACATCAAGCTTGTGGACAAGTTGCTTCCCTTTCTGTGCTTTTACGCTGGCCTCTTCGACCTTTCTTGGGTTCACAAGAAATGTCATCAAAGCTCTCCATTAAAAGTGCATAAATGTGAAAGAATCAAGTTCATTAGTAAATACAAATTCTAAATGAATTCTAAATCAAGGCTATTTGTCATATATTCACCATTTTCATACAATAGAACTAACTCTGCTTGGTGATCTGAGCATTAGCTACACATGTAACGTGTTAACCATTTTGGTCCAAATTAATTTCCATTGTGCACAATACATTCACCTGTTCTCTATTAAATTCTCACAGCAATTGCCACCAATAGTATGCATCAAAGTTAAATATATCCTGTATTACATCGAGCAGCATTATGCATTTCAGGAACCATTTAGAGCTCACTAGGCATTAGGCCACTAGCTGCTTCACTTGATATTATTAAGTCAGTGATAAGATCCTTCTCATCTGACATGCAGTGCTTTGGTAATCATTTACAGTCAGACAACAAGTTTGGTGGCTGCAGAGTTTACAACAACAACAAAATACCTAGTGTAATCCCACAAGTGGGTTTTGGGAGGGTGGTGTGTACGTAGAATCGTAGACCTTACCCCATGAAGGTAGAGAGGTTGTTTCTAATCGGCCCTCAGCTTAGGTAAAGGTAGCAACAGAGTTTCAATAATAAAACGCCTCAAGGATGATAAAAATCAGTAATGGTACGTTCATCTAGACCATCTTTATTGTGAGGCAATAGATATTGTGCAATAAGGATCTAAAAGAAATGTGGAGATTTGAAGTTCAAATCCCTAGCTAACACCAGGGGCGGAGCTACATGGTGGTCAGAGACCGAACCCCCTTCGCGAAAAAATTATATTGTATATATAAGGTTCAATTTCATTTAGGTATAGATATTATAAAATGAACCCCCTCAACATAGACTTGAAGCTTGGTTCAGCGGTCAAGGGATTCAAATGTTGCAAGAGGTCTCTAGTTTACCCACGTGCCACACCATCTTATAATGGATACAAATTCTTGTGAATCGTGAATTATTAGAAAGAATAAGAAAGATAATAATTATTAGCTATTAAATTCCCATTTTCTAAATTACGTTCCCAGCATTAATAAAAGTAGACTCCCTCACTTATTTTTGTCTTCTTTAGTTTATGCTTAATCATGGTAAAGTTTTTATTTATTTGAACATATCAAATTTGATTGTCGTAATATATTTGAACTGGTAATTTTTTTCTCCACATAATGTTCCCCATAACAATTAAGTTTTATAAAAATGAATTATGAGTCATAATTAAATTAATTCTTTCCTGTTAAATTTATTAACTTCCTATTTGTTTAACTAATCAACTTTAACTACACGATATCCTCGATTCAACAAAGCATTTTGGACATCGAAAACATAGATATGAACTCTTATTACTATTTAAAATACGTTTCTATCATTTAGTGTCAGAACTAAGTTTTGAAAGATAGGACAAATTTGTACAAAAAATCTTCCTTCACATTGGACATCTCCCCAAATTTAACAATGGTTTCTGAAGACTAAAAATATTTACATAATGATTGAAGATTTTCAATGAAAAAGTTTGTGCTTTCATACATGGAATTAAAATTATGAAAATTTCATTTATGAAGAAACAAGTATAGTGTTCCTCCATGTTCTTTAAGTGTTTTTTGGTCTTTTAAACGTGTTTCAAAATAAGTTATTTGTTAGAAAATCAAGAAGATATTTTTAAAATGCACAAAATATTTTTTTAGAAAATCAAGAAGGTATTTTAAAAATGCACAAAATATTTCTAAAAAACATGCCGGCGCAGAACAAAAAATTAAAGAAATGTTAAAAGAGCCATGATAGGGCGAGTAGGAGTTAAGCTTAGTCTTTTCCTTAATCGTCCCGACCTATTATTAAACCCCCTGGATGAATATTCTGCCTCCGCCACTGGCTAACACTCAGTGTGAATCTACCTGCTCCAACCTTGGTGGCAAATTTACTTGGTACCTGTGCTTTTCGGCTAGCAGGCTGCCAGGTGGATTAGTTGAGGTATGTGCAAGTTGACCCAAACACCACTACAATTAAAAGGAATAGATCTAAAGGAAATTTGTAATGGCAGTACCTCGAAACAAATTTAACTAGCTAAACATCAAATGCCTAATGGTAGAAGAAACAAGCTAGTTGTTCAAGTTCCTACCTCCATGTCTTTAATGGTATGGATGGAAAGCTAAGAAACTAAGTTCTTGAAGGATTGGAGCTTAGCACCTATCCATTTAATAACAGCAACTTCCGTCAAAGTTATACTACTGTTGGGAAAACCATAGAAACCCAGCCACCTACTATACTTTCTGCTAATCATTAGATCTAGATTTGTACAGGTCAGATATAACTGGTGTTCCTCTTTTATATGTGTTCCTCTTGTATATGTGACAGAGAGAGAGTAAAGGGACGGTCCTGTTAATAGAAGAAATATACAACATAGGGCAAGTGGACAACTTGTCAGATATGAGATGACAATGCTAATTACCTCCTGCGCAAGTCCACTCCAGCCACCCAGTCCTGTTCCGCCAACATTTGACATAAGGTTTGGTGAAGTCATAGGGCTGGGACTTCTATGCCGAAACCTATCTAGCTCACCAAAACCTTGGTTTGGCATCATTCCTGAAACCCTCATGATCTCTGAAAATCGAAAAGAAGTCAAGGTAATTGATCACTAAATCAACATTGTAATAATAGCATGATACTATGAAAAAACATAGTTAATTACCCGTAAGATCTCTGAAAATTAGAATCTAGCTATGGTAATCAAGCATCAATAAAATAGCAGTTCAACGATAATGCACAACATAGTTTAACAATAAAACTTGTAGCATGATCATCAAAAGCTTGGGAATAAACCTAAAAAAGTAACATGAGGTAAGAGAAATAAACATCTTATATTATCTGTTTTTGGATAATAAAAGATGACAATTTGAATTAACCTCACGAATTCTGAATTCTTGGTAACTCAAGAGACATATCCACCAAAACTAAAACAGATCAAGTATGTTAACATTAAGAACATGCATTTAATATTTCGCATTTAAACGAGTTTGAAACTTTCCAGACTGGCCAGATATTCTTTTGTTATTTTAATGACAAGGGAAACCCGCAGCCGCTACCCTTTGGGTGAGCACAAGATTAGACACCCACTCCTATGCAACAGCTCGCAGATCACACCGGAGAGGTAACTTGCACTAGGCAAGCCTAGTGGATGAGCTCGATCTAGAAGGAAAACCCATTGCCTTCGCTGGCAATGAGTTTCGAACTTCAGACCTACAACATGAAAGTACCAAAGCCCAAACCACTGGACCACCCCGAAGGGTCGACTGGTCAGATATTCTTTCAAGAAAAAATCAGCACAAAAGTGTCCGCTCTCAAGCAGGTTATTCCCTAGACCACTGTTTGATCAAATAAATCATATTTTTCTTATTTTAGTTATTAGATTTCCCAAAAGTAGTAACTAAACTGTCAAAGTTACAAATCCCCTTGGAAAGTTTTTTCCCATGTCCTTGCAGATCCTTCTGAAGATAAATAATAGCACAAAATTTCACGGACATAAGTTGGCCATGTTGAGTAAACATGTATAACATTTGAAAAAAGATGCCACTTCCTTGAGAAAAAATCGATCTTTTTCACGTATCATTTCCTTCTGCCGTTTGCATAATTTAGCAAATTAGAGCCTTGTGTATAAACATTAAGGTGCAAAAAAACCTTCTTACACGAGAAGTAAAATGCCTCCCAAGTGCCTCATTAATTTTCTTTCGATTAGCTAACCAAATCTATTACAACAACAGAATAATTATACATGAAGATTAATTGCATATACAGAGGATCCAAAAAGGGGTTAAAATCTAAAAAAGATAAATTTCTTTTATTGGATCACATTCACAACCCTGTCACAGTGAGAAGTTGGACATCAACAACAACATACGCAGTGAAACCCCACAACTAGGGTCTGAAGAGGCTAGAGTGTACACATATCTTACCCTACCTCAACAAATCAAAGTACTTAAGAAAAGTTGAACGAGAACAGATAAAGTGAAACAAATGGTGGTCTACGAAGGTTAAAACCAATCAAGCCAGATCTAACTAGTCATCTTTTAATCACAACAAATCAGAACCAATGCAGCAAAACCTCTAAACCCCACCTCTTAAAAAGTGCAGATTTACCACAACAAATCAGAACCAATGAAGCAAAACCTCTAAACCCTCAGCCCATAGAAAACTGCAGATTTCCCACAAGAAATCAAAACCAATGCAGCAAAACCTCTGAACCCCACCTCATAAAAAATGCAGATTTACCACAACAAATCAGAACCAATGCAGCAAAACCTCAAAGCCCTCACCCCCACCTCATAAAAACTACAGATTTACCACAAGAATGTGCCACATATATCAAACTAGACGAAAAAAGAAGTTACCTTGATTCAAGAGTGTGCTACATATAGGAAGAACTTGCATGAAAGGACCAATCTTTTGATGCTCCGACAACAACTCAGATAAATACTGATTACTGAAAAAGAACACACATAACAATCACAACCCCACATAGCAAAATTCAAGAAAATGCAGAATTCACCAAGATCAAACAAAAAAAAAGAAGATACCTTTCAACATCTGGATTAGTTCTAATCTGAGGAGATGCAGCTCTTGAAGGTGAAAAGTTATGATTATATAAACCTGACATAGCTTTGTTTTTCCTTAGAAAAGAGTCAAATGAAATGGGGTTCCTTGTATATAGCGGCACAAGACAGAACAAGAAAAAGAAGGGAGTAGACAGAAGTGTCAAAAAGTCTGTGAAAATTGGTAGAAAGGCAGCAAAATCTTCTCTTTCTCTCAGACTTGACTGCCAGCATCACTATTTGGTGGCTGCATAAATAATTAATAAATTGAAATAAATATACACTATCTACCAAAAAAGTACTATATTATATGTAATTATAAAAAATACCTAAGTACATACATAAATGTAATTTGTATAGATAGAGGCATTAGAATCGCGGTAAAGTGATAAATATTACGTCTTGAATTTAAGTATTATTAACTATGTAATTGCTTTTATGAGTAAATTTTTTGCCAAATTTACCTCCAATATGAAACTTTCGAATACAAGTTAAATTTAATCGAATCATGCATGCAAAACAATAATAATAACTGATCATTTTGTACGTAAAATAAAGCTGAGATATGTTAAGATTATAATTTGAATAAAATTTATTACTACTTAATAAACATAAAATTTGTTCACGATAAATTTAAATCATCAACTAAACGATAGTACAAAATCTATCTCAAACTTAAATTATGAAATATCTCATATTATCACATTCAAATTAAAGTTGTGTTATCCCTTCGCTTAAACGTGAATTAGTCTAAGAATTACAATCTCAAAATTTTAATTTCAGAATAAAATATTGTATGATAGATAAAATAACTTAATAAAAACAACAATCATATATCTGAATATGAATATTACTTTCTCTGTTTCATATTAGTTGATTATTTCTTTTAGACGCGTATTAATAAATCATAAATAAAAAGACAAAAATTTACTAATTCACCCATAAAAACTTTCTTGTAAATTTTATATATAAATGTGAACACTTTAAAAAAAAGTTAATTGTACGAGTAATTTAGGAAAAAATTAATTAATATTTTCTTAATTTAGTAAGTTAAATAATTAATATGAGATAATTATTTTTAGAAAAATAATCAATTAATTTAGGACAAAGGGGGTAATTAGCTTCAAAATTATATTTTTTTAAAATAATAAAAATAATCATTCTGCCGTATAATTCCCACCCCCACCAACCAAATGAGCCCTAATTGTATAGTATATGAATTGGACTATTGTCACCTAAGAATCCGCTGTCATGTGTGGTGTGAATTAAAGAAAATCATTACCAAAAAATTAATTTTTAAAATAGGAAATGGAGAAAAGTAGATTCAATTATTGTATATGAAAAAAAGCTAACATTTTTTTTACTCCTTTATGATACGAGGTATTATAATAAATTCCTTCTTATTTAATTTTACACTTTTTTAAAAAAAAATTTTATATAAATAATGTACTATAATATTTGTATTAATAATTGATGTTATAATTATTTTTTTTCCTTAATAAGTTAAAAACAAGTAATATGTATCTTAAAATTTGCTTTGTCTTTTCTTTTAGTTTGTTTCACGAAATAATCTTTTCTCCTTTTATGACAATTTAATAATTTAAGCTCTTTAAGTAACAAATACAAGGTTATAAAATTAAATATTTTTTAATACATTTACGTAATATTGATTTAAATAAAATATAAAAATCTTATTTGTTTTATTAAATTTGTATGTTAAATTATAATCAAATAAATAAATTAAAATGAAAAAAATCCCGATAATGATACAACTAGCTTGCATAGAGCAGTTGGAGGAATGGACAGAGAGTGTGGCCGACACTTTCATTAGACGTATTATAAATGATTATACATTTTATATTATAAATACAAATGTTATTCTAAATTTTAATTATATGATTTAATATTTGGATGTATCTGAACTTTAGTCAAACGTAGTGCTTTGTACATATATTTCATATTTATTTTTTTCATATTAATAAATAAAATATATGTCATATATGATTATAAGTGAAAATAAAAAAAAATTAAAGTTGAAATACCAAAATAATCTTATATAGTTGAGTTACTATATTATTATTATTATTATTATTATTATTATTATTATTATTAAATAGTAATTTAAGTTTCATAACGAAAAAAAAAATTACATACCACTAAAATGTTATTGTAATAATTTGAAGTGCATTTATGAGTATTCCTTTTGCCATTATCATTGAGTTGCATTAACAATTTTTCTTTTTAATTGCTGAATTTTGAGCATTTATAACAATTACCGTTTTAGATTAAAAAAATTTAAAGTTAGAGCATATGAAGAGAGAGGTTAGAGCACATGGAGAGATTCATACAATATCAATATTTTAATTGAAGAGAATAAATGGTTAGATGTCACAATTTATTATTTTTCACTTCTTAATGATTTTAAATGCTAAACTTTTTAGATTCTACAATTAAGTACATTCATTCACAACAACCTTTCATATATACAATTTCTCTCTTTATAAACTGAATAGAAAATATTAGTCCATTACACTTTATATTTTCTTATCTTATAGTTCTTATTGTAATCTTTTATTCATTGGTCATTTTTTTTCTTATTGATATATTGCTTTGTTTGATTAACTTCTTTCATTTTTTATGAAAAAGATATTGGCAATCTTGACAAATCATATAATTGAAGTAGTAATTTTTTTTACCAATAAATATAATGTATCCCACATGATTAAAAGAAGAAGTTTTTATCAATACAATCAGAAATTCTTCAGATTCTATTGATCTTTACAAGTTGCAACCTCAATTGAATGTTTTACCAGAAACATCATTTTTACCCTTTAAATATTGTATAATGCATCAATTATTTCAAATTAATTATATCATTTAAAATATTTGGTATTAAATAACATGAAATACACGTGCAACGTACGTGTTCGAGAACTAATATATATATATATATATATATATATATATATATTGGGTAACATTATTTTTCTTTTGCATGTGTGATGCATCCATTTACTATCTAAATTTCACCTTTTCATTGTTCATTTAAGAAAATTTTTGCAGTAGGATTTGAACTACGATAATATGCGTCTAACCCACACATCAAGCGTTATTGTTACCATAAAACGAACGCACTTGTTCTTTTAGGAACATATGTAGGATTTCAGTACAGAGAAATTCCAGTCTGTTTACAAGTAGAGAGTCGATGAATACTAGTGAAAATTCCACAAAAGTTTAAACAGAAACCAACAACTGCACCAGATTCAACAAAGAAGCATTTCACAAATGTCTCATTGTTATAAAGCTCATAGGCTATGGAAAACCAGCAACAGGAGAAGGAAGAAAGACGATATTGAAGTATTTTGCACATGATCTCGAGCCTCAAAAGACCATTTTATTCCCAAACGCAGGTTTCCTGCAATGCCACCAGGCGATGTACAGTATCAGTACAAGTTTGATGCACATGAATAAATCATAACACAGAGTTGCAATGTTCAGTCATGCCAAATATTTTGTAACTTATATAGGAAAAGAGCCACCTCCACTTCTAGCATAATGATGGAATCCATGGGATTCCAAAAATACACAAGCATCACAATGAACTTGAAGAATCACAATGAGTAGAAGTCAAATTAACAAGGTCACACGCATCTACAGACTACAAGCTTATAAAATCTCTCCTTTTCAGAGTCAAGTGTCAACTTTGCATTTTATGATGCCTAGAAATAAAACAAATAATTAAAGAAGAGTTTGTCCTTGATAGTGTTTTTTTTTTGTGTGTTATTCCCAAAGAATGTGGCCTGGGGAGGGTAGAGTGTACACAGACCTTACCTCATTGTTTCTAATAGACCCTTGGCTCAAAACAAAAACAAACTTAAAAGACGTGATGGAAGTACAAGAGATAATAGGCAACCAAATACTACAATGAACTACACAAAAACAACAAATATCAACAAAAATCAAAGAACAAGGAACCACAACCATAGCTCTGACTACTAGTAAAGGCACCAAGACAATGCACTCCTACTTACTAGCATGGACACACTCTTACCTACTAACCTTCTACCCAAATTCGCATCCTCCATGCCTTGCTATCTAAGGTCATCACCTCCATAAGTCACAACTTGCCATGTCCTTGTCTTCCCAATACTTCTTCAGTCTACCTCTACCTCTACCTCTACCTCTACCTCTACCTCTACCTCTTCTGAATCCATCCATAGCAAACCTCCCACACCTCCGCAGAGGAGGATCTTGCATCTCTTCATCACATGCCCTAACCATCTCAATCTAGCTTCCCGCATCTTGTCTTCCACCGAAGTCACTCCACCTTTTCTTGGATATCCTCATTTCCAATCCTATTTCTCCTACTAAACCCACACATCCATCGTAAAATTCTCATCTTCGCCACCTTCATCTCCTGGATGTGAGAGTTTGACTGGCAACACTCCACCACATACAACATAGCTAGTCTAACCACCACTTTGTAAAACATTAGAATTTTAGTTTGTGAGACAATTATTAAAGGGGTTCATGCTCATATATTTTGGTGATGGGACAAGGAAGCCAAGACTTTAGAAGTCAATACACACAGCTATCTGCTCATTGCCTTTACAAAGAGCTCATCATCAGTTAAGTGGATTCACAGGTTCAAGCAATGAAGAAATTCCTATGGGTAATTTCAATGCCAATGAAGCTCATAGTACTTGGAAGAAAATTCTGAAATTGATGAAGCGACTTGAAATGAAACAGAGCTTAAAAAAAACATGGTCCAAAAAATAATGGGGAAGTACCTAACAATTAACATGACCTAAACCACATAAACATCTTGCTCTTTAAGTTTTGAATAACGTAATCTAAAGAGTGATTAAGTGATACTTGAAACCCCTCCAGTCTATGTTCAACGGAATGGGAAATTTGTCTATAAGCTGGTATTTGCCTGAACTGCAAGGTCTACAATCTTGATACCATTCTTGAAAATTAGAAGTACACAAAGTGAGAGTTTGTAAGACTATGAAAGAATACATTCTAACAGTGTGATTGCACGATAAATCATAGACAATAATATGATTCAGTAAGAAGGCACACTAACTACGAGATTTCTTCAGAAAGCCGGAGTTTACAAGGAACTGAACTTACAAGAGTTGACAAAGACAATTGCATCTGACTATTTTTATTTTGGTTAAAAAACCTTATTTGTTAACTGATCACCAACATATGAGATCTCCAAATTTCATAGACTCATTTTCGGAACGACTCACCATTTAATCGCTAAATTTCCAGAATCCTTGGAAGCCCTAAAAAAGAAACAAGTACCATGACTCTTATTAACACTTGCGTAACAAAAAACTTCTGATAGCTCGATATAACCCCAAATGAATCATGCCATTGTAAGTGCCACATCCATCCCTTTCATCAATATTGACCAACGAATAGATGTTAATTGAACATAACTGGGTTAATCGCAATTAAAAACTGCGATATATGGTCCCATCCAGACTGTCAGTGGCCAGTAAATTGCTCCCATATCTCACCATTATGATATAACTCCTCCAAAGTTCCATTCTCCCATTTTTCAAACAAATTTTTCTAAGACTAAGATCCATAGCATACCGCAGGTGCAGAACAAGATTTATTAATTATAGTCGATATTACTTCATAAAAGTAAGCATGTGTGTTAGTGTTTTTTTTTTCAATTGCTACTCTTTAGGATCATCTGTCTATAGCTTCTTTAGCCTCACTTTGAGAAGCAATAATCAGTAAGTTTATTTACGAAATTTAAAATTATCACTTTTGAAGAAAATCCATTCTCTGTCCGGTTTTCAAGCCCAAAATCTTGTTCTACACGTTTAATATGCTATGCATCTCAGTTATGTTAGTGAAATTTAATTAGAAAAATGGGAGAATGGAAGCTTGGAGAAGCCTTACGCCAGTTTTAATGGCAAGATATTGGAGGATTAGGCCATTTTCTATCCACTGCCAGTGGTACAGGAGGGTTTTAAAGGAGGGGAGTGTATATTAAAAACTGCAATATATAGCTCTGTTATGAATTTAACGCTCGCTAGAAGGGATAGTCCGGATGGAGCTATATATCGCAGTTTTTAACTCCAATAAACCCGGTTATGTCCAGTAAAGTTTCGACTTCCCATTTTTGTGATTTAATTAGTTTTTGTATTATTTTAGTTCCGAACTCTTGGAGAAAGCCTAGAATCTAAACTGTTTTTGAATAAAAATCACTAAACATATAACGAACAGTATCATCACCAATAGTGCTAGTGAGAAATAAGCATTTCATCCTCCAAATCCAACACCCAACAAATCTGTCATTTTTATTCATTAAAGGTACAGTCAAAACATTCATTGCTTAGGTTAAAACACATGGAGAGGGTGTCAGCCATCTAGATTCTTTAAACCAGCTCTGGGGCATCCTTGAGAATAGACCATAAGAAAGTAGAAAGACAACGTACAGTTCAGGAAACCCATCATTGCTAAATGCCAAGTTATAGACTTAAAGAACAGATCATTCTTATAGCTGAAATATCTAATGGGTTATGAGAGAATCAGTAGTCATATGGGAATAGAATTCATGATTGACCTAAACATTGTTTCTCCTCATAACGTGGAAACTATTGCTTCTCAAACTGAGGCTAAAAAAGCACCAATCGAAAGTTGAAACTTCTAAACCACAGTGGAAATAAAGTGAAGCTTCTTTAATACTACATTGTTGAAGTGCAAAACTGATTGATTAGATGCAAGATATACTTTTCTTATACTCCATCAATATTTGAAAGCCACCGCCTTTTCTTAACAGAACATAACTTCCTAACGGTTTTTTAGTTGATAATAGCAATAGCGAAAATAGTTCTTCATTCTAGTAATGACCTCATCTAAACAAGAATCCCTAGTGAGATAAAAATAGAAAAGCTTTCACTCGCTTTACAGACAATTCTAATTGCCATTTTCGATCGACCGAGTAAGTAATATTTTTTTTTCAGTTGTGCATAGTTTAATTTTCCTCTAGGACCCTGAAAACTTTGATACTACTGAATACAAAAGTTAGCCACGAATTCACAATGAAAATGCATCAGAATGTGAAAGCATGTCTCAGCCATTCTTCATGTATTTTATATATCAATACAACAGCGTCTTATTTTACCCTAAGCTCAGTGATCATAGATACAACTCTTCTTTTAAAGAAATGAAAATCATGGATTCCACTCTTATAAAAGTTGCTTATTTACGTTATGATAATTAGTCATCGAAGTTATTAGCAATCAGTTGTCTGATAAACCAAAACATTTCAAGAGTAACACGACTGTCTACCACTTTACCATGACACAGACTGGAAGCCCATAGCAACAGCTGGATCGCAAAGCTCAATTGGCCAAAGATAAAGCACAATTAAGGAAAAGTTATTGGTATTATTTTCCCACAGCAACTTCCATGTTTCCTTACCTTTTCTTTTTTTAAAAAAGGTTGGAGGAATGGCAGGTCTATTTAAAAGGATACAAGGGCATGATGTAATGATCAATGAAATGAGACGACGACTACAAGAGATAAGGTTAAAATCCTACCAAGGCAGAAACTGCTAGGTGATTGATTTTCCCCCCATCCTCACAGATTTACCGGGTACATATGATGGGGGTAGCCGGTAAACAATCGAGATGCAGCATGAGCTAATAGGGACAACACTGGTTAGAACGAAAAGAAATAATTAAAGCTTGATTTTTCAACTCTTAGATTGGATAAGTATACAAGCTCATATTCAAGCTCAAGCACGAAATTTCATCAACAAAGGTCACACTTTATTAGAATTTAATCCAAATTAAGCAAGTTTGACAACAATTAACAGAACAGACTAGTAACCCTAAATCCTAATTTTCCAGCAGACGAGAATAAATCTCCCTCATTAGCATAAAAAACAAATGATAATATTAAAAGGGCAGCTGATTAAATTACCATACAACGACTAAGACGAAGAAGAAGAAGGAGAAGCAAGCATCTCCATCATTTTCTTGTCCCTCCTTTCCATTGCTACATCCCACATGTCATTCCCAATGTGCTTCGGCTGCAAACCATAACCCAAGAAAACGAATTGGGTGTCAAAAAAGAATGATAGAAAATACCCAAAAGGAAAAAAGATCAAATCTTGGATCTGGGTAATAAGGGGATTACCCTGCCATGAGCAGCTTTGTGGATGAAATACTGAGCATTACCCATTACGCAAAGAAACCCAGCTATGATTCCTAGTGGAAGAACAGCTTCTAACCACCTCAAACTCATCTTCCTTCGTTCCTTTTTTCTTCTCTCTCTCTCGTTGTTTTACCCTTTTATACAGATTTGATTGATTTGCAGAAGCCAATTCTCCAGAAAATGGATACTGCCATTCCCTTTTTGTTCAACAATCCTCTAAACTCTCACTAGTAAAACTGGGCCACAACTTGGTCCAGGCCCATTTTGTATCTGCTTGATAGGCCTAGTCTGGGCTCTCTTTAATTAATGAAAAAAGAGGAGTTTTCGTAACTAACCACTATGATAAACTTAATTATGTTTTATAGTTATAGTTTGCACATTTACGGACTATAGCTACAGTTTAAGCTATCTCATTTGTATAATTGGAGTACGTGTGCATAACTAAGTTATTTTTGTTTAAAGTTGAAATAACAAATTTATACAAACACAAACATCTAAACTTTAAACAATTATGCACATTATATTATACAAAAGCTATACAAATTCCAAATTATACAAATTCGAATCCCATCGTACGTAAGTATCACTGAATGTTGATCAGGAGTGGTAATAAACTAAAAATATAGCTATGATGAATAATTAACTAGTGTTGTAAATCCATTGTATATGTGGATGATCCATTAAAGTTATCCAACAATTAATTGGATTCATGTATTAGTGTTTCCAATGTGATAAGATATCAAGGTGATATGAACCTTGATGATAACTATGTAAAATTTCAAGGTGACCTTTGACTATGATATCTCAACACTATAAATAGAGATATCATTCACTATTGTATGACATACTTGAATAAGAAAATTCTCTCCTCTATCTCATACTTCTTGTCTTTTTCTTCTTATATTCTGAGCTTTCTTTACAACACGTTATCAGTACGAAATTGTTACTTGCAAAGAAATCCCCAGTTGTCAGTTGGATTCAAGATGAGTAATGGAGATGTATGCCTTCTTGATAGTGCTACAACGCATACAATATTAAAAGAAAAGAAATACTTTTCTAATTTGGTTATGAAAATGGCATATGTCAACACAATATCAAGTAGTACAAAATTAATTGAGGGCTCTGGAAGAGCGACCTTATTACTACCTGGAGGGACAATATTAAGCATTGCTAATGCATTATATTGTAGTAAGTCTCAAAAAAACTTATTAAGTTTCAAAGTTATTCGCCAAAATGGCTATCATATTGAGACGGCTAATGAAGGAAAGGTTGAATACCTTTACATTACTACAATTAATGTAGAGAAGAAAATTGTGCATGAAAAATTACCTGCATTTTCTTCTGGGTTGTACTATACAAGTATAAGTACAGTTGAATCACATGCCATAGTAAACAAAAGGTTTACTAATTTTAATGATTTTATCATTTGGCATGACCGGTTGGGCCATCCCGGATTTAATATGATGCGCAAAATCATTGAGAATTCACATGAGCACACCTTAAAGAGCCCAAATATCCTTCAATCAAAGGAATTCTCTTGTGCTGCTTGTTCTCAAGGAAAGTTTATCATTAAACCATCAACATTTAAGGTTGAAATTGAATCCTCTGCGTTTCTGGAACGTATACAGGGTGATATATGTGGATCAATTCAACCTGCATGTGGACCCTTTAAATATTATATGGTCTTTATAGATGCTTCTACAAGATGGTCACATGTGTGTTTATTATCAACTCGCAACATGGCTTTTGCGAGATTGATGGCTCAAATAATAAGATTGAAAGCACAATTTCCAGACTATACAATAAAGACAATCCGTCTAGATAATGCTGGTGAGTTTACATCTCAAGCATTTAATGATTATTGTATGTCTACTGGTATAACAGTTGAACATCCAGTTGCTCATGTTCACACTCAAAACGGTCTAGCAGAATCATTGATTAAACGTCTGCAATTGATAGCTAGACCATTACTAATGAGAACAAAGTTATCTGTGTCTATGTGGGGGTATGCTATTTTGCATGCAGCAGCACTTGTGCGCATAAGGCCTACCAATTATCATGAATTCTCCCCATTACAATTGACTTTTGGTCATGAACCAAACATTTCCCATCTTAGAGTTTTTGGATGTGTGGTGTATGTCCTAATTGCTCCACCACAACGCACAAAGATGGGGCCCCAAAGAAGGTCGGGGATATATGTTGGGTATGAATCTCCTTCAATCATAAAATATTTGGAGCCTATGATTGGAGATTTATTTAAGGAAAGATTTGCTGATTGTCATTTTGATGAATCAGTATACCCAACATTAGGGGGAGAACATAAGTCATTGGGAAAAGAGATAGATTGGAATTCATCATCTCTATCTCATCTGGATCCTCGAAAAACCAATGTGAGCAAGAAGTTCAAAGAATAATTTATTTGCAGAACATTGCAAATCAGCTACCAGATGCATTTACTAATCTTCCAAGGATTACTAAATCGCATATTCCAGCTGTTAATGCTCCAGTTCGAGTTGATATCCCGACAGGACAAATTGTTAAGGCAAATGAGTCTAGACCACATTTGAAGCGTGGTAGACCAATTGGTTCCAAGGATAAAAATCCTCAAAAAAGAAAAGGAATAAATGATCAAGATGATCATGGGTTGAAAGAAATTTCTCAAGATGAGACCCAAGTCATAACACATGATGATGAGGAGGTTCGAACTTCTGAAAATAATGAAATTTCAATAAATTATGTCTCGACGAGAAAGTTGTGGAACCGAAATAATGTTGTGATTGACAACATATTTGCCTATAATGTTGCTATTGAAATAATGCAACAAGATGAAGATTTTGAGCCAAAATCTGTTCACGAATGTAGACAAAGAAATGATTGGCCAAAATGGAAGGATGCAATTCAAGCTGAATTGGCTTCACTAGAAAAACGTGAAGTTTTTTGACCGTTAATCCGAACACCTGAGGTATCAAGCCAGTGGGGTACAAATGGGTTTTTGTACGGAAAAGAAATGAGAAAGGTGAAGTCATGAGATATAAGACCCGACTCGTTGCTCAAGGTTTTTCTCAAAGACCTGACATTGATTATATGGAGACATATTCTCCAGTGGTAGATGCAATCACCTTCAGATATCTCATAAATCTGGCAGTTCATGAAAAACTTGAAATGCGTCTAATGGACGTTGTCACAGCCTATCTATATGGCTCATTGGACCACAACATTTTCATGAAAATTCCTGAAGCATTCAAAGTGCCTGAAGCATACAAAGATTCAAGAGAAACTTGTTCAATAAAACTTCAGAAATCTCTGTATGGATTGAAACAATCAGGAAGGATGTGGTACAATCGTCTGAGTGAATATTTGTTAAAGAAAGGGTACAAAAATGACCTAATTTGTCCCTGCATTTTCATTAAATGGTCTGGGTCTGAATTTGTAATAATAGCTGTGTATGTTGATGATTTGAACATCATTGGCACTGGTAAAGAGCTTTTAGAAGCTGTTGAGTGTCTGAAAAAAGAATTTGAAATGAAAGATCTCGGCAAGACAAAATTTTGTCTTGGCCTACAGATTGAGAATTTGTCAAATAGAATACTTGTTCATCAATCAACGTACATAGAAAAGATACTAAAGCGTTTTTACATGGATAACTCACATCCATTGAGTACTCCAATGGTGGTAAGATCGCTTGACATCAATACAGATCCATTTCGACCTCAAGAGAATAATGAAGAGCTTCTTGGTGATGAAACTCCTTATCTTAGTGCGATCGGGGCACTAATGTACCTTGCTAACAATACTCGACCAGATATCTGTTTTGCAGTAAGTCTACTGGCAAGATTCAGTTCCTCCCCAACAAAAAGACATTGGAATGGTGTTAAACACATACTTCGATACTTCGAGGGACCATGGACATGGGTTTATTCTATTCCAATGAATCTAAATCAGAACTGATTGGTTACGCAGATGCAGGGTATTTATCAAATCCGCATAAAGCTCGATCACAAAACGGCTATTTGTTTACATGTGGAGACACGACAATATCTTGACGATCAATGAAGCAAATATTGGTAGCCACTTCTTCAAATCATGCAGAAATAATAGCCATCCATGAAGCAAGTCGAGAGTGCATCTGGTTGAGATCAATGACCCATCATATTCAGGAAATGTGTGGTTTTTCTTTGAAAAAGAATATACCAACTACAATGTACGAAGATAATGTTGCATGTATAGCTCAATTGAAAGGAGGATACATCAAAGGAGACCGGACAAAGCATATCTCACCAAAGTTCTTTTTCACGCATGATCTTCAACAAAATGGTGAGATAGAAGTTCAACAAATTCATTCAAGTGATAATCTTGCTGATTTATTCACTAAGGCATTGCCAACATCAACGTTTGAGAAGTTGATATACAAGATTGGAATGCGCCGTCTCCGAGATAAAGTAAAGTTTTCATCAGGGGGAGCGAAATACGCGTTGTACTCTTTTCCTTAACTATGGTTTTGTCCCAAGTTGGGTTTTCCTGGTAAGGTTTTTAACGAGGCAACATTCAAAGCGTATTATGAGATATGTGTACTCTTTTTCCTTCACTAGGCTTTTTCCCACTGGGTTTTTCCTAGTAAGGTTTTAACGAGGCACATAATCTATGGATATCCAAGGGGGAGTGTTGTAAATCCATTGTATATGTGGATGATCCATTAGAGTTATCCAACAATTAATTGGATTCATGTATTAGTGTTTCCAATGTGATAAGATATCAAGGTGATATGAACCTTGATGATAACTATGTAAAATTTCAAGGTGACCTTTGACTATGATATCTCAACACTATAAATAGAGATATCATTCACCATTGTATGACATACTTGAATAAGAAAATTCTCTCCTCTATCTCATACTTCTTGTCTTTTTCTTCTTATATTCTGAGCTTTCTTTACAACAACTAGTACTTTATATGTTTGTTTAATCATGTGATTTCACTACTTTTTAGATGAAATTTGTTGAAAATGATTTATTTAGTTTTATTTTATTATAAAAGTAAAAAAAAAAAAATTTAAAAAAAATTCAGGGGGGGGGTCCAGGGTAGGGTGAAAAAAAATTGAAGTTAAAAATATATTTTTAACAAACTTAATATTTTTGAAGAGTTGGGGTAGGGGTGGGGGGACAATGGCTGGGGTGGGTTGGGTTTGGGTAAAGTTGAAAATATTTTTTTATAACAAACTTAATTTATTTTTTTTTGGGGGGGGGGGGGATTTTGAAGTTGAAAACATTTTTTTAAAAATAAACTTAAATTCTTATATTTTTTGGGGTGGGGGGTGAGGGGGCTGGTGTGGGGGTGGGTTGGGGGGGATTGAGCGTAGGGGTGAAAAAATGAAATTTTGAAGTTCAAAATATTTTTTAAAAATAAATTTTAATTTTTTTGGGGAAGTGTGGGGTGGAGGTCGAGAGTTGAAATATTAATAGGAACCTATATATGAAAGTTTTGAAAAATCGCTTCTAAAACTTGGTAACATAAGGTTTTTTGAAAATTTAGAGAAAATTTGCAACACCCATATTTGACCCGTAGTTTACTTATAATATACTCATATTTTAATGGGTAAAATGTGGGTATAATCCCAAATATTATCCACATTTAAAATCACTCTTTCAACCCATATTTGAAGGGCTATTTGGGCGGGTTAGTGAGAAATGAGCTTAAATTGTCAGCACTAGGGATGACATATAAAATGAAGCGGAGGGGGTATATTATTATGAGATATCCAATAATATTTTGTCCAGTTTATAAATATCAATGTATTGATAATTATCGTTTTGCCTACTTTGCTATTAAGTACCGTTCATTTTTAAATGCTTAGATGACTTATATAAATAAGGATGATTGGTAAAAGTACCCTATCGTTTCCAGTTTCATAATATATATGTCAAGTCAATACTGAATAACTATTGTTGAACAGAGACTGTATAACATAAGCAAAGAAATAAACTTGAAATGACCAAATTTATTGAGAAATCATAAACAACACTTAACATACAAATGTTGTATCCTTATTCTCCTTTTCATCCATTGTATCACTAAGTGTTCTTCTCTTAGTTTCTGGCAAAAACACAACAAAACAACCACGTATAGCTATGATTAATCCAAACACACCAAAACAAAGCCACTCGTTGTTCCTACCAACCGCGATTAGCATTGGACTCAAGGCTCCTCCGAGAACCATAGCTTGTCTTACCATTGCCACAACTGAGTTCCTCACACATGTAGGGAAAGTTCCAATATGTAGATCAATAGAATGCTAAACGTTATACACGCGCTAAAATATGATATCAATTCAACATCAATTTATAATCGTTTAAATCTTCCTCAATCAATTATAACACAAGTTATGCTAACAATTCCACTTAGCATAGCAAATCCTAATAGTGAACATTTTCTATTAAGCTTCCCTATAAACAAGAGAATCAAAATAGAACATGGCAATTCAGATAATGCGTTTATTGTAATGCTTATGTAGAGATTGAAATCTAAACATCCAACGCCTAATGGCATACCATAGTAAGTCATGCCAATCAAATCCAACACACATTACTGCCACTAATCGACGAAATGACCAATTTCTCTCCATTAACATCTTGATAGCTGAATATAAATTGATCATGTTGTTGTTGTTGTGGACTAATTCTTGACTTTCTAATTCCATGAATGATCCGGAAAAGCTTAAGGTTTAAACTACTTCTTGTTGCTGGAGGTGCAATGCTTTTCAAAGTTTGAACAAATCCTTCTTTCTTTCCTTTGATATAAAGCCATCAAGGTGATTCATTAACTACAAAATGCACTAAGAATGAGTATATATATAATTGTAGGTAAAGAAGTCCAAAGATAAAGAATTCGCCACGAAGATCCTCTGTTTATATAAGCCAAAATTGGTAAAGAAACAAACCCTGTTGTGAAACAGAGGAAACCAATGACTCCAACTTGGCCATGTCAATGCCTTCCCACGAGCTCTGTGGACAAGACAAGTGCACAAGTTCCAATTGTAGATCTTCCGAATTCAGAAAGAAACCTTAATAATGAATACGTCCATATGTTGGTGGAATAAGCAGTGATTTCTCCAGTAATAAACATTAGAAGACATGACAAAATCAGGTTGTTTTTTCGACCTAGCGAGGAGCCAGTTAATTGGGGAGAGTACAAAAGTTATTGTCAAAGAATGAAGAAGAGTTATTACATGATATGCAATGCCACGAAGATTGTGCGTCAGTGAAAACACTAATAAAAGTTTGTTGAGCATCAAAGAACCAAGCAAGAGAAACAAAAATGGCTTGTAAAAATTGTGCCTAGCCAAATTCACCTATGCAACTTTCTATTGTTTCATCCGGAGATGATCCTGCTTTTCTCTTCAACTTTCCATTACTTAGGAATGGATCTGTTTGGTTACCCATTTTGTTATTGTTAAATTTGACAAGATTCAAAAATGGATTAATGAGAAGATATGGTAGTTAGGAGGATAATTCTTCATTGGTATAAAAGTCAAGATAGCAACTTTTGTAGGTGAATTTAGGTGAACCATAAATTGATTTCACAAGGTAAATGTTGACATTTTGACATATTGTGATGTCATGGATGACATCAATAGGAAGAATTCACTCCTATAAATAGGTAGCTCATAATTCATTTGTAACACACCTCTCACTTGCCTTCTCATCTCCTAAGGCATTTGTTCTTCTTTCTCTCTTGTAGTATTTCACTTGTACTCTTTTGGAGTGAAATAAATATTGGTTGGTTGTGTCCGAGGAGTAGGCAAAAGAAAACAAAAGTTTGCCGAACCTCGTTAATTCTTGGTGTTCTTTCTCTTGTTGTCTCATTTACTATTTATTAGCTACCTTTAGATATAGTAGTTGTGATTCCATCACTCTCTATATATTCGGCTTCCGCAACAATTGGTATCAGAGCCAAGGTATTATCTGAGTATGCTCTGTAGTTGCAGCATAGTCTGAACTTCCACATCAGAAAGAGATTTACTTTGGTCTTTGAATTGTTTGCTAGTAAATAATATTTGTAGTAAAATGGGAGACAAGAAAAATGATGAGTCCACATCAAGTGTCAATAATACGTCATCATTGGCATCTTCGCTTATGACAAGGATTGTGTCAAATACGAAATTTGCAGTTGAAATTTTTGACGGGTCAGGACATTTTGGAATGTGGCAAGGCGAGTTCCTTGATGTTCTTTTCCAACAAGGGCTAGATATTGCCATTGAAGAAAAGAAACCAGACGGTGTAGGAGAAGAAGATTGGAAGATTATCAACTGTGTTGCTTGCGGTACCATTCGATCTTACCTTACAAGAGAACAAAAGTATCCATACACGAAGGAAACATCTGCAAATAAATTATGGAATTCACTGGAGGAGAAATTCTTGAAGAAAAACAGTCAAAATAAACTTTACATGAAAAGAAGACTGTTACGCTTCACTTTTGTTCCCGGTAACACAATGAATGATCATATCACCAGCTTTAATAAGTTGGCGACAGATTTGCGAAATATGGACGTGATTTTTACGGATGGAGATATGGCCTTAATGTTGTTAAGTTCACTTCCCGATGAGTTTGAGCATCTTGAAACGACTCTACTGCATGGGAATGATGAAGTATCTCTCAAAGAAGTTTGTTCTGCCTTATACAGTTATGAACAAAGAAAGAGAGAAAAACAAAAAGGCGGAGAAGCAGAAGCACTAGTTGCGAGAGGTCGTTCTCAAAATAATATGAGAACGAAGAAAGGCAGATCCAAGTCAAGATCGAGACTCAGCAAAGATGAATGTGCCTTTTGCCGAGAAAAAAGGCATTGGAAGAAAGACTGCCTAAAGTTGAATAGCAAAGCCAAACCAAATAATGGGAAGGCTGTCATGAATTCAAATGTGGCTGATTGTGATGATTCCGATTACTCACTAGTTACAACAGATCCATCCAAATCATCTGATGTATGGTTGATGGATTCAGCTTGTAGTTATCATATGTGTCCCAATCGGGACTGGTTTATTGATTTACAAGAAGGAGAATGTGGAGTTATTCATACCGCAAACAATAATCCTCTTACCGCATATGGTGTTGGTTCAATTCGATTAAGGAACCACGATGGATTAAGTAGAACATTAACAGATGTTCGATATGTACCAAATTTGAAGAAAAATCTCATTTCTGTAGGAGCCCTAGAATCAAAGGGGTTCAAAGTCATTGCAGATAATGGAGTGATGAGAATATGCTCTGGTGCACTGGTGGTAATGAAGGCAATTCGAAGAAATAATAACATGTACCACTATCAAGGTAGTACAGTTATTGGGACAGCGGCAACAACACCCAATGACGAGAAGGAGGCAGAAATGACCAAGCTGTGGCATATGCGCTTGGGGCATGCTGGAGGGAAATCCTTGAAAACTTTATCAGATCAAGGATTGCTAAAAGGAGTAAAAACTTGCAACTTGGAGTTTTGTGAGCATTGTATCAAGGGAAAGCAAACAAGGGTTAAATTTGGAACAACTATCCATAATACTAAAGGTATTTTGGATTATGTTCATTCGGATGTTTGGGGTGCTTCCAAAACACCTTCATTAGGTGGGAAACACTATTTTGTAACCTTTGTTGATGACTTTTCTCGAAGATTGTGGGTGTATACGATGAAAACAAAAGATGAAGTATTGGGAATTTTTCTCAAATGGAAGGCGATGATAGAAACTCAAAGTGGCAGAAAGATCAAGTGTCTTCGCACAGACAATGGTGGCGAATACAAAAATGATCTTTTTCAGAAAATTTGTGAGGAAAATGGCATCGTTAGACATTTCACCGTAAGAAATACACCACAACAGAATGGAGTGGCAGAACGCATGAACCGAACTTTGCTGGAGAAAGTTCGATGTATGTTGTCCAATGCTGGCTTGGGCAAAGAATTTTGGGCTGAGGCAATAACATATGCGTGTCACCTAATTAATCGTCTACCATCTGCTGCTATTGGTGGGAAGACACCATTTGAAAAATGGTATGGAAAACCTGCTGTAGATTATGGTTCTTTATATGTATTTGGCTCAATTGCATATTATCATGTAAGAGAGTCAAAATTGGACCCAAGAGCAAAGAAAGCTTTATTTATGGGAATTACTTCTGGAGTCAAACGATACCGTTTATGGTGTCCAGAGACAAGAAAAGTTATTTTCAGCAGGGATGTTACCTTTGATGAATCTGCCTTGACAAATAAGGTAACACTTGAAGAAGCCAAACAAATTGATGGTGCTTCAAAGCAGGTGGAGTTTGAGGGAAAGATAATTCTCCCAAAACAGGGATCAAACGAGGAAACAACAGAAAATTTTCCTCTTGAAGGAGAGTCAGTCGAAGAGGAGGTTCCATCTCAAGAACCTCAACCACAACTTGAATCAATAGCAACCGGCAAGCCAAAAAGGACAATAAGAAAACCTGCTCGACTCATAGATATGGTGGCTTGTGCGGACTCAATTGCAGCTGATGACATTCCTACCACTTATAAAGACGCAGTCCAAAGTTCAGAAGAAGATAAGTGGAGAATTGCCATGGATGAAGAAATGCAGTCTCTTCATCAGAATCATACATGGAAATTGACCAATCTCCGAGAGGGCAAGAAAGCAATTGGGTGCAAATGGGTATTTGCAAAGAAAGAAGGATTTCTTAACCAAGAAGATGTTCGCTACAAAGCAAGATTGGTGGCCAAAGGATATGCTCAAAAGGAGGGAATTGATTATAGTGAGGTGTTTTCTCCAGTTGTGAAACACTCCTCCATTAGAGTTTTGTTGGCTTTGGTAGCATAGTTAAATTTGGAACTAGTTCACTTGGATGTAAAAACTGCATTTTTACATGGAGACTTGGAAGAGGAAATCTACATGACTCAGCCAGAAGGATTCAAAGTTGATGGAAAAGAAAATATGGTGTGCAAACTTGAAAAATCATTGTACGGATTGAAACAATCTTCTAGACAATGGTACAAACGATTTGACAAGTTTATGTTGCAGCAAAGGTACATAAGAAGCAAATACGATCATTGTGTGTATTTGCGCAAGCTTGAAGATAATTCCTTTATATACCTTCTCTTATATGTTGATGATATGTTGATAGCTTCTAAGAGTCAAGAGGAAATTGAGAAGCTAAAGATTCAACTTAGAAAGGAGTTTGAGATGAAGGATTTGGGTGAGGCAAAGAAGATTCTTGGCATGGAGATAAAAAGAGATAGACATTCAAAGAAACTCTATTTATCTCAAAAGGAATATTTGAAGAGAGTACTAAAGTGATTCGGTATGAATAAAAAAACGAAGTCGGTTAGCACTCCGCTTGCTCCCCATTTTAAGCTTAGTGATTCTATGTCACCTAATAATGAAGTTGAACGAGAATATATGTCAAGAGTACCATACGCTAATGCTATTGGTAGCTTGATGTATGCAATGGTTTGCACAAGGCCAGATATTTCACACGCTGTTGGAGTTATAAGCAGGTACATGCACAATCCTGGAAAGGATCATTGGCAGGCTGTAAAATGGATTCTACGGTATATTCATAATACTGTAGATGTTGGTTTGATTTTCGAGCAGAAAGATAGTCAATATCTTGTTGGATATTGTGACTCAGATTATGCAGGTGATTTGGACAAACGAAGATCAACTACTGGTTATGTTTTCACTATTGCAAATGCACCAGTTAGTTGGAAGTCTACTTTGCAGTCAGCAGTTGCTTTGTCTACCACTGAGGCAGAGTACATGGCAATTACAGAGGCTGCGAAGGAAGCAATTTGGCTTCGAGGATTGCTTAGAGAGCTTGGTATTGGACAAGAAGAAATCACAATATTTTGTGATAGTCAGAGTGCTATTCAATTAGCAAAGAACCAAGTTTATCATGCAAGGACGAAGCACATTGACGTCCGATATCATTTCATACGAGAAATCATAGAAGATGGTGGAGTCATAATGCAGAAAATTCATACTACAGATAATCCTGCCGATATGTTGACAAAAGTGGTGACTGCAGTCAAGTTTCAACATTGTTTGAACTTGATCAACATTGTTGAACATTGAAGATTAGGGTTGAAGACACAATCAAAATTGTTGTTGAGAGAAGGTTGAAAATGGAGAATCTTGCCAAGGTGGAGATTTGTTAAATTTGACAAGATTCAAAAATGGATTAATGAGAAGATATGGTAGTTAGGAGGATAATTCTTCATTGGTATAAAAGTCAAGATAGCAACTTTTGTAGGTGAAATTTAGGTGAACCATAAATTGATTTCACAAGGTAAATGTTGACATTTTGACATATTGTGATATCATGGATGACATCAATAGGAAGAATTCACTCCTATAAATAGGTAGCTCATAATTCATTTGTAACACACCTCTCACTTGCCTTCTCATCTCCTAAGACATTTGTTCTTCTTTCTCTCTTGTAGTATTTCACTTGTACTCTTTTGGAGTGAAATAAATATTGGTTGGTTGTGTCCGAGGAGTAGGCAAAAGAAAACAAAAGTTTGCCGAACCTCGTTAATTCTTGGTGTTCTTTCTCTTGTTGTCTCATTTACTATTTATTAGCTACCTTTAGATATAGTAGTTGTGATTCCATCACTCTCTATATATTCGGCTTCCGCAACAGTTATTTGTTTAATATGTATTTAACTGATGAAAGTATATGAAAAAGTATGTGTGGGAATGTCTATGTATATATATGGAAAAAATATCTATATAAGGAGCTTTTTGTGACGATCCACCACGTTATCATGTCATATATAAACGCCACATAAGCATCACATAGTCCTTAATGGAATATCTTAGAGAAATATGGAGTATTTTCTTGGAAGACCTTACAATTTCATAGATTTACATGAAAAGTCCTTAGAATAAGATATGTAGAGTATCATAGTATGGAGGTTTATTTGTAAATATGTAGGGAATGTAGGCGTCCACTATCAATCAATGGACCAGGTCCATTGACACAACAAGAACAGTGCAAAAGATTAAACAATATGACAAACACAACACAAGCAGTTTACGTGGAAACCTCCTTGCTCAAGGGAGTAAAACCACGACGTGTCACACAGGATTTTCAATCGTTTTCACTAATTTTCACAAGCAAAAGTGAAACCCGATTACAACAACGTGAGAAAAAACTATTAATCTCACAACCAAGCAATAACTCTACTGCTTGAAGAGCCTAAGCAGATTTTACTCTGCCCACTAAGCTATCACCACTAGACAACTTAGGATTCAACTAAGCAACACACAGGTTGCCTACTAAATCACCACACTCCGAATGACTTAGGATTTTTACTAAGCAACACACAAGGTTACCCACTAAATTAGTTTGACTCAACTAACTTAGACTTTTCAACAAACCAATAATCTGAATCCTTTATAGATTAGGAACAGATTTACAATGTGAGCATGAAAGAAATAATCCTAAGACAATTAGGTAGCTTGCAGCTCTATCAGGTCCATGTTGCTCTTAGGATGATTCTTCTTGTAGATGACCTTTGCTTTTTGAGTTTTTGAATTTTCTGAAATCCAAAACTTTGTTTGCTAAAACTTGTGTTTGTGTTGTTGGAGAAGAGACTATATTCAAATGGATACAAACCCTTGGGACGAGGCTATTGGCTGAGAGCCTGATGTCATGAAAAACTGTGCACCAACTCCTCAGAGTTGGCAGCTTTTGACAGCTGTCGTTTCGTCCTTTTCTCGTGCCCAGACTTCTCGGGACCAGGTCCCTTGCTGCGTTCTTTGATGCTTGAGTTCTTGACAAAGACTTGTTGCTCTCTTTCTCTTCTTGAATGAATGAACTTAATATGTTGTTTGTCATGTTGAAAGTATCAACAATAAAGAGTTATTAACCGTTGGACAAACAACCTCTTCCATTCTGATAAGTTCAGTACGCTGGCGCCTCACCTACCACTGACAGGACAGTTTTACAGCTGTACACCATTATATATAAGTGTGAAATCTGTATATATACCCAAATTTTTATTAGTTGCAGATAGCACATGTATATGTTAGTTGTGATAGGCTTGTTAATTGTATATGTACACATATATATAACTGTAATCTGTAATTTGTAATTTGTCTTAGATGTGAAAAATGTATATATATGCAGACACATAAAATGTTTTATTAGCTACAAATCGTATAAATATGTGTTATTTGTGCTGGTCTTGTCAATTGTATATGTATAGGTATATATAAGTAAAATTTATATATGAATAAAATTATGTATTATCTGTAATTTGTATATGTATATGTCCTTTATGTTAGGAATGTCAAAACTTCAAATCTATATTCAAATATCGAACAACAATTTCCGCCCAAAATATTCTTCTTCCAGATCTTTTGTATAATTCAAAATGGCGAACTGAATTGAATACAATACGAACTTTCCAATCATATGTATTTGAATCTAATTTGTCACAATATACAATATATTTGAATTGTCACTAAAGAAGAAACTATCGTTATCTACAATCGAAATTAAATTTCTAGAATGTAATTAACCAAATTTGAGTTTCAAAACTCCCAATATACATCAATTTTGTTTTTAAAAAAATGAAAATCAAAACTATTTCAAGCAGTAAATATTTTTACGTGTGTTGATTTCTAATCTCTACTGTTTGTATTACTCTAGATTAGTCGATTTGATGAACTCACTAACAATGTAATGTTCGTGAGTTATGAGATTATTTTCTTTATCAGTAACAAAAATTAGCGTCTTTATAGTTAATTTGTGTTTAAAATAAAAGTATATACAAATAGATAATATTTGACGATTTATACAAATCAAAGATTCCATAATAAACATAATATAGCTATAAAGCACAAATAACAAAAATATAGCTACACATCATTGATATACCTAAAATTTTCTCATTTATTATGAATCATAGATCTGTAGTGTATTATCTATCTTTAATGTTAGTCGGATAAATTTAGCCAATATTCACCTAACTACATATTTTGAATATAATAAAATAGAACATTAAATCTTAATGTCTCAGTCTCACATTTGATGTTAAGACGAAAGATAATAATTTTATATGAAAATATTTTTCATATATTGGCAACTGAATGAGTAATTTGATTGATATACGTGAAATCAGAAAATAATTATCAAAGATAAAGCTATGTCATAGATATATCTAATTCATGTTAGCATATACTTTTTGGCTAAAATCATCTTTCAAATCTAATGTACATCTTTATATTATATCTAAGTGAGAAAAATATTCTTATACTATAAAAAAATAACAAGAATCATCCTTCAGCCTATTTTTATTAAGAAACGGATTAAACCAATAAAAAAATATATTATTTTTAATTTGATCATGTCTTGGCCACGACGAAAAGATCAAACTTACCTAAAAAGAATAAGGATACGGATAGGAAATGAATCTTGAATTTAAATTTCGTGTGTTGTTAGTTTATAGAGTATGTTTTTTTGGTAAATTGACTTGTACGAATACATTAATTTTGAAATATTCATACAGTAGATTCCGAATGTTAGAAAGATAATGTAAAAAATAATTTCAAATATATTACATCCAACTACTAGAGATTTTCTTTAATAAAATATTGAGGGGTATATACTATATATGCTATGTTCACATTTTATATAATGTACAGAAATGCTGAAAATTTAGTGAAATTACGTAGGTGTTTAGCTATTAAAATAAAAAAAATTACTTTATTTGAAAATTTTGAAGTTGGAGTGGCATTTAATTTTCCAAAGAATATTTAGAATTTGAATATATTTTTTCTGAATATAATTTAAACCCACAATTTCGAAAATTTTAAAAAAAATCACCTAACCTTAGTAGATTGACCATGTGTACGTATATTCATTCAACTTGACACATTTTTTGTTGGGGCGTGAGTTTCTTAAAAAAAATGGGAAAATGCACAAGTATCCCCTCAACCTATGCTCGAAATCTCAAAGACACACTTATACTATACTAAAGTCCTATTACCCCATGAACTTATTTTATTAGTAATTTTCTACCCCTTTTCGACCTACGTGGCACTAGCTCAAAAAAAAGTCAATCAGCGTTAGACCCACAAGATAGTGTCACGTAAGCCAAAAAAGGGTAGAAAATTATTTAAAAAATAAGTTCAGGGAGGTAATAGGACCTTAATATAGTATTAGTGTGTCTCTGAGATTTTGGCCATAGGTTGAGGGGTACTTGTGCATTATCCCAAAAAAATAGACAAAAGGATGAATCTTGCAACTTTTTGGATAGTTCCGAATTTTTTTTTTTCACTTATATACACAAGAATATATTTTAGATTTTGATCATACTCCGAGAATGATTTTAGCCAAAAAATCTACACTTTAACCAAGAATGATAAAAGTTGTTACCTCCAGAAATCCTTTGCCCGAGGCCATATACTATCAAAAAATTGAAATATTCGTATCGATTAATCCAAAAGCAAACTTAAAAGTTGATCTAACCTGATCCAATCCAAACCAATCCAAACCAATAGATTTGGATTCAAATAGAAAGTTTCATATTCAATTTGAAATGTCCAAATAAATATGACTCTATTTCGTTTTTTTTTTTTTAAATAAAATAAAATATAAGTCATATGTGTGAAGTATCTTTAAATTGAAGATCCAATCGATGCACGTTAACCAATTGATCAGTTGATTTTTTAATTACCAATACTTAAAATAAACAAAGTTGCTAATTTTAATTACCAATTTCATTAATTAAGTTGATTTTTTCTCTAAGAATCTTCAGTAATTTCCCTGCACCTTCTTTAAGAATAAAGTCCTTTCTATTTTGGAAAATAATATATCCCTCCGTTCACTATTAATTGTCATACTTTTCATTTTAGAGTCAAATTTTAAATTTTTTATTAATATTTTAAAATATATTTTTTAATCATATTGATATGTAAAAGATTGCAATGTATAGTACTTTTCATATAATTTTTAAATATCTAAATTTTTTGTTTATTAAAATCAAATTAATGCAATAATTTAACTTTAAAAATAAGTCAAATCAATTTTTGAAAAATCCACCATGACAAATAAAAATGGACGGAGAGAGTATATCCTTTCTACGGTTGATTATGTAGGAATGTATTGTCTCTCCTTAATTACTTGTTTATTTCTTTTAGTTGTTGTTAATTACTTGTCTAATTTGACAAATAAAGAAAAGTTAATTATTTTACTTATTATATCCTTAATTAATTACTTTGAAAAAAATAAAAAAAAAATAAAAACATTAAGTTTTAATTCATCTACTTCATAATTAATACGAGTAAAATGATTATTCTATTATGTCAATAATTATTTCCTTAATAAATGTGCTAATTTTAAAATGAAAAAGTACTTAGGGACAAACAGAGTATATAATAATTAAACGCTTATACAAATTAAATAGTGTAAAGTAAAAGAGAGTGAAAATCATTTTAATCCCCTAATTATGCTTTAAAATCAAACTCTCTCCTTTGGATCCGGCTCCTCTCCATTTCTCTTCTCTCCATTTTCCCCAAGTTTCTGTTTGAATTAATGACACATGTCATAGATTAAAATAAATGGTTAAGATTTAATTTTTCAAAATAAACCTCTAACCATGATTTAGTTAATAAATATATTATATATCAAGTATCAAAATTATTATAATCTCACAATCTTAGCAACATATTATTTTGTCCATATTATTTATGTAAAAAAGTTTTCTTCCTATTATTTTTTTTACGTAGGATTTTTATTTTATTTTTCTTTTATATAATATTTTTATTGTAAAAGGTATATTGGTCCGTGATTAATAAATTACCTAGAGATAATCAAACCATTTTGACAAATTAATTTTAATTTCATAATAAGATTAAGAATACGGTGATATCAGTACATACGGTAGGTTAATTATAGTTTTCATACTTCTATTCAGTTAATTATTCTTCTAATTAGATAAAAAAATATTATATAAAAGAAAAAAAAGATCCTACGTAAAAAGAAATAATAAAAAGAAAACTTTTTTTGCCTATACTTTTGACAAAATAATATGTTGCTAAGATTGTGAGATTATAATAATTTTGATACTTGATATAGAATATATTTATTAACTAAATCATGGTTAAAGGTTTACTTTGAAAAATTAAATCTTAATCATTAACCTATAACATGTATCATTAATCCAAATAAGAACTTAAGAAAAAAATAAAAATAAAGAGGAGCCGAATCCCTCTCCTTCAAATTTGAACGAATATAATATTGTCTCCTCTATTTAATGCGATGTCTATTTTACTCTTGATTTTTTGAATCACAATCTATGTAATACCTTTTTATATCATACAAATATTTGATTTTTTAGACTTGGTATTGACCTATAGTTTAAATATTTTTCAGTATTTTTTTAATTTTGAAAATAATATTTATTTTTCTATAGATTAATTTATTACATACATTTTTTTAAAAAGGTATCACAATCTTAAAGAAATAAAAAAAATTGATAATATAAGAATAGAATAAATATTTTTAAAAATAAATCGACATGTATCCGAATAATGTCTATTTTTCAAAATTGAAGTAGAGAGTTGTTACTTAAATTCTAATGTATCGTATAATTTAAATTTATGTTAAGTAACAATAAAAAGACCCATTTTATGATATGATCGCATGATTATCTTAATATTTTCTTTTTAATTTGCCTTTATTCATTATTTAATAATTATATTTCATCTTTTATCTACCTTTTCATTATAGTTCTATCGACTGTATTTATTAAAACAATGCAGTATGATACGATATAACACAATACATTACAATACAATATATGAAGAAATAATAGGTAACAACCATTCAAACAAAGTGTTAGGGTTGCAAGAACTTAGTTAATACTAGTGTTTAACATTTTTAGCCACTTGTAATATTATTTTAGTTGTTAATTTAGGGTTGTTTTTTTTTGTTAGAATTGTTAATCTAGGTGAAAATCAAAATCTATATATTATCCCCACTTGGTAACTAATTAGCATGCCATTAATTTGGGAATCTATACTAATTAAATAGGTGCTCATCACCTAGACTTGATCCTCCTCTTTAATCCTTAATAAAGTTCAACTTGGTAAAACTAATTTAATTAAAGACAAGTTGTAAATTAATAGGGAGAATTATATTGAAAGAGAGGCCTATAAATTCATGGCCCTTCTTGAAACAAAAATATCACACTTCAATAATAACACATAGTAATATTTCTTTCATAACACATAATATTGTTGCCATGGCTCGCAATTATGCTTTCTATTTCACTTTTGCACTCTTGGTGATATCTGGTATCTTCTTCATTTTAATTTATTTATCTTATCTTATTATTTTTTAAATGAGTATCTCTTTTATATACATTCAATAGCTTTTTAATTCAATATTATATCGATCTAATAAAAAAATTAAAAGGTAATATATGAGTTACTCAGTAATAATTTTAGTTCAAATATTTGTATTAATTAAGAAATTCTTTAAATACATATGTATCCAATAACTGACACATGATATTGCTACCGTAAAACCTATTTAGAACTCATAAAGTTCAAAATGTTCACTTCACCTTATATTAACATTTCACATGATATATTTGTGGCACAATACTATAAAGAAAAATATTTTTGTAAGTACATTATGTATTTTTGTAGTATAAGTCTACAAGATTTTTTTAAAAAAAATAAATCTTACTTTTGAGTTTTTCTTATACCAATTAAACATCTCTATGTAAGATTTTATTGCATATATTCAAACAACAATGATATTTAAAGTTGCTTAAAATTCTGAAAAAGATGTTATTACACTCGTCTTTTCAATTTTCTAAAAATGCACTTCTTTTAAAGGGCTTGACACATTACATAATAAAAATAATTTTAGCGGCGATTAATTAGCAATCACCGTTAAATATGTATTTTTAACGGCAATTAGCATATTTTGTATATGTCTCTAAAGGCTTTAACGACATTGGATCTGATGTCATTTAACTAATGCCGGTAAGATTTTAGCACTCTTTATAATGTGTCTATTTATTGCCGTTAAAAATTATTTTTATTATAGTGACATGACATTTTTTTGCAAAATTCAAATCGGAACCACATGTACAGATGCTATTAACTATTATACTCTATAATATATTGATTTTAACACTTAGATATGTTTTTTTTTTTTTTTGTATGGATTATAGTTTACTTGGCTCATTCACCAAAAGTGAAAATCCTTGCTGTGAGAGACTTGGCAGAACTCAAATCAAAACTAACTGGCCAAAGCTTGCAAGGTGGTTGTGGTGGATATTGTCGAGTGAATAGTGACTGCTATGATAGATACTGCAAATATTGTTACTACGATGTTATTAATCATACCTATGGTTGTGGCTAAAAAAATAATTGATGTATGACCAATATTACATACAATATGGTCAATTATTTGTGTTTTTCTTTTTTCTGTTTGAACTTCCTTCGTTGAAAAATTAAATAAAAGGACTGATTGAGTTTTAGTTCTAGTTCTAGCTAAATCAGGATTATCATAATATCGAATGTAACGGCAAGTTGGGTTGTGTTGCCCTACAAATGTTGTTGTAGTATTTGTACTTTCAAATTTTAATAAAACTTTATCATTTTGATTATCAAGATCTAGGCTGGGCTTATATAATATGTATCATGTACTTGTTCCCAAATAAATGATACGACAAATTAATAAATGGAAAAATTACATAAATTAATACATTTTAAAAAATAATTACTGATTTTAGCGATACTTTTTGTTTATTACCATTTATAGCAATGCTTTGTTAAATTTGTAATATGTATTAAAAGTGAATTATGTATGCAATATATATGAATTATAATTTTTTTTTGAAATATATCATGTTTATTTGGTAAAAAATTGTCACATTGTATTATAAGTGTATTAAAATGTGTGATAAATGTATTATTCATGATTAAAATTTGTATTATACATGAATAATAAACTGTTCTTTGTAATATGTATTAAACTTGTATTATAAATGAATTAAAAGTGATCAAGTGAAAAAAATAATATTATTGCTATAAATGGTAAATATTCTTTTATTATAGTATATTTATGTAAGTTTCCCATAATAAATTACACCAATTTTTTTTTATATATAAAAAAACTTACTTCATTATAAGATTATACGTATCAATATCAAATTAGATTTGTATAGCTAGGGTGATACTTTGGTTTGATGGCAGATATGACAGATAGGACATGAGTCAGTTAATCGGGGCATAGCTATATATTATAGTCAAGATGTCCAATTGTATAGCCTAGTGATTTTTGACGCTCTTAAAAGAGAGCTAAGCTTTCTTTTCCTTTTTTTTAACATCCTTTGTAAAATAAAGAGAAAATGCATAAATAACCTCTCAATGTATATTCAAAATCTCAAAGACACATTATATTATACTAAGGTCATATTATCGGTGGCGGAGCCAGAAATTTCTCAAAGGGTGTCCAAAAATAGCAATTTGTTATGTTAAGGGTGTCCAAAATAGGTTATTTAATCATTTCATATATCATTTTACTTGCATATATGTTAATTTTTTTTCTAAAAAGGGTGTCCAATGACATAATATGGCTACGCCGCTGTCTATTACCCATGAGCTTATTTTTTATAGATATTTTTCTCTTCTTTTTGGTCTACGTGACACTATCTTTTGGACCCAACGCGTTGACTTAAGCTAGTGTTATGTAAGCTGAAAAGTGATGAAAAATTATTTATTAAATAAGTTCATATTGTTTTATCAAAAAATGATTTTCGAAAAGAGTTTGTTTTATTTTTAGAGTTATTTCCGACTTTTTCGGAGTCGCCACTTAATTTTGAGAAAATTAAGAAAACTCATTCTCAAAACAACTTAAACAGAAAAATCGTTTTGAAAATATTAAAAGGGTTCGGGATTCCTATTAGCGTCTTAGGAAGGTGTTTAAAGCACCTAAGACGCTCCGCTAACTACGGTTTTCCGACGATTAACTTATTTGACTATTTATATTTAACTTTTGCGAATCTTTGAACTTCTTAAGATTTTTATCTAGGCAAACTTCACAAGTTTTTGAAATATTTATCTTGCAAATTTTCATTTAAGGTTAGAGCTCTTTAAATTCCAACAAACTTGCGAAATATTATTGTTTTAAGACTTCGTTAAAGTTAAACTTTTTAAAACCTTAACTCTAAGCCAACTTTCAAATTTAAACATCTATTGCTTTAAAGTTTCAATTTTCAATTTTTAACTTAGATAAAACAAAAGGCGTCGATGGGGGTTTGGAGTTTCCTAATCCTAAGCTAACGACACTCAAAACAAAACATAAGCAAGCAGCAAAAGAGATAGAGAGAGAGAGAGGGAGAGAGAGAGATTCGGGTCCAAGATCGGGTTCTGTTCGCCTTGACCGAATCTTGGACCCAGCTGCTTTTGGGTTTTTTAACCCATTTTTGTACCTGTCCTAATCTAAATATACAACATAAATACGAGAAAAAAAAATAAAAACGACAACAAAGGCTTATGCCCATTACAAATAAAAATACACTAAATAAATGGAGAGGTCTTCCGATCCGTTTCCTTCAAGTTTCTTCAATCTTCTAATCTTCGGAATTTAACTTCATACGCCGATTTTGACGAATTGACTCGATGAAAGACATTTAGAGCCTTTATGGCTCCCTCTTGAAATGCAAAGAGGAGAAGGGGAGCCTCACAATGGACTCGAGAGAAGATTTTCCATGCAAACAAGTAGAAATACATTAGCATACACAACGACAAAATAAATCAGATGTATTTCGAATGAAACAAAATAAATAAACATACGATTCTGAAGAAAGCCGAATAGATTAGCAAACACACTAACTTTTAAGACTCATTAGATTTCCCAACATGCAAAAGCCATACCAAATACCAACGTCAATAATGGAACATCCCAAGGAAAATAACACGAATAAGTTGACATTCAAATACCTTATATCATGCTGAAATAAATAAAATAGTAGCTCAAAACTACCACATCGACAACTATGCTATCTCAATCTTAAATGCACATAAGAAGTTTGCTATCAATATCAAATGAGATCTCCAAAAGTTAAATCAAACCAAATGAGCATGAGATTCCAACACGAACCAAAGATAGTCTAAGCTCGCTTATAATTTGAAAGCAATAAACACAAACACAAAAAAAACCACGGGAGCCAAACAAGGCATCGAACAAGCCTAATTGGTGTTCCGTAATGAGTGACTAAAAGAACAGCACAGACTACCAAAGCCTCATAAAGAATGATAGTAGACATAACAGAAAACCAGACCTAACATGACTCTAAACGAGATTTCGAGCAAACATATCAACTCATTTGTCATATAGAAGAAGTAAACGAGAAAATTGCTATATAATAGGAATAAACATGCTTTCCTTGTCAGACAAGTTCAAAGAAATCACAAAAAAACATACTGACAAAAGGCCTATTTGAAGGTTTGATAGATAACAAGTGAAATTCAATTCATCAGAAAGAAACCAACTTCACAACATTAAGAGATCAAACAGAAAGTAACACCCTTATCGAGCAAACCCTATAGGACCAAAATGAACAATAATATGCGATATAGAAACTCAAAACGATAGCAGATGCAGTCACTTAGATTCAGAGTGTTGGCATCTTAGTTCGTTCATTCAACTTGAAGCGAAAGAACGATATACTGTGACGCCGAATATCACACAATATTAAAGAATCACGATGAATGAAAATGAATTGAGACGAGAAGAATGATCTAAAAAGCTATACCGAATGTGACTGTGACCCAAAAGTACTAAAAACTACAACATTTGAACTAGGGAGTGACTTCGAAACCCCTTTTGACCGCACATACATACTCAGCTCATATTCGACAAGCAACCGACCAAACAGCCCCAAAACTCAAAGAAAACATCATCCTTCAGAAAACTATCAGCACGACATAACCAACTGAACGAGCCACCACATACTCGAACAAGTAGAAAACAAAACTAAACTAAGAGAAGCGAAGTTGTATACCTTTTCCTGGGCAGCGATACTGGAACAGCTACGAGCAGCGACTTCAACAGCGACTTCCACCACGACGTGATTTCAAGAGCTCCAACGAGCAGTACAGAGGCGATGGAAATCAAAGAGGCTGTGTATTTCCAAATATCTCCAGGTTCAAAGCCTCGATAGCAAAATTCGAAGAAAAAAAAAAGAGATGAGACACTTGCTTTATTATACGATATGAACTTAGAAACAACCAAAATTTCCAGAAAGGAAAGGACCTGCTGTGATATCCGTATGAAACAAGAAAAACTCCAAACAGAAATTCGACCTCTCAATCTTTCAACCCCCTCAACGTTTGAAGGAGGGGATATTTATAGAGGGAGACTAGGTTTTTGAAAGGTAAAAGGGCTGGAGGGAATTTTCGGCCCATCTGCTACTTCAAAATTCAAAAATCCCAAAATCTTATCTGAAATTTTAGAATATACCGATTAGATGCTCCAGATTTTAACCCATTCGAACGAGTTGAGGGCGAGGTGGAGGGTCAAGATTGATTCTTCGTCCTTGGCGAACGACGTGGCTCAATCCCACGACGCCAAGGACGAACAAAGACGATTCCCGCGTCGTTTGTTCACTGCGCTGCTGCGTATGAAGCAGCAGGATCGTACGAGCTTGACAGCTGCATGAATCCGTTGCAATGTCTAGCTCCTCCACGCGCTAGAGAGAAGAGGAAAGAGAGGAGGAGAGTGGAGGGAGAGCGAGTGGGGGGAGGGACGCGGGGTTTCTAGGTTTCTGTTGTTTTCTGGGGAATTGTTTTTGTTTTTTCTGAAAGTCACGATGGAAAAGGGGAAGAAGGAGGGGAAGGGGGGTTAAATGGGTTGGGTCGGGTAGTAGATTTAAGTTTAGTGGGCTGGGAGCTTGGGCTGAAATTGGGATAGAATGAGAGTGGGCCGCCGAATTAGTAATAGAAATGGGATGGATGTTGGGCCTAAGGTGTAATGTTGGGGCTGAGTACTAAAGAAATGGGTTGTTATTTAAAAGCAATGAAGTGGGCCGTTAAAAGTTTGGGCCTGGAAATTAACTAATAGCCTGAAATTTAGGAGTGGGCTTGACAGTGCTGGGTTGAAAGGAATTAAGTTTACTGGGCTGGAAAGGAAAATGGGTTGGGTATCAAAATGGGTGTCAACACATATAGTAATTAAAATCTTAGTATAGTATAAATGTGTCTCTAAAAGTTTGGACATAGATTAGAGAAATACTTTTCCCTAAAATAAATAGTTTATTTTATGGTTCTTCGTAGGGCATATATTCTCACTGATTTACATGCATAATAGAAACATATTTCGTATACTCAAAAGTTGTTGAGTTTTATAGCCAGCACAAACTAACACTATCATAAATCGGTTTAATTTTTTCAATTTGATTGGATTTATTGATTCAATTCGATTGTACAAATTTTATCATCAAACTAGACGAAGCGTCGGAGAAGAAGGCGTATGGTGAATCGGTGAGGGATATTACTCCTACGAAATCCATGGATGAACCTTTTTCCTCTTATAAACATCAAATGGGCTTTGGTGAGTCTCTCTCTTTTGCATCTATTGCCATTATTGAAGTTGTATTTACTACTTCCAATTTTATTGACATGGTATTAGAATGAAATCATATAGTCCCAATTAGTATGAATTAAAGGCATAGTTGATTGATATTGATTGGAATTAGAATTGAAATTTTATTTAAATAGAAGTGAGTTCATAAAGTTAATATTTTGGAAAAAATTGAACTTTCTTATTCCAGTGATATATACAACAACATATCAAATGTAGTCCTATAAGTGGTGTCTGGGAAGGATAGTATGGAAGTTGTTGACACCTAATTTTGACCCTCCACGATTTGATTAAATTTTAAAAGTTTCTTAGATCTTAAACAAATGAAAATAATCGATTTTATCTATAAAAAATAATTAAAAAAAAATCTGCCTTTCCCACATCATTTCTCAAACAATTTTTCAATTTTTGCAACAGTCCCACATCGGTATTTTATCCCTTTCGAGGATTTTTGGGTTTCTATATAAACCCACTTCATTCAATATTTTAAAGGAGGGGAGGGAAGACAAAAGAATACTCATAAAATTTTGAGAATTCTTGGTTCCCATAGTTCAAAAATTTTAAAGTGTTTTTGTGGGTTTTCGAGTTGAGGAGGTGGAGTCGTCTCCTTCAAACTCGTAGTTCTGGTTCGCTGCCCAGAACCAGGTAAATTTTTTTTTTTTTAGCCTTGTTTTATTTAATTCCTAGCTCTTTTATGCTTTTTGTTTATTATATATGTTTAGCTTTGTTTTAGTAGTCATGTGTTAGACTTTGGTTCGATTTTTTAGTAGTTAATAATGTTTATTTTGTTTCTACTGTTTTACTTATTTTTCGAGATGTTTTTCCGATAATCTCCCAATTTCATGTCTTTGTTTCTTCATGTTTCACTCATGTGTTTCTTGACTAAAATGTAGGCTTTCTAGTTAGTAATGAATTAGGATTTATTGAGCTAGTTTTTCTTCATATACATATATCCGATTATAGCCTTGAACATAGAAATTGTCTTTTTTTGTATAAATCGTGTTAGTGTTGCTGCTAATGCTTTATCATTTCGTATTAACGAGGATGGTTATTTGTTAATGTTCATGTACCTTTAAAATTACTAGTTGCTCTGTTACTGAGAATACATATTTGTATTGTTACTTATCAATGCTCTGTTATAATACACTTCCGTAGTGCATATCTTAAGATATTTAACTTAATGCATAGCAATTTGTCTTTCATCTTAGGAGTGGGTTTAAGCTCTGTGATTGAATTTTAGATATTATGTGTGTTGACACCCAATTTTGGCCTAACATTTTTAAAAATTCGTAATTTTGGGCCACAACGCTAAGCCCGTCATTTGAGTCCATTTCGAGTTTTATTTAACTTGTTAACTAGGTAAAAAAGAGGGGGAATTTTTCAGAAAAAAAAAGGGAGCCGCAGCCCCCTCTCCTCTCTTTCTCCTCCCATCTGCTCCCAGCCGCAGCCCCCTCTCCTCCCAGCGCTCCCTCACATCTTCCTCCCATTCGCCTTCCCTTCCTCTTCTCCTCCCTGTTCCTCCGCCTCCCTTCTTCTTCTCGTTGCCTTCCTCTTTTCCCTTTTTCTCTTTTTCCGGCTGGAGCAGCAGCACCAAACCACCATCAAAACCACCCACAACCTCCATTTTCTCCGATTATCTGCAGCAGACCTCAAAACCAAACCCATATAAGCCAAACACCACCAGAAAACTACCAAGTCAGACCCCAAAAACCCCATCTCCAGCCGCCTCCTCTCCTCCTCTTTCCCCCCTCTCTCCTCTCCTCCACCACCCAATCGTTTCTAACCCAAAACCCCCACCACAAACCACCAAAGCTGTCAACAAACAACTCCGGACAGCAGCCACCAGTGAAGGCCAACGACAACAACATAAGCAACCGGCAAAAGCCCCGGCTGAAGCAGCAGCAACAAACGACAGATTTAGCAGCGCCACCACTCGCATACTTATCCAGTGAAGACACCATCAGCATCAGCAGCTCCAGGAGACGAGCACCACAGACGATATCAACTCCGACCTTGTTAGAGAAAACTTTCAGATCTGTCCAAAAGGTAATAATTTTGGTAACCCTTTTTTAGTCATTGTTTTGTTTTCATGCTTATACTAATTGTTGTATTATTTTTCGTATTGTTGTGTTGTCACACATAATTTTATTATTATTATCATTATTTGTGTATATTGTGATTTTTTCTCATTTTAATTTGTTATTTTCCCTAATATTTATTTGATGAGTTATTTAGTCATAGTTGGAGTAATTGTATTCTACTTTAATTATATTTTGACATATAGTTATTGTTGCTGCTAATATTAGTTTTGTGTGTTATCCGTTTTATGTTATATTAATGATGCCCTGTTTACTTTTTTTTAATTTTTGTGTTAAGTTTTGTCAATTAGGTTGTTAATCTTTGCAAATGTTTAAAAGGCAAAAAAAAAAATCAGCAATTCTATTTTGATTTTGGATGATACATAATGTTATATATATATATATATATATATATATATATATATATATATATATATATATATATATATATATATGTTGCTATCGTTTAGACTTTCAAAAATTGGGCAGCAATTAATTTTTTTATATATATCTTCATTACTTATTAGTTGTTATCTTGTTTTCTAGTTATTGTGGGCCACTATAAAGTTGTATATAGCTAGTTTGATTATTCTATTGTTGAAGATCTATTTCAATGGGGTTTACATTATTCTAATATGGGGTAATTTTTATTATCTTTTATGCTTCTTTTATTTACTAAATTTTTGTTTGATGCTACACTAGTTTATATTATATATTTGTTGAAAGAGACTGATGAAGAAATTACCGTCGATTTCCAAGGCCTCCCATGTTAATAAGACGGATTTTTATTTTTAGTTATTATTTGAGTTATTCATTTTTATTTTTCTTTATTTGGTACTAACTCTTTTACTAAGTGTTTACAGGTACCCGGAGGTGCTTCTCTTTGAAATTATTCGAATGAAGTTCGAATCATACTTTTAATTTCATTATCTTGTGAATATTGACGTTAGACAAACTTTAGGGCGATTATTATTTTATTTTTATTTTGTATATTGCATGTTTATTATATCTGTACATTATTTTATATTCTTCCTCAATTTGAAAAAAAATTGAATTCAGTCGGGAACCACATTTGTGGATTCCGAAGGGTGCCTAACCCTTTCCCTTCGAAATAACTTGAACCCCTTACCTAGAATCTATTTGGTTTCGTAGATTAATAATTGGTTTCCTAGTTTTCCTAAAAATTAGGTGGCGACTCTTTTTTAAAAACTCGTTTATTTTTAAAACTTTGTTAAAATTGAACAATTAATTATTTTCGACTTGCCGCGATGTTTCGCCCTATTTCGATAGAGTAGGGTGTAAACAATGTGTCTATTTGATTTGTGTGATTAAAGTTGTGGGGTTTGGTATATCCATGTTTATCTTCCTTTGAAAATTCCATGCCCATTTGAAGTGGTTCACCTATGAGATTTGACATATTTTTGTTACTAAGCTAGATGATTTGATTATTCTTTTCATCCAAATAACTTGCAGAATATTTTTGAAAAATCTTCGATCAGTTGCTAATTTTTATTTCATTTTGTGCATGTACCTCTGTCTTATTTGAGTCTATCCGGACTCCCTTCTCTTTCATTATTCCTCTCCTTGAGTCAATCTTCTTCGGAGTTGTGAAAGGGAGTCATGTTATTGGGTTAAACACCCAAAAATCAGCAGCAACAACACCTCTAAAAAGCTAAAACAGAGAGCAAAATTGGGTCCATTTTTGCAGCAGTTTCAGCAGTCCCCTAAGGGCTGGAAATTACACTTTTTTGGCTTAAAAGTTCGGAAATTGCACCAGCAGCAGCAATTTGCAGCAGCCAAATAAAGGCTGAAAGTTTGGGCGAAAATCCTAGTTTTTCCTCATCTTGTTTATTATCGTGTTGTTTAGTTTAGTTTCTCTTTATCTCTTATTATTGTGTGTTGTGTTCGTTAATTTTTTATTTATTGTTATTAAGTTAAATGAATCCTTTGGAGGGAGATTTTCAAATGGTTATTCTATTTCGTTAATTGTCTACTTTAAGTTTTCGAAACTCATTTTTTAAGTTAAATAGCATAAGCTTATTAGAATATCTTGAGAACTTTTTATGTTCTTTCATAGTTATTAGAAAGCTTTGAATCCATGTTTACGAGTTTGAACTAACTATTTAGTTCAAATTTTTGAATAGGATAAAATTGATGAAGTTTCTCAAAATATGTGTTAGGTATCTTCTAATTACTTAAGACTTTGTATGATGACTTGAGGATTTCCTTTATATCCTTTCATAGTTAGTAAACAAGGTTATCTATTCCATGCTATAAGTTTGAATGAATTATATATGATTCAAAAGTTAAATGTGGATAGAAGTTTCAAGATAAATCTTGAGACTTTTAGAAGTATCACAGATTTATATTTAAGTTTTCAACAAGAACTTTTGAGTAGTTTGAAATAAATAAATAAATCATTAAGGTTTTTTTTTTTTTAAAGTATTCTTAAGATTTTTCTTAAGATTATCCAACTTTGAAATTCGTCGTTAAACCGCGTGTTAGCGGATTTTCTAAGGTGCCTAAACCCTTCCTTAGAGAATTATTTGAACCCTTACCCAAAGCTCTGATTTTATGTTTTCTTTTAAACTTCTTTTTTATTTATTTATTTGGTTTTCTTAATTTTTCCTAAAAGATTAAGTGACGACTTCCTAAAATTAAACATTTCCAAAAATTGGCCAAAGTTGCGAAATCAGCTTTGAAACCCTTCAGTTTTCGAAATCGGGTCGTAACAGAAATGACGACTTCACTGGGGATTCATCTAGGTTCTAACCAAAATGATTTTATTTTTGGCTAATTATTATTGAATTAACTGTTATTTGATGCAATATTGTATTTAAATTTTGTTTGTTAACTGTTTGTTTGCATTCATGACATCATAAAATTTCGTCAAACGACATTTATTTCATTTCCATTAAAAGGATGATTATGCGGGTTCGCAGTCGTTCGTTATCCAAATTTCTCGGGGCACCCTGACAAGTGTAGTTGGCTACTTGATAGTCAACGATCGTTAACTGTCCCAGCCCAAGTAGTCCGCTTGGGTTACCCTTTCCACTTCAAATACAACCACTCTTAATCGAACTAAGATAGAACAAAACTCTTTTTAGATGCATTAACCTAAGATGATCCAATACCCAAGGTGTATTGGACCCATTAGAAGACCGCCTTGAGTCTAATTGACCGCCGATCAATATAAGACGATCATTCAATTATTTGTTAAATTTGAAGGATATGTATGTTGATTTGTAAGTACCATTGTCCTTTTGGGTTGTTTTTTTTTTTATTTTATTAGGTAGTTTCTTTGTTTAATTCAAGTAAAGATACTCCTCATCAAGAAGTAATTCAAAAGCATCAAGAAGTTCGGGAATGAAGGTTCATATGGAAGCTTAACTTAGTTATCATTGTACCCCTACGTGGGACTAATATTTATTTATCTTTCCTCTATTGTGTATCCCTATTTATTTTATTTATAAGTTTTGTATAAATATTTTTGGGCAAAGGAACGATTTACAAATGATATACATATCCTTCAAACGTTAGGCTTACCTTTGGCTTAAAAGGTCACATGTATGTTAGGAGGCGTTATATATTGTTTGTGTTAATTGTTACAAATTTTGTTTCATTTGTGCTTGTTTGACCTATGTATTCATATACATATGTATTTGCTTTAAGCATAATTGGTCCATTATTCTATTCCAATGTTTTAGAACATCAATCTAATTTTCAAACCTTCCAAAATACTATAACTCCATTACCAAAATACGTTTAAAATTACTCCAGAACTTTAAAAAATTATTAGGTCATCATTCAAACTCACGTTAACCTCGTTATTTCCTGAAAATTATTTTCCACACCTACTAGCCGGCGTTAATAAACATTCCTTCAATTTCAAGCAAATATCAAGACGCTTTTGTTTCTACGAAAGAGATTTTCAATGGAACCAATAAAATTTCAGTTCACAATGAACAATTTTTTCCATTTGATCATTTTCTAGAAACTCATCTTCATCGAATTTTGGACTAGTTTGTTTAAAACAAAACACATGTTATTTGTTTTATGTGTTACTTTGGTTGATTATTATGATTAATGGACTGACTTTCTTATTTTGAGTTGTTTCCGAAGGAGAGACTGGTTTGTGTTAGTAATAAAACTTGCTCACTTCACCAAAGTATCCCCTGGCAGAACATTCATATTTTACACGGTCTAAGGTCAAGGGAATCTCTACAGACTCTTCACTTCTTACTTGGACTACTAAAGGGACTCGTTCAAAAATGGATCCCACTATTCACACTGTTGCTTCGTCCGAAATGATCTCTACTCCATCGATCGCGGCCGATCCTAATGCCTCGGTAGAAGCGGGATCACCTATGGAGGTCATTACTCATCTAGAGCGACAAATTAGCACGCTGAATCTCCTGGTAGCTCAATACCAAGCTGCTTCTCCGAATCAACCATCTGATGCTCGCGAAAGGGGGCCCATGCCACCTGTATATCCTACTTCGAGTGAGTTTCATCAAGGAGATCGCTTTGCCACCTTTCAACAAACTCAAAGTGCCTCACTCGCTAATTCAACTCAGGATACTCCTCTTGTATACACATTTGCTCCCCTAAAAGCTCCAACGGTAACACATCACACTCCGCCAGTGTACACTTATGTCACTGATCCACCCGTTACCAAGGCTCTAGAGTTTCATCGCCCAGATGTTAATCACTATATTGAAATTGAGGGGGACGGAAAATCAATTGATGCTGAAATGATGAATGAGAAGATGAAAAGTTTGGAGGATGCTATGAGAGGTCTTCGTGGGTTTGATAGTAGCCAAAGTGTTAGATACGAAGAACTGTGCACATTTCCTGAAGTTGAGTTGCCACTCGGTTACAAGATTCCAAAGTTTGAGAAGTTTAGTGGATCAGGAAATCCATTCTTTCACTTGAAAATTTACTATGAAAAGTTGATTGGCATTAGAATCAACGAAGGGATAAGAATCAAGTTATTCAATCAAAGCCTAACTGGAAAAGCATTAGAGTGGATCACTACAAGTTTCATGTTGAAATTGCTCCCGATAGAATTTCTATTACCAAGCTGAAACCCAAGTCGACTGAATGCTTTCGAGAATATGCCATTCATTGGAGAGAAGAAGCTGCCAGGGTGCACCCACCTATGGAGGAATCAGAAATGATCACTTACTTCATTCAAGCTCAAGAATCAGAATACTATGAGCGAATGATGACTATGGGTGGAAAGACATTTACTGAAGTTATTAAGGCTGGATTAATGATCGAAGACGGTCTCAAAACTGGCAGAATAAGGAGTTACGCCTCCTCTCAATTTGCTAATAGAACCTATCAAACTGGTTCTTTTGGAAAGAAAAAGGATAAAGAAGTTATGATGATAACGGCCCGAGGAGCTGCATCATATAACCGTCAACCACCTCCAGGCTATCCTAATTCACAATACTATGTTTGCAACAATCAAGCAACATTTCGTTCTCCACGACCAATGCAAAATCCCCGAAACAATGCACCTCATCCTAATTTTGAGAAAAAACCTGCTAGAGTCTTCACTCAATTGAGCGAGACAAGGAGTCAACTTTTTGAGAGACTGAAAGAGGCGGGAATACTTCATCGAGTGGAAGCCAAGACTGTGAAAACTTCAGCCGAGTGGTATGACCCAAGTAAGCGCTGTGCTTATCATTCAGGGGTTGTTGGTCATGATACCGAAAAGTGTATCACTCTCAAACACAAAATTCAAGATCTAATCGATAGAATTTCTATTACCAAACTGGTTCTTTTGGAAAGAAAAAGGATAAAGAAGTTATGATGATAGCGACCAGAGGAGCTGCATCATATAAAAGTCAACCACCTCCAGGCTATCCTAATTCTCTCCAACGAATGGCATATTCTCGAAAGCATTCAGTCGACTTGGGTTTCAGCTTGGTAATAGAAATTCTATCGGGAGCAATTTCAACATGAAACTTGTAGTGATCCACAAAAGCATTCGCCAGATCATCCCAAGTACGCCATTTGGTCACATCTTGCTTAGAGTACCAGTCCAATGCTTTTCCAGTTAGGCTTTGATTGAATAACTTGATTCTTATCCCTTCGTTGATTCCAACGCCAATCAATTTTTCACAGTAAATTAGTGAAAGAATGGATTTCCTGATCCACTAAACTTCTCAAACTTTGGAATCTTGTAACCGAGTGGCAACTTAACTTCAGGAAATGTGCACAGTTCTTCGTATCTAACACTCTGGCTACTATCGAACCCACGAAGACCTCTCATAGCATCCTCCAAACTTTTCATCTACTCATTCATCATTTCAGCATCAATTGATTTTCCGTCCCCCTCAATTTCAATATAGTGATTAACAATCTGGGCGATGAAACTCTGGAGCCTTGGTAACAGGTGGATCAGTGACATAAGTGTACACTGGCGGAGTGTGATGTGTTACCGTTGGAGCTTTTGGGGGAGCAAATGTGTATACAAGAGGAGTATCCTGAGTTGAATTAGCGAGTGAGGCACTTTGAGTTTGTTGAAAGGTGGCAAAGCGATCTCCTTGATGAAACTCACTCGAAGTAGGATATACAGGTGGCATGGGCCCCCTTTCGCGAGCATCAGATGGTTGATTCGGAGAAGCAGCTTGGTATTGAGCTACCAGGAGATTCAGTGTGCTAATTTGTCGCTCTAGACAAGTAATGACCTCCATAGGTGATCCCGCTGCTACCGAGGCATTAGGATCGGCCGCGATCGATGGAGTAGGGATCATTTTGGACGAAGCAACAGTGTGAATAGTGGGATCCATTTTTGAACGAGTCCCTTTAGTAGTCCAAGTAAGAAGTGAAGAGTCTGTAGAGATTCCCTCGACCTTAGACCGTGTAAAATAGGAATGTTCTGCCAGCGGATACTTTGGTGAAGTGAGCTAGTTTTATTACCAACACAAATCAGTCTCTCCTTCTAAAACAACTCAAAATAAGAAAGTCAGTCCATTAATCATAATAATCAACCAAAGTAACACATAAAACAAATAACATGTGTTTTGTTTTAAACAAACTAGTCCAAAGTTCGATGAAGATGAGTTTCTAGAAAATGATCAAATGGAAAAAATTGTTAATTGTGAACTGAAATTTTATTGGTTCAATTGAAAATCTCTTTCGTAGAAACAAAAGCGTCTTGATATTTGCTTGAAATTGAAGGAATGTTTAGTAACGCCGGCTAGTAGGTGTGGAAAATAATTTTCAAGAAATAACAAGGTCAACGTGAGTTTGAATGATGACCTAATAATTTTTTAAAGTTCTGGAGTAATTTTAAACGTATTTTGGTAATGGAGTTATAGTATTTTGGAAGGTTTGAAAATTGGATTGATGTTCTAAAACATTGGAATAGAATAATGGACCAATTATGCTTAAAGCAAAAACATATGTATATGAATACATAGGTCAAACAAGCACAAATGAAACAAAATTTGTAACAATTAACACAAACAATATATAACGTCTCCTAACATACATGTGACCTTTTAAGCCAAAGGTAAGCCTAACGTTTGAAGGATATGTATATCATTTGTAAATCGTTCCATTGCCCAAAAAATATTTACACAAAACTTATAAATAAAATAAATAGGGATACACAATAGAGGAAAGATAAATAAATATTAGTCCCACGTAGGGGTACAATGATAACTAAGTTAAGCTTCCATATGAACCTTCATTCCCGAACTTCTTGATGCTTTTGAATTACTTCTTGATGAGGAGTATCTTTACTTGAATTAAACAAAGAAACTACCTAATAAAATATAAAATAAAAAAAAACCAAAGAGACAATGGTACTTACAAATCAACATACATATCCTTCAAATTTAACAAATAATTGAATGATCGTCTTATATTGACCGGCGGTCAATTAGACTCAAGGCGGTCTTCTAATGGGTCCAATACACCTTGGGTATTGGATCATCTTAGGTTAATGCACCTAAAAAGAGTTTTGTTCTATCTTAGTTCGACTAAGAGTGGTTGTATTTGAAGTGGAAAGGGTAACCCAAGCGGACTACTTGGGCTGGGACAGTTAACGATCGTTGACTTTCAAGTAGCCAACTACACTCGTCAGGGTGCCCCGAGAAAATTTGGTTAACGAACGACTGCGAACCCGCATAATCATCCTTTTAATGGAAATGAAATAAATGTCATTTGACGAAATTTTATGATGTCATGAATGCAAACAAACAGTTAACAAACAAAATTTAAATACAATATTGCATCAAATAACAGTTAATTCAATAATAATTAGCCAAACAATAAAATCATTTTGGTTAGAACCTAGATGAATCCCCAGTGAAGTCGCCATTTCTGTTACGACCCAATTTCGAAAACTGAAGGGTTTCGAAGCCGATTTCGCAACTTTGGCCAATTTTTGGAAATGTTTAATTTTAGAAAGTCGCCACTTAATCTTTTCGGAAAAATTAAGAAAACCAAATAAATAAATAAAAAAGAAGTTTAAAAGAAAACATAAAATCAGAGCTTTGGGTAAGGGTTCAAATAATTCTCTAAGGAAGGGTTTAGGCACCTTAGAAAATCCGCTAACACGCGGTTTACCGACGAATTTCAAAGTTGGATAATCTTAAGAAAAATCTTAAGAATACTTAAAAAAAAAAAACCTTAATGATTTATTTATTTATTTCAAACTACTCAAAAGTTCTTGTTGAAAGCTTAAATATAAATCTGTGATACTTCTAAAAGTCTCAAGATTTATCTTGAAACTTCTATCCACATTTAACTTTTGAATCATATATAATTCATTCAAACTTATAACATGGAATAGATAACCTTGTTTAATAACTATGAAAGGATATAAAGGAAATCCTCAAGTCATCATACAAAGTCTTAAGTTATTAGAAGATACCTAACACATATTTTGAGAAACTTCATCAATTTTATCCTATTCAAAAATTTGAACTAAATAGTTAGTTCAAACTCGTAAACATGGATTCAAAGCTTTCTAATAACTATGAAAGAACATAAAAAGTTCTCAAGATATTCTAATAAGCTTATGCTATTTAACTTAAAAAATGAGTTTCGAAAACTTAAAGTAGACAATTAACGAAATAGAATAACCATTTGAAAATCTCCCTCCAAAGGATTCATCTAAGTTAATAACAATCCTAAGATGAAAGACAAATTGCTATGCATTAAGTTAAATATCTTAAGATATGCACTACGGAAGTGTATTATAACAGAGCATTGATAAGTAACAATACAAATATGTATTATCAGTAACAGAGCAACTAGTAATTTTAAACGTACATGAACATTAACAAATAACCATCCTCGTTAATACGAAATGATAAAGCATTAACAGCAACACTAACGCAATTTATACAAAAAAAGACAATTCCTATGTTCAAGGCTATAATCGGATATATGTATATAAAGAAAAACTAGCTCAATAAATCCTAATTCATTACTAACTAGCAAGCCTACATTTTAGTCAAGAAACACATGAGTGAAACATGAAGAAACAAATACATGAAATTGGAAGATTATTGGAAAAACATCTCGAAAAATAAGTAAAACATAGGAACAAAATAAACATTATTAACTACTAAAAGATCAAACCAAAGTCTAACACATGACTACTAAAACAAAGCTAAACATATATAATAAACAAAAAGCATAAAAGAGCTAGGAATTAAATAAAACAAGGCTAAGAAAAAAAAAATTACCTGGTTCTGGGCAGCGAACCGAAACTACGAGTTTGAAGGAGACGACTCCACCTCCTCAACTCGAAAACCCATAAAAACACTTTAAAATTTTTGAACTATGGGAACCAAGAATTCTCAAAATTTTATGAGTATTTTTTTGTATTCCCTCCCCCCCTTTAAAATATTGAATGAAGTGAGTTTATATAGAAACTCAAAAATCTTCAAAAGGGATAAAATACCGATGTGGGACTGTTGCAAAAATTGAAAATTGTTGATGTGGGAAAGGCAGATTTTTTTAAAATTATTTTTATAGATAAAATCGATTATTTTCATTTGTTTAAGATCTAAGAAGCTTTTAAAATTTAATCAAATCGTGGAGGGTCAAAATTAGGTGTCAACAGAAGCAACCTTACCCCTTGAACGATGTTCACTTTCCCCAACTCCTAAAGCTAAGTAATGAGCGAGAAAGATGAATGCTAAAAGAAACTATTTAAGTAAGTAGTAGCGAGAAAATGAAAGGTATAATTGCATCGGTCCTTCCAATCAAGCAAGCGACCAATCATTGCCATAAAAGCAAGTTGTATAGACTATAGACTTGGAGGATCAGGTGATATATATATATATATACATATATGTTTGTGCAATTTTAATTTAACAAGGTTTGAAAATGTTCCAAATATCTAATAAAATATGTTATCCTGTTCATTAGCGTTCTTCTAAAGCTCAAATTCCATTCAATTCTAATTTATGTATTCAACAATTGTTGATTTCACATTCTTCCTGAACAACTGGGTACCTGTGGACTTGACCTATTTTCCTTTAGCTGAATGTTAGACACAATAGGGGCTTTGGAGAAAAAGTCCTTTTAACAAATTTGATGAGTTCTTTTTAAAACTTGTTTTTTTTTTTTCTTTTTGCCTATTGCTTCTGTTTTTCTGTTAGTACGCATGTACGTTTTTGTTGTGGAAGCGAGTATTTTCTTTTGTTTTCTCATCTTGCTTCTTTGTAGAGTAGTGCAGCAATTCTTTTGGAGAAGTTCCAGTACCGACTGATATTTCATGAGTTGATTGAACAATAAAATCAAACCCACTAAGCTGCATCCATATGAAGATATATCACTTGATTTGCTAGTATCAACTGTGAGGTTGATACAGTTGCTGCGTCCTGATTTGACCATGTGAGTGAGAGAGTTAGGAATGATCTACTATCGCTAACTTGTATATCTCTGGTCTTCACCAGTTTTTTTTCATTTTCGCTCCTCTTGCGCTGTTAGGTAGCTAAGAATTTGATTTGCAGTTGAATTTTTGGTAGTTCTGGTCCTTTGGTGCAGGCTTACATATTGGTATAGCAATGTTCACTGGCTATCTGATGGGATATTTTGCGTTCAGGGCCTTATTTAATCATAGTCCAGCAATGGTAAGTTCTTAATTTGATTTCCTCGTGATTCTATTCGATACAACATCTATACATGGAGCAACAACAACTATATAACCAACCTCTTCTCCTGTGCTTTTGTCTACTGTATCTACTTCCTCTGGTTCACTACTCTGTATTGAAGTTTCGTTGCCCTTTCTTCAGAGCGCTGCTGTAGGCATTCTTGGATTGCTCATTACCATGCTTGTCGAGACACTTCTCTTTATTATCAGAACTTCGAGTCTAGATAAAAAACCTGCTAGAAAATCTACTTCGTTCACAACAACGCAGAAGAAGAATCAGTAGGTTGATTCTTTCTATGTTTCGTTAGAATAGGAATAAATATTTTGATGTTGAGCACCTTATTTATTTCTCCTCCTGTGAACTTGTATGCTGTAAAAACATGTGTGTTTTGATTTGTATAGCTCACCATAGGTTTTCATTATAAGAGAATTATTGCTCTGGAAATGCAAAATTATTTCTAATTGGGAAGTTTGTCTTTGGCACTTGCAATACAAGTTAATTTTATTGTCATTCACAGATGACCATGTGGTTTGTTTAGTACTCTCCGCTCACTTTTATCTGTTTACTATTAAAAATAAATGTTCGCTTTTACTTGTTCAGAATTTTATCCATACTTGTTCTTTCATTTATTGAAGTCTACTTATATAAAGTTGTATTTATAATTTCATAAAAAAAAAGGGAATAGTTAAAATTATAGTTAAACGTATGCCCTTGAATGTTTTTCTGAATATGTGTGCACTGCTTAACAAGTTCACTTAAAGGAAGTAATTTACTCTTATTATATTTAAGAGGTGATATTACTTATTAGACGTGGACAAGTAAAATCGAACGCTTAAGTTCACTCAAAGAAAGTAAATTACTCTTATTATATTTAAGAGGTGATATTACTTATTAGACGTGGACAAGTAAAATCGAACGCTTAAATGCAAAGGTGAAATATATCCAACATGCACATGGAATGCTTGAATTACTACTTAATTATGCCTTCAAATTGTGTGACAGGTAACTCGAACCTTAGTTAAAGTTGTTACATTTGAATTTGGTGATATGACTTTTACCTTAGTAGAGAGCAAAGGTAAGTACTGATGCCTAACTCAAATTGAGAAACCAAGAAGGAGAAAAAAAGAATTCAATTTGAGCAATGATGAAAGCTATAAAACCAAAGCACAACGCAGAAATTTGAATGAAAAATCAACAGAAGCTGAGAACTTGGTTAAAAGTTCACATGCAAATATTATTAAAAATTTATTACATCTGTATTTGTCAAATACACAATCCCGCGTCCATACATTCTCTAAAATCAAATCAAGTTCTGGGTTGGAGGAGATTTATTTGGGATTTAGTATGAAAATTTGTAGGAAAACTCATTTTTCTGCGAATTTTTATACTAATTCTCAAATAAATCTTCATGTAATTCACAGTTTTCTTGTAGTGTAAGAGACACATGTATAGTTATTTATTTCAATATATTTGCTTCTTAAATATTTTTACATAAAATGATTACAATAAAATATATTAAATTGCAAAAATATTTAAAAAGCAAATATATGGAAGTAAATAACTATAGTTTGAACTTTACTTTAAAAAATTACATCCCAACCATTAATTCTAAACTATGACACGTTGTACGCAGTGACATTTTATTGATAAATCCGTATTAAATTTGAATTAAATCTTAAATCATCATACGTTAACCAAGTCAAATTACTGGTTGATAAAGTCGGATGAATATCTAAGTCAAAATTGTATGACTTAAATCAAGTCCAAATCACTTGGGTCAGTCCATTAAATTGACAAGATGAGCCCAACTCATATTCTTCAGGTACAGCGATAAAAAATTGCTCAAACCAAAATACGCCTAAAATCCTAAATTAAGCCTATATAAAGATGTTTTCTTCTGATCAAAAGACACACAAATACATACATACAAAAATATATAGTTACTTTTCAGCGGTTATCTGCAAGTCTTCCGCATACAAAGAAGTCTTCCTCTAAGTATTGAGCCGCAAGTATTCCATCAAATCATTCGTGAAGAGAAAAATCAGAGGATTACATCTTTTATTAAAGATTTCATAAAGATTGTAACCTTCGCATGAATTCAAATTCAAATATTATTGTTTGCTTGCTATTTTTCCTTTCTTATTTGCTGTTTTTCATGAACGAAATTTTAGACGCATACACACTTGTTTCCAATTCAAGCTAGAACTTATGAAAAATGAAGAGAAGAGAAATATAAAAGAGACGGATCCAAAATACAGATTCTTGAAAGAATTGAGAAGAGCTTGGTGTGAGTCTCTCTCGCCTCTTTTTGCACTTCCACGTAGTTAATAGCCAATCAAATAGCAACATAGAGAGTTATAAATTGAAAAGCTTTATCTATATTTTGTGTTGCATTCCGTATAATCAGTTGATGTTAGGTTCGTCCAATACAAGTCCCACTACTAAATAAGGGTAAATATATATATCGTAGGATAATGGTACTCAAGAATCTCTTTTCGACATATATGTATCATTTACTCCATTAGATTACTTTGCATAAAATTGTATATAAAAATATATTCATTTTACTAATAAAAAATATTTAGATCTAGTTGATAGGAAAATTATGTTGTGGAGCAGAAAGTTGGCAAGTCATGAATTCACATGTTCAGGAAATGGAAGTTATGAAAATGAGAATGTTGGTGTGGGAATACCAAGACAAATAGAATTAAAAATACAGATATTCGAGACAAGATAAGAATTATCTTAATGGAGAACAAGAAGGCAGAAGCGAAAAGTTAAATTGGAATAGTTTCTACATATGAGTAGGACATATGCATAATTACATAAATATAAAGGCAAATATCGATAAATGCGAAAATGTGAATTGTAGATTAATTTCAAGAGAGGCAGAGGTAATTAAGTCGAAGAAGAATTGAGGGAGGTGATGAAACAAGATACGATATAATTGAAGCTTATTAAAAACGTGACCTTAAATATGAGATTATGGAAGATACAAATTAGGATGAAAAGTTAGAAGGTAATAGAGCATTGTCTTACTTATCCTTAGATAAGTAAAGTTTATCTTACATATCCTTCCAAGTTTCATATTACTAGTCGTAGTATTTCGTTTGTAGTTTCTTATCCTTTCCTCATCATGTCTTAGAGGCTATGCATCATTGTGATGCTTCAAATCAACTATACTTTTTTTTAAAATAATCATAAATTTAAAATTATAAATCCGTCTCTAATTATATTTCAAACCGATAACAAAGAAGAGAGGATACACTTGATGGGAGAATTTATAAGTTAATTATGCAAGTTTAGAATTAGGAAAACAAAAAATTCCTTCTTAATTGTTAAGATTATCGTTTATTTCTATGAGCTAATTAATGATGATTTAGAAGAAGATCAGAAAAGAAAATGTGGGCTTAATTCACAATTTTAACTTTTCGAAATTTTATCAGAATTTTTGTTTTACTTTTACTAGACTCAATTTTTGTTATTTATATTTGTTTAGTATATTTTTTTTATTCATATATAAAATTTGAACCAAAATTATTAATTTGAATGAACTCAGAATATTTACACTCATCGTGTCATCCATTCATATTTGCAGCAAAGATAAGTATGATACATAAAAATACCTTTTAATTTGATCTTAGTTAATATAAACATCTTTTAATTTTCACATGCATCCTACGTGACATAATAAACATAGGATGTCACATAGAACGAGAAATGTTATGTAGGATGCTAAGTAAGATATGTATATCTAACTGTTCAACTTCATTCAAATTTATGTGTCTACTTACGCACATTTCAAAATGAAAAACATTAAATACCCATTAAAATCAAGTTAAAGAGCATATTTATAATTTATGCCTAGTGTATGCATGTAGCGCTGCCGGCTGATGGTATGATAACAACCCTAAGCTTAATTATTGATGGAAAGAGGACAAAAATGTTCGTCATGACTCAAAAATGTTTTTCTTTATTTTGGAAAAGACATAAATTCACTCTTAAACTTATCTCGAAAGATTAGTTATAAGTTTAAATTATCATGATAGTTTATTACACATTTCTCTACAATTTAAAATTGATTTTTATACCCTTAAAACTGAAGTAACAAAAAATAAAAAATAAAAACATATTTGACGTATTTGACAATAAATAAAGTATAAAAATAAATTTTAAATCTTCTTTTTACTATCACGCTACCCCCACCCAACGCCTCTTCTTCTTCTTCACAAAAACTATCTTCTTCTTCTTCTTTATTTTTTTTCGTCATCATTTTTTGGTACCCAATTTTCATCCACCCCACTATACCTCCACCAAAGTTCTCTCTCTCCCCCCCCCCCCCCCCACACCACATACCCTCCATAATATCCTATTATAATGATTATTTGATTTCACCATTTTCATTATATTTGATTATTCTCTTCGACTTTGTTGGTGATTATTAAAATCGATGATTAAGTTTTTTAAAAAATGATGGATTTGTTGGTGTGGGATGACAAAGAAGCAAATTGAAGGTGGTGGAGAAGAAAAAATTGATATTGACAATGGTGGTAGTGATACTTGGTGGTGGGTTTGTACTTTTTGATGGTGATTTTCGTGGTGATGAGTTTGTTTATGGGTGTCAAATTTTGTTGTGAATCTTTCTAATTTTTTAGAGATAATGGTGATAGTATGATTTCAATTGTGAATTTGTTAGTACACGGTGAAATTTACGGAGATTTTTTATTTTCATGGTGAAATATATAAGATTTGGTAGTAATATGACGACAATGGTAGTAGTTTTATGGTAATGTTCATTGAAGAAGAAACAATTGAATGATATGGAGAATTTTAGTCAAAATTTGACATGCATCTATGTTGCGACATGACGTTGATATGCGCAAGTGTGATACACCTCATGTTGTGAGAGTGGTGCTACACGTCTTCGGGGGCAAAAAAATTCATTATTTAATAGTAGAAGTATATAATAGATCACTATATTAGTTTACGCGTATAATTTACTTTTTGAGACAAAATCAGAGATAAATTTAGAGTCCGAAACTCAAAGGGTACAAATTTTTTACAAAAGTTCCAAAACGGTATATAAAATTTTATATTAACCAAAACGGTAAAATCGCTGCAGGAGCAGCGATTTACAAAGTAAATCGCTGCTCTGGCAGCGATTTAGCAAAAAAAAATTTTTTTTAATAAAAAAATGAAATCGCTGCCCAAGCAGCGATTTCAAAAAAAAAAATTTTTTTTTTAATAAATCGCTGCCGGGGCAGCGATTTATAAAAAAAAAAAAAATATTACATAAATCGCTGCCCCGGGCAGCGATTTATTTATAAAAAAAATTTCCAGCAATTTATTTTAAAAAAAAATTTTTTTTTTTATTAAAACGCTGCTAGGGGCACGATTTATTTAAATAAAAAAAATTTCCTTATTAAATCGCTGCACGAAGCTTTTTTTTTAAAAAAAATATTAAAATTTTTTAATACAGCGATTTTATATTAAAAAAATTATAATATTTTTTAAAATTTAAATATATAACTTATAAGAAAAATTTTATTAAATCACAAAAATGTTAATACCGTTTTGATTAATATAAAATAAAAAAAAATTATTAAATCGCAAAAATGTTAATACAGCGATTTTATATATATAAAAAAATTATAAAATCGCTGTATTAACATTTTTGCGATTTAATAATTTTTTTTTTATTTTATATTAATCAAAACGGTATTAACATTTTTGTGATTTAATAAAATTTTTCTTATAAGTTATATATTTAAATTTTAAAAAATATTATAATTTTTTTAATATAAAATCGCTTATTAAAAAATTTTAATATTTTTTTTAAAAAAAAAGCTTCGTGCAGCGATTTAATAAGGAAATTTTTTTTATTTAAATAAATCGTGCCCCTAGCAGCGTTTTAATAAAAAAAATAAAAAAATTTTTAAATAAATTGCTGGAAATTTTTTTTAGAAATAAATCGCTGCCCGGGGCAGCAATTTATGTAATATTTTTTTTTTTTTTTTTTGAAATCGCTGCTTGGGCAGCGATTTCATTTTTTTATTAAAAAAAAAAATTTTGCTAAATCGCTGCCGGAGCAGCGATTTACCTTTGTAAATCGCTGCTCCTGCAGCGATTTTACCGTTTTGGTTAATATAAAATTTTATATACCGTTTTGGAATTTTTGTAAAAAATTTGTACCCTTTGAGTTTCGGACTCGATAAATTTATGTCTTCCCTTTTTTCATTTATTAGATAATGATTTTGCCCTTCTTTCATTTATTCAATAAAAATATCTTTAAAGTATTAAACATAACTTTAAAATCCCATCAGTACATATATTGGATAAAATTTAGATATTTTCAATTTATCCCCCGACTAATAATACAATTGTATGTCATTTAATTAAATATGCAATCTTTACTTGTTGGTTAATATAAGTGTCTTTTGGGGTTATAGCAAAAGAGATATTTTTAGAAAAATATATTAAAGGGAGATCAGGATTTTTACATACTATCCAGTATCCATGGCCAATTTTAACGGAGAAATCAAAATTTTTATTGAGAAATTTAAATTAAGAAAAAGTCAAAGAAGATATTATCAAATTATCGATTTAAAGTGAAAAAGTGATAAATTTCTTAAATTTTTAAATTGCGTAAAAAATGATGAAATAATTATAGTAATCTCAGCTATCAAAGGACTTCTGCTATTATTTCTAAAACGAAATGAGTCAATCATCCATATCTTATTGAAAAAAAATGGTAATATTCTTTCTCTATTAATAAAAATTTTCAATTTTTTAAGAAAAAATCTCATTTAAAAAGATTTCAGTGATCTCCGAATTCTACTTAGCTCCGCCCTCGAGGAAACCTCAATCCCCATAAGGGGACCATTTGAAAATCAGTGGTTTTTTTTTTTTTTTTTGGAAACAATGGGGGCATTTATATGTTTGGAATTTTCCTTTATTAAATTCCTTTGTTGAAATGTTTGATACTTTGACTATATAGATACCAAAGTCAATTCCAATTTGAATTAATTACCCTTTGATTTCATTAAATACTGCATTCTGCAGCAATACAGTTGTAAGTAATATGTCCACAGCCAGACTGAAAGAAGTTTGTCTCTGACTCTCTGTATGTATACAAAAAATCCTAAAAAAAAATGAGTTCGTCCATCGAAAGCGAAGTTAGAATCTTAACTTGAAATTTTTTAAAATAATTGATTTTTAAGAATTAATAACTAGATTTCAAGTTAAAGATATAAAAGTTATTGAGTTCAAATCGAGTTTCTAACTCCATCAACTGCACAAAAGTCTGTTATACAACCTTATCATGTATACAGTTTTAATCTGTGACCTCCCGATAACGTGAACACCAGAGTGCAGTACAGATGTAGTGGGAAGTAAGTCCACAGTCCACACTATATATTTATCATCACTCATCAGCATTCAGCCAATTATGATAAATAATGAGTGGTTCATGGCTTTCACTCTTATCTGTCTATTCCACCTTCTTCCACTTGGCCCTTTCCTTCAAAAGTTTATTATTAATAACATATACAACAAGTCCCTAGTCAATTAATCATAATTGTTTTATTTTACGCAAAATATATAAATATATCATTTAATTTAATTTTGATTTATATTTATGTTTTTTAATTTTAGGTGTGCATAAATAGACACACACGTCCTACAAATATTCTATATGATAATTTGCATCTTACGTGGTCTTCTACATGTATTATATCACGTAGAAATCATTTGTCTATTTGTTTAACTTCGTACATGTTCAAAAAATATCCTTGTGCAGAGCCAAAATTGAAGAAAGATAAAGTTAAATAACACATTCATATCGATTTGTGTAGATGTTATATTCCATTGAATATATGCTACTTTACAAGTTTTGATCAATCAAATAAAATCACCTGATATATTTTTTTATAACCCTCATCTTCAAAGTTCGTCTCATCTCGTTGATCATTAGACCAACCTTAAATTTTATTTTAGTGCCGCTACTAGTTAAACAAGACATGTGCAAACTTGGTCCCTTTCCATTATAAACTTTTGTTTTGATGATATTTTATTATAAGTAGTGTTTTGTATCTATGTTAATATTCATCAAAGAGCAAAATAGACTGCTAAATCTGTCCAGTTGTGAATTGGATTCTTTTGCTTTTACCCATAAGAGTGTTTGGTGTCTCAATAATTCTCCATGTGTACCAATAATAGTTACGAAAGAATGATGAGTAGTCTTTCATCCTTAATCAAGTTGTCTCGAATTTAAGTCTTCTTGGATACGAAATCACGGAAGCACTTTATCGCCCAATGTGGGTACCTATAAATAATGATTATAATGGAGCAGTAAGTACTCTTTCATCCTTAATTAAGATATCTTGAATTCAAGTCCCCTTGGATACGAAATCACAGAAGCATTTTATCGCCCAATATGGGTACCTATTGTGGTGGAGCAATAAGTATTCTTTCATCCTGAATCAAGATGTCTCAAATTCAAGTCCCCTTGGATACAAAATCACATAAGCACTTTATCGCTCAATGTGGGTACCTATCAATAATGATTGTGGTGGAGCAATAAGTATTCTTTCATCCTAAATCAAGATGTCTCGAATTCAAGTCCCCTTGATACGAATTTACAGAAGCACTTTATTCCCAATGTGGGTACCTATAATAATTATTGTGGTGGAGTAGTAAGTACTCTTTCATCCTTAATTAAGACGTCTCGAATTCAAATCCCCTTGGATACGAAATCACAGAAGCACTTTATTGCCAAATGCGAGTACCTATCAATAATACGAATGGTGAAGTAGTAAATACTCTTTCATCCTTAATCAAGATATCTCGAATTCAAGTCTCATTGGATACGAAATCACATAAGCACTTGATCGCCCAATGTGGGTACCTATCAATAATGATTATGGTGGAGCAATAAATATTTTTTCATCCTGAATCAAGATGTCTCGAATTCAAGTCCCCTTGATACGAAATTACAGAAGCACTTTATTGCCCAATGTGGGTACTTATAATAACGATTGTGATGGAGTAGTAAGTACTCTTTCATCCTTAATTAAGATGTCTCGAATTCAAATCACCTTGGATACGAAATCACAGAAGCACTTAATCGCCGAATGCGAGTACCTATCAATAATAGTTGTGGTGAAGTAGTAAATATTCTTTCATCCTTAATCAAGATATCTCGAATTCAACTCCCCTTGAATACAAAATCACAGGAGCACTTTATCCCCCAATATAGATACCGGACACCAGGTGAGAAATAAAGCACTATGCAATTGTACTTTTTAACCTGAAACTTCCATGGACAGCTTAAAACCAACAAAAAGCAAATGACATTTACTGAAACACAATCATCTTACTTTAGATGTGATATCTTTGGTGTCAGCAAAGAATTCATAATAAGCAAAAAAAAAATAAAAAACTATCAAAATATTTTATTTCTTGTCAATGAATTGTACAAACTTTGATCACAATGAACTCTAACAAATGCTAAAAGAATAAATGCACACCCATAGCAAAGCACCACAAATATGAATGGCTAATGTGAAAGCTAAAAGATTATTGTGTTTATACAATAACCATGTTACTATTCACATTGCTATCATAAACCTCTACTAAATAATTGAATAAAGCAACACCAAGAAAAAGCAGTGTGGTTGGAAGAATATATAACATCAACAAAACAAGAAATGTGAACCAGAGCTTGTGCAGATTGGAAAAATTAGGGTCTGTACTCAGTTTCTAGTGTAGGTTGTGTTCGTGTTACCGTAGCAGCCGGTGCTTTTGTGCTTCCGACTTTCGTCATTTGTAATGATTCTCCAACCTCTGTAGCCCTCTCCATTTGTTGCATTTTCTTCTTCTGTTTGTACTTGCTTGCACACACTATCAAAAGACCTAAAAGAAACATCAGTAATAGTCCTCCTACTATCGAACCAACAATTATCCACACTTTCGACTTGTTCTTCTTTCCGTTATGATGAATTGTGGGCGTCTCTGTTGGAGGAGATGGAGCAGGAGCAATTGACTCGGTCACAATAGAGAAATGTCCTTGTTGAAAGGTTGTGCATGTGTTATCCGACAAAACATTGCTGAAATTCAGAGACCCTTGTAAGTCAATTGAAACGCACTTTGGAGATGATCCGACAGGCAATGGCTTGACATCTGAAAATCTTATGGAAATGGGCTGACCGGAAGCGTTGATATCCAACTCAGGCAAGTTAGTTGCGGCCAAGTTTGATGCATCATAAGCAAGAAGACCCAATACAGGAGCTAAGTACATGTAGCCAGATAAGTTGTAATAGGTTGAAGAAAAATTGCCTAAATTTTGGTAGACCAGAACAAGCCTCTCAACGAAAGGCTGTTCAACAACACCAACAGGTATATCGAACTCTTTATACATTGCAAATCCTCGATTCCTTAAGCTCCCACTCCTAAGCCTCAATCCAGACACCTTAATCCCTGTCAAATTGGAGGGGACATTTCCATCATAGATAACGCCTGTTCTAATTCTCGGGCTATCAAATGCACGATAAGCATAATCCTGGAGGATTGCATCTAGTGCTCGCGCAGCCCCCGTAGAAATCTCAGTTAACTGAGAGCTACCTAATAGCGGCAACCAAAACAGCCACATTATAAGGTGAAGCATCGTGAGACTTCCAAGAAGTCTCATCATGCTTCACAACTTTGTTAACTCACACTGCAGATCCACAAGTCACAACAATGTCAATCCGCAAACAACACCTTCTTATTCTCGACAACAATATTGACTATTGCTTGCTTCCAAGCACCAAAACTAACCAACTAAACCTTACAATCCCCAAAAATTGTCACAATTTATACACTGATAGAGTTCTCAGATCCAAAATGAACCCAGAAAACGAAAAAACGAAAACTCTAGCACTTTATTATCTCAGACAAACTTAAGGTTCACACTTTATGTACTTTAAATTCATTGAAGAATCTAATAACGGTAACAGTATGAAAAAAGCAAAGTAGACTTGATACTTTTAAACCCGTTGAAAAGGTCGATAATTGCAAACACTTTCTGTGGTAATTCTTGCTCAAAAGTTGACTGGAGTCAAATAATGAACTTAATTCCCCTTAAACCAACTCAGATCCATCAATTTACTAACCAATTCCTAAACCCATAAAAACAATTTTTAGCAATTTTGAATGATTTTTCACAGGAAAAAAAATGCAAACTCCTTATTCCGTTTCAATGATAAAATGAAAGTTTACCAGGATTGAAATTGACGTCAAACACTTGAGTTGATACCAGAGAAGAATATAGCTCAGACAGCACAAGTTGGCATTGTACAAAAAATGGGGTTTTACAAAAAGTATATGAGGAATTACTTCAAATCCAAGTTGGCATTGTTTGAAAAAGATGGTATTTAGAAAAAAAAAAACAAGAAAAGGATGAATGAGTTAGGTATGAAAGAGCATAAAAAAGAAAGGAAAATGGAGATTTTGTTGAAGATGAAGAAGTGGTGTGAGAAGAGGAGAGAGAGAGAGAGAGGGGAGAAGTAGTAAAGTGAATGCCAAGAGACAAAAAGGAGAAGAAACAGTGGGATGAAATGTGGAAAAGGGTTAGTAGTCCCCATGTAGTCTAATTAATTAATTTTCTATATTTGATTTGATCATTAAAATTAAATTAATTTAAATACCATATAAATCATAATCTTTATATTAATATGATAAAAAATTATATTTTAAAATATCAATAATAATTGACCATTAATAAATACAGCGTGATAAGTAAAAAGTAAAAATAAAATTATGTTATACTCCATGATTGAGCTGTGAATTCCACACAAAAAAAATGATACTCCATATCTGTTTTTGCAAAAAATAAACTCGGTACTAAATTTTCTAATGATTGAGAAGAGTAATATTATATTTCCAATTAAATATGAGATACTTTATACTTGCTATACAATTAATGTGTGTGCCGTATACCTATATACTTTATTATTACTACTTCTATGTAGACATTTGGTTTAATTATATAATATTTGCGGTGACAAAAGAACAGAATTTCATGCTACAAATTTAGAGATTTTTGGAAGAATAGGTTGAACAAACTTCAATCATATGAAACTCAATGTTTATGCACTGCGGATATGACTTAAATGATGGTCCCAAAAATCTTCGAGCCAACCAAGACTCTGCTTTTTTCCAAAAGATGCCAGCTTGTTTTTACATATAGTCATTTTTCTGTATAGGTTTGTTTAGGGGATGAAAACTAACTGGCCATGGGGATAAAAAGATATATATCTGACTACAACACTATTTTCATACATTGTACACTTGACAATTCTGTGGATTAATAGACTGATACAAACATTTTCTCCGAGCAAACGTATGAACAATAGCCTGCTCCATGTGTGGAACCGTGTATAAACAATGGCCTGCGTTGAGCCAATTAGACAACTTTCAAGAGCAAACAGATCAGGATTCTGAAATAAGTGTGTCAATATGCTTTCTTTTCCATGGATGGACGTTCAGCTATAGCTGCTTTTAGTGAAGTTGGCAGCTTTTGAAGAGACTCGCTCTCATCGACAATTATTTCTTCAGAATAACTGGAAAAAGAGACTAGTTGAACCGTCACCAAATGATTTTAGATCGGCAGGTTTTACTAAAGATCTGCACAGAGGGCACGTCCTTTCCCTCTCGAACCTGGCAGTACAAATTAGAGCCATCAAGCAACCAAAGAATCACATTTTACGTAAGCCTACTGTGATAAAGAATGAATTAACCAAAAAAGGCAATGTTCCTAATTCTCTTTCAAGAGAACTATTCCATGCTTGTTCTTTAGGCATGAAATAGGACAAAGAGGAAACAAGAAGTTATTCAGAATAAGCAGAAAGCACAATTGCAAAATGTTAATTTGCAACATGAAAAGTCAAAACAGAAAATGGGTCAACCAAAAACAACGGCAAGGAAGATGCCATCCTATTTCATTCCATAATAGATAAGATCATTTCACAGTCAATCTAACTTTGATATGGAAGTATAACAATATAGCCTCTATTAAAGACCCTCCCCCCCCCCCCTTCTCTTCCGACAGTAAGGTTGAGGGTTCGAGCCACTGAAGGAGCTAATCAGGAAAGGGCAATTGTTGGCTCCAGGGATAAAGGATGAAGTTTATCATATCAAAGAAGAAACACATCATATAGCTACTTTTGCTGGAGTATTTCTATCCAGTAAAAATTGATAAAAACTAAATCCTCCTTTTGCTTGGGTCGGAGGAAAGATCCTAGCCTTAGGCATAATAAAGTCCATTACCAATTCAAGGTTGAATAACCTCAAAGAAACTGAAGAAAGGGATGTCAAATACTGCTTGTCTATGGTTCATATGCTATTTGCAATCTTATGTTATTCATGTTGTCTCATTACTTCTAAAACTGTAGGCGAGTAACGAGAGAAGGGAGATAACTTCATTTTAACAAAAGGTTACTTCCAGAACACATGGCTCATGCTTAAAGTGAGTCAAAGCACAAATGGCTGAAGAGAAGTGCAGATAACTTACCATTCAGACACACAGTCTTCACAGAATATATGTTTACAACGTAGTAAGATTGGTGTATGCATTTTCTCCTGGCAAATAGCACAGAGATCCCCAGCAGCATTGACCTGAAATTAATGATATTGTCCTAGAGCTTCAGTAAGCACTTAAAGAAAACAATTCAGTTAATAGATCCCCAGCAGCATTGACCTGAAATTAATGATATTGTCCTAGAGCTTCAGTAAGCACTTAAAGAAAACAATTCAGTTAATAAGTCCAATATTTGCTGAAAACTTTTTACAAGGATTATTATTGATTTCTCATCTTAAAAAGACCGTTACAGCTCTGGTAGTTCTTTTTTCTTTTAATGACAAGGGAAACCAGCAGCTGCTACCCTTTGGGTGCACAGAGAAAAAAACCCCGCTCCTATGCAATTGCTCGCAAACAACACAAGAGAGGTAACCCGCACTAGGCAAGCCTGATGCGATGAGCTCGACCCAGAAGGCAAACCCCTTGCTTTCGCTGGCAAGGGGTTTCGAACTTGAAACCTCCAACATGGAAGTCCCATGCCCAAACCACTGGGCCACCCTAAAGGACACAACTCTAGCATTTGCCCAACTCAATTCAAGTGCACTTGAATTATTCCAACACCACATCATGTACTAAACTGTATACTCTTTTTCAAAAAAATAGCTTCTAGGATACAAAAGTTACTCCAAATTTCACATTCGAGGTATTTTCTTTTTCTTTTGTTTCTTAATTTTTCTTTTCAATAAGCTAACACTTAAAGTCCTCCGTGGAGCTTCCCAAACATGTAAATATCAGTGTTTGCACAGAACTCTAACCAATTGGCAAGGCACCAAAAGGTTAGGATGAATAAGGACTTGCTCCTCCCAACCAAGCCCGAGAATTGGTAAGGATGTACGCAGGTGAACATGCTTTCTTCTTTTTGTGTGAGAGAGTAGACAACTAACCAATCAAAATATAGGTAAGAAGATAAACCTGCTGCTGTAACTTGTTATAGGCAGCGAAATCCACAACATGAATGATAAAAGCTAATCCCAGTTAAGAGGCAAAACTTGTTTAACACAATCAGATCACATGAATTGGCACGAAGGCCACACTATATCCCATATAAGAGAAAGAATACCATGACGTTATAATATTTTACTGAACAGGGGGAGAGCTTCAAGGATTTGACCAAATGATCTAACCAGATTATCAACCAGCTGTAAAAACCTGAACTTCCAATCAAAATTATTTAAAACGTGTACAGCTCAATGGCTAGTACAGTTTCAAGTGTGAAAATTGAAAGTTCGCATCAATAAATAATTTATTTTTTAGAAATTTGCATCAATGTTTTCTACGAAGTATCTAAGCATATAGAGAGATGATGTCCTAAATTCAATAAATAATTCAAATAAGTAAATGTCTCACACGGATGTGTACAGCCTAATTCTATTCCTATATGTAATATTAATAAGGTGTGTCCTCTTCATACAAATATAAAACTAAGATGTAAAGATCATTATTATAATGATATCACGTTTCCCAACCTTGACAGGGATGATAAAGGAAATTACCATCCGAGGTAGGAGAAGATTGGTTAAGCTATAGCTGGTCATGGGAAGTGTAGAGAAACTAAAATCCAATTCTCAACACTACATTACCAGCAATTAAAATGTAAAGATTATAGATTGTTTTATAACTTGTATACTCATAGACTATAAAATTCTGATAATTTTGTAAGTGACAAAATATTTATTCAAAATATGTCAATACTTTTTTAAAATATTTGTTATTGCTATTATTACTATTATTATTATCTAAGATGAGCTTAACGGAGCAGCACGGTCATTGAGGATTCAAATAGCGACCACAACTTGATTGGGATTGAGCATAAATGCAGTTGCTAATGTCGGTGTCAGAGTCAACTTATCTGCAGAGATGTCAGGTAAACCTATTCGCTATAGCTAGATTTGATGGGCCCATACAGAGTGACTAAGTGTCGTAGCTCAGATTTGACCATGAGATCTCCATGTAATTATTTCTATACATTAACCATTCAGCCATCCTCTTATGGCCACAATAATTGCCTATTGATAATCTTTCTTTTATTCGTTGTTTTTTTAGAAGGTAAAATTCCAATTGATAATCTTTCTTTTCATGATAAACATCGAGCACGCTCCTAATCTAAGAATGGCCACCATAAAATAAATTATTTTAAGTGTTTGACCATCTCATACTCATCTAAAAGTGTGCACCAGCAAAATAAAAAATAAAATATATATATATATACACACACACACATATATATATATGGGCGACTGCACCAGCAAAAATAAAATAGAATGGGTGTGTGCACCAGCAATAAAGTATGGTTTCTGCAATCATTGGGATGTATAATGCATTTATGAGCAGTAGTGAGTATATACTTCATCACTTTTCCTTCAAAGGGAAAATATCAACACACTCCCCAGGGAAATTCTCAAAAATACATAAATAAAGCAAATGGCTTCCAATAAAATGACGAGGAGCAAGGGATGAACTGCATTTATTTTCATTCTGGAACAGTAGGGAATCTCTCAAGCACCCAATATGCTAATTAAAAACAACCATACTAGAGGAAGATTTTCTTCCCCATACACTCAAAATGAAACTTGTCCAGTAAACAACACAGGAAATCTCTCAAACACCCAATATGCTAATTAAAAACAACCATACTATAGTTAGATTTTCAGCATATACTCAAAATGAAACTTGTCCAGTAAACAACGCAGCAATCTGGACCTTCTCCACAGAGAAGAAATTAATATGTGGATCAGAGTTAGATATTCAAACTGTGATTCCTCAAAGGCAGAAAAATACACCAAATCACCAGATGATAGGTTTCTAAGTTTGAAATTATTGTGTTTGAGAACAAAAAATTCTGACTTTGGATAATCGAGTTCTATGTTGCCTTATGAGCTTCTCTAATATAATTTGTCTTTGCCATGAGCAGTAGAAGAGGAAAATTGTATTACTTATCATAAAGCAGATGAAGCCCATCTTAAGCAACTTAGAAAAAAGTACTTTCTACTCTTTTTGTTTATTAAAAGAACAAACCCATATTACCTGTTCAGAAGTCGCATATACTCCATAATGAATCTCCTTACGTGACAACGCCTTTAAAGCTGTGAAGAAGGATTGGACCTACAGAATATGAAGGTAGGATCAAATGAAAAAATAGGTTAGAACAATGACAATGTTGACCCTTAAAATTTAGAAAGATCAGGATACTGCATTCTCGAAAACAGAACGATTAAGATACCGAAGGACAACGAATACATGGAAGAAAATACAGATTTATTGGAAAAATATACCTTCTCGACAACAGAAGTGAGCTTGAAAGTTAGATAAAGCCCGGTCATTAATGATGAAAAGAGGCTTCCGTACTCCTTGTTCAAAAAGAAACGATACCAAACTGGAGCTGGCAGCAAAGCACGATACAGCAGTAAAAGATACTCAACCAAAGTTAACAATTGACCCTGTACAGAAAATGACTTATCAGAAAGCTTCTTTTTTACCTATTTATACACACAAATAGCAGTATCGCCCAGAGCAAGAAAGAGATAATGCCTATTGAGTAAACGACAGGGTGATTAAATCTATCTAAACTGCTATCACCTGCCTACGGTAGTTCCGGCCCCTGCTATTCTTGTAATACATCAGAAGAAAACATTTGAAAACCATTGCCGCCTGGCGGACCAAAGTATCTATCAAGGAAAACAAAGCGAAAGAAGTCAACTCCGTGACATCTTTTCAAACTATTCACACATGAGAATCCAGATGCTGAGCAAGAGATATCTAATTAGGACAACTTCACAAGAACACACCGTTCACCATGATCATGAAGATGGCATGCCAAAAAGGAGGTATGGCCTTTGGTGGAAGCATCAACAACGGAGACAAAAGATCATCATTTCGGTACCACCAATAAAACCCAAATAAATAACTGCTGAACAGAATACATATGCCGATCAGAATAGAGATTTTCCTCTCACCCTGCAAGGAAGAAGAAGATCAATAATTTCATTGCTAATTAGTATGAGAAAAGTATCAAGAAGAAAAGGCTGGAAGAATAATCAGCATATCAGTTCCTTCTATTCTTTTTTGTTTTTCGCTTGTAGAGGATTGGTGCTGTGAGGGCATTTTACATCACCTTAAGTGCAGTCTGCTTCTTTACAATATCATTTGACTTGAACATGACAGCAGCAATCAAAATTGTAACAAAAAAACCTGTGGGTTCATGCACAAACCAAAGAGCAATCTTGAGAAATACTAACTTATAAAATTTAAGGTAAAGCACAGTAACCCTCAAAGATGCAAAACAAGAAAAATCTATAGCCATCACAACTTCCAATAGGAAAAAGGAACAGTATGTAGATACCATCACTGCCCCCCCCCCCCTCCTCCCCAATAAACAGGGAGGGAGGGAAACAAGGACACATGATGAGAGGACAAGGATGGACAGAGGGGAGAGAAGTGATTTGCATAGTCATTCCACTTGAATGTAAAAGAAAAAACAAAGAAGACAACCAGTACTAAAACAAATTATCAATACAATACAACTCATGTTAGTATAAATTGGTCGAAAATACTAAAAAGTCGCATTAACTATCCAAGATAAGTAGCAGTCTAACGGATAAAGTATTCATGCGGCCATATATGTATCGTTTCTTAGTAAAGTACAAGCGTTCAATCCGCAAACCATACGACTTTAATGTTGTCAAATGTGAAATGCATAGAAAAAACACCTGATCCTCTTCAGCATTAACTGCAGAGACAATACTGTGGCAACACAATAGCAATGAAAAGGCTCTAGCTACTTGAGAGTCAAAAGAATAATGGAAAACCCAAGCAAGCATCATTAATTACATGAAACAGTCAAAAGTACAAGCAAGAACTATGATGAACAGTTCCAAGTGAAAATCTCTCAGTTACCACGGAGATTACCTTGCAAATGTTGCCGAATGAAAACAATCAACAAAAGCAAAGAGAACGGAATAATTTGCTCAATCCACCTGGCCGCTTGCTGTATATCATATCTTTGGTAAGAAGACTCCCTATTATTAACACCAGCACCATCCGTAGTCCCTGTCTCCGTATTTCCATTCACCTGCTGAGTAACTCCATCTCCCACCCCTCTATCACTCGATTGACTCTCCAATGCTCCAACTGAAGCTGCAGACGCCGACCTCGAAATCGTCCTCCCAAAAACTTCATTTTCTCCATCCCCTTCCCTCAGAGTTCCACCAACAGCTGGCGATGGCACTACATTCCCAACTCTATCATGTTCCTGCTCACCGGCACCAATAATCCTAATTGAAACTTCCCCAGAGCCACCCGGAGAAGCTGGAGATGTCCCAGCATCATCCACACGAGGCTGAAATTGACTATTTATCAAACTATCCGATTCTGTATGACTTGATCTTGTCCTTAAAATTCCAGAATATTCCAACAACGTCGATAACGGAGAACGAAATAAATTGGCAGCCGATAATTGTACTCCATGCCTTCTAGAATTACTACCAATATTATTACTCGTTGATGAAATACCTCTCTGAGCGTCCGAATTTGCACCGGACGCTTCCATCCGCATCGCCCTAACCCTAGACCCAACCCTAAAAAACCAAAAAAAAATTAAAAAAAAATCAAAACACTAAAAAAAAAAACCAAAACGAAATGAACCATATAATCATAAAAAAAAAAAAAAAAAAACTCACCTTCGATATGGAAACGCCGTGGAAGAACTTATACGATCAAACGGAGAACGATTCCTTCAGGAAATGCGAATCAACAAAACCTAATCAAACACTTAATCCATACTATTTGAGGGAAGAAAATGAAGAACAATCAGTCAACGCGGCGAATCAACAGTGCTTCACAAGAAAAAAACGAAAGATGAAGAAATCAATGAAATTGAAAATGCAATGTAGGGATGATAATGAAGGCGACAGGAGGGGTGGGTGAAATTTGCGGTAATGGTGGTGGGGTGGGTGAGGGTGTGGGTAGCGGTGGGGTGGGGGTGGGGGTGGGGGTGGGGGGCTATGTGACCTTTTGGCTCTCTTCGTTTCTGGTTGTCTGAAAAAGTGATGCGTGCCAAAAGAAGGAGAGAGCTAAGACGATCAACCGTCAAAACACCCACGCCTAAAGTTTCGGGTTCGAGTCCTATAAAATTAATATTAAATATTTTATTTTGTAATCTATTATTTTTTTATTTAAATTTTAAGTATGTTTAACATTGCTGAAAATAATTTATTTTTAGAAATAATTTTTAAAGAAAATATATTTTTTTAAAATAAATTTATATTTAATTATTCATTTGAAAAATGTTTTTATAAAAAACTGCATTTGACTAATTTTATAAAATATACTTTTGAAAGTAAAAATTACAAAAACGAATAACTATTAATATACTTTAATATTAAGATTATTTTATAGGAAAAAATTATTTTTTAATATCTATTACAAAAACTTGATTCTACCTCTGGTTACAAGCACTTTATTGAATTGTCAAACACGTAATTATCAAATAAAGTGCTTCCTTTTTTTCTTCAAAAAAAGTGATTATGACCTCTTAACAACGATGTTAACTCATGAATCAAATTTAGTTGGTCTATAATGAGGATATTGATATTGAATGAAAAAATAAATTTAAAAAATCTTCACAAAATTTTTTTTTTATTTTAACTTTTACTATCATTATAATCAATTTATGCACACCTTGATATGGTATGAAGTTTAAGAAACTAAAAAATAAAATCAATGTTAAGGTCATAAACTAAAGTTATATCAAAATATATTAAAATATCATTTAATCTAATGATCGTATGGAAAATTAAAATTTAAATATTAATTAAAAAAGAAAAGAGGTTATTTTTTTTAAAGTATAAAGACTAAAATGAAGAGAAAGACTTTTTTAAACAGTGTTCATCAATATTAAGACAGATAAGAACAATCATATAATTTTTTATCTTCGCATAATATAATAAAAATGAAAGTCATCATGGCTAAATATAAGTTATAATTCCATCTTTACAAGTTAGTCTAAAGTGTAAAATATTAAAAAGAAAATATTCATGTGGTTGGTGGAAAATTAATGGGGTTATTAGTTTTTTTGTAACGACATAAGTTAATAGTTGGTGGAAAATGAATTATAAGTTAGGCATTTCCATTTGAGTAATGTTAGGTTATTTAATTCCTTATATAGTTAAAAAGATTTTCAATATCGTAGATGGATTGCCTAGTCTTAATTAAAGCCTAAACCTAAAATTGATCTTAGATGTTTGATAGAAGAACAACATGTTGCATTTCGATTTTATCACTATTTCAAAAAAAACTTAAACTTAAAATAACATACATCAAAGCAGCTAATAAAATAATACTAAAGAGTATATAAAAAATAAGAAAGAAACTTAATATAACATATCAAAGAGAGGAACAATAACCATAACCAACTAATGTGCCAACAACGAGGAATAACAAAGGTTGTATAATAGGTCAATTACGAGACAAATGTTACTACCATCGGTAAAATATGAGAATCGGGCAACAGATACAATGCACCAATATATTTTACTGAAAGATAAGACAACACTCACTTATCTACTAACATTCTCATAGTTACTAGGAGATAACATAGGTAGGAGCTTTCGAATAATACAAATAAGTGTAATACATAAACATGATTCTTAACTTGACGTTAATTGACTATTATGACTTTTAACTTTATGTGTGCACAAGTAGACACTTAAAGTTGTATAAAGTTGAATAAATAGACACATTTGTCCTATATGACACTCTACATGGAACTTTTGTATCCTATGTTATTATGTCATGTAGAACATGGGTGTGTACTTATTCAATTTTATACAAATTTAAGGGTCTAATTGTGCATACTCAAAGTTAGAGGACATAGTTATCCGTTAAAATCAAATTAAGGGTCATATTTATGCATTATATTATATAAAATAAAATAAAAATGATGAGTATGAAATAAATAGTAAATTAATATTCTATTGTACAACAAGTGGGGCATTGGCCTTCGCAGAATTAATGTTTGTGCTCGTTGGTTTCATTATTATTAAATTATGTCAAAATTAATTTGATTTCACGATATAAAATTTAGGTATAATACAGAAATATGTCTTTTAACATGACTTTATAATATTTATGTCCTTCTAACTGTAAGTGTGCACAAGTAAACACTTAAACTTGTTTAAAATTAAAGAAGTAGACATACACGTCCTACGTGACATTAAACAAGTAGGAATCGTAGGACACCAAGTTTTCATGTAGGATGCAACATAAGAAGAGTGTGTTAAATTAATTTAATTTTATATAAATTTAAATGTCTACTGATACAAACTCAAAAAAGATAGATACATACTGAAACCAAGTTAAATGAAATATATTTATGTATTATGACTATTTGACAAATATAGCCAAGTAACAATATCCTTGTATATTATTTAAAAAAATCATTATATTTTACCAACCAATAATGAGAATTAGAAAAATCATCAAGGGACATTAAATATATAATTTTCTTAATTTTTTTTTTTTTGAGAAATCTTACCTAACAGATTCTTTCAACGTATCATTTCTAGATCTAATGAAATTCATAGGTATAGGAAGATGTCCGATCAAAAGAAGATATATATTACACTTTTGATAGTGAAATATCGATTGCTTTAGTATTAAATGATTTTCTTAATAGATGTGTCAAAAATCGACCAATACAAAGGACAAGAAAGAAATAATACTTGGACAAAATATTAAGGATGAAAGAGAAAAAAACATGATTGGCACTTGGAGGAGCAACATAGTTAGATCATCATTTTCTTGTTAAATCTTTCCCCTTTGAAGAAGTAGTTGTTGATAATTCTTCATTTGTATTTACTTGTTGTGAACCAAGAGTTGTTAAATTTGTGAATGATGAGTTTCTTGATGGTGATGAATGATGAATTGATTTAGGTGATAATGGAGGTGAAACAGAGAGCATTCTTGAAACAGCAGGTATTGGTGAAACTTCTGTTACTTCTTCAAATCCTTCATCTAAATACACAACATCTTGCATTGTTAGTTGATGGTACTCAACAATCTCCCTTAAGATGAGATTCTCACGAGCGTATACTGAATTCTCGTGTGCTAGACGAGCCTTCTCTGCTAACAGTGTCTCGAGTTGTAGCCGTATCTGAAATATTGCACCAAAACAAAGAAACATGATTAATTGATCGGAATGTATGTATAGTAGATAATGAACCCCCAAGTCCTACTTTATGTTGTTTGTTCACATAATGTACCTAAACAAGTCCCTAACTTAATCTCTATTATGTTCTTGTTTTTGACATGATGGTCAGAAACACACCTAAAAAATATCACTTTTTTACGAGTTTCATACTTCAACTATTCATTGTTCTCTAAACCTACGTAAACTGGCACTCTTTTTGTATTAAAACACACCTTGATGTTGAGTTGGCCAAATATTTATCTCTATAAACAACAAGAACGGGTAGACCAACTCTACATCTAGGTGAGTTTTAACACAAAGAGAGTGATAGTTGAGGTATGAACCTCGTGAAAAAGATGAAACTCACGGAAGGGTATGAAGTCTGCATCCAGATGAGTTTTAATACAGGGAGTGATAGTTGAGGTATGAAACTCGCGAAAAGGTGATAGTTTTACGTGCGTCTAACTCTATGTTTTAACAGGCTGAATTCAAGATTGCTAGTGAAGTTATCATACTAGAGAACTTGTACGATAAAATGGAGGTTTACGAAGATGAAATCAGAACAAAATTAGTAGTAATAGTTGAAAAGAGAAGTACCATGTCATCATCTGCAGGGTTGTCTCCCTTCTCACGAGCCTCTCGAAGCATTTTATTTTCTTCTTCCAGCTGAGAGCTACGTTGCTTCGCGAAAGCAAGATCAGCTTTAACTGTCTTTAACTCTCGTAGTAGCAGTTTCGCTTTTGCTGCAGTTGCCATTGCCACCTGAAACCAAAAAAACAGGCCAACAATGCATTTGATCACCAGCAAGGAAATATTACCAACAAAATTTCAGTCTTTCATTGTACATAAAATATTTTCATATCCTTAATGTCAGTGACGAAGTTAGAAATTACGCTAAGGGTGTTCAAAACTTTAGTATGTATCTCTAATAAGTTGTTTTTAACTTATATGCACAGTATAATTTTTCAATGAAGGATCTTCAAGTGACCATCATTGGGTCAATGTAGCTATGCCACTGATTAATGTTATAAGGACGACATCATATATCATCACACAAGTTGCCACCTTACGTCGCGAGAAGCTTTTAATTGATCTTCATGAACAGTTTGTGTTTGTGGCCGAGTTGTTTGCATCTGCCATGGGTTACGTCCGTTGGAGACATGATCTTGCGACGTCTCAAGAATTGTACGTCCTTCCTGAAATTCAAGAAAAAATAATTATGTTGATGCAGAGCATGTATCTGATAAGAGAAAAACAGAGAAACTATATACTATTCTGGTGAAAATCAACTTCGATACTCATAACCTAAAATCTATGTTGCTCGGACTCTAGATGAATGATATTGTTTTCGTGTCTCATCCTCCAAAAATGCTTGTATTAGTGCGGTAAATCTTTTTGAGAATCCGAGCAATAATGATGATTTGAAGAGGATGATTAGATAGGAAACTCATGAACCAAAACACTAAGTTTCATATATGCCTTTCCTTGCATATTTTCACGAGAGGAGTCGGAGCCAGAAATTCCAATAAAGGTATTCGTCTCACACCTAACACAATTTTTGACCCACTTTTGTTCGCTTATGTCATGCGAATTCAACAATTTGTATATATACATAAAAGAGTTCGTATTTACACAATTTAATTCTGGAGATTCAATTGAACCCCTTCAGACCACGTAGCTCCGCCCCTCCAAAGGGGGAAGAAAAAGGTAGGGCTAAAATAATCACCTGACTTTCTTCAAGAATGTCTTTGCCTTTCCTTGCTAAAACTCCCCAAAATCCATTTGCCTCATTTTCACTATATCCATTCGAAATAGCATCCTGATTTTGATCCATCAATATACAATTAATCAATTGCTACCTCAAAATTTATCAAACACGATTTCAAAAAATAAGGCAAATTTGCTTCAATTGTTAAACATTTTTCGTGAATCGTATCAAACATTTTGAAAAAAAGAAAAAGTGATTAGGAAGGACCTGAGAAGCACGACGATTATGAGCGACTGAGGCTCTAATGGCTTGAGCAGCGAGAGACGAAGAGGAAGAAGAGGAAGAGGAAGAAAAAGGATCTCCGGGGGAACGGGAAGTAGCAGTTTCATGATGAAATGTGGAGGATCTAGAGATCCCCTGTTTCGGTTCCGCCGGTGAACGGAAAATGCTATCTTCCTGAAAAGTGGAGGATCGGCTGATCCCCTGCTTCCTTCTGTAAGCCATTTCTTCAAATTTGTCAAAAAACTTGAAGAAATATTTGGAAAAAAAAAGAAGTCAAAAATGGGATTTGGATCAAATAGTGAAGAAAAAGAATGTGCGTATAACGTCTCTAACTAACTTTCCTCCTTTTAAGTTGACACTATGAAGCATTTTATAAAGTTATTAATTACGTAAATCTTAACTATTCCATTAAAAAAGAGATTTTCTTTTTAATTATGCATATTAAAGTTTTAGATAGTTAATTAACTTTGAAAAAAATTGTTTTTATTGCTCATTACAACTCCTAAAAAAAAAGTTCTTTGTCAAATCTACCGATAGATTTTTTACAATATATGTAAGAGATTTTTGAAAATAAAATAGAGATTTTCGTAGGATTATTTTATTCATTTTAAATAATAAGAAGTTGGTGTTGAACCATTAAGCAGTTCACTATCTCATTAATTATCAATGTGAAATTTTTATCGTCCCGTATTTAGCATTGAATGCGTGCACAATTTAATTTTTTGAGACTTCAACTTTAAGTGAGCTCATCTAACGCGTGAGCTTGATTTTTCGAGACCTAACATTGAGTGAACCCTGTGCTTAGAATCTAGTGCGTGGACAATTTAATTTTTGGAGATCCCAATATTGAGTGAGACGAACCCTCTGATACCATGTCAAATTAGGTCTTAGGCCTAACTCACATTTCAAAAATAACTCAAAGAGGAGAAAAATTATCTAAATCTTATACGAAATTCACCCATCTTATCAACCATCAACAACGTGATTTTTGGCATTCTTTTAAGGAGTATTGATTTTTCTGATAAACTCAGAAGAAGTTGTATTCTGCTTAAAAGTGCCACAAACAATCCCATTTACTTATTCTTATTCACATGAACATAAAGCCTCTCATCTTTTGTCTTTCACCAAATGCTCCTTTGACATAAGCCAGTTTCAAAGTAGCATAGGCTTGGTATATAATAGAAGAAACCAAGAACAGATAGATGTAGTAGATATACAATTCCTACGTATAATCGATACATCTCCTCTCCCTCTGATTACAAACAATGATCAGCTTTTCGACAAGAATAAAAAGCTTCCCATCCGATATCTCGTTTTTTACCTTCTCTGTAGCAACAGTATTGATCCTAACAACTTAAAAGAGTATGTTGAGGTAGAGGATGATCCATCCAGCCATAGAGATCACAGCAAATATATGAACCCAAAACAAGATTGAAGCTGCCTCCTTCCCACACCCTCTCAAGTTGGCAACCGCACCTGTCCAGCGTAATACATTTCAAATACACAGAGGATAAAGTAAAAGATGAAAATGTGTCTATGGCAGAGTCGTTTCCCATTGGAAGTCGTATGTATGACATGTTATGGAAGGTATTTTACCAGCAAGTATGGATGTGGGCATTGAATACTGAAGAAGAAGAACGAATCTGAACATTTTATCATCAGGAGGAAGGAAGCCAAGCTTATCAGCTAACATGACAATACTGAGTCCAGTTGGAGGAACCAAACACAACCGTGCAAACACAATCGCAACAGTTGTCTTAAGACCAATTTTTGAACTTCCAGGTCCTGGTCCTGCAGAGATTCAAATATCAAGGCAGTAAATGGGAGCACCTACGAATTAAACATACTCAGTGAATAACAAGATTTACCACAAAAAAATGACGAAAAATAAAGTTACAAGGAAGACAAAGAATTGTTACTTACCGTCAACGAGATTGCCTCCTAAGGCCAACAATATGCAGGGAATCATGGCATCCCTGATAACAAGAAATAGGACAACATTTAATCAACATTTACATATGAAAACATTTCCACCAGTATTATTGCATATGTCAATTCAGCCAAGTCAAAATATTCTATTAGAACAGAAATAAATAAAAGCAGATACGCGAATCCAATTCTTTAGCAATAAATGCTGATGTAAGCTATCACAAAAGGAATATGTATCAAGTACTGACATAAGAAATCCAAAGGCAGACTCTTAAGCAGGGTGGAGCCAGCCTGTAGTCAGGGGTTCAGATGAACCCCCTTCGCAAAAATTATACCATTTATACAATGATTAAAATCATTTTTTATATAGTAGATATCAAACCCTCTTCGACTAGTTCGTATATTTACTTCTTCAGATTCTGAACCCCTGAGTAAAAATCCTGGCTCCACCACTGCAATTTAAGGCGGCGTGCTGCAGGACCATTAGGTGACATGTCTCGTCTATTTAAGTAACTGGAAAGGATAATATTTTACATATGCTGAATGGCATTTATGCTGATCTTTAACTTATTCTGGAATAAAACTTACCCAAGAATTAAACAGCTGTCAGTGAAGAAGTAAAGTGGAGCATCAGAAGTAAAGATGAGGCGTTTCAGGACCGGCACACATCCTATGATAATCGCTACGATCTGTTGAGAGAACACACAATTTAGCAACTGTCACAATAGTTGTTCTAATTGATAATCTACTAAAAGAAGTGCTCTAATAGACAGCTATATAAGTGAACTATGCATGTCACCTTCTCCTTGGCCCCCAAAAATATCCCACAACTCAAGTCTTTTAATCTGAAGAACAGTTTTTTTAATAGGTTGAAGAACAGTTGAAACATTTATGCAGAGTATTTTGCTCTTGATATCTCAAAATTACTCGAATAAATGGCCACAGCAACCGGATACACGTACGCGATTAACACATCAGCAGGTTGGCAATTCAAAGGAAAGTCTAAATATATCAACTCGGGAAAGCCATATGTAATGCGTTTGATTGACAAAGGAGTTAGAACTCATAGTTCAGATAAGGTCATAATATCTCTTATATTCCTTAAAATCCCGAGAGAAAGCATTGCCTAAAATGAAATATAAAGCCTTCTCAAGCACAAGTGACATAACATCAGTTGACAAAATAGTCTGAATGGAAGTTTGTGTACTAAAAAACCACAGGATAAAGCATTTTGCAGGAGAGAGATGATTCATTATATAATTTATCTCAGTGTAGCATTTATAAGATAGAGCACGCAGGTCAATGAAACTGCATATATGGATCCATCCCAAGATTATTGAACTTACAGAGGCTATAATGGGAGGTTGAATAAGTTGCTTGAGCTTCAGTGTCTCATAGAGAAATTTAAAGAACTGTTTAACCTGTAAGCAAAGTGATGCGCAGTCAAACACCAGTATTATAGAATACTATTAAAGGGATTACTATTTCTACCTCATAACACCTCAAACTATGAGTAAAGACGCAAATAATCTAAGCATAGAACGTCTCTCACCTTTTCTTTATTTGAACTACTAGAGTTGGCTGGTGCAACATTTGTTGCAAGTAATGGAACTTGCTCTGCAGAACTACCTGATGGATGACTCGGCAATCTTTCTTTGTTAGGAACCTTGATAGGAAGGTTTGCATCTTCAATATCGAAGGAACCTTCAGGAGGAGGTGAGAGCATCTGGAATACAAAGGTGTAGAGGATAATTGCACCAACCTACACACATTTACCAAACAGTACTTTTATTAGCTAAAGCAATTTTTGAAGTTCAAAGAGGTTAGCAGATACTTCTCTACATTTTCAAGTTTCATGTAAAATTCTGTATTAGGTGCCGGATTTCCATGCAGAGGCTGCGCTTTTTATTTTTTAGTCAGGAGGCGAGAGGATGGGGGGTTTTAAACAGAAAAACCAGAGTGGAAAGGAATTACCATTGGCTGGTCAAGCAGTAAGGCAAAATCAGAATTTTAAGTTGGGCCAATGCAAAAACAAACAGTAGCGGTAAACCATACAAAGTGCTAAAAGATTATATTAATCTAAACGAATGACATTGAATACGAAAACATTAACTCTGAACTCTTACATACCCACTGTCCAAAGGAGATGTATGCATTTCCATCTCGCGCACATATCTCAGAGTTACCAAAAGGATTTGATGGGTCACGACATAACGCAGCTATCAGAACAAGTGGAACATTTCCTATGTTCCCTGCATAACACAGAAATGGAAAAAAACATGAGCTAAGGAATCTGGCAGTGGACTCCAGATACCAAGTCATTAAATAGAACAGATAGTTAAGAGTTAAAATGCGCTTTCATGTAAAATGCAAAGTGATAAATGAGCTATCAGTCATGCTAAACACAATAAGATACTCCATGTTTGGCATGTTTTAACAATGCCACGTGTGACGCCTAGCAGCCACAGTTGTTGTAATAAGGAAACATTGAAGAACTAACTGAATAATTCAACTTATATTCCACCTATCAAGTTAAGTCAACTCATACCGCTATATAGAGAAGTTTCACTGTTTAAGATACTGTAATTTGCATTGTATAGAAAATCAAACAGACTTCAGAAAATAAGTGATTCATAACTATGAAGCTAGCTATAAATGGAACACTTACCAATGCCAATCTGTATAATGGTAAACTTGAAATAAGGGTATGGCGGACGGACTATCATAGCAACAATTAAACCAATAATAGAACCAAATATGGTGGCCAAAACAATGTTAACAGGGATGAACCACCTGATACAGTGAAGAACATCAGTTGAAAATAGTATAGAATGGGCACTGCAGTACAAAATAAGCACGAATCAAATGTAATCCTTACCACTGAAGCAATTTCTCATACGTAATGGCTTGTCCAAGTTGAGAGAATATCAAGCATGGCAGCAAAAGTGAAAACACCAACTGCATGAAACCATGTCATAGTATCTATTAGAGATACACAAAAGCTAAATCTTACTACTTTTGCCATTAGGGACTGCAAACATGTCGCATCTCACGTAAAACTGAATTAATGATTATGTTACAATCCATATTAAGAAAAATTGAAATTGATAACTTCATAACATCTATCAGAAAGATAGTTGAGGACTCCATCAAGCTAATTCCTATTTCAGGATTGAACAATGAACAGTCAGTGGAGATTTTTCTTAAACAAGACTCATCATATAAAAAAGTACTGACCCCATTTAAAAGCTTCCGTCCATTTGCTGGAAGAATATTGACATATTTGGAGGCCATCAAAAATCCCAAGAAGCATAGTGTAAACACTTTCGCAATCGGTAAAACAGCAATCTTAATCGACGTGATGAAAGACTGTCCTCCTCGTTGCGGTTCTGTCAGAACACTAAAAAGAATCCTCGACACCCTATCCATCTTTTCTACCTACTAACAGCTTCCCTCAAAGGCGAAACTCTATCAATCCAAAGTCGTGAAAACTTTCCCTTTCCAGTCTTGAAGGTCCTGATGTTCTTGTTCAGAAAGATCCCAGAAACCAAACAATTCCAAAAGATTGCACTTTTATCTAGCTTACAGTTCAAAAATTCAAAAAAGTTCAAATCTTTGACAAGTAGCAGTCAACTTCTCCAACAGTTTAGCTCCCTTTCTGCACGATTACCAAAGGAAGCTCCAATTATTATCAAATCCAAAATGCTATATTCAAGTTAGTTGACACAGCAATAAAAGACAACTTATGACAATTTTCTACAAGAACTGTGAATATAAGGTATTGCAGGTATAAAAGGGGTTTTCAGATTCACAAAGTACAACAACAACAAACCCCGCGTAATCCCACAAATGGGGACTAAAACAACCTAGAAAGACCTCCTCCCAAACAAACTTCAGATACACAAAGAAAACAGCAAAGCTCAAAACTTCAAACTCATTTCAGAAATCCCATAACTGCCAAAAAAAAAAACAGCTACTCCCAAGAACCAAAAGATTCCTTTTTTTCACCCCCCAAACTCCAAGAACCAGAAATTTTCAACAAAATAAACTTGATGGTATCCAGCAAAACAACAAAAATATGGTAAGTCATTAACCAGATAATCAAGAAACCTCACAAAATGTCTAAAATGCAAATACACAACGTATACGTTTAGAATATGTAAACATGAGTTTATTCATCATAACAACTTGAACCCCAAAAAGAAACAGAAAAAGACTAAGAACTAACCAATAACTGTCTCTCAGAGAGCTAAAATCTGAGTAAAAGTTTATTACTTTGTTGCTTTTTTCCCCACTTCTCTTTTCACTTTAATATGAACAAAACCCAGGTTTAGAAGAACCTGAAAAATATTTAATAATGATAGTTTTCAGGAAAATAATTGTTATTTTGTATCTATATATATTATACTACCCCATAGCCCCCCACACCCCACCCCCACCCAAGATGGGATCTTTCCCGAAAACTACTCTGTTTTGCTGTCCCAATACAGAGTAGAAATTTCACATCATTTTGGAAACTTCCCCACAAACCCCCCACACCCAAGATTGGATCTTTTTTTAGCTATTCTTTGGACACGAATAAGTATTGTTGTAATATTTTGCGGGATTAGATTTTGAAATTTATATTTCGGCATAAATTTTTGTAAAATATTAAGTTGGAGATCTAATTTTTATTTTTTATAAAAAAAAAATTGGTGAGATTGATAGATAAATATATAACTTCACTTTCCATATATAAAAAATTCATTTTGGAAACAAAACTTAGTATATATATTTATTTATTTTTTCAAAATTTATAATTTTTTATGACCAAATGGTCCTTGGTTATGTGAATTTACGATATTAACCCTATGAATTGGCATGTTTTTTTGGTACTTACAAAATAAACACTTTGGCTTGCGTCTACAAGATTTACCTTTTTCTTACCTTTTTACGTGGCACTAAAATACAATATTTTAAAAAAGAAAATGAAAATTGAGACAAAATTCCAAAACGGCAAAAGAATTTGGAATTTATAAAAAAAAAAAAGGCTAAATGACCAGGAAATTTGGTCATAATTTGATTAGAAAATTAAATACTATAATTTTTTAATTTAAAAATAAAATAATTTGTTTTCTATCTTTTAGTTAAAAGATATATAAACTAAAAGGATAAAAATAATTTTTTAGAAATAAAATTACATTTAAAAACTATCTTTGGTCAAATTTTGACCAAATTTTCTGATTAAAATAATTATTATTTTTTTTTAAAAAAAGTAAGGTTCACAAAATGATAGGAACCCAAGTAAGGCAATGGTTTCTGTGCCTTCATCTAAAATAAAGTTGACACCTTATTACATATTTTTTAGTAAATATTGAAATAATGATGAAATATTAAATAAGTGTTTGATCATGAGATATCATATTACAGTATAAAATTATAAGATATAATTAGCATTTGAATATGTAATTTTAAGTTAATTTTATATTATGTGATGTGATTTTATATTCTTTAACAATTATGATATGAGAATTCTATATCATGATTTGAGATACTTTTAATACAAAAATTGATACACACGTTTATATTTTGTTAATTAAAATAATTTTATATTTATATCTACTAACCATTTATTTTATATGTAAATAAAATTTATAATGACATCATTACTTTTGTAAATTTATTATTCTCACCGGCATAAAATTTATTACTCTCACCAACATATAGTTTCTTTAACTCAATCAACCGATTATTGACTAATAAATTTTGTTCTCTTTATTTACTCCAACACCTGATTTATTACTTCTACCTAGGGCTGTGCAAAAAACGGGTAAAACCATTAACCCGAACCGATTTTCGGTTTATTGGGTTAACGGGTCGGGCTATTGGGTAATTGGGTCGGGGACCGGTTCGCTAATTTTTTTAATTGGATTAACGGTTCGGGTGACGGGTTTGGGAAGGAAATATCCGGGTCACCCGATTACCCGATTATTTCCCCCTATTTTCTAATTTTCTAATTCACATTTCACAATTAGGTTACAAGTTAGAAACCTTCTCCTTCTGCAGTTCTGCTTCCGCCGCTCTCCACTAACACTTCTCCAGTCTCCCGTCTCCAACTCTCCTTTCTCCAGTCTCCCGTCTCCCGTCTCCAACTCTCCATTCTCCAATTCCCAAACTCCGGTGAGGCGAGGACGGAACTCGACTAACCAACGAGTTACTCAGGCCGTCAGGCGTCAGGCGAGGCGACAAGGTGCATATCGGTCTCAGTTCTCACAAGGTAACGACCGATCTTTAATTTTTGTATTCGTTGATTTCGTTCTATTTATTATCATTTCATGACCTTCTTCTAAGTTTTAACTACTCAGTTTCCGCCGCTCTCTCCAGTCTCCAAAGTTTCTCCAATTGCCAAACTCCGGTGAGTCGAGTCGGCGACGACTAACCAACGAGTAACTCAGGCGTCCGGCGAGGCGACAACTACTCTCTAGTCACTCAAGCGAGGACGGAACTCACGTCTCACAAGGTAACGACTAACAATGACTTGTTTTGGGTGCTACGAGTTGTATGAGTACCCTACTATTAATTTGCTGTAATGTTGACATAAATCCTTTATCTGCTCCTCTCCAATTTTCAAATAATTTTCCTGGTATTTGGTGTAAGTTTTCTCTGGAATCTGGATTATAAATTAGCCATTGTATAGTGGGAAACTGGGAATGCTTACACTATTGTTAGTTGTTACAGCCATTGTATAGCCATTGTACTTGGTATTTTTTGCTTGAATAAAGCTGCTTACTCTTTTTTTAGTTCCTTCAAGGCTTCAATAATTCATTGCTTCATCTAAATCTTATAAAAAATAGTTCAATAAACGATTATGGCATATCTTTTCGCAGTTTTTGGTGAAAGTATCATGGCTAAAAATGTCATAACTGATAAGGTTGTTGGTGAAAGTGGAGCTTCTAATTCAAATGCAATAGATCAAAGTCAAATTGTTGAGTCTCAAGTAAAGAAAGGGAGGAAAAAAAGATCTCGTGCGTGGGATCATTTTTCTGGTAAAACTGATTCTGATGGAAATGAAAAGGGTGTTTGCAACTACTGTAAGAAAGAGTATTTTGCTGATACAAAAGAACATGGTACGACGTCAATGCTTACTCATATATCCAAATGCCCTAAGATGCCTTATAACATTGATATAAGACAATCAAGATTAGCATTTCAACCAATGATAGGTGGTAACAAGGGTGATGTAGTTGTTGTTCCATGGAAATTTGATCAGGAAGAGTGTAGAAAGGCCTTGTGTCGTATGGTAATTATTGATGAACTTCCTTTTAGATTTGTTGAAAAAGAAGGTTTTAAACAATTTATGAAAGTAGCACAACCTTGTTTCCACATTCCTTCTCGTACCACTGTGACTCGTGATTGTTTTAATCTTTTTGATGAAGAAAAACATAAGATGATGGCTTTTTTTAAGGGAACAAAACAAAGGGTGTCTTTAACCACTGATACTTGGACTTCCATCCAAAGAATTAATTATATGGTCATTACTGCTCATTGGATTGATAAAAAATGGACTTTGCATAAAAGAATTATCAATTTTTGTCCAATCACTAGTCATAGAGGTGAAAATCTTGGAAAGTCTATTAGTAAGTGCTTACATGAGTGGGGATTGCATCACATTTTCACCGTTACAGTTGATAATGCTGGTTCAAATAGTGTGGCAATAACTGAGTTGTCTAAGCAATTAACTAAATGGGGGACCAACCTAATGGGTGGTAGTCACCTTCATATAAGGTGTATGGCTCATATTGTAAATCTTATTGTTCAAGACGGTACAAAAAAAGCAAATGTATCTATTGAACGAGTTAGGCAAGTAGTGAGATACATCAGACAATCTCCTGCTAGGTGGAAAAAGTTTCAAGAATGTTGTGAAGATGAAAATCTTGCTAAAAAGTCTTTATGCTTGGATGTTCCTACAAGGTGGAATTCAACCTACATGATATTGAAGCGGGTAATTGAATATGAAGGTGCAATTGTAGAGTACGCCGATCGTGATATTGGCTTGACACTACATCTTAAGTTTGTTGATATGGTGGATAAAAATTCTACAGGTACACTTTTGAGTAGTGATTGGGAGGGCGTAAAGCGAATCACAAAATTTCTTGAAATGTTTTTTAATCTTACTTTGAAGATATCTGGATCACGATATGTTACATCAAATCTTCATTTTCTTGAAATTTGTCAAGTTGGTGTTTACTTGAATCAATTGATATCAAATGAAGATCATGTTTTGGCTAAAATGGCGGAAAATATGAAGGAGAAATTTGATAAATATTGGGGTGATACTGAAAAAATGAATAAAATGGTTTTTATACCATGTGTTTTGGATCCTCGTCACAAATTTATCACTCTTGGCTTTGCACTTAGGAAGATGTTTGGAGAAAAAGGGGCTGCTTTAGAAATCGGTGTGCGAACATACATGGAATCTTTGTTTAATGAGTATACAAAGCCTGTTGATTCTGATAAAAATGGCCAATTTTCTTCAACTGAGGTGGATACTTCTGATTCAAGGTCTGTTGATTCAAGGTCTGGAGGAGAATTTGGAAATTTTTTTGAGGAATTACAAAAACATACATCTGAAAAAGGAGGAGCAAGTTCAAAGTCAGAATTAGTTAAGTATCTTGATGAAGAAATTGAAGTTGGAAAATCAGATTTTGATGTATTGCTTTGGTGGAAAGTTAACTCCCCTAGATTTCCAATTCTTTCTAAGATGGCTCGAGATGTGTTGTCTATTCCCGTTTCAAGTGTGGCGTCTGAATGTGCTTTTAGTACTGGAGGACGCATACTTGATTCGTTTAGGAGTTCATTAACTCCTAAATTGGTACAAGCTCTAGTGTGCCTTCAAGATTGGCTTCGAAGTGATCCACAACCCATAAGTATTGAGGAAGATTTAGATTTTCTTGAGCAACTTGAAGAAGGTAAAAAAAGAATCTCATTGATGTAAATTGTAAAACTGTGAATAGTTTATTCTATATTTTTATTTTTTAAGTCTTGAGCCTTGACTTGTTATATTTGTCTTTAGATTTGGCAAAACTTGGAAACGAACTTTGCATTGATGACATGTAAAATTGGAGGTTTCCTTCACTAACTCTACTAAAGGAAAAGGAAGGTAGATGTCTTACTATTGATGTGGTCTCTTATATTACATCATACATGTGTTATTTATTATCTTGTCTTTATGCATGATTTATGACTTCTCTTTTCTGATGACTAATGAGTAATGGGTATGTAATATTATGGTTGATACAAATATTTGTGCAAAGCTCCCAGTAGAATTTGGTGTTCTGTATCAGTTTATCACTTTATCTTGACTAATCTTTCATTTTAATCATTAAAATATCTAATGCTTTCTCTGTTTCTTTGTTCATCAGATTTCATCATGCCTCAACTTCATGGTTCTAATGCTCGATCACCTATTTGGAATCACTATGAAAAACTTGAAGAAAAAGAAGATGGATCGTGGACAGTGAAATGTATTCATTGTGGTCGTGTTGCTTATTACCATTCGCACTATAATGGAACTGCCTCCTTAAGAAATCATGTTAAACGTTGTTTGGAAACAAGAAACCAGAATCGTTCACTCGCAAGAATTGATTACTAGCTATTATTTTGTTTACTTGAATGTGAAATATTAGTACTATATTTGGACTAAATTTTCAGTTTGTGTGACTGCTATTTTGAATTTTTGAAATTTTGATTGCGCCTGTGTGAGTTGTTGGGGATTTGTTGACTGTTGTGGCTGTTGTGTCGAGTGTTTTCTAGTAGAAAATGTTGTGTTGTGCTGAGTCTGCTGACTGCTGTGGGCTGTGGCTGTTGTGTCGAGTAGAATTTTCTGTTGGGCTGTGGCTGTTGCTGTGGGCTGTGGCTGTGTGTTCTGTGGGCTACTGACTGTTGTGGCTGTGACTGATGTTTTCTATTCAGCATCAAGTGCACTTGTAGCTTCATCAAGGAGTAGTATTCTTGGGTTCTTTAAGATAGCCCTTGCTATTGCAAGTCTTTGCTTTTGTCCACCAGATAGTTGGGTTCCATGCTCACCTACCATAGTATAAAAAGGTTGTGATGAATACTGAATCATGTACTGTTTTGTTTGTGTTTTAGTGTGTGACTTTGTGCTTTAGCAAGTAAAAGAAAGGCAATGTAAGTGTTTGCTAATTGCTAGTATGTTGTCACTTTAGTTGCACCGTTGCAGCCTGCATGACCTTTTGCCTGTTCTTCATATGATTTTTATTTTTAAAAAATGTGTGATATGTTAACGGTTAACCCGATAACCGAACCGATAAGGGTCGACAACCGATTAACCAATAACCGATTAACCGATAACTTAATGGTTCTTTAACGGTTTAGCTAATCTACAAACCGATAACCAATAAGCAAAACCGATAATGTTCAAAACCGAACCGAACCGACCGATATGCACCCCTACTTCTACCATTTTGTATTTATTACTATTCAAAGTAACATTGTTGGTTCGTCTTCTCGGTCATATGATCGAGAAATGTTGATTCAACGTGAGGGAATTATGTGTACTATGTGGGAGGATGTATTAAGACTAGTATACTACAGTTTATGTTTAATTTATTTTTATTGAATTAAAGGTTGGTGCATTAAAGTTAGACGAAATAGTTACTTAAATGGATAACAAATAGTTTTGAATAATTTATTATGTGATTTTGAAATTTTTTATCTATTTGGTATGATTGGATAGACAATTGAAGCTATTTTAATAGATACAACTTATGTGATTCTTATGCTTATGAAAAAGTATACAACACAAAAATTTAATATCGCATGTCCAAACATAACTTCAATTTCGTTTAATAATTCCATATTATGATGCCATGTCATGACACCATATCACATTGTCAAACGAGCCCTATGTGAATATAAAAGTGATGATAAGGTTGTTGATGAAATGATGAACAATTAGTTTAGGATAATAAAGTCATGTGTTTCGTCTATTTTACGAAGTATGAAATGAGTTTGTTGCACTAACTCCGAATTATCACATTGTCTCGATATCATGAACACAACTTGTTATTTGTTACAAAGAATATTCATTTGACTTGTTGTGGAAGTCATGAATCTTGTTACATCGACGTTTTATCTTGCTATGTAATACAAACATACGATTAATTTTCATAATTTTTAAAACTTATGAGCATATTTATTAAAAAAAGTGAAATATATTTTCTAAATATTATAGCCAAATACATAGTAAAATTTTACTCAAATACTCATCAAAATAATATTTACCAAAAAATATTTAAATATCTATGACCAAACACTAGCCTCTTGATTTTATCCCTAATTTTTTATAATTTTGAAATTTTGAATTCAATCTTTTCTGTCATTTTGGATCCAGCCTCAGCATAGACTATGGGCAATAGACTCGGTAGAATGGAACATATATATTGGTACCAGATTTATGTGAATCAAGTACCTAAAATTAGTGTTCAAAAGTAAAACTCAAACATATAGTTGGATTTTATCTCTTCAATTAATATTAACTATGTGTAAATTACATAAATCTCATAGTTTTAATATGATATTATAATATATTCTTAATAAGTTATTAATTACATTAATTCTTTAAAAAATAAAAAAATTGAATACAATAATTGAAGCTCATATATTAATATGTAGCTCATAATACATTAAATGTTGTCTCAGATACATTAAATATGTAGTTCGAATAAAATAAAAAATAGTTATGATACATAATATGTAACTCAGATACATTAAATATTGGCTTGGATACATCAAATACTAACTCAGTTACATTAATATGCAGCTCGAATACATCAAAGAAAATAAGAGATTTATAAAGTAATAGAAATAATGGAAATAAGTGAAATGAAAAATGTGTATTTTCTTGAATTGATTTTTACGTTTTTGAATATAATATTTTATTATTTTGCTATGTAAAAGTATTTTTATTCGTGAAGAAGCAATTTTTATTGATTATTTTCTTTTGAGGAGGTAGGTTGCATAGTTAAATAGTGATATCATTTAAGAACTATGATTCTTTTTATTATATTGAAGTTAAAAGATGTTAGAATCGATGTAATTTAAAATCTATATTTTGATAATTATATGCTATTATATTATTTTATTGTATTAAAATATCACTTTGAACCTATTCCTCATTTTGTGTTAAGTAAACGCCTCATTTTATATCCCTAATTTTGAAATACTTATCTATAGTTCAAACTCTTTAATTTGGTGCTTTGAGAAACATATACTCACTTGTAGACATTAATCAAAGCTACCAAATATAAAAATTTTGCTTCATTTGTTAGATTATTTGTGAATTTAAATTAATGAGATTAATTTTTACTAGATACAAAATTGTTATAAATGATTTATAACAAAAAAAATAATTGAATATAATATTCATAAAATGTAAATCAAATCGTAAAATCACTTAAAGAAAACTTTGACTTTACATAAAACGATGCAAATTATTACTACGGAACTCCTATTTGTTGTAAAAAAACGTGATGTAGAAATTTTAAAAAGATGTTAATAAATTAATATGAATATTCTTTTGAGAGGAAATGTAAATTAGTTTGGTGCATCTTAAAATATTAATTAAAATAAGAAAAAAGAGAAAAAAAATTGTCCTGGATTCTATTAGCTGGTGAATCTTTTTCTTTATTTGATTTAATATTTAATACTCAATTGTTAATTATAATTTGATTGATTTGATTCCGTCATGACATAATTATTGCTTAATTTAATAAAAAAAAGGAAGGTTACCACATAAAATAATACTAATGATGATAATTATGTAATGGACTAAACATGGAGAATAAAATAAAAATATGTGATAAAAGACTCAAGTGGGACGTTGTGTTTGAACATAGCTTTAAAATAAAAAATAAAAGATGTCATAATAAAGAAAGAAAAAAGATGCCAAAGAATAATAAAGTAATGATTATAGTTTTTCAAGGTAATTTATTATTCGAAAATGAGAGAACACATAAGGTGGAAAGACGTTTAATTTGACAAAAATAAGTGAGTTTTTTATTAATTATTTATTTTCTTATTTTTGATAAGTGTTTAACATGAAGTTTGTCACGACCCAAAATCGAGCCGCGACTGACACCCACACTTAACCTACTATGTGAGCGAACCAACCAATCTAAACCCAAACATATTGAATAAAATACAATGCGGAAGACTTAAACTCATTATATAAATCAAACAAAATAACTTCTAAAATTCATAACTCATTATCCCCAAAATCTGGAAGTCATCATCACAAGAACATCTATCTCAAACTACTAAACTAAGAATGTCTAAGAACTAAAATAACTAAAAAGCTAGTCCATGCCGGAAGTTCAAGGCATCAAGACATGAAGAGGAAGATCCAGTCCAAGCTAGAAGCATTAGCTCACCCTGAAATCCGGTATACTGATGACTGGCTAGAATTACTGTTGAGTTGAAGACGACGGAACGTTTGCTGCACTCCACAAATAACAAAGAAAGAAACAAACAAGTAGGGGTCAGTACAAACCACAAGTACTGAGTAGATATCATCGGCCAACTCAAAATAGAAAACAGTATATATCAGACAATATCATAAATCAACTACAATACTCATCATGTAGCAACAACAAGTACTAAATCATTAATAAGTACCATCAAGTTCATCCATGAGGACTCAAGCCTCAATACCATACTCATTTGGGAATTAGGTTCATTACATTGTGTATATTAACATCTTTCAAGATTCATTATCTTTCTTCCTCTTGTGTCGGTACGTGACACTCCGATCCATATTCTATCCTGGTGCCGGAACGTGGCACTCCGATCCTCATTCTACCCTGGTACCGGAACGTGGCACCCGATCCATATACTATCCTGGTGTCGGAACGTGACACTCCGATCCTCATTCTATCCTGGTACCGGAACGTGGCACCCGATCCTCTATTTCTATCCTGGTACCGGAACGTGATACCCGATCCCCTAATTCATCAAGCCTTCTTTTATACTAAGGCATCATCAATCTCATTATATAATTTATCAAGCCTTCTTTTACACCAAGGCATCATCATTCTCATTATATAAGTTATCAAGCCTTCTTTTATACCAAGGCATCATCATTAACAAGTGAATTAGGGTTTCTTTCAAGATTTTGGATTCAATTACTTCATCATGCTTAGTTTATCACAATTATATAATCATATTCATGCAAGCATACAATTAAGCATATAGAAGGGTTTACAATACTACCAATACATATCATTCGCTATTAAGAGTTTACTACGAATATCATAGAAAACCATAACCTACCTCCACCGAAGATTAGTATTCAAGCAAGCAAATTTCTCCAAGCTGCGTTTCTTCCTCTTCGATCGATTCCTCTCTCTCTCTCTTTGTTCTTTCTTTCTTTATTCAAACCCTCTTTCTTTTACCCTAATTAACATATAATTAAGTGTAAAAGATGACAATAATACCCACTAATTAACTCAAAGTTACCTCTTTTATCCCCCAAGAAGTTGAGTTATTAATATAAACCCACGAATTTTATAATTATGGAAGGAATAGTCGAAAACGCCCCTTTAAAACTTAACCAGAAATTCGACCCAGACTGGGATTACGCAACCTGTGACGGCCCGTCGTGCCTGCGACGGTCCGTCCTGCAGGTCGTCGCAAAGTTCAGAGACTCAATTTTCACTAAAGAGTCCGTGACGGTCCGTCACGCCTGTGACGGTCCGTCCTGCACTTCCGTCACGACGTTCAGAGAATCGTTCCCAGTACCAATTTCTCAAGAGTTGAAGTGTTTTGAAACGGGGACTCACGACGGTTCGTCGTAACTGTGACGGTCCGTCCTGCAGGTCCGTCACAGAGTTCAGAGAGTCGATTTCAGCGCTCAAATTTCAGAATTCCCAAGTGTTTCGGAACGAGACACCCTCGACGGTCCGTCGTGGTGTCCGTCGTCTCAGCCAGTTTTTCCAGAAATAAAATCTGTTGCTCAAAACGACTAAACAGGTCGTTACAGAGTGATTGAGATCGAGACGTCAAGATGAATTGTATCAAAAGATCGGAAAATCATGAGAATCTTAAATTTAAGTTTATTATTAAGTTTTTACTTTTTACACATATTTAACTCAATTTAAAAAAAATAAGATTTTTATCTTCCAAGCATCTTGAAAATATAAATGTGGGTCCAACCATTAACGAGAGAAGTATTTTACAACGTTCGATAATGGAATATTTGACAAAAAAAACATCTAATTAATATCACTTGTATTATTTGTGATAATCCAAAAAAAAAAAAGAAGAGATTCCCACGCTAGAATAATTTTGTCCTTTTATTATGCATTGAGACAAAGGAAATGTTAATAATTCACAACTTAATTTTTAAATTTTCATAGAAATTAATAAACCAAAAACTAATAGTCTAAAATTTTGCAAGATTTGATTTTATAGTTATTACAAACTTATTTTTAATTTATGTACAGATTTTCATTTTTACATATATGAGATTTAAAAATATTTTTTTCTTTTATTAAATTGATAAATAATAATAAAAAACTTTTAGCTTAAAATTCTCTTTGATTGATAACAACCGCACTTAATTTTTTAAAAAAGGACAAAATAAATGTAGCAAGCAAATTTGGGAATATTTAAATCATTCATCAACAATCAATCAAATCATTAATTAAAATCCACAAAGTAATAATACATCAATAAATTATTCATCTTTGGACATTTGGTGGTGATTCACTTATAATAAAAGGCATTATTAATTACTCCCAAAATAAATGTATTCTCTTAGGAATTTAAGATTAAAAAAAAAGAAATATAATTTTTCAATCTCATCTTGTAAATATAAAATAAAATTTACTATCAAGTTTGAATAATTATTAATACATTTAATCAGGAAAATTAATAGGTGTATTAGTTTAAGCTTCATGTAGTTTAATTGATTACAAGCTTGTAAAGTCGTATAAAGCTTAAAAGTCTGATTACTAATAATATACGCAAAACTAATCACATAATTATTTATACTTAAATTCACTTAATTACAAAAATTATTGTATCTTGACAGAACATTAATTTTATACAAAATTTCCCAATTAATTACGAATTATTGCATCATGACAAAAATTTGATTTCCCACAATTTTTTCCCTACTTTTGAAAAGGAAGCCAAACTTAATATTATTTCAAAACTTGTGATTAATTGAACATGAAGCTTAGATCTTGTTTAAACATGAGATAAACAATGATTAGAACTTATAGTGTAGCTAGTTTGTTTAAACATACTACATCATAGATAAATTTAGAATTTTAATTTTATGAATTTAATATTTTGTATTTTAATTTATTTGTTGGATATTGACTTGTTATAAATTTAAGAAAAATAAAAGAACTTTTGAAATTATGAACTTAAATTAAAGGAGCGTAGATTGAATCAAAATATTATTTAATTTTATAGTTATAATATCACATGATAAATCAGAATTAAAGAGACATTAAAAGATGAAAAAAAATCATTATTTTTTCAAATAAATTAAAAGAAAAAGAAAACAAACAATTTATCATAAAAAATATTTACAATTTTCGTAAATATTTTTCAAAATTCATTTATATTTTGCATTAAAAATACTGATTTTAATTGAATCCGTAGCTATAAGGCGACACCTGGACACTGACCACAAAAATTTTAAAAACATTCATATACACTTTTAATTTTTTTATATATTAATAAAATTTCTTATTCAATTAAATTAAGACACGTAAAACAAAATGAACGGACGATAGCAATTTGATAAGTGGACTTAAAAAGTACTTATAGGGTCCATGTGAAGCCATTCATAATATATACTCCATTATTTGAGAGTGTGCTCATCACAGTTTTTGGCAGCTGGAATTTTTTTGTTTATATTAAAATTTTGATTAAATTTAAATTATGTATTGTATAATTTTAAGGGCGAAAGTATATTATGTTGGATAATTTTGTTGAAAAATTACATCTTATATATGAGTAAATTTATATTTTAAACGATAAAATAAGAAGGGAAACTTACATAACTATACTATAATAAAAAAATATTTATCATTTATAGCAGTAATATTTTCTTTTCACTTGACCACTTTTAATTCATTTATAATACAAGTTTAATACATATTACAAAGAATAATTTATTATTCCCATATAATACAAGTTTTAATGATGGATAATACATTTATTACACATTTTAATACACTTATAATACAATGTGACTTTTTTTTTACCAAACAAACATAATATATTTAAAAAACAATTATAATTCAAATATATTGCATACATAATTCACTTTTAATACATATTACAGATTTATCACAAATTGCTATAAATGGTAATAAACAAAAAGTATCGCTAAAATCAGTAATTATTTTTTAAAATGTATTAATTTATGTAATTTTTGCAAATAAGAATACCCGTACACTAAAAATTCTCAGCCCAGCGATATCTTGGTCCAACGAGAAGTGTTACAAGTGTGCACACGCACGAATTTAAATCCCAGTTGCTGCATTTGTTTTTACATTTTTAAAAAGCTTCTAATTAATTTCTAATTAGAGATACATTTTCAAAAAGCTCCTAATTAATTTCTAATTATAGTTACATTTAGTTGATAAATTAGTTATGTTTTTAATAATTCAAAATTAATATTATCTATTAAAAATCTTAATTAGAGACCTAATAATAGTCTAAATATTTTTATTTTTTCAACAATTCAAAACTCATATTATCCATTAGAATTTTGGAATAACAAAAAAAGCATGGTAAACAATAAATTTTAATCATTTTTCTTTTCACTAAAATTTTAAATAAAATTAAAAAGTAATTATTTAATTTAAATTTAATAAGCAAATTCTATTTTTTTTTATGAAGATACTAAAAGTAAAAAAGACTCTATATAAAATTTCATTTTAGAAAAATCTCGTTTAATTTTGCTCTTCATTTTTCATATTATGTTGTTAAGTCACCAAAGGTTGGTGAAATCTTGAAGTATAAAAGTGACTTTATTATAAACTGAATTTTCTCTTTTTTTTTTCATTTACTTCCTATTATATAAATATAAAAATTCAAGTTAAATTTTACGTAGATTGATTTTTAAAAATTTAATATATTTTGTAATTAAAAAAATAATTGTTAATGTTAAGTAGTTTGTTTTCAAAATTTTACTCCACCCATCGTCAATTTTATTTTTTTTACCTATACTGTTCTTAGATACCTTTCGTAAAATTTCTGACTATGCCACTGCATGATTCATATGAAAATAATGCTTTCAGCTGAATTACTTTTACATTTTAAAATTTAAATCTAATACTTTTAATTAAAATATAATAATCCGCTACTTTATCACAGCTCATATTAATGATCTTATTCTTATAATATAAGTTACTATACATATAAAAAATAAATGAAAGTTGTCAGTGATCGATAAAAATATATTTAATATTTACAATAAATAAAATATTTGATTGAAATAATTGATAGTTGAAAGCTACTCTTTCTTTTTCTGATCTGACAGTGTTGCCCCACGACCATTGACAGAGCAATGTAAGTCCAATCGATTTTTTAAAAAATTTAAAAAATATTTCTATAATCTGATTATAATTTATTTATTTACGTAACTAATAAAACTTACTCTAAGTCAATTGTTATTTTAAACCTCTATATCAAAGAGGATAACCGTTACCTAAAAACAAAAACAGATTTCAACTATAAAAAAAATACATTAAAATATAACAAAGTCAACAGAAAAAAAATTAAAAGAATTTTGAACATTTTTTTTGAAAACTTTGATCCTTGAGAATGATTCCGAAGAACACTTGCCCCCGCCCCCTTTCTTATCGCGATTACTATTATGGAGTAAATCGGAGCTTCTTTCTCGAATTCTATTATAATTGTCCACTCTACGAAAAAACTTTACAAGCAATATTAACTTTCTTACTCTACCAAACATCCGTAGGACTTTTGATCTTATATCTTTTGGCTTCTAAAATAATTTCAAAAAACATACTTCACATTAGAAATTTCATAAGTATTATGTTTTGATCGTAATTTGTAATTATAGCCTTCATATTACATTTGCTCTTATTGATGTAATTTTTCACTATCTTTCTTATTTAACAATATCATAGCAATCTTTCATATATCGTGCCAAATTGTTAGAGAATAGATACGTCATATGTTTAGATTATGAGCATTTTCTTAATGGATAAATTGAAAACTGAACTATTAAAGACTAAAAAATCGATAAACTGAAAAACAATAACACATATGTTATTGATTTGTTATCAGTTTATTGTATGTAAAAATCAAAACTAATAAACCAAACCAATAATATATAAAATCGAACCGAATCAACTGATAAAGAAATAATATAAACCACAACAACAACAACAATAATAATAATAATTAAAAAAAATTATAGAACCAAAGAACATAAGACAGGTGTGCAAATTAAAGACAAATGGGGCTGGATCTGATAAGTACTTAACACGAGGACACGTATTCTCCCTCACGTTATTTTTATTTATTTTTTTGAATTTTGTACATTTTTAAAGAAATAATATTTATTATAATCAATTGTAAGTTTTAAATTACAAAAAAAATTGAAATAAGAAATAATTAACATTAAGAGTAACTCGACTAGTGATTGGTTTGACTTGATTTAGCGTTAAAAAAAAACCTGACTGTATTTGGGTTGATTTGATTTTAACTAAAAAGAAATAACCCGAGATCAAAGCAGCCCGACATTATATATATAATTTTAAAATTTTATTTTATACATAAAATATTTACTTTGATATAATTTTTAAATATTTCTTAAATTTTTTTATTGTACATAAAATATTTACTTTGATATAATTTTTAAATATTTCTTAAATTTTTTTATTGTAATGTCCAAATTACCCTCTAACCTATTAGCCAATTTTCAACTACATATTAATACTTTATGAGGTTCCTATTACCCTCTAAATTTTTAATTTTTGATATTTTGTAACTCTTAAACGCTGATCTTTTGTTATTAACCAGATTTATGCATATGTTTCTCTTTAAGTTAGGATGAAACTTCTAATTTTAAACTAATCAAAAAATATGTATCAATCTTTCTTTTACAACTCTAACGACAAGTAATTTTTTTACATCCAGAAATTATTTTTTTATTACTTCACTTTTACCAATTCAATAATTAATTTTTCAAACATTCGTTTTTGCTTATGGACATTAACTAAGAGAAGAAATTTCAAACCTTATCGATTAGTCTCGACCCAAATTTTTTATAATTTTGATAGGGGAGAAAATTTCGAACACTAAATTTAAAATCGAAGAGCACTAGAGAGGATTACGAATCCCACAACATCATACTTTCAAATGAAAGATACCATTGAAAGCTTTTAAATGGAAGATGATAAACTCAAGCATTGAAAATGATAGAAAAGAGGAAGAAGAAATAGACTTTTTCAAGAAAATAGCCAAAAAATGCAAGCTACAGCTGGCAACCTTAATTTTAGGTATATTTAATCTTACATGCGGATTTAAAACGCACATTATATGTTATAGATAAGTTCTTATGTGCCTAAGAAAAGTGTATTCACCTTCTTGGACATGTCAATATTTGAGGGCTACAAAATATCAAAATAAAAGGTTTAGGGGCTAATAGGACATCCGTAAAGTATTGGTGTATAGTTGAGAATTGACTAATAGGTTACGAGGTCATTTGACCATCTTCTCTTTAATATTCTATTTCAAGTTTGAAACTTAGAATTTTGGATGATTTCATAAAGTTTATAGTCCACATGTGTTAGTAATTATAATACAACTTAAATCAAAATCAAATTAATACTAATGTAAAAGGGAAATCAATTTTGACACTAAGAACTACAATAATATTAAAGATTTGTTTCTTTGATTTTACATTGGTTTAGACAATTGAAACACATAATATTTAGTAATGTAACTAATATTTACTAAATTTGTTTTACCATCATTTCATAATTTTAAATTATCATCATTTTCATTATGATTCATTAATTTGCAATAATTTTTTTTACTCAATTTTACAGTAAACTTCCAATATTTCTATTGATAGTTGGGGTCAAATCCACTATTGTTGTGGAAAGCATTTCCTCAATCCCTTTTATATTAAGGAGTCGGTAAATCAATTTTGTTAGAAAGCTTAAAGTTAATTTATTTATTTATTTATTTAATTTTTTAATATAAATATAAATCTACAAATTTTTTTTTATTGAATTCGTTTAAATCCACAAATCTTTTACTTAGCTCCACCTCTGATCTGAAAATGTTTGTCCTTCTCAAGCTGTAGTACTTTGGTCCTACCAATATAGTGACTTTTTACCCATATATATATATTTTTTTATGTCTGGCCATAAAAATTTAATTTATTTTTTATAGGCTAATGAATTCTTTAAGCCTTAAATTCACAAACAACTATTTATTAAAAAAAATAACAATGAGATAAACTATTTGTTGAAAGAAAATATTTTTTATCAAGTTTATTCACTTGATTAAAGCTTATAGATATTAAGAGAATCTCTCCATAATCTAAGAATGATATAGCCATCAAAATAAAGGATTAGAAGTTGGATAAATGATGAAAAAAAATACTTCTCTAATTGTAAGGAAAACATAAAAGGAAAAATATCTCTATAGATTATATAAGTGGTTTGATTTGATTTTGTGATAATTTTGAAATCAATTTAATCGATTTGAGATTGATTTAACCCAACACCAAATCATTTACACTCTCCAGATTATTTATTGTATTTTTCTTTTTACATAACACACTCCTTAAAAAGTGCATTTATTAGTTATGTCCTAAGATGTAATATTTCTTCATTGAATATTTAAGCTATTTATGTGACATCTTGATTTGAGAATAATTACTATCATGGACAAACTACAAAAAATAGTAATTAAATAATTATTTTTTAAATTACAATCAATTCAACTTTAAACTACCAGTATCATTGAATAGCTCATGTTATAATGTCTTTCACCTTGATTTTACATTATTTATCATCATAAATTAATGGAAAAATAATCTAAATACACAATTTATTTTATTATAATCTCTAAATTTTTTTACCATTTGAAGACTTAAAAAAGTTTCTATTCTTTCCTATTCTCAGATACATCACTTTAAGCAATGTATCAGGACGTACGTGATATATGAAGACGTTGAATAATGTATCCGAAATCGAGACGTAATGTATCAGACACAAAGGTATGTATACGAAACCGGAATGTAATGTATCAAGACATTTTAGAATGTATCCACCATAGTTAAGAATTTTTTGCAACTTTAAAGAAAATAAGAATAAAATTTAATTAGCTCTTACACTATAAAGTTTGTGAAAAAATTCATACACTTTTTTTACCAGCTAACTCCTCCCAAATTTCAAATAATTTATTTTCATAAACAAAAGCAAACAAGCTTCATATATTGTCACGACCCAATCCACCAAACTGTGCATGCACCTACTCTAACACCTAAGTAGGAGAACCCTTGATTCTCAAACGGTTAAAAATCTGCAGAAGGTTAAGAAAGTGCAGATAAAATAACATTCAAGAGATTTTTATAAAATAAGGAGTTTTCAAACGATTTAAGCTAAAACTTGTAAAGTAATTAATACCCCAGAGATCTAGTCTGAACAAGTACAAGAACTTCTACGATTTAAGGGCATATAACATAATAACAAATTGCGCAACTTCCACTACATGGAAGGAAAATGGGAGCCATTGGAGGTTGTTTTCGGCTTCACCTATGAAATATCACTAATCCAACAACCAAACTATATCAAAAAGACATAGCAAGAGTAGTATCAATACAAACCATACGTACTGGTAGGCCTCATCGGTCAACCCGATACTCACTGCATAATATAAGAAATCGACTAGTACAAAACATGCAATAAGATTGTTCACTCCTCAACCTATATATTTTCCTGCTCTTACCATTCCCGGATACTTTAACATATATATACTACATTTGACTTTAACACCTTAACTCGCTCCGCTCTTGATCATAACTTAATCATTCTACCTTTTAGAGGAGGTTCTGAATGTAACCACCACCTACCCGACCAACCACTCATGATACACCCTTACTTCTTCCACATCACCACTCAACCCCTGACTCTATACTACAAACTATCAAGGCTTGTTAGCCGTTTTAATACTGATACCCTTCCAGGATAATACCAGACTATTTAATATTTACGTCATAACCCCTCTCCCACAGCTCTCAACTTTAAGACCTCAGACCATCTCACTAAAGTAACATAGTAACACCGAGACCCTTAGTCTCTACTTACCCTACCACATCCCGATTGGACTTGACCATTCACAGTTCATTCATTAACGAGATATATAACAAGTAAACATGACATGGTAAACACACATATACATAATGCATAATTTGATTATCATTCAGGAGCACCTAACTAATTTCCAACATCAGTGACAAATATACATAAACGTAACAATCACAAGTAGTTCTCTCATGGACCCCCCCCCAAACTGTTAGTGTGTAACATGACATTCAATCCAATATTCATGAGTCGAAACGTGACACCCGATTTAATATATGTGTTGAAATATTACATTCGATCCAGTCAGCACAACCACAATTGCTATCACACCCAGAATGAATAATACTCATAATCATACGATCAAATATTTAGGTTCATGGCATGCAATTGTACAAATTTAGTTTTTTTCTTATGTTCAATTAATAAATCTCTAATCACAAACATGTATGCATATGGTTTATTTCACGCAATCAGGAAATCAAACCATCACCTAACCCTAGTTCGCAGGATGAGGCTTCCTCCTACAGTATATGTCTGATATAACAACTAGGAATACATGTACGACTGTCCCTTTTTTGGTGCACGAAGATATACACATGAATTCTACCGTCATTAACAACATACTACACAATGAACACAGATTCTAAACTACTCAATAAAATAAACCTAGCCTACTTGGACGCCAAGTAGCGGCACAAAATTATGGTTCCAAATCCTAGTTTACGGACCGCGAGACGGTGGATTTGGCCGAGAATTCGCGAGCTATCGTCATCCTTCCGCTATAAATCTGTTCCTTCTTCTTTTCCAAGCCGAGAGTAGTCTTTTGAGGATTTTAGGGGCGATTCTCGCCTTTTTTGGTATTTGAGAAAAAAGGAAAAATAGGGTTTCACGTCATTTAAGTTTTGCCCCGACCATCCCGCTCTGATGCTAGCTCCCGATCTCGCTGGAGCATCGCCGTCCTAGCGACATTTGTTCCGCTCTGTCTGGATGATTAGCCTGTTGGGCTATTTCCCATGTTCCAGCCAAAGGCATATGGCCTAATCCTACTTGGAAAAGGATTGAAATATTCTCTTTATTTGGTTTTCAATTCTATTAGGAAAAGGATTGGAATTGTAATCCTATGTGTAGTTGGTTTTGGCTTTGTAAGCAAAAGCACAACTCTATAAATAGAGGATTGTCTTGAGATAATAATTAATTGCTCATTGGTATTGTCTTTGAAAGACATTAGAACATAAGAGAGGTTTTCTGAGAGAGCTTTCAAAAGAGAAAAGAGAGAAAGAAAAGGGTTCTTTTGGTGCAGTCTTTTTCTCCGACCAACAACGTTCAGATCGTGTTTCCCGATTAACTAACCGTTGAATCGGGCTAAAATTTGGATTGAGTGTTCCTGACAAATTGGTGGTTGATATGAACGGTGGAGATCGGATTAGGAGGTCAGAAAGATCCTATTTTAGGTCCCGAACAGAAGCTAGTTTTGGGTGGTGTTTCTTTCTATTTATCTTTTGTTGATGTAGCGATTGTTTGTTCTCTTTTAGCATTTGTTGTGTAGACATTAGAACAATATTTGTAACCCTTTTATTGGTATAGTGAAGCAACTCGAATCTTGTCGATCCCGTGGTATTTACCTTCGGTTTGAAGGATAGGGACATTGATTTCTGTATTGATCTGGAGCCGGGTACTCGCCCCATTTCTATACTCTCTTATAGAATGGCTCCAGCAGAGTTAAGGGAGTTAAAGGCCCAACTTCAGGAGTTGTTGGGGAAAGGCTTTATTAGACCAAGTGCATCCCCTTGGGGTGCTCCGGTTTTATTTGTGAAGAAGAAGGATGGAAGTTTTAGGATGTGCATAGACTACAGGCAACTAAATAAGGTAACTGTTAAGAACAAGTATCCTCTTCCTCGCATTGATGATTTGTTCGATCAATTACAAGGTGCTTGTACCTTCTCAAAAATCGATTTGAGGTCTGGTTATCATCAATTGAAAATACGGGCAGCAGATGTGCCAAAGACTGCTTTTCGAACCAGGTATGGGCATTATGAATTCTTAGTAATGTCTTTTGGACTAACGAATGCCCCTGCTGCGTTTATGAGCCTGATGAACGGGATTTTTAAGCCATATCTGGATCTCTTTGTCATTGTGTTTATTGATGATATACTGGTATACTCAAAGAGCAGGAAAGAACATGAGGAGCATTTGAGGATTGTGTTGGAAGTGTTGAGGGAGAAAAGGCTTTATGCCAAATTTTCCAAGTGCGAATTTTGGCTAGATTCAGTGTCCTTCTTGGGGCACGTGGTTTTTTAAGGATGGAGTGATGGTGGATCCCTCTAAGATCGAAGCAGTGAAGAGTTGGGTAAGACCTACCAATGTTACAGAGGTAAGGAGCTTTATTGGTTTAGCTAGCTACTACCGTCGATTTGTCAAGGGATTTTCTTCTGTTGCCTCCCAACTGACAAATTTGACTAAGCAGAATGTTCCATTTGTATGGTCGGATGAATGTGAAGAAAGCTTCCAGAATTTCAAGACCTTGTTGACTACTGCACCAATTCTTACCTTGCCAGTGGAAGGCAAGAATTTCATTGTTTATTGTGATGCATCTTATTCTGGGTTGGGTGCAGTGCTAATGCAAGAGAGAAATGTGATTGCTTATGCTTCAAGGCAATTAAAAGTGCATGAACGTAACTATTCGACCCACGATTTGGAGTTGGCTGCAGTGGTATTTGCATTAAAGCAATGGAGACACTATCTATATGGGGTTAAGTGTGAAGTCTATACAGATCATCGTAGTTTACAATATGTTTTTACTCAGAAGGATTTGAATTTGAGGCAGAGGAGGTGGATGGAACTACTGAAGGACTACGATGTTACTATATTGTATCACCCAGGAAAAGCTAATGTGGTGGAAAATGCTTTAAGTAGAAAAACATGGAGCATGGGTAGTTTAGCCCACTTACAAGTTTCTAGACGCCCATTGGCTAGAGAGATCCAAAACTTGGCTAACGACTTTATGAGACTGGAAATACTAGATAAAGGAGGATTTTTGGCCTGTGTGGAGGCAAGATCTTCTTTTCTTGACAAGATTAAGGGAAAACAGTTTGATAATGAGAAACTAAGCCGAATTCGGGATATGGTGATGCGAGGAGAGGCTAAAAAGGCAATAATTGATGATGAAGGCGTTTTGAGAATTAATGGAAGGGTATGTGTGCCCCGTGTTGATGATTTGATCTACACCATTCTTACAGAGGCTCATAGTTCAGGATATTCTATACATCCTGGTGCAACCAAGATGTATCGTGACCTAAGGCAACATTTCTGGTGGAGTAGGATGAAGCGTGACATTGCTGATTTTGTTGCCCAATGCCCGAATTGTCAACAAGTAAAGTATGAACACCAGAGGCCCGGATGAACACTTCAGAGAATGCCCATTCCTGAATTGAAGTGGGAAAGAATCGCGATGGATTTCGTGGTTGGTCTTCCAAAGACATTGGGTAAGTTTGATTCTATTTGGGTAATTGTGGACAGATTAACTAAGTCTGCTCACTTCATTCCGGTTAAGGTGACTTACAATGCAGAGAAGTTAGCCAAACTCTATATCTCAGAAATCGTTCGATTGCATGGAGTTCCACTTTCCATCATATCATATAGAGGTACACAATTTACTTCTAAGTTTTGGAGAACATTGCATGCTGAATTAGGTACTAGGTTGGATCTTAGTACTGCATTCCACCCTCAGACCGATGGTCAGTCTGAGCGAACGATTCAGGTTTTGGAGGATATGCTTCGGGCATGTGTGATAGAAATTGGTGGTCATTGGGATAACTTCTTACCCTTAGCAGAATTCTCATACAATAATAGCTATCACTCAAGTATTGATATGGCCCCATTTGAGGCACTATATGGGAGGAGATGTAGGTCTCCCATTGGTTGGTTTGATGCATTTGAGGTGAGGCCCTGGGGTACTGATCTTCTGAGGGAATCATTAGAGAAAGTGAAATTCATTCAAGAAAAAGTTTTAGCGGCTCAAAGTAGGCAGAAGGAATATGCATATCGAAAGGTTAGAGACTTGGAGTTCATGAAGGGTGAACAAGTCTTGCTGAAGGTTTCACCCATGAAAGGGGTGATGCGGTATGGTAAGCGGGGTAAGCTTAGTCCGAGATATATTGGTCCATTCGAAGTTCTGAAGCGCGTGGGGGAGGTGGCTTATGAATTGGCATTACCTCCAGGACTCTCAGGAGTGCACCCGGTATTTCATGTGTCTATGCTGAAAAGATATCATGGGGATGAAAACTATATTATTCGTTGGGATTCAGTGCTTCTTGATGAAAATTTGTCTTATGAGGAGGAGCCTGTTGCTATTCTAGATAGAGAAATCCGCAAGTTGAGATCAAGGGAGATTGCATCTATCAAAGTTCAATGGAAGAATCGGCCAGTTGAAGAGTCCACTTGGGAGAAGGAGGCTGATATGCAAGAAAAATATCCACACCTTTTTACAGATTTAGGTACTCCTTCTCGCCCTTGTTTTCCTTCCTGTGATAGTTCGAGGACGAACGATGGGTAAATTGGTATCTATTGTAACGACCTGTTTAGTCGTTTTGAGCAGTAGAGCTTATTTCTGGTAATAACTGACTGGGTCGACGGATACCACGACGGACCGTCATGGGACGACGGACCGTCGAGGGGGTCTCGTTCCAAAACACTTAGATTCTAAAATTTGGGTACTGAGATCGACTCTCTGAACTTCGTGACGGAACTGCAGGACGGACCGTCGTAGGCACGACGGACCATCACAAACCTTTCCACAGAAATTAACTCTCTGAACTTCGTGACGGAACTGCAGGACGGACCGTCACAGTCATGACGGACCGTCACAGGCTGCGTAACCCTAACTGGGTCGAATTTCTGTTAAAAGTTTTTAAGGGGCGTTTTGGACTATTCCTGCTATAATTATAAAGTTAGTGGGTTAATGTCAATAATTTAATTACTTGGGGGTTAAAGGAGATAACCTTGAAATAAATAGTGGGTTACTTCTATCATCTTTTATACTTAATTATATGATAATTAGGGTAAAAGAAAAAGAGTTTGAATAAGGAAAAATCAGAAAGAAAAAGAGAGAACGAGCGAGAGAAAGAGAAGAACGCAGCTTTGGGAAAGTAGATTGCTTGATCACGATTCTTCGGTGGAGGTAGGTTATGGTTTATGCTATCTCATAAGTAAACTCTAAATAGCTATTGATATGTATTGGGTAGTATTGTAAAGTCTTCTATATTCTTAATTGTGTGGTTGCATGATGTGATTATATAATTGTGATGAATTAGCATGATGAGGCTGTTGAATCTTAAACCTTAAAACCTCTCTAGTAATGATGATGTCTTGACATAAAGGAAGGTTGATGAAATGGAAAATAATGAGATTAAGGGATCGGGTGTCACGAACCGACACGTAGTATTAGGGGATCGGAGTGTCACGTTCCGACACCAGGATAGTAGAAGATCGGAGTGTCACGTTCCGACACCAGGATAGTAGAGGATCGGAGTGTCACGTTCCGACACCAGGATAGTAGGGGATCGGAGTGTCACGTTCCGACACCAGGATAATAACGAGAATGAATATTGAGGGGATCGGAGTGTCACGTTCCGACACCAGGATAATAAAGAGAATGAATCTTGAATTATTTTATTATACTCAAATTTAAAGAACTATTTCCCAAATGAGTATGGTGGGGAGGCTTGAGTCCTCATAGATGTGCTGGGTGTTGTGGCCAATGGTTACGGTATTTGTTGTTATCACCTGTTGAGTATGTAGTTGATTTTATATTATTATTTGATATATATTGCTTTCTATTTTGAGTTGGCCGATGATACCTACTCAGTACGTGTTCCTTGTACTGACCCCTACTTGTATTCTTTTTCTTTGTTATTTATGGAATGCAGCAAACGTGCCATCAACTTTGACTCGTCCGCAACTCTAGCCAGTCTTCAGCATATCAGATTTCAGGGTGAGCTATTGTTCCTAGCTCAGACTGGATTCTCTCTCATTCATGTCTTGATGTCCTTGAAGTTCGGACATGGACAATCTGTTTACTTATTTTAGCTTCTTAGATACTCTTAGATTTAGTAATTTGAGGATAGATGTTCTTGTGCTGATGACTTCCAGATTTTGGGAATAATAAGTATTAAATTTTAGAAGTTATTTATTGGTTATATTAATGAGTTTTAAGTCTTCCGCATTGTATTTTGTTCCTTATGGTTGAAATATTGGTAAATGACTGGGGTTTAGATTGGTTGGTTCGCTCACATAGGAGGATAAATGTGGGTGCCACTCGCGGCTCGTTTTGGGTCGTGACACGTGGTGTTTACCTTCGGTTTGAAGGATTTTTCCACGTTAAACTTGGTGTTCTTTATTGTTAGATTTTCGATTTTATCTTTTTGTCACAACAATGCCTAGTTCTCCCGACATTTTTCCTTTCCTAAATAATGATAGTTCGAATCGTTACATATGTACCCTCGTATTTCATTTTCAAGAACCAACACCTCTTTTGTTCTTTCTTCCCAAATAAAACAAAAGGATAAATCAATACCTCTTTTATCTACTTGTTTATCTTTCCACCTTTCCATTTGATTGGTGAAATAATGAATAATGATATAAGATATTTGTAGAATCATTTTATTTTTATATTTAATTGTAAGTATTAATTAATGTTAAGAATCACTTTATATAAAAGTGATGATATTAGTTATTATTAATCCATAAACCTCAAATAAGTTCTAATTGATAATAACATGTATAATTAAAATATATGATATTTCAATTTTATGTTATTAATTTAGTTATTTAATAATCGTAGAATCTCTATCGTGAATTTACGGCAATAGAGATTGCATTTTTTCGAACTTCTGTTGCACTATACCGCTCTAATTGATCAACCATATGAATTTATATAGAAGAAATTGTTAAAAAAATAATATTTATTTTTAATAAATTTAAAGTAATTACTAAATTATAATCATAAATAAATATGATGAAACAAAGATTTTAATTATTGATTAATATTTGTGATAAGTTAGTTCCTCTTTTGATTTTTTTAAAAAATCTTTTTGTGATTTGGGTGTTGTTATTAGTTAGTATCGTAATTTTCGGATGTAGGATGATTAGGATCTCCTTCAAATGATTAGGACCTCCTTCAAATGTATATGACTGCAAGGAATATCAGCCAATAATTCCAAGGAAGGAAGTATTTGATGTTTTGATATATTTATGAATATTTTAGGAGTTTATGAGATTTTCACACAAGTCTTTTGAAGAAATATTTTACTTTTTATAATAAGCGTGAGAATTTTTTTGGAGTAGATTAACCTTCAAGAATTATAATGAAGATTGAATTCGTCTCGTAAAGTTTTATAAAATTTCGAAGTCTACGAGAATTAATGAAGTGTACGTAGATTTGATGAAACTCAAAGATATGTTTTGAAGTATTCATAAAACTGAAGAAGAAATATACAAATGCGCCAACATGAGCATGTGATAAGTTGACTATAGCTGGAGTTAGGACAAGTAGAGGCAGGATAAAAAAAGAAACTAAGAGACGTGATCGATTAGACAGAGCCTGGCACAACCCTAGTTTATTAAAAGATTGATGATTTGGACAGAAGGTTAGTTGGTATCTGAGTATAGTCGTCCTTTATGCAGCAGAAGCAAGCCCCTCTAGGCCTCTACTCATTACTAGTAGTCCTGTAGTTTTTTGTTCTTCAATATATATTATTATCTGCTACTTTATTTACTCTATATCTTGTTATTATACTCTCATATTTACTAAAGATCTATAAAAAATAACCTCCTAAGTTCTTTATTTCACAAAGATAAAGATAATATCTACGTAATACGTACATTCATTCAGATACTAAAACATGAAACATCCACAACATTCGTATACAAATTCATCCCACGTAATTATATAGATGTATCCTACTTACATAATTTGCCTGTTTCAAAAAGATTATTCTATCATTCTATATTTTATAAGTTTATAGTTTCAGCATTCTATGATATTCCTTAATGTATGCAAATGACATAGTCACATTTGGTACAGTGATAGAGTCAGAATTTTCAATAAAAAGATTTAAAATCTAAAGAAAAGACATAGAAAATAGTAAGATTCGACAATTACTATATACAAATAAAATAATATTTTATCATATATAAAAATAATACTTAATTTTCCGCCAAAAAAAATTCGAATGAACTCCTATAACTCCGCCCATGATTTCGTACCATAAAATTTAATAATATATATTTACAATACGATATACAGATTTTCTAATTTAAAAATTATAAAATTCAAAAGATTTTTTTATATCATTGAATTTGTGCCCAATCGAATAAACACACACAATAAAATTGATAGATAAGTGACAATTTTTGATAAGTGGGCTTAAAATACACACTTATTACTTATTTTAGTTCAAAATATAATATAGTGGTACATAATATTATGTAATAATAGTTTTTATTACTTATTTAAATGATTATATGTTTTATATTATTTAATTTTTGAAAATTTCATTTATTCTTAATGATTTTTAAAAAATAATTAGTAGAAATAGTATAATTTGTTTAAGATCACAAATAAGTACTCCTGAATTATTTGAAATAAGCTACTTTACCTCTTTAAGCTACATTTAATACTAACTTAGAGCTTTTATTAAATTTTGATTTTAGATCACTAATTAAGTTATATCACTATAAATATACCTTTGGACTATTCTAAACTGAAAACTTGTATCCACCATTATATATCAATTAGCTGGCTAATACCATGTGTTGGAGCCACGTGTAGTTGAGGGTGTCGATCGGCATCTCTTCGTCAAAATATTATGTTATGTAATTAGAGTAAGAATATTTTTTATGTATATATATCACATATTGACACACCTTAATTTTTACGTGATTTTACTTCTTTATTTTAACATTCCTTAATTAAAGTTTTGATCCCACCACCGATTATGAATTTCCGTAAACCATTTAGATATTTTGATTGAAATAAGTTTGAAACTAATATTTCGAAAGAGAATAAGATGTATGAAGACAAACAAGAATGTCAAATTAAGGATTAAATAATGGGGCACTAAAGATGTTGGATTGATAAGTACTAATGTCTTGTTTTGTTTGCATTTAACTGAAGTTATCATTTTAGTAGTTGTCATTTCAATTATCGTAATTTTTGAATATATATAATCATCTTTAAAAAGAAAGTAATTTATTTTTAAATTTGAATTAGTCTGATATTAAAATGATATTAAACGTTAAATAAGAAAATATCTTTAGTTACCATCATTAATCATCACAGTCGGTTACCATTACAAATACATATTACTCACTACACACTATTAGCCAACACCAGCCCCTATAGACAACTATAACAATTATATTATTTTGAAATATTCAATAATACTTGTTTATTTTATAAAATCAATAGATAATGCTTTATATTTAATTTCTAATTTATTTTTATTATTAATTATAGTTATTTCTCTATTACATTTTTAAGGCATTGGATAATATAGTAAAATTATCCTTATATTTATAGTTTCGTAAAAAGAGTACAAAGTCAATCATAAATAAGTATTATTGGAAAAAAAAAAAGTAGTAATGATCACCACCAAATTTCCGTATAAATTTTTAAAAATATTTTGTTCATAAACTATTAGATTAATTTAATATTTATTTTTTTCTATCAAAGAAAAAATCAATACATTCTAGAGGTCAAATAGCGAACAATTTTAATTGCGTCGATCGAATTCAAATTTTCATGTAATATTTTAATTTACAAATTTGTCATCATATATTGACATATGGTTAAAATACAACTTATTATTTAGTTTTGAATTCAAATATCTTAATTTTAATAAAATAAGTGAAGCCACTAATATATATATATATATATATATATATATATATATATATATATATATATATATATAAATTACTTATTAATTTTAAGAAAGTAATTTGCTGACAAATATTCTTACAAAATGACCTAGATTTATAAAAATTCACATATAATGTATAAAGTTTTAAATGCATTTAGTAATTAAAAAACGATATGCTAAAGTGAAAATCACACGATGAAATGTTCAAATTAAACTTACCGGTAAATTTAAGTTTGGTGAAGTACATTTTCAGTCCTTAAACAACTGATAAATTTAATTTAGACGCTTAAATTATGATGATATTTTATCTAAATATTTGAATACATAATAAAATATTCAGATTAAATACCTTATATTCAAAATATTGAAAATACTCTTGTGCATGTTGTTAAGCAATCATAACATAAAATATACATAAATCATTTAAACTAAGATATGTCTTCTATTTTTAACATCAATAACCAGTAAAACCTTATGCATATTTCAACTGATATTATGTACTATATAATTAAAGAAGTAGACATATATAATTTATGTAAAATAACTTAAGAGTTAATTGTTAAAAATCTCTTTAAACTTGACATATTTTGTTAAATGGACACTTAAATTATGAGAAGTCCTAGTTATCCCCCTTAAACATTAATTTTTGAAACTATTTAATTATGAGGAGTCTTTAATTTTCCTTAAAAATATGGAGTTTTGAAACTATTTACTCCCTAATATGCCACATGGCACAAAAGAAATTACTCTGTCAAATTAATATTACTCACATTCCTCTTAGTAAATTTCAAAAGAAATAACACATTTCTGCATTAGTAAGAGTTTAATTTTCGTTTCTATTTATATGATGAATTTTAACTTACCTCACTTACCTTAAGTCAAGCCTCTTTAAAACTCTAACAAAACTCGAGCTTTCCCATTGTTCAATGTCTTGACTTGTTCTTGATCTAAAACAATAAATGCATACAACAATCAATAAAAGATGACCAAGTAATATTTGGATTATACTAAATTCTAACCCATGCCAATTCATGATCATTCTATCCGATCCAAGGACTTTTCTATTATTTAATCAAGTCAAAATTCTCCCCGAAGAGTAATATCTTAGATTATAAGGCTTAAGAATCAATTTAAAAGATGGGGAGTAATTAACTTACCTTTATCGATGAATTTGGTAGAAAATTGAGTAAAAACAACTATCCTAATTTTCTCCCTCGAATCCAAACATAATGTAGCAAAACATAGGAGGTTTTGAGACTTTCTCTGCATAAAATTTCGACTTACCCTTCTATAACGATTCGACCCGTTATAACTTTCTCTCTCGAAACCAAACATAATGTCGCAAAACATAGGAGGTTTTGAGACTTTCTCTGCATAAAATTTCGACTTACCCAGCTATAACAATTTGACCCGTTATAACGACACCCGCTATAGGTTCCTTAATGTCTTGGCTATTAGAAAATATAACCACCTTGACATATCACCACCACCCATTCCCTCATGGCTTAGATTTCACCTCACTCAGATTTTGTCTAAAATTGGCGCCCTAACCTAAATTCTTTAAGTCTTTTGCCCAATTTCTTTCACTATTGACCTACTCATAATGATCTCGACATACTGTTACCATAATAGTCTTTACATAAATAACACATGCCTTTTTACCTAAAGATCATGTGATAGTGAGAGGATTATTTGAGATTTAAAAAAAAAAACTTATAAAGATAGAGTAGTTAACAAAAATGGTATATTATAAAGTTAATTAGAATGTTATATTCCTGAACTTGTAGTATATATAGAAAAACCAAATACGTACGTAAAGTAATGATAATATTCAGAAGTGAGGGTGACAGTTACCCTTTGTAGAAATAAAAGAAATTTCAAGGAAACATCATATTTGGAAGCTTCAAATTAAATATCTCTTTTGTTTTTCTTGTTTCAAGAAAGTAGTTTTCTAGAAAAATGTAATATATATATATATATATATATATATATACGCGTGTTATAATTTTTTATTAAAAAAGATTAATATATGTATGAATTATCAATAAATATTTTCTATGGAAGAAGTCTATCAATAATAATCTAATTGAATGATGAATAAGTGATTGATTTAAAAAAAATATTTATTTCGAATATTTAGCGATCGATTAATCATGAGTTTTACTTTTATATTATTCTTGTTTTTTTAAGTGCTAACATAGTTTTGAATAACAGATCAGTTTGTTTTTGCTTGAACAGATCACATAAGTTAATCAAATTTCAGTATTATCAAATATACAAAGTAACTTATTTTTACCCATCTCATCATTCTTACTTTAATAGATCTAGTTATTCAAATATTATGTTGATGAACAGTAATATCTATTTGGTGAATTAAATAATAGTGATATGAATAATCTTATCGTATAATTAACCAATGAGTAATTTCTGAATAAGAAATCTTAACAATACAATAGCAATATACATATATTCTTATAGTATCATTAAATAATTTTGCTTCATTTATACTAAATCAACACATATATATACTGATTTAGTATCAATTAAGCAAAATTATCAGTCTTAATGATACAATACAATATATGATACTAATTTAACACAAGTTAAGTCGAAATTATCAGCCTAAATGAATAAGGGTGTGGATTGTATTTTTTTTTATTTTTAGAGAATGGATATTTCTTGAATTACTTTGGATTGAGGTATGCACGTGTAGATATTTTGAGTTTTATGACCCATTTATGTAATTTTTCCCAGATAATACTCTTATTTGAGCCAATCTTATTTGTAATCAAAGTAAACCTGATCCATTCCGTTTTTTTAAACATATTTGAGCCCAAAGTAAATTTGACCAATCCGTTTTTAACATATTTGAGCCCAAAGTAAATTTGGACAGGATATGACTCAACCAATTTTAATTCAATCCATTTTGATATTTTTAATTTAAATCTAACACGTCCATTTGACATCCTAGGACTGGAATTACCAACCTTTAAAGGGCGCAATCTTGAATTTTCCATGCTTCAACACCCGACTCAACAAAAAGGAGAAGGGTTTCAAATTATTTACAAAACCTAAGACATAAGTGATCAACTCCCGTTTGCTCGAGATGGTGGTGGTGGAAGATGATGATATGAAGAAACTGAAGATGACAAATTCCTAATTGACTTAACTCAATAATCGCTAAATATATTAAGGGTATAATATACTTATTATTTCAAAGGAACCCTAAAAATTAAACGCCTAACGAAATCATGTAGAGCCTCGTGTCAATATAGATACATGCAAGTTTGCTAGACAACATGAAGATGGAAAGAGTGTGGATAAATTAAGGGATGCAATGACCAACAACATTATATCCAAGGCTAGGGTGACAATTTCATCGCATATTAATAAAATGAGTCCATTTTATTTATATTTAATGGCTTGAATCACTTACATTTTAGAAAAAATGACAGAAATTTCACCTTTAAATTCTTTTATCACCATTATCTCATATTAGTTTTACAAATCCCCAAAATTTCTCAGTTTTTGCGCATCAGATTAATGTATCTCGTACACCAGATTAATATATCTCGCGCAATAGATTAATGTATCATTTATATAATGTATATCAGATTAATGTATCATGTATAAAATGTACATCGGATTAGTATATCATGTATAAAATGTAATTTATCTTGCTTAACGATCAATATCAGAGGTTATATTATTGTATCAGTTTGAGAAATTTCTGTAATTATAAACTTATAAGGGTCAAATGATTATTTTGCCTTAAAAGTATGTGATTTTTGTCCTTTCCCCTATTAGATAAGTAAACTCCACTCTAACGTAATGGCTATTTTTGTCCTTTCCCCTATTAGATAAGTAAACTCCACTCTAACGTAATGGCTAAAACTTACTCAAAATTCGAATCTTTATACAAATAGTCAATAATATTTAGTATTTATATTCGAATACATGTATTATACTTTAGTTAACAATTTTTTAATTTTAACGATTGGAAAGACGATTATTTGATTAATTATTCGATAGTGCCAAATCCCTAAATATTGTTCACTCCCACAACTTTGGAATTATTGAAAGTTTCTTTAAAAAAAGCAATATGATCTCAATTATTGAACATGGTTACTTATTATAGAAAAATTGTTTAAAATGATCAACATATATGCACAACATTGTTTCTCTTGAATAAGAGTGTTTATTTGGGTGGGGTGGGTGGACATGGTGAATCTAGGATTTTAAGGTAGTGGGTAATCCCTTGACTATCGTCACAAAACATTTTTAAAAGATTTCTTTAGAGTGAGAATTAAACCAAAGATTGATGCAACAATCAACCTTAAGCTCCCTCAAATGACCACTGAACCAGACGACTACTTGTGTACTGGGTGCTCACGATTTAATTTTATATAATTAATCATTTTAAATTTTTATATAAATATATATAGTTTGATACAAAATTAATGTCCAATGTGGGTCCGTCCCTATGGGTGGGTGGGGGTTATTATTGGCTCAAGTTGAACGGTGTGCATGCATAGGATCAAATAACATCAAATAAGGTAGCTTGCACATGTAAAATTAGTATGTTGGTCGATATTTTTTAGCCTTTAATAAAAAAAGAAATTTTATTTTCTGAGGGCATCTTATTAGATTATATATAAGTAATAAGTCTTCATATGTGTGCCCTCAATTTGCCAAGAAAAGCGAGTAATTGAGTTAAATATAACAAGTTATGTTTATAACAAATTTATTTATTAATTTGACTCATTTTGATCAATTGAATTAAACCAATACATTTTAAGGTTCTTTTTTTTTTTTTTTTTTTTTTTTTTTTTTTTGTGGAGAAGAAGAAATAGGGACGAGATTATGGCGAATGTAGGAATCGAATTCTCACAAAAAAAAGTGAGAGTTTAGATATTTAACTAACTTGATTAAGCTATTAAGATTCCTTATTTTTTAAGGGTAATTTGTGCAATTTCAACAGTAAATGTAGACTTATCAGTTTTTTTTTTTAATACTTCCCAAAAGCTCTTTTGGCTCTTAAACTATATCATCTTAGCCTCTATATATACCTCAAGTAACACCTTCGAGAATATTTTGATTCTCCCTTAGGAAATTAATGGCTCAACCAAAAATTATGTACACTTGTGCTTTTTTCCTAGCATTAATCTTCATCTCTTATGGGATTTTGTTGAGTGAGGGAAGGATATTTTTGAAAAAAGAAAAAAACAGCAAAAATGATTATGGAATGCAGGGTCTAACATAGCAGCGTTGATTCAAACCTTATATACGTATTATGATATTCATAAATATACATAAATATTAAGTTTAAATTCCATAAAGTTCAAATTCTTAATCTATCCCTCGTGAAATATATATAAGCCCCGGGCCATGAATTGATTGATTGATTATGATTATTATTGTACTTTAAATTTATAGGATAAGGAAGTTGGATATAGTAGTAGTATATATTTATTCGAAGATTACTAGCTAGTTTGAGTCGTATAGGGTCCCAAAGGGAGAAACGTTCTACTAAAATATGTTTTTATGTTTCTCTATAGAAGTGGTATATAGATGAGTAGTAAAAAGTTTTCAATATTTAAGAAATATTTTGATAATTTATCTTTACATTGAGAGTTTTTTTTTTTCATTTTTAATATAATACAATGCTTTACCACCAATATTATTAACCATTTTATTTTACTGACTCATTTTTTTTGTTTGTGTGTGCATGTGTGTTTTTGTAATTTTAGCATATATAATATGAGAGTAACGTGGGAATTCCGCCAAGAGATTACAATTTGTTGATTGATACTAGGAGTGAAGTCTCGCTAGTTCTTTAACATCAATTATTTTGGGTGAATAGTCTTTCTTATAAATTTTCTCATGCCATTTAGGGTATTATATAATTTGCCATTTAGGGTATTATATAATTTTTTTTAAAAAAAATGCATAACAGAGAGTTGACCATATAACTTCCGATTACAACATAAAAATAAAAAAATGATATACTTCAGAAAGAGAAAACATGAAACTAGAACTATTGATATTCCATCTTTCGAAAAACTAAAGTACCTATACAATGAAACAACAAATAATTTGATCATAGGATAAAAGTAATTTAGTAACCAAATATTTTTTTTATTTTTAATTTAATTTTTAAGGACATGTAAAAAAGAAATATGATAATTAATATGCGATAGAGGGAGAATAAGTTTAAAGGAGAAAAAGGGAAGATAACAATATTTTAGTTTGATCTATATATTTTTTGAAGTTTGAATTACGTTCCTATCAATGCCTTCTTTTTTCTTATATATTATCATTATCTATCGTTGATAGTGTCCAAATTCACTTTTCAAATGAAAAGTATACACAATTGCATGTAATATAATTTGCTTGGGTCTCAAGTCAATTTGGGGTCGGGTCTCAGATCGAGAGTCGAAATTGGATCTCCATTTAGGGTTGGATGTCGAGGTCAGAATCAGGATTGGGTCTGATCCCGGTTCAAAAGTAGGATCATGAATTGGATGTTAGGGTTGGGAGTCGAGGTCGAGTCAGAAGCCTGGCAGGGCCGGGGTGGGATTCCAATTCAAAAGTTGGATCTTGAGTCGAATGTTTGGGTCGAGTCTCGCATGGTCAAATTGGTTGTCAGAATCATGTTTCAGTTTGAATTTCGGGCCTTAAGTCGGGAGTTAGAGTTAGGTCGTAGGGTGGGTCTTGGGATCATGTTCGGATTTGGGTTATGATCAGGGTCGAATTCTAGTTCGAATGTCAGGTCCCATGTAGTGAGTAGGGGTTAGGTACCGTATCAAGTATGCGGTGGTGTGTTGGATTGATTCTTTGAGTTATTTGATAAAAGAAAACATTATTAAATAAAATAGAATTCTTAATTCTGCTGGGACTTCTCTATTCATTTTATTCCAAAATAACTAACTATCTTAAACAATTTCAAACGAGTTAAGCTTATGAGTTAAATAATAGAAATATTTAATTCGATACTAAATGTAGATTTAAACTATTTAATTCAACTATTTAATAACTATGAAGAGATATGCAATATTTTAATTGTTACTCAATTGAGCTTAAATTTATCTAACTTAAACGTTTTAGTAAATGATTGTACGAGCAATTTTTTCATAAAAATAATTATATAAACAATAAACTTGATAAACAATTTTAATGTAGCAAACATAAAGATAAGAAAGTGAAAATAGAAATAGAAATCTGAGCTTTTGTCACGACCCACAATCGAGTCGCGAGTGGCACCCACACTTACCCTCCTATGTGAGCAAACCAACCAATACAAAACCCAACATTTCAATATAATAACAGGATATCATGCGGAAGACTTAAACTCATTAATAAAAATCAATTCAATAAACTTCTAAAATTTATAACTCATTATCCCCAAAATCTGGAAGTCATCACCACAAGAACATCTATGATCAAATTACTAAACAAAGAGTATTCTAAGAAGCTAAAATAAATCAAAAGCTAGTCAATGCCGTAACTTCAAGGCATCAAGACGTGAGGAAGAAGATCCAGTCCAAGCTAGAAGCATTAGCTCACCCTGAAATCCGATGTAATGAAGACTGGCTAGAGTTGCGATTGAGTTGAAGACGACGGTACGTTTGCTGCACTCCACAAATAACAAAGAAAGAAACATACAAGTAGGGGTCAGTACAAAACACGAGTACTGAGTAGATATCATCGGCCAACTCAAAATAGAAAACAGTATATATCAGATAACATCATAAATCAACTACAATACTCAACATGTAGCAACAACAAGTACTATAATCATTAATAAGTACGCCAAATAAACCCATGAGGACTCAAGCCTCAATACCATACTCATTTGGGAAATAGGTTCATTAAATTGAGTATATTATCATCTTTCAAGATTTTATTATCTTTATTCCTCTCATGTCGGTACGTGACACTCCGCTCCATATACTATCCTGGTGTCGGAACGTGACACTCCGATCCTCATATACTATCCTGGTGTCGGAACGTGACACCCGATCCATATTCTATCCTGGTGCCGGAACGTGGCACTCCGATCCTCATTCTATCCTGGTACCGGAACGTGGCACCCGATCCATATACTATCCTGGTGTCGGAACGTGACACTCCGATCCTCATATACTATCCTGGTACGGGAACGTGGCACCCGATCCTCTATTTCTATCCTGGTGTCGGAACGTGACACCCGATCCTCTATTACTATCCTAGTACCGGAACGTGGCACCCGATCCCCTAATCTCACTACTTTCGTTCATCAATCCTTCTTTTATACCAAGGCATCATCATTAACAAAGTAGATTAGGGTTTTTCAAGATTTAGGATTCAATAGCTTCATCATGCTTATTTTATCACAATTATATAATCACATTCATGCAAGCATACAATTAAGCATATAGAAGGGTTTACAATACTACCCAATACATATCATTCGCTATTAAGAGTTTACTACGAAAAGCATAAACCATAACCTACCTCCATCGAAGATTCGTGATCAAGCAAGCAATTTCCCAAAGCTTTGTTTCCTCTTCGTTTCTCCTCTCTCTCGATCGTTCTTCTCCCTCTCTTTTCTTTCTATTTTTCTTATTCAAACCCCTTTTTCTTTTACCCTAATTAGCATATAATTAAATATAAAAGATGAGGAATTAACCCATTAATTAACTCAAGGTTATCTCTTTTAACCCCCAAGTAATTAAATTATTAACATTAACCCATTAACTTTATAATTAAAGCAGGAATAGTCCAAAACGCCCCTTAAATTACTTACCAGAAATCCGACCCAGCCTAGGATTACGCAACCTGTGACGGCCCGTCGTGCCTGCGACGGTGCGTCTTGCAGGTCCGTCACAAAGTTCAGAGACTAATTTTCTGTGGAAAATGTGTGACGGTCCGTCGTGCCCACGACGGTCCGTCCTTCCATTCCGTCATGAAGTTCAGAGAGTCGATTTCAGTACCCAAATTTCAGAATTCTAAGTGTTTTGGAATGAGACCCCCTCGATGGTCCGTCGTGGGGTCTGTCGTCTCAGCCAGTTTTTCCATAAATAAAATCTGCTGCTCAAAACGACTAAACAGGTCGTTACAATAGATACCAATTTACCCATCGTTCGTCCTCGGACGATCAAAAGAAGAAAAACAAGGACGAGAAGGAGTACCTGAATCTGTGAACAGATGCGGATATTTTTCGTGCATATCAGCCTCCTTCTCCCAAGTGGCCTCTTCAATTGGTCGATTCTTCCATTGAACTTTGATGGATGCAATCTCTCTTGATCTCAACTTGCGGACTTCCCTATCTAGAATAGCAACAGGCTCCTCCTCATAAGACAAGTTTTCATCAAGAAGAACTGAATCCCAACGAATAAAGTTGTTTCCATCCCCATGGTATCTTGTAAACATAGACACATGAAATACCGGATGCACTCCTGATAGCCCTGGAGGCAAGGCTAGTTCATAAGCCACTTCCCCTACTCGCTTAAGTACTTCAAATGGTCCAATATATCTCGGACTTAGCTTACCTCTTTTACCAAACCGCATCACCCTTTTCATGGGTGAAACCTTCAGTAAGACTTGTTCACCCTCCTATGAACTCCTAGTCTCTAACCTTTCGATCTGCATATTCCTTTTGCCTACTTTGCGCCGCTAAAAGCTTTTCTTGAATAGATTTCACTTTCTCTAATGAATCCCTCAAAAGATCAGTACCCCAAGGTCTAACCTCAAATGCATCAAACCAACCAATGGGAGACCTACATCTCCTCCCATACAATGCTTCAAATGGAGCCATGTCAATACTGGAGTGATAGCTATTATTGTATGAAAACTCCGCTAAGGGTAAGAAGTTATCCCAATGACCACCAAATTCTATCACACATGCACGAAACATATCCTCCAACACTTGAATCGTTCGCTCAGACAGACCATCAGTCTGAGGGTGAAATGCAGTACTAAGGTCCAACCTAGTACCTAATTCCGCATGCAATGTTCTCCAAAACTTAGAAGTAAACTGCGTACCTCTATCTGATATGATGGAAAATGGAACTCCATGCAATCGAACGATTTCTGAGATGTAAATTTTGGCTAACTTCTCTGCATTGTCGGTCACCTTGACCGGAATGAAGTGAGTAGACTTAGTTAATCTGTCCACAATTACCCAAATGGAATCAAACTTACCCAATGTCTTTGGGAGACCAACCACGAAGTCCATTGCAATTCTCCCACTTCCATTCAGGAATGGGCATTCTCTGAAGTGTTCCTCCGGGCCTCTGGTGTTCATACTTTACTTGTTGACAATTTGGACATTTGGCAACAAAATCAACAATGTCTCGCTTCATTCTACTCCACCAAAAGTGTTGCTTTAGGTCACGGTACATCTTGGTTGCACCAGGGTGTATAGAATATTCGGAACTATGAGCTTCTGTAAGAATAGTGTGGATCAAATCATCAACACGGGGCACACATACCCTTCCCATAATTCTCAAAACACCTTCCTCATCAATTATTGCTTCTTTAGCCTCTCCTCGCAATACCATATCCCGAATTCGACTTAGTTTCTCATCATCAAACTGTTTTCCCTTGATCTTGTCAAGAAAAGAAGATCTCGCCTCCACACTAGCCAAAAATCCTCCCTTCTCATTTACTTCTAGCCTCATAAAGTCATTAGCCAAGTTTTGGATTTCTCTAGCCAACGGGCGTCTAGAGACTTGCAAATGAGCTAGACTTCCCATGCTTCCTGCCTTTCTACTTAAGGCGTCTGCCACAATATTAGCCTTTCCCGGATGATATAGAATAGTGATATCATAGTCCTTCAGTAGTTCCATCCGTCTCCTCTGTCTCAAATTCAAATCTTTCTGAGTAAACACATACTGTAGGCTACGATGATCCATATAGACTTTACACTTAACCCCATATAGATAGTGTCTCCATTGCTTTAATGCAAACACTACCGCAGCCAACTCCAAATCATGGGTCGGATAGTTACGTTCATGCACCTTTAATTGCCTCGAAGCATAAGCAATTACATTCTTCTCTTGCATTAGCACTGCACCCAAACCCGAATAGGATGCATCACAATAGACAATGAAATTCTTACCTTCCACTGGCAGGGTAAGGATTGGTGCAGTAGTCAACACGGTCTTGAGCTTCTGAAAGCTTTCCTCACACTCATCCGACCATACAAATGGAACATTCTGCTTAGTCAAGTTCGTCAATTGGGAAGCAATGGAAGAGAAAAACCCCTTGACAAATCGACGGTAATAGCTAGCTAAACCGACAAAGCTCCTTATTTCTGACACATTAGTAGGTCTTACCCAATTCTTCACTGTCTCAATCTTAGAAGGATCCACCATCACTCCATCCTTAGAAACCACGTGCCCCAAAAAGGACACTGAATCTAGCCAAAACTCACACTTGGAGAATTTGGCATAAAGCCTTTTCTCCCTTAATACTTCTAACACCATTCTCAAATGCTCCTCATGTTCCTTCTTACTCTTGGAGTATATCAGTATATCATCAATAAATACGATCACAAAGAGATCCAGATATGGCTTAAAATCCTGTTCATCAAGCTCATGAACGCAGCAGGGGCATTCGTAAGACCAAAAGACATCACTACAAATTCGTAATGCCCATACCTGGTTCGAAAAGCAGTCTTTGGCACATCCGCTGCCCGTATTTTCAAATGATGATAACCAGATCTCAAGTCAATCTTAGAGAAGACACAAGTCAATCTTAGATTCAATTGATGATAACCGGATCTCAAGTCAATCTTAGAGAAGACACAAGCACCTTGCAACTGATCGAACAAGTCATCAATGCGAGGAATGGGATACTTGTTCTTAATAGTTACCTTATTCAGTTGTCTCTAGTCTATGCACATCCGAAAACTCCCATCCTTCTTCTTCACAAATAACACCAGAGCACCCCAAGGGGATGTACTTGGTCTAATGAAACATTTATTTAACAACTCTTGAAGTTGGGCCTTTAACTCTCTTAACCCCGCGGAAGCCATTCTATAAGGGGGTATAGAAATGGGGCGAGTACCCGGTTCCAGATCAATGCAAAAATCAATATCTCTATCCGGTGGCATACCAGGAAGATCTGCAGGGAACACATCCAGAAACTCACGAACTACCGAAACCGACTCAATTGAAGGTACTTGGGTAGTGTCATCCTTGAGATGTGCCAAGAAAGCTAAACACCCTTTGCTAACCATTCTCTTAGCACGAAGAAAGGAGATGATACGAACCGGAATGGAAGTGTAGTCACCCTCCCACACTAATGGATCTGTCCCAGGCTTGGCTAACGTCACAGTTTTAGCATTACAATCCAAGATCGCAAAATTCGGAGAAAGCCAAGTCATACCCAGAATTACATCAAAATCAACCATTTCTAAGATAACCAAGTCTACATGAGTATTGCTCTCCACAAAAGTCACCAAACAAGACCTATATACTTTTTCAACTATCACAGACTCACCCACCGGAGTAGACACACGAATAGGTATGTCAAGCAATTCACAATGTAAATTAAGACCAGTAGCAAATGAGGAAGATACATATGAAAACGTGGAGCCAGGATCAAATAATACAGAAGCCATGCAATCACAAACCAAAAGATTACCTGTGATAACAGCATCAGATGTCTCCGCTTCAGATCTCCCAGGGAAAACGTAACAATGGGCCCTATCACCAGTCTGCCCATTGCCCCTACCATGTGGTGTTGTCGTAGATCCAGTTTGCCCGTCACCCCAGCCGTTTTGGTGACCACCATTACCTCGGCCACCACGTCCCCCAGAATGACGGCCTCTACCATGACCATCTCTACCTCTGGCTATTGGGGGTCTATAACTTTGTTTTGGACAATTCCTCCTAATATGTCCAGTCTCCCCACATCCATAGCACTCTCTGGAGTCAAGCATAGGTCTCTCAGAGAAGTGTTGACCGGTCTGAGGTGGACCCCCAACTACAGTCTGTAGTGAAGACTGAATTGGTCGGACTGAGTAACCTCCTGAACCCTGTCCTTTAGAGTAAGAACCATTAAACTCACCTCCCTTTCGAAACCTTTTTGATGTCGATGTCGTGGTGAAGTCATCTGGCTTCACTCCTTCCACCTCTATCACGAAGTCTACCACTTCTTGGAAGGATTTTGCCGTAGCCGCTACCTGTAAGGCTGAAATCCGCAATTCTGACCTCAACCCCTTCATAAATGGCGAATCCGTTCTTGTGGACTGAAACAAAGTTGGGTGGCATACCTGGATAATGCACGAAACTTAGCCTCATATGCAGTAACCGACATCCTACCTTGCTCTAGGCTCAAGAACTCATCTCTTTTCCTATCCCTCAAAGTCCGGGGGATATATACTTCTCCATAAACAAGCTAGAGAATAATTCCCAAGACATAGGTGGTGCCTCTTTTGGTTGACACTCAACATGTGACCGCCACCACATTTTGGCGTTCCCTTGAAACTGATAACTCACGAACTCAACACCAAACTGTTCGACTATACCCATCTTATGTAGTAGCTCATGACAGTCAACCAGAAAATCGTAAGCATCCTCAGATTCAGCACCCTATTTCCAGTGAGGCATCCATGCGGGGAGCCACAGTAGCCGCATGTTGTACCTCCGGAACCTAAGGTGCTGGTGCAGAAAACACTCGAGGTGTCTGGCCTTGATCAGATAACCCGCTAAGATAAGCAAGAACCTGATTAATCATCTCTGGGGTAGGTTGGGGTGGTAATTCCTCATTCTGCACTTGTTCAGTCTCCCCTTCCTCACCCTCTCTTATCACTTCCTCAGTCGGTGGAGGAGTCACCGCCCTAGTACCAGATGGGCTAGGTGCTTGTCCTCTTCCTCTAGAGGACGTCCTCCCACGACCTCTTCCACGGCCTCTTGCCGCTACTCCTCTTCGAGCTACATCCCCAGTGGCTGGCTCAGACTTTTCTTGTCTTGCTGGTGTTGGTGTTGGCACAGTCGTTGCTCTAGTTCTAACCATCTACGAAATAGAGTGAAGATGGTCAGATACCAATTTGTATCACCTAGATACCAATTGGATCCAAGTAATAGCACGAAAGAAAGAAAGAAAGAATGGAATTTTCCTAAAGTCTTATAGCCTCTAAAAGAAAAGTAAAGGCGTCCCCCTACCGTTCCTTAAGACTCTACTAGACTCGTTCTTGTGTGATGAGACCAACGAACCTAATGCTCTGATACCAAGTTTGTCACGACCCAAAATCGAGCCGCGAGTGGCACCCACACTTATTCTACTATCTGAGCGAACCAACCAATCTAAACCCAACATTTCAATATAATATCAACAGAAAGTAATGCGGAAGACTTAAACCCATTAATAAAAATCAATTCAATAACTTTTAAACTCAACATCTATTATTCCCCAAAATCTAGAAGTCATCATCACAAGAACATCTATCCTTCATTACTAAAACTAAGAGTATCTAAGAAAACTAAAACAAGTAAAAGCTAGTCCATGCCGGAACTTCAAGGCATCAAGACATGAAGAAGAAGATCCAGTCCAAGCTAGAAGCATTAGCTCACCCTGAAATCCGGTGTAATGAAGACTGGCTAGAATTGCGGTTGAGTTGAAGACGACGGTACGTTTGCTGCACTCCACAAATACAAAGAAAGAAACATACAAGTAGGGGTCAGTACAAAACACAAGTACTGAGTAGGTATCATCGATCAACTCAAAATAGAAAACAGTATATATCAGTTAATATCATAAATCAACTACAATACTCAACATGTAGCAACAACAAGTACTATAATCATCAATAAGTAGTCTAAATTTTTATTTTTTTTATAGTTTTTATACTTTTTTATTCGTTTATTTTCCTTAGAAAATGGTATGATTATATTTCACTTATGATTCACAATTTCACACTTAACATATTTGTAAGCAATATATTGTTAATAGTAACTTTTAAGTAATTTTTATAAAAAATATAGTTTTTTTTTAGTTGCGAGTTTTCATCATTCACATATTTCAGATGATAAACTTAATATTATTATGCATGTAAGATATCAAAAAGTAAAATGAAAATTCTCTAAAATAGTTAAATACTTACATATTTACTAACATGTTATCTTCATGTTGTCAATGTATGCAACAAAATAATCACTATTTACATATCTCAAATAATAAATTTAAATAATATTCTTAAGTGAAATTAAAAGTAAGAAATATTTTTGGACAATAGCATAAAATAATAAAATCTTAAAATCACGTTATGAAGAGAAAATCTTTATATGTGTGAAGGAGTTTCATCCGGATGGAAATTTATTCTTTGTTATTGATCAGTGATATCATTATTGTTAACAACTTGTTCCTTGCAGGCTGGAATAATTGTTGAGAGTTGTTGATGAATTTTTCTCCCTAAACATAAGGATGAAATGCATATAAATATATCTATTGATTTAACTCTTTTTTGGTTACTTGAATGATAATTGTCATTGCATGACTTAAATTATGCCATTTGAACATATCATTTGAAAGCATAGTAATTATAGAAAGCTAAATTAGAATTACGACATGCTATTTTATTTTCCGAATAGCTCCATTACCATATTAGCCTTATTTTTAAAACTGAAGTTAGATGCCTTCTGATTTTTTTTCAAAGTATTTCGTAATCTTTAATTCATATTAAAATATCCTACATAAATACATACGTTCTAAAATCTTGATTCATATTAAAATACTCTACTGCAACACTTGAAGTCATCAAAGGGTTAAAATCATAATAAATAAAACAAAAAAAATTAATAAAAAAAGCAGAAATAATATAAAGAAAAAAAAAAGATTACCCTTTGAGCATTGGCTTCCTTAGATAATGTAGCACACCACTTTCCTTCATTTTTATCACAATGCAAGAAAACTCAAGTTCCTATAATTCAAAAGAAATTAAGCGAGGAACTACAAAATTAAGCACTATATTTCAAAACCTTGATTAATATTAAAATATTCTACTGAAATACACGAAGTCTTCAAAGGGTTAAAGTCACAATAAAATAAAAACATAAAAATGAATAAATAATATAATAACAAAAAAGGTTAAGAATACCTCTAAATATTGGCTCTTTGAAAAATGTAGCACATCACTTTCCTTCATTATTATCACAAAAAAAAAAAAAAAAAAAACTAAAGCTCCTACAACTCAAAAATAATTAAGTGAGGAACTGCAAAATTATGAGAATTTCATGGAAATGAATGGACGGTTAAAAGGTTTGTAACTTATTTGCAATTATAATGACTTAAAAGTATAACTCAATTAACAAAAAATAAATGTGCTTGAGATTTATCAAAATTTAAGATTAAGAAGTGTTTTACTTTTTAATGAATGAAAGAGATATGTGAGAAGGGAGAGGAAAGGTTTTAGGAGAAATTAATTAATAGTATTAGTGGATGAAATTATAAAAGATAAAAAAAGAAGATAAATTTTCTGAATTCTTTTATGAGAATACACTAAAAGAAATTGATTGAGATAAACGTTTAGGAAAAATAATTTTTTTTGTGATAGTAGGAAGAATTTAAGGAAAAGCAATAAATTATAATAGTGATGACAGATGAAAAGTAATAAATTGTAGTGAATAATTATGAGGAGAGATAAATAAGTTAATTTAAATATATCTTTTTCCTTCTTTGAGCAGATTTTTGAGATTTAAAAAATTCAAAAAAATGACAAGAAAGATAAATGGCAATTTTAACCAAAAAGAGGTATCACATTACTTTTTTATTATCCATCTTTATATAGATGTATAGATTTTGGATCTCTAAAATTCTGTTATTGGTTATTTATCTTTATCGAAAACA
>CM064972.1:59072434-59171127 GCA_032847665.1 Solanum chilense | reverse complement strand
AGAGAATGATGCCCAAGTCATAGGTGGTGCCTCTGTTGGTTGACACTCAACATGTGACCGCCACCACATTTTGGCGTTCCCTTGAAACTTATAAGTCACAAACTCTACACCACACCGTTCTACTATACCCATCTTGTGTAGTAGCTCATGACAGTCAACCAGAAAATCGTAGGCATCCTCAGATTCAGCACCCTTGAAGACTGGAGGTTTCAATTTCAAGAACTTACTGAAAAGTTCATGCTGATCATTTGTCATTATAGGCCTTGTAGTCAGACGAGGAAACGTGTCTATTTCCAATGAGGCATCCATGCGGGGAGCCACAGTAGTTGCATGTTGTACCTCCGGAACCTGAGGTGTTGGTGCAGAAAACACTGGAGGTGTCTGGCCCTGATCAGATAACCCGCTAAGATAAGCAAGAACCTGATTGATCATCTCTGGGGTAGGTTGGGGTGGCAATCCCTCATTCTGCACTTGTTCATTCTCCCCTTCCTCACCCTCTCTTATCACTTCCTCAGTCGGTGGAGGAGTCACCGCCCTAGTACCAGGTGGGCTAGGTGCTTGTCCTCTTCCTCTAGAGGACGTCCTCCCACGACCTCTTCCACGACCTCTCGCCACTGTTCTCCTCCGAGCTACAGCCCCAGTGGCTGGCTCAGACGCATCCTGTCTTGCCGGTGTTGGTGTTGGTGCAGTCGTTGCTCTAGTTCTAACCATCTGCGAAATAGAGTGAAGATGGTCAGATACCAATTTGTATCACCTAGATACCAATTGGATCCAAGTAATAGCACGAAATAAAGAAAGAAAGAATGGAATTTTCCTAAAGTCTTATAGCCTCTCAAAGAAAAGTAAAGGCGTCCCCCTATCGTTCCTTAAGACTCTACTAGACTCGTTCTTGTGTGATGAGATCAACGAACCTAGTGCTCTGATACCAAGTTTGTCACGACCCAAAACGAGTCGTGAGTGGCACCCACACTTACCTCCTTAAGTGGGCGAACCAACACATCTAAACCCCAACATATACCAATAGTTCAACTATAATATCAATAATGCGGAAGCTCCAAAAGATACTAAGCAACCAATTTAAATAAGTTTCTAAAGTTTAATACTTATCATCCCTAATTCTGATAGTCATCACATCAAGGACATCTAATCTCCAATACTAAGTCTAAGAATATCGAATACACTAAAATAAAGAACAAAATGGTATGTGTCCGAAAGTATAGGACATCATGTCATGACCGAGAGAATCCAACACGAGCTTGAATGGATAGCTCACCCTGTAACTTGATATGCGGGAGGCTGGCTAGAGCTGAGGGGCGATTCAAATTCGTCGGTACACTTGCTGCACTCCATATAAGGAAAACAAAGAAAAATACAAGTAGGGCTCAGTACGAGGCAACATGTACTGAGTAAGTATCATCGGCCAACCCAAAATAGTAACTAACATACAATAAATAATAGTATGAACTCAACTATAGCACTTAATAGGTGATAAACAACAAACAACATGAACAAGTATCAACAACATTAAAGTAAACTCGTAATAAGTCAATGATATCAAGATCACACATGAGGACTCATGCCTCCAAACCAAACCATTTTGGGAGTTCAGTTCTTTGAGATTGAGTACCTTACATTAATTCAACATGTTTTTCCTTTAATATTATCGTGTCGGAACGTGACACTCCGGTCCAAGAATACCGTGTCGGAACGTGACACTCCGATCCAAGAATACCGTGTCGGAACGTGACACTCCGATCCAAGAATACCGTGTCAGAACGTGACACTCCGATCCAATTATACTTTTAATTTATCCTTTATTATCAGCTTTCAATTCATTGTTATATTATTTTCATCAAGCCTTCTTTATTCAAGGCATAACTTCGGTAGAGAGGGTTAGAGAATATAAATTCTACGGTCTCAGGATTTCAGACCAATCACAAACCACACAACCAAATCACACAATCACACAGTCAAGTAAATAGAGAACTTCACAATATCATTCAAGGCATATCAATCACTATTAAGAGTTTACTATCAAATAGCATAAACCATAACCTACCTCCATTGAAGAACCGAAGTCAAACAAGCTACTTCTCCAATACTTTTTCTTTGGTCAATGCCTATGAACCTTTCCAATCTATGCAACATGCATAATTTATAAGTTAACGCTTCTATAGGCACTTCATTACTCTATTAAGTATAGTCTAAACCCAATAGTCATCAAACACAAATCTATATTCAAGTTTCTTATCTTGAGTTGAATTAATATGTCAAGCCTCCTATTTCCTATATTTAAGCCTAAGGTTAAGTCATTAATTTTCTGAATAACATAACTTTAATGGTAAGTCTTAATTCTTTCAATTAGCATAACTTTGATGAAATTTTTATTATTCGATACACTTAATATTTAATTACTTATCTTATTATATTAAAACTTGAATTATAATGTAATAGAAAATAATGTTAAACATCGAAGATGGATGTAAAGTCACTGGCGTAGATTTATCAATAAACAAGTATGCATAATCAATCTATTCTACCAATTTAATATTACTAGATTTTCATACCCTCATAATGCCCATCATCCTGACAATTGATTAGCCACTAATATTTGTCTCCCAAAAATTTTAAAGTCGAAATCATTAACAGAATCTCAATTGTTTTGTATATTCAAACCATTCACTGTCTAAACTTTGCCAACATTCCTTTAAACTTTAATTTCTCTTATTATTTATTCTGTCATAATCATGACACTATGTAGTATATGTAAAGGTATAATTAGGCCCCCACCCAATAATTTAATATGCTTAAAAAATAATGCGGTAGTTGAACACTTACCTGAAGGCACAACCGCATCCTCACGTCTCACGTAAGGCTCTTGTTGTTCTCCGCTTCTCTTTTTTTCTTCCACATATTTATTAACCCTAATTATTATATGACTTATTATAAAAGAGGTAAAAGTGATCCACTATTAATTTTAATGTTATTTCTTCTAACCACCAATTAAATAAATTATTAAAACTGCCCAAGTAATTTCATAAATATAATTTTGAAAAGTCCAAAACACCCATTTAGAATCTATCGAAAGTTTTTTTTTTTTTATCAAACAAAAAGTTCTAGTACTCAAAACGACCAAATGGGTCGTTACAATTTTGTATTGGTCCCACAGACAACACAATTGATGGAGTTTTTAGATTTGATCGATATAGTCTTTCAATAATATCTCAGCTTTCTTTGTGTGAAATTTCTCGCAAAATATTCTCGCATTGCTTGAAAGGAGAGAGCGGCAATGCACGAGGAGGTATTCTAGTTCTTGGTGAAATTCAAAATCCGAACATGATTTATACTCCCCTTGTTCCATCAAAGTACGTATAATTTAATATTCAAAGTAGTCTACATGTAAAAATAGAATCTAATTTGTTTATTTTGTATTTTTGCAGGGGCCATTACAATGTGGATTTACAGGGCGTAGCCGTTAATGGAAAACTTTTGCATATTGACCCAGCAATATTTGCAATCTCAAAAGATCGAAGAACTATTTTTGATACTGAAACCACTCAAATTATCTTGTCGCAGAGGTCTACGACTCAGTTATTTGTGCTGTAATTATTCTTTCTCACATTTTATTCTCATAAGTATATTTCCATGCTATGCATTACTAAGAAAAAATGCAATTTTTTCCATGCTATCCTTCTTTCTCTTTTTACGTGTTTTCTGATAAATGTTAACATCGTTCTGTTAATAGAAATATACTTGTTGCCTTAGCATCGATTTTTTGAATTTTTTTTCCTCTAAAATAGTGTTTATATGTATAATTATTTTTAAGGAAGTAAATGAATGCTTTTACTATTTTATTTTATTTTATTTAAAAAGGTCGTGCAACATTTTAATAAAAATAAAATAAAATTGAAGTGAAATCGCTGCTATTTGATTAATAATTAAAAAATTGTTTTAATTTTAAAGCAACGATTTTAATTAAGAATTAAAAAAAATATTTTATTTTTTAAATCGCTACACATTCAGCGATTTTAATAAAATTTTAAAAAAAATAAACTGAAAATCGCTGCCAAGAAAGGATTTTTTTTGATATGTTTAATCTTTACCCTTTAAGAAGTTTTCATTTTTTAATTCATTTATTCTTTTATATTATTTATGGTATATAATTCATTTTTTCTCATGCTTCAACAATTGTATTAGAGTATACTATCCGTGTTGTTTATGATTTTTATATTTTAGATTTCTATAATTGAATTAAAGACGTGAATTTTCATTTATAATGTGCGCTTTAAGATATATTACAAATAAATTTACATACACGATCATTTACTATTTGTGGACAATAATTTCTTTATGCCCTTCAAAATAATACACACTTACACACATACTTAGTGATAAAATATCTTTGTCTTGAATAATTATATTTTTAATAATTAATAATAGGCATGAAATACTACCCATTTTTATTGTATATATACACGAACCAATCAAGAATTGATACGTATAATGCATTTTCCTCTTTCTGCATATAATCGAGTCATGTGCATCTTCTGCGCTTTCTGTGCACTATATGTGCATTTCTTGTTAATTATGTAGCATTTTATTTTTAAAAAAATATTACATATATGTTGAATGAAATTAATTGATAATTTATAAAGTCAAATTTTAATAAGGAGTGTAAACATATTCAACAAAACTAGTATTGTGCGTTACATGTGCATCACATGTGCATTATACGTGCATCTTTTGTCAATTAACAATTTTATTTTTAAAATTACAATATACAATAAAAGTAAATAAATTTAATATTTATTTCGTGACTATGCAATCTATTCATACAACAAGAATGTGAAATCAAAACTTTGACAAGAAATTGATTTCTAAAATCAAAATAAATTATCTGATGTCATTATGAGTAAAATATATTAGAAGTTCATCGGACAAAGCAATTAAGAAAATTATGTAATTATAGTATTTACTTAACATTATCAAAGTTGAGGCGATTAAGTCACATTTAAATGCATAACTGTCTTTTTTGCAATAAGTCAAAAAATAAACTTACGTAGCTTCCATGACATTTCACTATGATCACAGTCAAAGATTAATTCTCTCAACTTATTATTTACAGATAACTGTTGCGATTTCATTTTCTGCCAAGTCAATGACATTAGGAATAACTCCATGTTATCTAATTTCTATAAGGTTAATGTTTTAAATTTCAACAAGTGAATATTTAATTCAAGTTATTAAGTACGTAATTGATCTATCCGTGACTTGGTAAACAATTTTTCAAATAAAGTTACAAAGATGTTTCCTCAAATTACTCTATACTTTGCTGGTGGTGTATCAATGGATCTAATACCAGTAGACTATCTCAGCTATATGGGCTCTTCTATGAATATTCAAATCTATTTTGTAATTTTAAATCTTTTATAGAAAAGTCATGTTAATCATGTCAGTGAGCGGAGCCACTTGAGAGGTGTCAATCGCTCGACATAAAAAAAATTATATTGCATAGCTAGATAATTTTTTTATGTATATAAATTATATATTGACACTCCTCAACTTCTATACAATTTAACTTCTTTATATTTTAATACGCCTTAATTGAAATTCTGGCTTCGCCATCATGTCACCTTTTCATGTCCTACAACGATAAGTTACTATATTATATGTGTTTAACAAAAGGATACTGCGCAGTGGTGCGTTCTCTTGATGATGAAAAGTCAGAGCCTAACAAATTTAGGAGGTTAGTTTCCGAATAATAGTTATCTTTTTGCACTTCATTCAATAGTCCAAGTTTCTAGTCGTAGACTTAAACGAAAACGATTACTTCTTGTCCATTGTGATAAATTGTTTGTTATGTCATGATTTTACTATTATTTAGAAAAGTCATTATTGAAATGTTTTTAAGTATAAATAATTTAAAAAAATAATTTAAAAGAGCCGTCATTTAATTTTTTAAAAAATTAAGAAAACTTAATTATTAGTAGATCAAATTTTTAAGAATTAAAGAAATGCTGCAAGAGTTTCTTATTCCTACTTTAAAAATTAAGAAGGTACTAACACTTACAGTTTTCGCTAACACCGACGATTTAAATTAAAATATTTGATTATGAGGAAATAATTAAGTAAAGAACATTTTTTGAGTTTTAAGGAAAATAAAACTTAACTTAACCTCTTCGAATAATTTAAAATAATTAAGACTTCAACAAGATAGATTAAGTACGAATTTACTTGAATCCAGAAACTATCTTAAAAATTAATTAAAAACAAGTCAAAATTTTGATTAAAGATATTTGATTAAGTAAATAAAGGACACAAGATTTGATAAAATAAAATTTATTAAAGTAGAGTAAATTTTAGGTTTAACAAACATATATTTTTATGTTATAGCTCTAGTTTGTATAATTGCGCTCCATAACAAACTTTATGTTTGCTATGGCTATTAATTTGTATATTTTAATATACATATACATAAAAAAAATATGTATTTGGGTTTATTTATATATTTCGATGGGTCAATCTTTTGTAAAATTCGGTATACAAATGACTCCTACATTTGTATTTTTCGGCTTGTGTATATATTTCAGTATACAAATGGTTCTGCATTTATATATTCAGGTTTACAAATGGGATAACAGAAAACATAAAATGTTTGCTGCGAATTACAAATAAAAGAACTATTACTATAACATTTAGCTTGAATTAATAATTTGTTATTTCATACAATTTCCCATAATTTAACTAATTTTAGAGTTAGAATTAAATACAATCAAATAACTTGCCTTTTCAGGCTGCGACTGCTCAATAGTTGGGCCTGTTGCCCAATTGTTGTCCTTGTATATTAGATGTATACTACATGAATATTGGATATGTATCAGCCTTTTTACACATCATTTTTGCCTTTCGAGACCTGTATTTCAGCTTCCTTTTGACCTGAACACACTAATGTGGTTTACCATATAAATACATACCTTTATTGATTCCCTAATTGCATTTCTTGCATTATAATTTAGGTTGACACATATTATATTTCTTTATCTTATTGCACAGATATTGCTCTTACAGATAAAATTATTGTATATGACTTGACTCAACAGAGAATTGGTTGGGCAGATCATGATTGTAAGTAAAAAAAAAAAAAAATTCAGATTAACTTTTTGACATTATTACCTTACGATGAATGGAGGCTATAATTTAATAAAATTTGCAATGAAATTTGAGATCTACTAAATTGATTTGTATCATATATAAAAAAGATTCTTTTTATGATTTGTATACGTTTTTATACAAATCATAATTTATTTCTTCTCAGTTTTCTCATAAAATCTGTCAATCATATCAGATTTGAATTTTGAATGCTATCGTTCTCCCTCCTAATCGTGACATTTCAATTCTAGTTAACAACTTAAATCCCTAGACGTGTTGCAACAAACTTTTTAATTTTATTTTTCGTTTGTATACAAAGAATCTCAAGTATTTGTATATATCAATTTGTTCATATTTCTGTATTTGCATACGTTTTGATAATTTTGTTGTTATATTGTACATATCTATATGTATTTTTATATCTACAAACTTTCATTTCTCATATTTAGTTCTATATGTTTTCTTATTTATTTTTGTTTGTACTTTTTATTTCCATTTTATTATCACCCAAAATACCTTATACGAACCAATTATATAATTTCAGCATTTATATACAATTTTACTTATTTATCTTTTATTAATAGTTTGTATACATTACAAATATTGTATATAAAGTCCTCAATTGACTCTTAAAAGAAAAATATATTATCACTAAAGTCTTATATGATTTTACAGATATAAAGATCATTGTTTAATTAACATGTACAATTATGAAAAATACAGCTATATTATGGATAAAAAAAGGTTACTCTATTAAACAATAGGCACAACTGCCTTAGTAAATAAAATTATTAAGAGAGAATAAAAGTAGTAGCAATTAAATTAAGATCATTCTGTGATAAACTAAATAACATTCTGGACGCTTCTTCTTCCTAAACTAAATGAAATAAATTTAAAATAATTTGCTTTGAAATCAATTGTATTATTCTCGAATCTCTCAGGGCTCAGGCATAAAGTTTTTTGAGTCATGCCAATATTTGAAGTCTCTACTAATCGACCATGCATTCACTAGTACCTTGGTTTAATCAGTGGCTTAGCGATATTTGTGTCAGGTTTCCATTTGGTCGGAATATTATATTGTATATATAAATAAAATGATATATAAAATGGTCAAATAATATATTTTGAAAGCTGTTTATTTCGATTTGAAATCTTAGTCAATATCTTAAGAAGTCACTCAAATTTAAAAATTTATTTATTAAAATCATTAAATTATATTTTGTATAAGTAAAATCAGTCAACCTACGCTTTTGTATCAATAAAAACATTATCAACTACATTCACATTCATATTCTATTCGGCTTCAGATTTTATGGAAAATAATGAATTTTTTTGGTAGTACAAAATAATTTTGTATATTTAATTTATGATAAACTTAATTGACTTATTTTATTGATACAAAAACACAAGTTGAATTATTTCACTGATACAAAATAAAGTTTATGACTTTACTAGATACATGTTTTAAATTGAGCGATGTTTTGAAATATTTACTCTTTCAAACCTCCATTTTGTAAAGTTACAAATAATCCAATTCAATCATTGATTATTTATACATGTAAATAAACAATCAAATTTCCCATTCTAACAAATCACAATTTTTGTCGCTGGAGTTTTTCTCATTCATTTTACTAACTACAAAATTGAATGTACCGTATTAGTATTAGCTTTTCTATAAATAAAAGTATGGTCAAATACGTATGAAGTCCCTTAAACTTATCGCAAGTTTCATTGAATATATAAACTATGACAACATTTTTAATTAAATATTTGAACACGTGATAAATGTTAGTATGCTACTATCAGACATTTTCTACTAAAAACTTTTTCATGATATAAATTGAAAGCGTCTAATAAAAATATTTTATTATGTATTCGATGTTCAATTATAATATATCATAGTCTTTACCTGGAAAATACATGTCTTTTGCCTAGAAATTATGTGACAGAGAGAAGATTATAGGAGATATGTAGTTGCTAGTTGACAAATATGGTAGGGAGATATATAGCATTTACCTATATAGTGATATTATATTCCTACAAAAAAAAGTACACATGGTATATTTTTTGTAATTAAAATAATAGAAATCTATCATGTATCTATTATGGAGAAAAATAATATTTATTACAATTAATTTACCGAGATAGGATGAAATTAATGTATATAGTTCTTTTTTAATTCCTTTTGTGAAATTCATGTAGCTATCATGTTATTTGTAGTTTTGATGATTTGACAAACTTAGGGACCTCATAAAGGTACCGGGTTTTTCTACTTGAAGTATTGCAGGTGTCTTGTTCGAAGTATTGCAGATGAAACAAACTCAGGGACCTAGTAGAGGTACCAGGCTCTCATGATGACGAGCCAGTCAACTGCCAGCTGAAGATGGTACAGAAAGTAGGTGCACACTTCCCGATGGCGTCAGAAAGTGTGACCTTTCCAGCCAATGGCAAAGAAGTTTAGGAAAGTGACTTGCCTAAATAAAAGACACTTTCCTAAACACTTTTCTTTAGTTTTTGCAACTTGATAAACACTTTTCAAGAACTCTTGCAAAGGCTAACTGAAAGCAAAGGCAGAATCGATTCCAAAACAACAGCAACATCTGAAGCATTTCGTCTAGTTGTCTAGGAATTTATTCTCGTGTTCTTATTGTAAACCACTCCTAAATCTATAAAGGACTTGGTGTGTTGTGTTAGAAGTCTAGGTTGTCCAAGGGGGATAGCTTAGTGGGTAGATTGTTTTCTACTTAGGCTTGTTGAGCAATAGAGGTCTATTGTTCAACGGTAAGATTGATAACTCATTCTTACGTTTGGTGTAATCGTGTTTTACTTTTGCTTTTGAAGATTAGTGAAAACGATTGAAAATCCTGTGGAACAGGTCGTGGTTTTACTCCCTTAAGCAAGGAGGTTTCCACGTAAAATCATTGTGTTGATTTTACTGCATTTAATTTTCTGGAAATTTTCTGAAGTGTAGTAAGGGACCTGGTCCATTACTTGTTAAGTGAAGGCATACATTCTATCAAGTGGTATCAGAGCAGGCACTACCTATTTGGTTAACACCAAGGAAGTGATTTTGCTCCAAGAATGACAACTCCACTTAACCTCGAAGAAGGTCAGTCGTCACACAGACCTCCTCGTTTCAATGGACATTTCTACAGTTGGTGGAAAGTTAGAATGCACGATTACCTTATGGCTGAAGATAGCGAGCTATGGGACATTATACTAGATGGACCCTTTGTTCCCATGATGGAAGAAAAGGATGGAGAAAAGACCATTATTGTTCCAAAGCCCAGGCAGAAATATGATGATGCTGACAGGAAAAAGATTGAAAAGGGTTTCAGAGCTAAAACTCTTCTGGTCTGTGGGATAGGACCTGATGAGTACAACAGAGTGTCAGCCTGTGAGTCTGCTAAAGAGATTTGGGATAGCTTGTTGACTGCACATGAAGGAACTGAACAAGTCAAAGAATCTAAGATTGACATGCTCACTTCACGATATGAGAACTTCAAAATGAAGGAAGGAGAAACAATACATGACATGTTCACCAAGTTTTCTTCCATTACAAATGAGCTGTGAAGTCTGGGTGAACCCATAAGCATGACCAAAAAAGTCAGGAAAGTGCTTCGAATTCTTCCAAAGTCTTGGGAGAGCAAAGTTGATGCCATTACAGAAGCCAAGGACTTGAAAGTGCTGACCATGGATGCCTTGATTGGAAATCTTAAAACACATGAGATGAATCGAAGCTATGATTCGTCAAAAAGGGAAGCCAAGAAGGACAAGTCTCTGATGTTGAAGTATAAATTAGAAGAAGATTCAAGTGATGATGATGATATGGCATATCTCATCAGTAGATTTCAGAAGGTTGTGAGAAAAAACAAAATGTATAAAAGAGGAACAAATGGGACTCGAAATGCTGGTCAAGGTGATACTTGCTACAAGTGTGGAAAATCTGGGCACTTCATCAGAGAGTGTCCTTTGCTCAAGACTGAAAACAAGGAACATCAAAAACACAGGGGTGACAAAGAAAACAGAAGGGACCTGGTACTTGGAAACAGAGATCGTAAAGCTGCTGCTGATATGGTTGTCAAAAGGGCTCTTGCTGCATGGGGGGATTCTTCAAGTGATTCAGAAGATCCTGATGAGCCTAAGGATGTGTCTATGGTTGCTGTGCATGAGGAGGAAACTGTCTTCAATGAAATGTTCGCTCTCATGGCACACACAGAAAATGAAGAAGAGGACAATCAGGTAACTCTTCTTGACATGAAAATTGACTTGGATAAATATTCTCTTAAGAAATTAAGAACCTTGGCAAAAGTCATGTTAGATTCTGTGATAGATTTAACATCTGAAAGAGATGCCATGAATGCTGAACTTGAAATTCTAACTGAAAACAAAGTTCAATTTGAAGAGACAATGGCAAGAATGGTGTCTCTAGAGTTAAATAATTCTGAACTTAAGCATCAGTTGTGTCAGTTTACTGAAGAAGCTGAAAAGCTGAATGAAAAGCCAAATAGCTTGCAAGCTAAAATTCAAGAAAAAATGAAAAATTCTGAGACAAATCTCAGATTGTCACTTGAAAAGAATAACAAATTGGAACAGGATGTTGTGAAACTTAAGGAGGAACTTGAAAAATCTCTTAAGTGGACCAAATCCTCAAAGTTGCTGTCAAATGTGACAAATTAGAGTAATTTCAATAAGAAAGGACTAGGAAGTCTGAACATAAGTCCTCCTTATAATCCTCACAGTAAGTATGTGTTTGTGTCTGACAATCTGTTGTGTCTGCATTGTGGAAAGAATGGTCATTTAAAAAATGAGTGTGTTAGCTGGAAAAACTCATGTGAAAGATACTCTAATTATGCTGAAAGACAGAATGTACCAAATGAGAGACCTGGTCCTACAGAACCTGTCTCAACTCACAGATTTTCAAAGAAAAAATCTGTTCCTGCTCCTAGGTCCTTTGTTAGAAAGATTCAAAGTCTACCATATTGGGCCAAGTACAATCTGATCACTCCTTTGTCTGCCTACTGGGAACTCAAGCTGAAATGGGTTCCCAAGCTTAACAAGTGATTTTTGGTGCAGGTGAGTGAGAGGAGCAGCAGTCAGTGTTGGTATATGGATAGTGGCTGCTCTAAACATATGACTGGTGATGTAAAGAACTTCCTCTCACTCAAGACCCTCCAAGGAGGAGGAGTCTCATTTGGTGATGGCAAGAAGGGGTACATTTTGGGAGTTGGAAAAGTAGGAAGATCTCTTGAAGATTCAATCGACAATGTTTACCATGTGGATGGGTTGAAGTACAGCTTGCTAAGTGTGTCACAAATTTGTGATAAAGGAAATGAGGTCAATTTTACTTCTGAGAAATGCACTGTGGTGAGTTTAACTACAAACAAGGTAATTCTCACTGCACACAGAAGTAAAAATATGTATGTGGAAAACTTGGAAATCTCTCATGGAGATGACTTAACATGTCTCAGTGATCAAAATGAAAATGCTGATCTCTGGCATCGTAGGCTGGGACATGTGAGTTCATCTTTATTGAATAAGTTGATTTCAAAGGACCTGGTCCGAGGGTTGCCCAAGATGAAGTTTGCTGAAAATAAAATATGTGAAGCTTGTGTTAAAGGAAAGCAAATCAGATCATCATTCAAGCCCAAGAATCAGGTAACATCATCAAGAACCTTAGAGCTGCTTCATATGGACCTTTGTGGACCCTTGAAGATTCAAAGCAGAAATGGCAAGAAGTACATTTTGGTGATTGTTGATGACTATTCAATATACACCTGGACGAGATTTTTGAGATCAAAGGCAGACACAGCTGATGAGCTGGTGGTATTCTTCAAAATGATTCAAACCAAATTGAATTAAGTTGTTTGCAGCATTAGATCTGATCATGGGACAGAGTTTGAAAACTCAACACTCGATAGATTCTGTATGGAAAATGGTACAAGCCACAACTTCTCTGCTCCAAGAACTCCTCAACAAAATGGAGTAGTGGAGAGAAAGAATAGAACCTTGGTGAACATTGCCAGAACTATGATTATTGAATCAAATCTTCCTCAAAGTTTCTGGGCTGAAGCTGTTAATACAGCATGTCATGTTACCAATAGGTGTCTAATAAGAGCTGTGTTGAACAAGACTCCATACGAACTGCTCAACAACAAGAAGCCAATGCTGAACTATCTTAGAGCTTTTGGATGCAGATGTTTTGTGCTGAACAATGGGAAGGATGATCTGGGAAAATTTGATCCCAGAAGTGATGAAGGAGTATTTGTTGGATATTCTTCATCCAGCAAAGCCTACAGAATATTCAACAAACGAACACAATGCATTGAAGAAAGCGTTCATGTTGTTTTTGATGAAAATGGAAGCTTGAAGAATGATGGATCATATGATGATGATGATGTGTTAAAAATGCTAACATCCAAGAAGATTGAAGGTGCTGAAACAGATGCAGACCAACAACTGAAAAATGAGTGTGAAGATCAGAATCACAGTCTACCTGAAGAGGATGCTGAGGTTGAACAGGATGATAGGGCACCTGGTACCACTCAAAACTCCAGCCAGAGTACATCAGACTCCCCAGAAGATGATGTCACTCCTGATGAAGAAGATCATGATAGTCTGCCAAATCAGTCTGCTGCAAGGTCAGGATGGAAGCATAGTTCATCACATCCTCTTGATAATCTCATTTCTCCCTTGAATTCTGGAATTTAAACTAGATCAAAAACAATAAATCTAGTTGCATTCTCAGCTTTCATATTATCCATTGAGCCTAAGAATGTTAAAGAAGTATTAGGTGATGCAGACTGGATCAATTCTATGCAAGAAGAACTTTATCAGTTTGAAAGAAGTAAGGTATGGTACCTGGTTCCTCGACCTGAAGGCAGAACAATAATAGGAACCAAGTGGGTATTCCGAAACAAACTTGATGAAAATGGAGCTATTACTAGAAATAAATCCAGGCTGGTGGTGCAAGGATACAATCAAGAAGAAGGAATTGACTATGATGAGACTTTTGCACCTGTTGCCAGAATGGAAGCTATTAGAATCTTAATAGCTTTTGCTGCTTTTATGGGATTCAAGCTGTATCAAATGGATGTGAAGAGTGCATTTCTGAACGGAGATCTCAAAGAGGAAGTATATGTCAAGCAACCTCCTGGTTTTGAAGATGCAGAGCTACCAAATCATGTGTTCAGATTGAATAAGGCACTATATGGTCTGAAACAAGCTCCAAGAGCATGGTATGAAAGGCTGTCAAAGTTTCTGCTGAAGAATGGTTTCAAAAGAGGCAAGATAGACAATACTTTGTTCTTATTAAAAAGAGAACAAGAATTGCTTATCATTCAAGTTTATGTGGATGACATAATTTTTGGAGCTACTTCAGAACACCTCTGTGAAGAATTCTCATCACTGATGGGAAGGGAGTTTTTAATGAGCATGATGGGTGAGTTGACATTTTTCCTGGGACTGCAAATCAAGCAATCATCAAATGGAATTTCAATATGCCAGGAGAAGTACATCAAAGAGCTGCTGAAGAAATTCAATATGTTTGATTCCAAACCTATTGACACTCCTATGGGAACAAATTCCAAGATGATAGTAGAAGAATCTGATCCCCTTGTGAATCAGACAATGTACAGAGGAATTATTGGCTCCTTGCTATATCTGACTGCTAGCACACCTGATATTGTTTACAGTGTTGGAATGTGTGCTAGGTTTCAAGCATGTCCTCGTGATTCACACCTGAAGGCTGCAAAACGCATTCTTAGATACCTGAAGAAAACAGGGGACCTGGTTCTCTTTTATCCTGCGGGTGATACTTTTGATCTGGTTGGTTTTGCAGATGCTGATTTTGCAGGTTATCAAGTTGACAGGAAGAGCACCTCTGGAATGGCTCATTTCCTTGGATCATCACTTATCTCTTGGGGCACTAAGAAGCAGAACTCTGTGGCTCTTTCAACTGCTGAAGCTGAATATGTAGCTGCTGCAGCTTGTTGTTCTCAATTGCTGTGGATCAGGCAACACTTAGAAGATTTTGGGATCCACATCAAAGCAATTCCTCTAATGTGTGACAACACTAGTGCTGTGAGTATGGGAAAAAACCCAGTTCATCATAAGAGAACAAAGCACATTGATGTTAGACATCATTTTTTGAGAGATCATGTTGACAAGGGAAACATTGTGCTCACATACTGTCCAACGGAGGAACAGATTGCAGACATCTTCACCAAGGCTCTCAGCAAGGATCAATTCGAGAGAAATCGGCTAAAGTTGGGGATGTTGATCTCCAAGTGATGTTTCTAGCCTCCAACAGTAGAGCTCCCTTGATGGTTAGAATTGCTGTGCAGGTATCCTTTGTGTGAATTTTAAATATTTGTACAAGATCACTTTTTGTACCTTTCGTAGGTATACTCTCAATAGGGACCTACTCAGCAAAAGAAGAGGCTAGAACAATTAAGGAATGAAGTTAAACTCTATCATGGTACCTGGTACCTGTCCAGGTTAGCATTTTTACATTAAATTTAAACTAAAAAATTTTGACCGTTGAAAATGCCACGTGTCAGTCATCGGTTACTCTGACCGATCTGTCCAATCGTTTCTCTCTCAAACGACGCGTCTAATCAAGGACCTGGCACCCTCTCACTTCTTTTAAAAGGGGTCTTTTCTTCTTGAAACTCTCATTCATCTCTTAACTTTATCTCTCTCATTTATCACAAAGACCTCTCACATTCAAAGGCAAATCTGTCTTCTTCCTCTCTTTTGTTCTTCAACGAACTTTTCCAGTATCACAAGCATGTCTTCCTCTTCATCCTCTTCGAAGCAAATACTGGACGTACTTGGTGAAATTGCACCCCTTGCTTTCTATTCTCCAACACCTGCTCAAGCCAGCATTCCTCCCCCACCCAGTTCTCCACAAAATACTCCAGATAACCCTTTCTTCTCCATCGATTTGAACACTTCTACAGTACCTGGTCCATGTGAAGACATGTTGCCTGACAACATGTTTGAGGGAGATCTGCCAAAACACAGGGCTTCAGAGTCAAACATCCTGGCAGCAAGTGAGGAACTCGTGATAGAGAGCCTGGCAATGATGAGAGAAAAGGCCAGAACAGAACACACTGATGCCCTGGAAAGAGAAGAGGTAAGGGTTTCTCAACCCATTTTTGATAAAACCCCAGATTTAGGGCGGTACTCTTCTTCCTCGTCATCTGAATCTGCATGTGAGGAAGAACCATTAAAATGGAAGGTGGAGAGTAGAAAAGGGAAGGAAAAGGTTGTGGAGGAGGCTCCTAAGAGAAGACCTAATACAAGGTCTGCTGCACAAAAATTGATGGTGGATGCCTTGAAGGCAAGTGCACGATCTGCTGCTGCAGTCAGAAGTGCACGAACCTTCAAGGTATCAAATTTTAAGATACCTAAAGAAAAATTGGTTGAGTTGTCTGGAGAAGAGGTTGAAAAGAAAAATAACAAGAAGAAGTCTGAAAAGAAAAAGGAAAGGGTTACAAAGAAGGTTGAAAAGTCACAGTCAAAAGGGAAGAAACCTGAAAGGAAGATGAAGCGAACACAGGAACCTGGTCCTCAAGCCAGGAAAGTTGAGAATTTCAACTTGCAGGAAGTAGTTGACAGTCTGAGGAACCAAGCAGTTCTTGCTGGAAGAGTGTTTGATATGGGGATTATTACTCTTCCGGGCATGGACTCGCTGCATGACATGGTGGAGATCCAGTCTTGGCTGCACCTGTTCAACAAGAAATCCCCCATCCTCCATGAAGAAGAGGTTCGTGAATTCTATTACAATGTTCAATTTTTGGAAGATGGGAGTCTCCTCACACGTGTGAACAATGTTGCCATTTCTTTGAATGAGGAGGTGTTGGGCAAAATCCTCAGAGTGCCTACAGAGAGGACCCGGTCCGTGCAGGAGAAAACTTGCTCTTCAGAATTTGTATCTCTGATTTCAAAAACTCCCACAACCAAGGTTGCTGGGATCTATAAGAAAATTATGAAGAGTGAGTATCAGCTGGTCTTCGAGTTCGTCAACAAAGTGGTTCTCCCTCGCACTGAAAAGAGACACTTGCTACTGCTGCTGACTTGTACGTCATGGAGATGCTGTGCAGCTTTGCGGCTCTGAGTCTTCCTGGTCTTATGATTGAACACATTCACAAAACAGTCATCGAGAGGAAAGGAGTACATGGAATGGGGTATGGATACTTTCTCACTAAAGTATTCAAGCACTTTCAGATTCCTCTTGGTGTTGGAAAGGTGGGGATAGTTAAACAAACCATCTCTGAGCACACCTTGGTTGAATGTGAGTGTATTGAAGGCAGAGGCTTACAAAAAAGCAAGATGGCTCAACTTCTTGAGGACCTGGATCAGTTTAAACATGAGACTGAAGAACTCACTCTGCGGTTGAGTAGTAAAGAGGCTGAAATTGCTGTACTCAAAGCAGAGCTGATTACTGCACAGAGTGAGGGACCTGGTTCTTCAGTTATGCAAGCCCTGGAGAAAGAGAACAATGAGTTGAAGGCGAAGATAACTGCCCTGCAAGAAAAGGCCATCAAGGATAATGATGCTGCCAATGCACGACTCACTCTTGTTATCCAGTCCCTACCCAAAACTCCCCCCTCTTCCTAAACTGTCAATCAATCCTTCCCTGTGTCATTTTTTTGTGTGGCTAATCATCGTGTCAATGGATTTTTAGTTTGTTTTTAATGTATTTATGTTATAATGGCATGTTGGTTACTTTATTCCTTTGCTGTTCTTCCTATGTTCTTTTGTGAATGCTTTTCCTCTACTGTTTGGTTGCTGTTCGCTCTGATCTTGTTCAGTATTTATGTTGACTCAATGGTTTACTGCATATTTTTTTTATGATGCTAAAAGGGGGAAGTAAACTGTAAGTAGCTAAATAAGGGGGCTAAATAAGGGGGAACATACATTAAGGGGGAATGTTCAGTAAAAGGGGAATATACAGTAAGGGGGAATACACAGTCAGGGGGAACGATTCTGGTGAAGTTTTCAGATCTTATCATTGTTTGTCATCATCAAAAAGGGGGAAAATGTTATTTGTAGTTTTGATGATTTGACAAACTTAGGGACCTCATAAAGGTATCGGGTTTTTCTACTTGAAGTATTGCAGGTGTCTTGTTCGAAGTATTGCAGATGAAACAAACTCAGGGACCTAGTAGAGGTACCAGGCTCTCATGATGACGAGCCAGTCAACTGCCAGCTAGAGATGGTACAGAAAGTAGGTGCACACTTCCCGATGGCGTCAGAAAGTGTGACCTTTCCAGCCAATGGCAAAGAAGTTTAGGAAAGTGACTTGCCTAAATAAAAGGCACTTTCCTAAACACTTTTCTTTAGTTTTTGCAACTTGATAAACACTTTTCAAGAACTCTTGCAAAGGCTAACTGAAAGCAAAGGCAGAATCGATTCCAAAACAACAGCAACATCTGAAGCATTTCGTCTAGTTGTCTAGGAATTTATTCTCGTGTTCTTATTGTAAACCACTCCTAAATCTATAAAGGACTTGGTGTGTTGTGTTAGAAGTCTAGGTTGTCCAAGGGGGATAGCTTAGTGGGTAGATTGTTTTCTACTTAGGCTTGTTGAGCAATAGAGGTCTATTGTTCAACGGTAAGATTGATAACTCATTCTTACGTTTGGTGTAATCGTGTTTTACTTTTGCTTTTGAAGATTAGTGAAAACGATTGAAAATCCTGTGGAACAGGTCGTGGTTTTACTCCCTTAAGCAAGGAGGTTTCCACGTAAAATCATTGTGTTGATTTTACTGCATTTAATTTTCTGGAAATTTTCTGAAGTGTAGTGAGGGACCTGGTCCATTACTTGTTAAGTGAAGGCATACATTCTATCATATCAACATGCATTGAGGGAGCACATGCTCCAATAAGGTTTCTTGTGTCAAAATTTTAGAATACAGTAGAAGCCTTTCTGTATAATTCTTTTCTCTAATTTCATAGGGTATAACTTATATAAATTTTATAGTGTAAAACTTACTTTATATCTTATCTCTATTTTTTTTATTTTATCAAAATCTCTTAAAATATCAGTTATTCAGATACAAAAGTTTATCCAGATACATTAATTGTGATACATTATAAAACTTGTTTGCTGCGCTTAATATGGAATATTAACATAGAATTGATTTTCTTTCCCATAAATCACGCAGATCTGATTGATATCAATCCATTTCAATCTGTAACAACTTCACAAATTCAAAATTCAAATTTTCATCTTCTTTATGAATTTGAAATCGTAAAAGTTCCACCGGAGGATTGCCTTCTTTGTATTTTTGCTCAACTACCTGTCAATATTAGCATCGATGGAACGATTGGTGATTTTCAATTGTATAGAGGGGGTATACTTATCTGTTACTCCATTTTTACACGTTTTTTTCCCTTTCACTTCTCTCAAGAATTAAAAAATGACGTCCACTTTATCCTTTTGTATTATGAAAATATGCAGAGAATCTATGATGGAAGTTGTTATAGTAGTCCAAATGACTTAAGTCATAGAGTACTAATCATTCCGAAAGGGTCGATAACTATTGGATAATAATAAAGAACTCATGGGGTTCATCATGGAGAGTGGAGGGACACATATATATTATATGAAACAATGATTTTCCATATGGTGTTTGTGTCATTATTTCATTGGCTTCTTATCCGACGAAAAAATTATCTTTTATATTAACTTCTTATTCATCTCTGGTCGTTCAATCACCTCCTCCACCATTCCCTCTGCCCTCTCCACCATAGGTATATAGTTTTTTTAATATATCATTGTTAGTATTATTTGGTCGTTTTGATGTAAATATGTACATCATGATACATTATTGGTAACGACGCACATGCATTGTAATTTTGTATCTATAGAGTATGATGTGGTCATTATTTTGTATCCGGATATGATTTGTATAAAAATGTATTCATTACAATATATTGTATATGATACATGTAATAAATGATTTAACAATTGGAACGGATCAGATATATTCATATCAGGTTATTATTGTTTAATACATATAAATAGTGTAACAATTGACATATGTAAATTACTTGTCTTGATCAAGACAAATATGGATGATATATATATATATATATATATATATATATATATATATATATATATATATATATATATATATATATATATATATATATATATATATATATATATATATATATATATATATATATATATATATATATATATATATATATATATAGTTCTAATTTACCCAATACATGTGATAAGATGATTATAAAATTGTGCCGACATGTGTTGATTTGTTGTTAGATATCTGTTGCATTGAAAACTAAAATAAAATGTATTTCATATAATGTATCATTAAATTTTTTAATGTTTGCAGATTATTTCATGTGGCCTGAGTTTTATGTATCAAAATCATTATTGGGTTATATGTATATATGCATCGCATTCTAAGGTGGATAAGACTGAACAAATATTAAGGAGCGCAGATACATAACACATAAGTAATATGTTACTGTCAATATAACCTTTTAAATTTGAATGAGATTGAAGATTCATTGAAAAACTTGATACATGCAAATGATACGTTAGGTAGTGTTTATGTATCAAGGATATTTATATTGAACATGACAAAACTAATCGAAGATTCAACAACATTAGGATTATGAATCAACACCTTAAATATGAATATGATAAATTGTATAAAACAAGGATCAAGGAAGAATCAAATACAATAGAGAAGAAAAGATTACTTGTAAAGTGTTCTATATCTTTTTAAAATTAAAAAATATTAATGATACATTATAAAATTGATATATTGTAAATGATACTTAAGCATTACTTATGTATCAAGTATATAAGTATTGCACATGAAACTCACTAATCGACTACAATATTAAAATATTGTGTCAATATGTCAAGTATGGTAAGCATATTCTGCACACAATTTTTTCATAATTTTACCAACATGGGTCCACTGAGACTTGAATTAACATCAGTAACAAAAAATAAGGATGAAAGACAGAAATCAAGGAAGATGAAAATTATCATCAAGAAGTTGAAATTAATTTGAATGGAGGGAGAGCGATTTGAAATTCAAATTGTTAGGAGGAATTAATTGATAAGACTCTGGAGCGAAGTTAGGGAGAGATAATGGAGTAAATAAGGAGTTTTGGTAATATTTTAGAATGGTAGGTAATAATAGAAATTATGATAAATAAAGATGTGTATAGGTTTCATTTTATGTATGCAAACGAAGATATATTGTGGTCTATGAAATTATTGCACAAGAAACACAAAATGGATAGTCTCTACGGATTGTGATGAATGAGATAAGATCTTTTCATACTTAATTATCTAAGAATTTTATATATATATTTGGATGGTAATTGTTTTTAATAAAATGTTTTTTTAATCAAATGTACTTTTAATAAAAAGAACTTCCCTCTGTCTATGTTTAAAATGACGGAACTGTTTTTTAAAGCAATTTTTATTTTATTTTATTAATAATCTCAAAAATTAAAAAAACAAACACCACCTCAAGAGTAGCCCAACCAATATCGAGCCCAAATAACAAAAACACATAAAAAAAAAATTTGATTCAACCTATCCTAAAGCCCAGTCCAACTAATACCCAAATGGGCGATATATAGACATCTAAAGTAGGGTTTTATATATAAAAAAAAAACTCCCCTCACTATCTTCTTTGTCTTCTCGCCTCTTTCTTATGAGATATGTTGTCGCCTTGGACTAATCCAAGCCTTTGATTTCTATTGCTATGGATTATCAACAGTCCAGAACTACTATTCTTTCGTTTTGGTGTGCCAACTAACAAGAGTAAGTACCTTCGTCCCTGTATTATTCCATATCGTCTTGCTAATAACCATTTTTCCTTCTTCAATTGTGTCTGCTCTCAGGTTATATGGATTGTATCAATTTGTTACTGTATCAATGAATCCATGGAAGCTTGCTCTTCCATGTATGAAACAACTTCCATGTATGAATCACACCAATTTGCAGAAGAGAGAGATTTTATTATTATTGCTTTTCAGATTATACTACAATGAAAGAAGAGTGCCTTCTTTTATATATCACACTTATGCTACTTAATGTCACATATAAATTAGTTACACAACAAACTAGTAACAAACTAATAACTAACTCTTTCTAGAATCTTCTACAGAATCTTCAATATCCAATATTCCCCCTCAAGCTTTAGTCTGAATATGTTGTGAAGACTCCAAGCTTGGACAACATGAAATGATGTGAGGCTGCACCTAGTCCTTTTGTTAGTATGCCTGCCGGCTGTTGTTTAGTGTTAACATAAGTAGGTAGTATCATTCCATTCTTGATCTTGTCTCTTACAAAGTGACAATCCATTTCAATATGTTTGGTTCTCTTATGGAAAATTGGATTTGAAGCTATTTGAAGTGCTGCTTTGCTGTCACAGTGTAGTTTTACAAGAATTTTCACATTAACTTTTAGTTCATTCAACAGTCCAACTAGCCATGTGACTTCAGCAACCACTCCATCCATGCTCCTATATTCAACTTCTGCAGAGCTCCTACTTATTGTATGTTGCTTCTTTGACTTTCAGGATATGAGTGAATCCCCTAGCTTCACCAAATATCCAATCATATACCTTCTTGTGTTGGGGCAAGCTGCCCAGTCTGCATCACAGAATGCTTCAAGTTCAAGGCTTCTCTTGCTGCTTAACAATATGCCTTGACCAGGGCAGTTCTTGATATATCTAACTAGCCTCAGAGCTGCTTCCCAGTGTGATCTCTTAGGACGCTGCATAAATTGCGATAGAACCTGAACTGCAAAGCTGATATCAGGTCTAGTTATGGTTAGATATATCAATCTTCCAACTAGCCTTTGATAGCTTGTGATGTCTTTGTGTATGGGATCATCAGTAGTTCCAGTAATTTCATCATACTCCATAGTCGTAAGTTTCACATTTGTCTCCAAAGGTGTGTTTACTGGTTTTGCACCACTGAGACCAGTATCTGAGATCAGCTCAAGGGCATATTTCCTCTGATTAAGCAAAATATCAGACTTGGATCTCATGATTTCAATGCCTAGAAAGAACTTGAGAACACCAAGGTCCTTCATTTTGAATCTGCTGTAAAGAGAATCCTTTAACTCCTGTATCAACTTGTTACTATTCCCTGTTATTAGCAAATCATCTACATAAATGAAAATTACAGCTATAATTTCCCCATTCCTCTTGGTAAAGAGGGAATGATCATATGAACTCTGGGAATATCCAGTAGTCAATAATGTTTCAGTGAGTTTTTTGTTCCATTGCCTAGAGGCTTGCTTGAGCCCATACAATGATTTTAGCAATTTACACACTTTATTTTCCCCTTGCCTTCGAAAACCTTGTGGCATTTCCATGTACACATCCTTAAGAAGGTCACCTTGTAAAAACACATTATGCACATCCATTTGATAAAGAGGCCAGTCATGCGAGGCTGCAACACCAATAGTGGTTCTAACTGTCACCATCTTGGCTACAGGTGAGAATGTCTTATGATAGTCGAGGCCCTCTTGTTGGCTATTGTTAATCAGGCCTATGCCACAGTAATACAGGAAGAAAGTCAGAGGTTACTAGGTGTTATGGATGTTAACAAGGAACCTCTCACAATGATGGTCAACAGGAGGCAAGGTTTCAAAGGAAGGAAGCTATTTGACACTACATGTGAGCACTGTGGTTACAAAAATCACCTCACAAAGGACTGCTATAAGGTCATTGGCTATCCTGCAGATTTCAAAAGCAAGAGGAAGCAAGGGCAAGGTGATTCTTATGGAAGCAGCATTGGTTTCAAAATCTATGGTGACTCTCAGGGTGGTAATGGTCAAACTAGTTATAGATCCAATAATCAGCAAAATGGTTCAGGTTTTAAATCTTATGCCAATTGTTGGATTCAATCTTACTGAGGAGGAATACAATCATATACGAAATCTCAGACACAATAATACCGGTAATTATACAAATATTGGAGATACAAATACTAGAGATAGTGGTGATTGCAAATCAAACTTAGCAGGTAATGTATCTTTGACATCTGATGCTTATGATTATAGATGGATAATTGATTCTGGTGCAACTCACCATATCACATCATCTAAGGAAATGCTAGCAGAATTAAGCAATATGAATAATCAAAGGTTAAATACTGTCCAATTACCAACAGGAAATAGAGCTCAAATTATTAATACAGGTCATTACATTATTTTGGGTTGCTATAAGGTGAAAAATGTATTGCATGTGCCTGACTTCAAGTTTAATATGTTGTCAGTTAACAGATTGACCAAGGACCTATTGTGTAGTATCAGTTTCTTTCGTAATTTCTGTGTAATGCAGGCACTCTCAAATAGCAAGGTGATTGGGATTGGTAGAGAACATGATGGTTTATACTTGTTAAAGAATCCAATAAAAGTTGTTGCCAATACTGCCATAAAGGATAAAAGTACTACAACATCATTGTGGCATTTAAGACTTGGGCATCCCTCTATTGCTGCTATGCAACACATTTCAGATATCAAAGATCACCTAACTGATTTTCCATGTTGTCACACATGTCCTCAAGCTAAACAATATATACATGTATTTCTTGACAGAGTTCATAATTCTAGTTCTATTTTTCAGTTGATACATTTAGATGTCTGGGGTCCTTACAGGACTCCCATATATGATAGAAAGCAATATTTTGTCACAATTGTAGATGATTACAGCAGGTTTTCTTGGGCTTGCTTAATTCAATCAAAAATTGAAGTTTACTCTGTACTCAAGGATTTTTTTTAATGATAAACACTCGGTTTGGCATGAAAGTGAAAGTGTTGAGATCTGATAATGGGACAAAGTTCATGAATTCAAAATGCAGTGAGTTATTTGCTTATCTAGGCATTGTACATCAAAGGTCTTGTGCATACACACCCCAACAGAATGGGGTGGTAGAAAGAAAGCACAGACATATACTAAATACTGCCAGAGCTTTGAGATTTCATGCTAATATTCCTATTTCTTATTGGGGACACTGTGTAAAGGCTGCAGTTTATTTGATTAACAAGATTCCCACAGCAGTATTACATGGAAAGTCTCCACATGAAAAGTTATATGGTACTAAGCCACAACTAAATCACTTGAGGTGTTTGGTTGTCTTTGCTTTGTTTCTCTACTTCCCAGATCTGACAAGTTTTCTCCTAGAGCAAAGAAAGGAGTCTTCATGGGATATGCAGAAACTCAAAAGGGATATAGGTTGTTGGATCTGGAGTCTCATACATTTCATGTCAGCTAGAATGTCACATTTATAGAGGATGAATTTCCATTCAAGACACAGTTGACTTCACAAAAACTTATAGATCACACTTATGCTACCTAATGTCACATAGAAATTAGTTACACAACAAACTAGTAACAAACTAATAGCTAACTCTTTCTAGAATCATCTACAGAATCTTCAATATCCAATAGATTATGCTCCTAATTTGCTGAAGAATGTTATCTATTGGAGAGATTCTTCTTCACTTTGGTAAGTCTTCACACTTCTTCTCATTTTTCGTTCTTTGCTCTCTAGCCTTTGTCTTCCTGTAGGTTGGTCCTGGATTGGAGTGAATGGATAGCTTTGACATGCCTCCTTGAAAGAGTGTTGATAACTTCTTCTAGGTTTAAATGTCCTATATTGACCCAAGATCCTCCCATTTTGTCTCATCCTTTTTTGTGGGTTAAATAATTTAGGTCAGATAGATTTCAATTATTAAATGACTATACAAAAGAAAAGGTATGAACTCATAAACATTTGCATATATCATATTGATTTAACTCATTATCTTTTTCTTCCATGTGTATATTTATTACTCTTAAATCTCTATCGTATTATAATTATACATTAAACTTAAAAATGAGATGAAACAAGGATATTATTAAATTGATTTTAAAACTTATCAATCAGATTCATTGGCATGCTTTTCTTCCTTCATATGGTTGAATAATTGTCGTGGATGAGCATACAGAAATAAGCCTTTACAATTGGGTCCCAATATGAGTATAGGAAAACAAATAAAAACTAAAGAAAATCTCTTGTGAGTATTTTATCAGAGAACAAAGAAAAGCTAAACATATATTAAAGCAGTCTAATTGTGTTCTAAGTATTTACTTAAAGACTCACTAAGATGACACTCCATAATTCTTTGTTTGACATATCGTCCTCGATCCATAGAAAATCAGAAAATGAGATGGATTTTATTTGTGATAAAGAATTTTATACCAAATCAAGTATTGTTATAATGGAAGTTTCAAATTTTGGTGATGATTAAGTTGATACGAATAAACATCCAAAAATGAACATGGGCGTCCACTACCACACTCATCAATATAGAATCTTAAGTTATGGAAATAGTTTAACTGATATACATAAAAAATATGTAACCCTCAATTTTGTATAAGGTAAATTTGTTTCATATATAACACATATTTCTTGTTTGTCATTCTATAGGTTTTTGGGGATTTAACACACACTAGTAGGTAAAATGATGGAATGGTAGAGGTTGTCTATAAGGTGGTTGCAATGAAAATCATTCTGGTAGAAATGGAATATAATCAGAAGGTCCTGTAGGTGTATATAATTCAACATCCAAATCTATTCAAATTAAACTAAATTTGAAACATATAGGCTATATATCATAAATTAAAATTAAACCTCAACCATGTTATGATGAAAACATTCCCAAGACATCTTACATGTTGATCCCCCCCCCGGTGGTAAGTAGGCAATTGATTGCAAATACCAACCCGTAGATTATAGGCATTAGTTCAAGTTCTTGACCTTAAGTCAACAACTCGGCCTAATGACTAGAATTTGCATGTTCATATTTGCAATCAATTTCCTACTCAGTTGCGGGGGTTCAACAAGTAGGTTACCTTTAGGAGCGTCATCATAACATGATTTGCTTTTATTCTTTAATTTATGATATATTGCACACTAATTCCAAATTTAGTTTTATTTACAATGTCACACTAACAATTTATTTTTTAGGTTATCAACACATGCTTAGTATAGACGATATTACAATTAATTAATCTCGTGTTGATGCTGAAAAATCTCTGTGTTATTTGTGTATATAAATAGAAATTTCATTTATTCCATAACCAATACCAGTTGATCCTATACATGTGATCGAAAACAATATTCAGTACACTAGATGAGTGTCCTTCTCGATCCTCTAGTACTAGGAAAAGGTTCTCTCCATGCTCTAATACCCGACACTGAATGTAGAAAAAGAATTGCAATAGCTTGACATCCATTGGCCACTATAGACCTTTACTCTACCTTTTATTGTATATACAAAAATCAGATTGTCCTGTTTATATTATGATAGCACATATATAATTTAACATCCAAATATATTCTAATTTGAAACATATACGCTATATGTCATAAATTAAAAAATAAACCTCAATCATTTTATAATGACAACATTTACAAGGGTATCCTACAGTTTATCCCCCGCAGGTGAGTAGGCAATTGATCGCACATACCAACTTCAATTTCTTGACTTAAGTCAACAACTCGGTCTAATGACTAGAATTTGCATGTTCATATTTGTGATCAATTTCCTACTCAGTTGTAGGGGATCAACAAGTAGGGTACCCTTGGGAGTGTCATCATAACATGATTTTCGTTTGTTCTTTAATTTATGATATATTGCACATATGTTCCAAACTTAGTTTATTTACAATGTCACACTAACACTTTATTTTCGGGCTATCAACACATGCTTAGTATAAACGATACTGCATGTAATTAATCTTGTGTTAGTGTGGAAAAACCTCTGTGTTATTTTTGTATAAATTGAATTTTCATTTATTGTATAACCAGTGCCAAGTTGATCCTATACATGTGATCGAACACGATAATTGGTACACTGAAGGAGTATCCTTTTTGATCCTCTAGTACTAGGAAAAAGTCCTCTCAATGTTCTAATATCCTCACTGGATGTAGAAGAAGAACTGCAATAGCTTGACATTCATTGGCCAATATGAACCTTTACTCAATCTTCTATTGTATTACAAAAATCATCCCAATTAAAAGAACACTGTCAAATATAAAAATCAAATTCAGCTTGTGTTCCAAATGATTTCTTACAATGAGACATGACAACCTGAATAGAATTATCCCTTGATAACACTTTCTAATGTCGCCATCACATACATTGCATATGCTTTGGTGACGACTTAATAGATCTGCCATCAACTTATTTGATGCTTTTGAAATTCTTAGTCATGTGAGGTCGCATACTGACTGGCGTGGCGCTCGATTTTTTCTAGGGTTAACCAATGTTTTATGTGCCTATGTTTAAGAAGTTTGGGATGGTAATTACATCATCCAAAGAAATTTTGTGTTACTTGATGAAAACATCTCTTCTTATCAATAAGAAGTTATTGTTAAGTTGATAAATAAAGAGATTTAATCAATAAAGATTTCATGGAAGAATCAATCGATTGAAGAGGATACTTGGGATACCGAAGCAGACATGTGCAAGAAGTATCCCTAATTATTCGTCGATTCATTATTTATCGTGATTCTTCTATTTTTCCTTCTTTTTTTCATTTAGGGTTAACTTATGTTTAACTAACATCTAATATAACAACTCATTTCATCATTATGATAATTTAAACGAGATATACCTAGACCTTTCGAATTATTTATGGACATATTTGATCATTTTCCCATAAATCAATAGCCGATGGTTGTGATAGTCATGGAGTTGCTTTGACAAGGACCTAAATTATTTCTTCAAAAATGAACTCCAAAAGGCCATTGAAAGATTGGTCCACCAAATCAAAGTTGATGTGAAGCAAAAGAGAACAATTTTTACCTTTATATGATTATGAATCGTGACTATCGTTTAATGAAATTTGCTATTAAATTTGAGACCCATTAAATTTATTTGTATTCAAAATAAAAAAGACTTTCTTAATGATTTGCATACCTTTTTATACAAATCACATTTATCTTTCCTCATTTTTCTCCTATCAGATTTGAATTTTGAATGCTCTCTTTCTCCCTCCTAATCGTGACATCTCAATTCTAATTAACCGCCTAAACGTGTTTCAACAAACTTCTTTATTTCATTTTTCATTTGTATATGAAGAATCTCAAGTATTTATAAATATCAATTTGCTTATATTTTTGTATTTGTATACGTTTTGATAATTTTGTTGTCATATTATACATATCTATATTTATTTTTATGTACACAAACTTCCATTTCTATTTTCTGGTATGTAGTTCTATGTGTTTATCTATTTATTTTTGGTTATACTTTTTATTTCCAATTTATTATTTCCCAAAATACCTTATACGAACCAAATATATAATTTCAGCATTTATATACAATTACTTATTTATCTATATTAATAGCTTGTATACATTACAATCAATTGTATATAAAGTCCTCAATTAGCTCTAAAAGAAAAATCTATTATCATTAAATCTTATATTATTTTACATATATATGGATCATTGTTTACCATATACAATTATGAAAAATACAGATATATCATGCATAAAAAAAAGTTACTCTATTATACAATAGGCACTATTGCCTTATTAAATAAAATTATTAAGAGAGAATGAAAGAAGTAGCAATTAAATTAAGATCATTCTTTTTTTTTGGCCGTTAATACTTTTGTGCCAAATGATTCAAATTAACTCCACGAGTAACCTCCCAATCAAAGTGATAAAATAATGGGAAAAGTATGTCATCGAATTTTTAGAAAAAACTCATTTATGCCATCAGTTAAAAGTTTGATTCTTCTATGTCATTATCGTTCAAGAAAAGGCTCATTCATGCCATTATTTTTTAACAGTGGTTTTACAAAATCATTTTTGACACGTATTCAATTGTAATTCGGCTACGTCATTAATTTTTTTTGATAAAAAATAACAATTCTGAAAAAAATGAATTTAATTTTTTTGACTTTTTTATTAAAAAATTTGATGATGTGGCCGAATTACAATTGGACACGTATCAATATTTTTAATTAAAAAAATCAAAATTCTAAATAAAATTGAATTATTTTTTTTATTAATGTCACTATTTTTCTTTTGGATTAGTTTTGTTGCTGCTTGTCCCTCAATGTTGTTAGTATTCTCCTTTTTATGTTGCTAATTGTTCAGCATAATTATTTCATCTCATTTTTTAATCAGTTTATTTTGTGCATTTTCAGTTATTTTCTACATGTAAATTATAGGGAAAATTGTGGACAATGGTAAACTAAGGAAGGTAATTAAATCAAATAAATCCCCTTTTAATTATTTTCTTTAAATGACAAACTCTCCGTAAGTTTGCTATACCAGGTCCCACCATTTTGTATAAAAAATTTCCCCAAAACAAAATCCTCTTTTCCCCTCTTTCTGCGCTTTTTATACAATTTCTTCTTCTTTCTTCAATTTCTCCACAATTTTCTCCATAATTGTAATTTCAAACTACCAGCTTCTTCTATCACACACGTCATTGCGTTTTTTCAAACTATTTTAAAAATTTCAAGGTACTACCTAAAACTCATCTCACATTATCAATTTTTGTTCTTTTTTTTAAATTTCTTAAAACTACCTTTTCTCTTCACTTGTTAATTTCTTCAGAATTTTGGTTCAATCAATGGATGCCCAATCTCCATCGAAAAGATTCACAAGAGGTATAGCATTGCATGTTGAAATTGATGTTGAACAACCATCATTTTCATTGGGTCTAACTCAGGAATTTGGGGAGATTTCAGGTTCATTGTCTAAATCTACTATCATTCAAGAGATTAGATCCAAATTCAATAATGACCCAAGTAGATTTGTTGATGGAGGTGTGAAGAATTTTGTCGATATAGTTACTGGGTCAAGTAAGAAAAGAAAACATAAAGTTGATGTTTATACCGTTCATAATGATAAAAATGAAGCTGTTGGTTCTGGGTCAATCGAGCATCATAAGGTATCTGTATAATCATTGTTCATGTATATGTTTAGATTTTATAATATATGTTTTGTTTTTGTGTTGAATCATGTCTTATACAATTGTAATTGTATAAATGTATAATCTATATTAGTATATGTTTTTGTTTTTCTGTTGATTCATGCCTTATATAATACTTTTTGTATAAAATGTATAATAAATTATTGTATCTGTTTATGTGCTTATACAATTGTAGTTGTATAAATGTATAATTTATATTAGTATATGTTTTTGTGTTTCTGTTGATTCATGCCTTATACAATACTATTTGTATAAATGTATAATAAATTCTTGTATCTGTTTCTGTGCTTATACAATTGTTCTTGTATAAATATATAATATCTTAATATCTGCTTTATATTCATATCTTATACTGTCTAATTTACTGCCTCATTATACAATTGTGTGTATAAGTGTATAACTTATCTACTTCAATAGCTTGATCAATTTTTTGAATTGTCTATAATGAAGCTATTACGAGTGAAGGAGAAAAAGAGATAATGAAACTAAAACAGAGTTCGCGTGAATTATGGGATCTTTTCCTTATTTATCTGCTGCCTATTTTTTTTTTAAATTGAATTATATAAAAGGAAGATATTTGTTAACTATTATACAGAAAAATTCACCCGTAGCAAACTTTTAATTTGCTATAAAACACAATTTTGAATAGTTTGCTATAGCCTACAATTCTCAATTTTTTCTTTGCTATATATAAAATTTGCCCTAAATTATAATACAATTTCTAAAATAATGATATTGTAGAAAGAAGTAAAATAATATGAACTTTCTGATACAAAAGGAGGTCATACTTCTTAAGAAAAATATTTTTCCGATTGTCTCTACCTAGAGAGTGTGAAATCCGCTGCATAAAAGAATCACATGCAAGTGTGAAACTTATCAGTTTGAAGAAAATAACTTCTATTAGATTGTAAAAATAATTTCTGAAGTTCATATAAAAGATCATCATCCATAGGAAAAATTAATGTTTTTAATATAAGCTAGTCCACTCTTATCTGGGTTAACCAATATAAACTTTAAAATTTTACGGGTTAGGCTGGACTAGCCTATTTTTGATACGGGCAAGAAAACGTCACTACAAGAAAAGTATGAATTACATGGAGGTTTTCCTAGGGGTTAGTATGAAAATCTGCAAGTAACTTATTTTCCTGCAAATTTTAATACTAATCTCTAGAAAAATCCCCATGTAATTCACTTTTTTCTTATAGTGGGTCGATCCAACCCATAAGAACGTGGGCTACAGGTTTACCGGGCCAGCCTACTACTTTTTTTAAAATATTTTATTATTATTATTAAATTAAATTATGAATTATAATTTAAAAATATTATCATAAATATTGAGAAAACAATATTACTTAATGTTACTATTTGTTCATCAAATACACAAATAAAATTATCTTTATAAAATATTTATTAAGTTTTTTTTTCAATTAAAAATATAAATATCTAGATAAAGATATTAAACTAATTGTTTTGAGTTTGAAATCTCTTTAATTTTAAAATTTTAATATTGTATTATATTTTTAAATTAATTTTTATTGGCCCAAGTGCCGGCCCTACTGATATTTCTCAAGTCCCACTAATCAGCAGACTTATTTAGGCCGGACATAAGTCAAACCCTATTTTATCTCGGGATAAGTCAGGCCGACTCAAAGGGCCTAGCCCATATTGACAACTCTAAAAAAATAGAGGTACAATAATGGAATAGAAATATAGAAAACAGACAAAGAAAAGGAAAAATTGGGATATTTGCGAGGAGCAGAGTTGAAATTAAATGTAACATCCTAAAACGAACTAATGTGAATTAGAGCTTCGTGAATGTTTTGAGAGTTAACTTTGTGTTAAAATGAGTTACATTGATGTTCTTAGGCAGTGTGTGAAGTTTGGTGACGTTTGGAGTTCAAACGTCCATGACGTTCGGAAGGTGTGTCTTAGAAAGTGCTTGTGCGTCTTGATGTGTTTTAGTGAATTTTACGTGTTCATTTTAATCAAAATTGATGTGGGATGTTCGTAAGACCTAGATGACTTAATTTAGGGGTTTAACATCCAGGTACGATGATACGCTCAAATTTACTTCTCGAAAAGAAGTATAAGCGGACATATCAAGTAAAGAACCCAACTATGAGGTTGGGGTCGATCTCACGAGGAAAATGATTTAGACTTAACTTTAACCTATTATTACTTCTATTTAGTCAAGTCCTTTTCGAAAACAAGTAACAAACAAAATTTTTTTAAGCAATAAATGTAATTAGCTATTTCTAAATAAACAAGTGACATGTTTAAAGATTTGATTTTTATCAAGTAATGAGAGTAACTAGGGCTTAAGTGTTCCGCACAGGTTCATAACGCGGTAATTCTAGCTATAACAATCCTTTCCTAGTATCTTGCATGCAAAGTGATAAGTTATGTATCCCTAATTCCTTGGTCCGGCAACTAGGAAATTTCACTCCCCACCTTGGTCCGCTACGTGTGTATGCTTTACTAAACCTTACTTTTACCTCATATTAAGCATCATAATCGATGTTTGTATTATTTGTTACTTCATACCAATTGATACTAGTCTATTAGATAGTGTATACTAAATCTATGTTGATAATTCTTTTCTTATTTTCTACCTCCTTGGTCCGGCAAGTAGCAACAAGGTGAATTCTAACGTGTGCACTCGTTAAAAAGACTTCTAACGTAAGAATTATCAATACATGCAAGACACTATTCTAGGATTATGACGATCTGTCATAAGGGTCCGTCGACGGTGCCCTAACTTAGAAAAATTTAAAGAACATACCTGGGCACGACGGATCCTACCGACGGTCCGTCGAAGGGACGACGGTCCATCGATGGGTGCACCAGACCAATTTTCTGTAGATTTCTAGTGATTTGATCCCTGCATATATGGGTAGCTAATCTTTTTGTATTTTTTGGACTTTTTTTGGACACGGACCCTACTCTACACTCTAGCCAACAATTCTAAAGAAAAATAAGGGAACATTCAGGCGTGACATAAGTAATTAAAGCAAAAATAATGTAACTATGCCTAGAAAATCATGAAAAACCTATAGTTGGCTAGAGGATACATATATGGTTTCCTCCTAATCAGCGCTTGATTTAACGTCGCGGCACGACGGAGGACTCTTGATTACTCAGACTTCATCAAGATGGTATGCCTCGATCACTTCCTTTGTCGTTTCAGCATGCCCTAGATAGATTTTGATTCGCTACCCGTTCACCTTGAACCTCACACCCTCCTTGTTCTCCAACTCAACCGCACCATGAGGGAATAGTTGGGTGATCAAATAAGGATCAGTCCATTTGGACTTGAGTTTGCCCGAAAACAAACGCAACCTACAACTGAACAAAAACACCAAATCCCCAACCAAAAAATCGCGCTTCTCAATCTTTTGGTCATGGTACTTCTTTATTTTTTCTTTTTAGAGGGCTACACTTTCATATGCCTTCAAGCGAAATTTATCAAGCTCATTCAACCAGTTTAACCTCTGTTCCGCAGCCTTATTCCAATCCATTTTTAACTTCTTCATTGCCCACATGGTCTTATGCTTTAATTCAATTGGTAAGTGACAAGCCTTCTCAGATACAAGTTGGTATGGGGACATACCTATGAGAGTCTTGTATGCTGTCTTGTAGGCCCAAAGAGCATCATCAAGCCTCTTTTGCCCAATCCGTTCTACTAGCATTCACAGTTTTTGCCAAAATCTGCTTAATCTCCTTGTTTCACACCTCAACTTGCCCACTAGTTTAAGATGGTAAGGAGTGGCCACATTATGGCGAACCCCATATTTTTCCTATAATCCCTTAAACAGCTTGTTGCGAAAGTGGGATCCCCCATCACTAATAATAGCCTTTGGGGTGCCAAATCTAGAAAATATGTTCTTTTTCAAGAACGCGGTGACACTTTTCCCTTCATTATTCGCAAGTGCGATAACTCCTACCCATTTTGACACATAATTGACTGCCACATGAATATACTTCATCCCATGAGAACTCACAAAAGTGCTAATAAGGTTAATGCCCCACACATCAAACAATTTAATCACAAGAATGGGATATAGAGAGATTTTGCTTTCTCGAAATGCCACCATCTCTTTGGCATCTATCACATGCCTTGGAGAACTCATTATCATCTTGGTGGATGGTTGGCCAATAGTAGCCACATTGCAAGATCTTGTGAGCAGTCCAGATACCACTATGATGCCCACTTACAGGCGAAGAATGACATGCCTCTAAAACACTCAACATCTCAACTTCCGGCACACAACGCCGAATAAGCCCATCAGTACAACTCCTATATAAGTATGGCTCATCCCAATAGAATTTTTTCACATCATGCATGAACTTTTTTCTTTGATGAAGGACAAGTCCAATGGGATGATATCACTAGCCAAATAATTTACAAAATCTGCGAACCATGGAATCAAGTCTTGGGAGGCAGCCAGTACATGCTCATCAGGGAAAGTATCATCAATTTCAGCCTTTTCACCTAGCTCCCTCATTGCTTCATCTCTAATCGGGACAAGTGATCAGCAACTTGATTTTCGTTCCCTTTTCAATCTTTCACCTCAAAGTCAAATTCTTGCAATAGTAATACCCAACGAATCAACCTTGGTTTCACATTCTTCTTTGCCATAAAATATGTCAAAGAAGAATGATCAGTACGCACTATAACCCTCATGCCAAGGAAATAGGAGCGAAATTTCTTGAAAGCAAAGACTACTACAGGGAGCTCTTGTTCAGTCACGGTGTAGTTCATTTGGGCTTCATTAAAGGCTTTATTAGCATAGTAAATGAGATGAAGGATTTTGTCCCTTCTTTGTCCTAAAACCACAACAAGAGCAACCCTACTCGCATCACACATCACCTCAAATGGCTTGCTCCAATCTGGAGAATGATGATAGGCGCAGACACCAACTTTTCCTTCAACTCACCATATGTCTTAAGACACGATTCATCAAAATAAAACTTACACTCTTTCTCAAGCAACTTGCACAAAGAATGTGCGATCTTTGAAAAGTTCTTGATGAACCTCCGGTAAAAGCCTGCATGCCCAAGAAAACTTCTCACACCTTATACAGATATAGGTGGAGGATATCTCTTTATCACTCAAATTTGGCTCGATCAACCTCTATACCCTTCTCTGAAATGCGATGACCCAATATAATACCTTTTTTCACCATGAAGTGACATTTTTCCCAATTTAGCACAAGGTTGAAATCTTCACACCTCTTAAGAACCTCAGATTAATGACTTAAACACCGCTTAAAGGAGTCACCAACCACTGAAAATCATCCATCAACACCTTAATAGTGTCCTCCACCATATCGGAGAATATTGACATCATACATCTCTGAAATGTGGCTGGTGCATTACATAACTCAAACAACATTCTCTTGAACGCGAAGGTCCCATAAGGACAAGTATAGTTTGTTTTCTCTTGATCTTTCGGTGCAATAGAAATCTGATTATAACCCGAATAGCCATCAAAAAAATAGTACCACTCCTTTCCTGCAAGTCTATCCAACATCTGATCCATGAAGGGCATAGGAAAATGGTCCTTCTCGATCCATGCATTTAATTCCGATAATCCAACATACCTCCATCCAGTCACCAGCCTCATCGGAACAAGCACATTTTTCTCAGTGGGGACCATAGTCATTCCCCCTTTCTTAGGTACACACTGAACAGGGCATACCCAACTACTATCGGCGATTGGATATATCACTCTACCATCTAACCACTTAATGATTTCCTTCTTCACTATCTCTTGCATAGGTGGATTTAAACGTCTCTGGTGCTCAATACTTGGCTTATGATCGGGCATAAGTTGGATTTTATGTAAAAAAAAACCGAGAGAGATCCCAATAATGTCCGCAATAGTCCACCCACTTGCTCTTTTGAACCTTTTTAACACCTCCACCAAACTCTCAACTTGATGCACATTCAAATCTTATGCAATAATTACCGGAAAAGTGTTACCTTTTCCCAAGAATACATACCTCAGATGAGGTGGTAAAGCCGTAAGTTCTACTTTTGGGGCCTCCTCTATAGATGGTTTTGCGGGTGGAGATTCGCGATGCTTCATATCTAACTCCAACTTCTTTGGTTTAAATCGAACATCACCTCGATCAAGTGTCGCGACCAATGACCCATACTCTTCAATGCAATCACTATCAAAATTCATGATCACTGTCACTAGTGCTTCTACACCCAGACGCTATTTTATTTGTACCTGAAATGACTTTTCAATCCTCTAAAGATATGACAGATACCGATTGGATCTCAACACTCTGCCTCATGGACTTACAAATGTTGAAAGTCACTTCTTCAATGTTCAACCAAAATTTCATTTTTCCTTTCTCCATATCAACCAAGGCTCTACCCGTAACAAGGGATGGCCTCTAAAGAATAATAGACACCTCAAAATCAACCTCACAATCCATATCCCAAAATCAGCCAGAAATATGAATGACTCTAAATTTACTAACACATCATGGAGTATCCAAATAGGCCTTTTCACCGTTTGATCGGCCATCAGTAGCCGCATTGCAGTGGGCTTTGGGTCACCCAAACCTAATTTCTTGTAAATAGAGAGAGACATGAGATTTATGCTTGCCCTAAGATCACATAATGCTTTCACAAAGTGTAATAACCCGATTGTACATGGAACAGTGAAGGCACCCGGATCTTCTTTCTTTTGCACTAGAGATCTTGTAGCAATAGCACTACAATGTTGCATTTTATAATTATCCTTAAAACTGATCGATCTTTTCTTAGTGACCATATCTTTCATTAACTTGGCATAACCGGGCATTTGTTCAAGAGCTTTTATCAAAGAGACATTTGATGGAAAGTTGTTTGAGCTAGTGATAAAACACTGGTGTTTACCATCCTTGGTCTTTTTCACTAACCTCTATGGGAATGAAGGTGGTGGTCTAGGCATGGGGGTCACCTTTTGGGGTACCTCAGCTTCTTTCCCCGTTTTGTCTTCTAACTCACCACTAACCTCTGCTACCTCATCATTGCCTCTTATCACATTTTCTACACCAGAGGGCATAGGTGGGTCAATGGTTTGCTTACCACCTCAAGTTGTGAATGTCATAAAATGTCCATCATTTTTTGGATTTGGACAATATTGCTAGGAAGAGTGCCCGGTTGGCGTGGGTTCACGATCGAAGATAATTGGTCTATTTGCAACTCAAGATGCTTGATCGAGATTGCATGTGCATCAACATTTTGCCCAATACTCGTTAAGTCACTCCTCAACCCTTTAAAGTGCTCATCACTAGCATCAAATCTCCTAATTATTTTTTTGCAACATATGCTCAACTCGCACCATACTACCTCCACCATCCCTAGGAGCAACTTCACGATTTTGAGGTGGAACATAGGGCCCACTTTTATCATTTCTGTTACCATAGTTACCCTGGTTAAGTTGTTGTCGCGGTTGTGATTTTCATCTTGGACATAATGACCCTCTCGGTTGTAATTACCATAATTTCGACCTTGATTTCCTTGACCTTGGCATCAATTCTACTGATTGGAGCCTTGAGTGTTTGGTCGAAAACCCCTCGTCTGCTCATTTACCACATAAGAGTCCTCCTTATAGTAATACTCATCAGTCGGCGCTGATGGTTTAGACAAGTAGTTCACCGAATTTACCTTTTTTGCACCCCCAGTGACGTGTTTCAACACCAACCCAAGTTCAGTTCTCATTTGAGGCATTTCTTAATGAATCTCATATGTGGATGGTTTGTGTGTGGATTGCACTGCAAAAGTGTTTCTCCCGGTATCTGACTTCCTAGTGCTCCAAGCTTTATTATTTCGGGAGATTTTCAACAACTTGTGAGCAATCTCAGCATAAGGACACTCCCCATAATAACCACTTGCTATCGTATCAAATAATACTTTATTATTATCATCTTGTCCCCGATAGAAGTACTCTTTCAGTGACTCATCATCGATGCGGTGATTGGGGACACTTCTCAAGAACGAAGTGAACCTGTCCCAAGAACTACTAACTGATTCTCCCGGTAGTGCCACAAAGTTGTTCACCCTATCTTTGTGGTTTAGCTTCTTAGACATCGGGTAGTAACGTTCTAAGAACACATCCCTCAATTGATTCCAAATATAGATTGAGTTATAGAGGATCTCGGTAAACCATATAGCAGCCTCTCCCGTAAGTGAGAGAGGAAACACTCTCAACCCAATTACGTCCTTATTCAAATCAGGCCTCCCTACACAACTCTTACACACCGACCTTACCTTGGCGATGTGAGCATGTGGATCTTGAGAAGGTAGCCCTGAAAATAAACCTCTAGCGGTGAGAATTTGCATCAGAGCACTAGTTACCACGAAAGTATGATCATGTGGTAGGGGAGACAAGACAAGTGGAACGTCAGAGTCAGTAATATTATCATATCCCCTATAATACTCTTGAGGGCGTGGAGCAGGTTCTAACCTGTGCACTCGTTGAAAAGACTTTTAAACGAAAGAATTATCAATACATGCAAGACACTATTCTACGATTATTATTTTAGCTAGTTTTTACCTTGTTAATTACCCATGGTTCCCACAACCCTAGCTATGGATTTAGTTACCCATGTTAATAATCACACAATTCATATTAGTTTGATAAGAATTCATGTATTTACTTTGATGAGATTGAAGAAAACCTAGAAAATTACTTGAATTTATCAATAAACTTGCAATAAACAATTTCCCATAAATAGAATAATTTCCCAAAATCACAAGTTCACAACTAGAACAATAAAATCTGAAAAATACCCAAGAGTCTAACCTCAAAAACGAGATTTTTACAAGTATTTATAATAATTGAGTTCTAACAAAAGAGGGAAATCTATTTAAGGAAAATATGCCCAAAAATCGCGTCTAAGTGGACGATCGGATCGACGGACCGTCGAAGCCCCCCGTCGTTCCACACTTAGCTTCTTTTTCAGTTGCTTTCTTCTCCAACTCACTGTTAACATTGATGGACAAGGATGATGGTCCATTGAGAGCACGACGGTCCGTCGATGGCTTCCGTTTCTTCATACTTAGAATCTTTTCAAGTCGGGTACTGGAGCTACTTTTTGTTAACGATGACGGATGTACAGGACGGTACATCGTGGATGTGACGGTCCGTCGAGAGCCTCTGTAGCTCCACGCTTAGTCAGAATTCCCCGATCTTCCTTCAGCAGCATTTTCTTCATACAACAATGGCCACCTACGGACCGTCGATGGCTCCGTAGGTCGTCACTTTTGCAATTTCAGCATAGTTCTTCCACGTTTTCATCCTGGACATATTTCCTGCAAACAAAGAGAAAAATACATTAAAACTAATACAAAAAAGCCTTAGACACACACTAAACTTAAGGAAAAAGCATTGAAAGTACCGTGAAATCACAGTACATCATACGACCCAACCTAGAACCCATGAGGTACCTTAGAAGAGGACCCCCTCCCTTTGGCAAGATGCTGCCAAGCAGTGACTATTGACGACCACAAGGGACGGTCCGTTGTTTAACAAACGGTCTGTAGACCTTTTGCGTCGACTAGCCTTGCAAGTCTAGCAAATCCTGCACATGAAAGAGTCTCAGTCCTAATAGGTGGACCCCCACCCCCCACCAATGAGGCATAGATTGGGAAATGGTAAGTTTGTGGGGAGCCGTTGGTGCTGCCTGCAAAAACTGTCAAAATTCTGTTTTGGCTTGAGATGTTTGGTAAGTTTACCCCAAGTCTTTCAGGAACCATAAAAGATATTTTTAGGGTCTTTTAGGTATATTAAGGTGTTTCAAACCCTAAAACCTAATTTTAGACTTCATTTCCTAAAACCCAAAACTCTCTCTCAATAAAGACTCTCTCTAAAACTCTATAGAAGCTAGAAGTCAAGAAAGAGCTAGGAGGGTTGTTGGTGGTTGATTCTTCATCAAAAATCAGTGGGCTTTCTTCTATTTGAGGTATGATAGTCATCCTTTAACTCTATTCCATTCAAGGAGTCATTTCTAAAAGATTTCAAAAAGGATTTTCAAACTCTTTCTTCTTCTATCTTTGATTCTAAACATGGGTCTTGCATGAAAACATTTTAAATGATTCAAATATGATGTCTCTAATGTTAGGTTGTGATTTTAATGCTAAAACTTCAATGAAAAAATGTTAAAGCTTTTTATCAAATTTTGTCTTAAGGAATAAGTTAAATGAGTATGGTTTCATAGTCTTTGAGATTTGGTTTCCTTGTGTTGATATTGTTATTTAGCTACTGCCCTAAGGACTATTTTATGATGAATTTTTGAGTAAATTGTAAATAGGTGTGAAAGCTTTGAAAGAATGGTAAGTTGGCTTCATTGTTAACTCTCTTTATGAAATGCTCTTGAGTGGTATGGTCCACCTGCTTTGTGGCGGTGTTCACTTGATGAATTTGGATATACTTGGTATGTATTGTATGGGTGTCTTTGAAGTCCTGATGTGTGAAATGAAGTGATAATGAAGATAGTTCTTGTAATTTGTATTATGAAGATTGAATTGTATGTCTTGCTTAGATTATGTCTAAATGAAGTAAGCGTATATGTTGAGCATGTTAGTGTGTAAGACATGATGAATGAATGGCTAACCATATGTATTGGAGTTAATGTAAATGAAATTATGCTTATATGCAAGGTGTGTTCACATGTACACACACACACTTGAATGAATGAATAAAGCTAAGTTCAGTCAAAGGTGGAGTTTTGGGGTGAACCCTCTTCGTGAGTTGAGATGAAGTGTTTGCTAGCAACATCACTACATCCTAAGAGATTTCTAAGATAGCTCGGAGGATGAATGCCTTCGTGAGTTAAGATGTGGTGTTCACTAGTTATCCTTAACCTATAGCATATAATGTTGAGAATCTGTGGGGAGTTATACTTAGCACCGAGAGGATATGAATAAAGGGGGTTACACTTCGTGAGTTGAGATGGTGTATTCCAATGTACCTCTTTAGATGAGTAATCCTCGTTAGTAGAGAATGAGTTACTTAGTAGCAATCTCCTTATCCCTTAACTATGCACCCAGATAGGTGTAACTATTGGGAAAGACATGTAAAAGCTAAGAAAATGACCTAACTCTAGGCAATTGAGGATCCCTCATCCGATAAGGGTTAATATCAGGATTCCATGTCTAGATCTCATGGTTTATATCAATTAAGCTATCCCCCGACAAAAGAATAAATTAACTAAGTCTTCTAAATAACGTACTACTTAGGGTAGGTGGTGGTATGGGACGCTATCTATCCATTGCACTAAGTAGACCTTCTTATATGAATTAAATGAACTAAGTCTTCTAAAAGAGTGTACTACTCAGGGTAGGTGGTAGAATGGGACACTATCTATCTATTGCACTAGGTAGACATTCCGAAAGGGAAGTCTTGGTGTGTCTTATATGAATTGAATGAGTTTAGTCTTCTAAAAGAGTGTACTACTTAGGGTAGGTGGTGGAATGGGACGTCATCTACTCATTGCACTAAGTAGGCATTTCTTAAGGTAAGTCTTGGTATGTTGTTTGAGTGTTCTTCTAATGTTTTGTCATTGAGTGAGAACTTTTTCTCCCGAGCCTAGTAAGCCTAGAATGGGTAGTCTTGGGGATCACCTAGGTGTATATTGAAGGAGGTGTATGGGCGCTTCTTTCATGTCTTACCTTGGTGAGTCTTAGGATAAACTTAATTAGGGAAACTCCTATGGAAATGAGTTCACTTCCTCTTGGCTTGACTTTGGGAGTTAACTGTTTTGGGATTAAAATAGTCAACTGTATTGATAAAATAAACGCACTGTAATGTTGGAGAGGTTGCTGTAAAATGGTTCTTTTTGTTAAAATTATGGAAATTCTTCTCTAAGTGTTAAATGATGATTCTTATGTTGTTTTACTCCTATATACATAAAGGTTTTACTTATTTGGCATGAAAGTGTATTTATACTAAAATCCGTTTTTTGCATATTTTTACATATGTCATACTTAGTACATTGTTTTGTACTAACCTCATACTTTTCTATACTTAATAAGTATATGTTTGGAAGCAAGGAGAAGTCTATAAGGCGAAGCTTGGGAATTTACTCTCTCAAGACTTGGTATGTCCTCATATATTCGAGGACATAGTCTATGTTTTCTTAGTTTATTTAAGACTTATTATGTATTATGTAAAGGGTCGTGTCCCTAAGATAATTATGTCGTGTCTTTAAGTTTGGCTTGTGACGATGAGACTTTCTTAGCATTTTATGAAAGATGTTTCTTTTATTAAATTATTCATGAAAAGTTTTAATTCCACTATTTTTCATGTCTTATGTAATGAACGATAGTTAAATGCTTGTACAAGACCCCAAAAGGTCAAGTACGTCTTGTGACGATTCAAGGGTTCTCCCTATCTACTAGGGGGCACTTGCGGATCGTTACATTAAAATAACCAAGCGATAAAATGAAACAAAGAAAACCTAGAAGTGGGAGAGAATTGAAACATATAAATTGTTTACTGATAAAGTATAAAGACACAAAAAGAACATTTGATAAAAACGAGTGGAGAAACAGGTAATGAACATAAATCTAGAGGTGGAAAAACCCAAAAGGTAAATGTCAAAAGTGTCAGTAAGTGAACTTTCACTTTAGTTACCATTAAACACACATGTTAATACATGTACAGAATCACACTTTTAATATAGTAGAATATGCTGATGAAGAAATATTGTGGTCTATGAAATGATTGCACAAAAAACACAAAATGGACTTCACTAAGGATTGTGATGAATGAGATAAGATCTTTTCATACTTAATTAGCTAAGAATTTTGATATAAATTTGGATGATGGTTTTTTTTAATCAATGAACTTTTAATAAAAAACACTTCCCCCATTCTATGTTTTAAATGATGGAGGGGACTAAAGATCCCCCCAATTTTTTAAAAAGTAAATATTGTTATTTTATTAATAATCTCAACATCAAAAACAAATACCACCTCGAAAGTAGCCCAACCAATACCAAGCCCAAACAACAAAAACACATAAAAGAATAACATTCTATTCTACCTATCCTAAAGCCCAATCCAACTCTTACCCGGATGGAGCTATATATAGATACTTAGAGTAGGGTTTCATAAAACAGATCCCCTCATTATCTTCTTTCTCTTCTCGCCTCTTTCTCTGCTTGTTTGCTTCTCGCCTCTTTCTCTGCTTCTTTTTTTATGAGATATGTTGTCACCTTGGATTAATCCAAGCCTCTGATTTCTATTGCTTTGGATTATCAACAACCCGGAGCTTCTATGATTTTGTGTTTGTGTGCCAGCTAACAAGAGTAAGTGCCTTCATCCCTGTATTGTTCCATATCGTCTTGTTACTAACCATTTTTCCCTCTTAATTTGTGCTTGTTCTCAGGTTTCATGGGTCGTGCTCCTAATTTGCTGACAGATCTTAACTATTGGTGAGATGTTTCTTCACTTGGTAAGTCTCCACAATTCTCATATTCGTTCTTTGCTCTCTAGCCTTTGTCTTCCTGTAGGTTGTCCTAGATTGGAATGCATGGATAGCTTTGGTCAGCCTCCTTAAAAAAGTGTTGATAACTTTTTCTAGGTTTAAATGTCCTACACTAACCCAAGATCCTCTCATTTTGTCTCATCCTTTTTGGTGGGCTAAATAACTTAGGTTAGATAGATTTCAAGTATAAAATAACCATACAAAGAAAAGGTATGAACTTATAAACGTTTTGCATATATCATATATTGATTTAATTCATTACTTTTTTTCTTCCATGTTTATATTTATTACTCTAAAATGTCTATCTATATGTTTTTTTAAATATCGTGATTATAAATTAAACTTAAAAATGCGATGAATCAAGCATATTATTAAATTAATTTTAAAACCAATCAATCAGATTCATTGGCATGCTTTTCTTTCCTCATATGGTTGAATATTTTTTTTGGATGAGCATATAAAAATAAGCCTTTTCAATTTGGTCCCAATATGAGTATAAGAAAACAAATAAAAACTAAAGAAAATCTCTTGTGAGTTTTTTATTAGAGAACAAAGAAAAGCTAAACATATATTAAAGCAGTCTAATTGTGTTCTAAGTATTTACTTAAAGACTCACTAAGATGACACTCCACAATTCTTTGTTTGACATATCGTCCTCGATCCATAGAATATCAGAAAATGAGACGGATTTTATTTGTGATGAAGAATTTGATACCAAATCAAGTATTGTTATCATGGAAGTTCCAAATTTTGGTGATGATTAAGTTAATCTGAATAAACATCCAAAATGAAGATGGGCATCCACTACCAGACTCATCATAATAGAATCGTAAGTTATGAAAATAGTTTAACTTATATACACACACAAAAAATATAACCCTCAATTTTGTTTAAGGTAAATTTGTTTCATATATAACAAATATTTGTTTCATATATAACAAATATTTCTTGTTTCACAAAAAATGTAACCCTCAAAATGAAGATGGGCATCACACTAACACTTTATTTTTCAGGTTATCAACACATGCTTAGTATAGACGATACTATATGTAATTAATCTCGTGTTAGTGTTGAAAAACATCTGTGTTATTTGTATATATAAATTGAAATTTCATTTATTCCATAACCAATACCCCCATTGATTTTATACATGTGATCGAACACAATAATTATTACACCAGAGGATTGTCCTTTTCAATCTTGTAGTACTAGGAAAAGGTCCTCTCAATGTTCTAATGCCCGACTCTACTGGATGTAGAAAAAGAACTGCAATAAGTTGACATCCATTGGCCAATATGGACCTTTACTCAACCTTTTATTCTATATACAAAAAATCATCCCAATTAAGAGAACACTGTCAAATATGAAAATCAAATTCAGCTTGTGTTCCAAATGATTTCTTACAATGAGCAATGGCTGCCAAAATAGAATTATCCCTTGCATAAAATTTTCTAACGTCGTCATCACATACATTGCTATGCTTTGGTGACGTCTTAATAGACTTGCCATCAACTTATTCGATTGGTAAAAACCCTAAAAATGATTGAATATGTGATTTTTATGTGTTTTAGATTATGAACAAACTGAATTTGTTCAAGAAAGGGAAAGGCTTTAGCTGGGATAGCTTGCATTCAGGTACCATACTTGTATGCTACATGGATGGAGACAGTCCCATATATATTATGATAGCACATATAATTTAACATTCAAATATATATGATTCAGCCTCTCTTCATTTCTCTTTTTTTCATTTTTTTCAAGTTCTACCTTGGATCGAAGACACGTGTCATAATTTAAAATCAATGGTTGAGATTTAATTAATTAAAGTAAAGTTTCAACCATAGTTATTTACTTCCATATATTTGCTTTTTAAATATTTAAAAAACAAATATATGGAGATAAATAATTATGATTAGGACTTTAGTTTAATCAATTAAATCTCAACCATTAATTTTAAACTATGACATGTGTCTCCAATGCAAGCTAGAACTTGAGAAAAATGAAAAGAAGAGAAATGAAGAGGAACCGGATTCAAATATAATGTAATTAATCAAAATTTGGAACATATACGCTATATATGATAAATTAAAATACAAACCTCAATTATGTTATGATGTGAGTAAGCAATTGTTCGCAAATACCAATGGGCAGATTCTAGACATTTTGCCAATTTCAAGAACTCGGCCTAATGTATAGAATATGTCCATTGGTATTGGCGATCAATCGTCTACTCAGTAGTGGGGATCAACAAGTAAGATACCCTTAGGCCGTTGTAATCATAACATTATTTGGACTTGTTATTTAATTTATGATACATAGAACATATGTTCCAAATTATGTTTACTTACAATGTTCTGAACCCAACTCATTAACCATAGAAACAGAATTATAATAGCTCGACATCCATTGGCCACTATGGACCTTTACTCAACCTTTTATTATATATACAAATATCATCTCAATTAAGAGAACACTGTCAAATATGAAAATCAAATTCAGCTTGTGTTCCAAATGATTTCTTACAATGAGCAATGGCTGCTTGAACAGAATTATCCCTCGAGTAAAATTTTCTAACGTCGTCATCACAGACATTGCTATGCAATGGTGACGATTTAATAGAACTCGGACAACTTTTACTGCTATTCTGCTTATTTCCAGATAATAATCCCCCTGTTGTTGTTGCACTCGTGCAATAACGACTAGTTTTGACAATAAGAGCGTCTAATACTCCTCTCATTGCCTTAAAGTTTATTATCCCTGATGTTGATTTGTTGTGGTTGATATCTTGATGATTAAGATCTGAATGATTGCGAGTTTTTTGTTTCATCAGATAATTATTGTTGTTGTTCATTGGATCCTTGCCTCTGCTGGTGCTACTGCGCCCTCGTTGTAGCAACGGTTGTCTGGCGCGTATTTGTCCGTTTTTAGGTTTGGGTGTTACCATTGAAATTAACATTGATGGAATATTTTTGTACTTGAATTTTACTATAAAGTTCATAATGCCATTGTTCTTTGAAGGAACTATAGTGCAATCATTTCTGCAAAAATGTAAACATTAATTAATATATGATAAATATGATTGCTTGATATGAGAGGGTCTAGCAAGAAATTATGCATATGCTCCTAGTTTTACTATAATCATATTTCATTGGTGATGTAGTTTAATAGAAGTAGGGGAAATTGCCAAAGTTCGTTCTTTTAACTGAGAAAATTTATTAGCACCAGGTGTTTACACCAAACTAATTCAATTTTCATTATTATGTTATTTAATAAAATAAAACACACGTTAATTAATTAAAATTAAGTAAAATGAACAACAAATATAAACACATGACATGCATGTATTGAAATAGTTTAAACACCGATGCAAGTAAGTTTTACCCGTTGTTTAACTATTACTAATGAAGTATGAGTATTCCACATGTGTGATAAGAACTAGAGGTTTTAACCAAACTAAGTCATTATATAAAGTCATTCATCAAAATAATATGTTTTTCTAAAATTTTACAAAACTAGTATAAACGTATTTCACAGTAACGTTTTCGGATATATTCTATTTTTTAAATGTTAATGGCGTCAGATTGGTATACGTTACTCACACTAACGTTTTACTTCTAAAACGTTACTCATAGTAACGTTTTAGGAGTAAAACGTTACTGAAAATAACGTTTTAGGAATAAAACGTTACTTACAGTAACGTATATCAACCTAATGTTGTTACTTTTTTTAAAAAAAAATATACCCTAAAACGTTACCCTGAAATACGTTTATACTAGTTTTCTAAAATTTTAGAAAAATGTATTACTTTGATAAATTGTTTTATATAATGGCTTAGTTTGATTAAAAATTCTAAGAACTAAGTAACTTTACACTATGATTTCTTATTTTACTATATTTGACTCGATATAAAATTTATTAAAGAAAATATATCAGCGATAGAAATTAACCATAGAATCGATTAGAGGTAAGAGTGATTCAGAATTTAAGTTAAACGAATTCAATTATAAAAGTTTTTGAGTTTGAATCTATTCCTATATTTTTTAAGTTATAAATTCATATTTACCATTAATTACTATAATTTTGATAAAATTTTAAACATAAATTTATGCTCTATATTTAAAGAATCTTTAAAAATAAAAGTAAACCATTTTAAAGTTGACTATAAAGTAAAGTTGACAATTATATTATATATTTATAAAATTATATATGTAAGTTGTAATATGAATTCATTTAATTTACGTGGTCCTAAGTTCTGGTCTTTGGTTTATTTTTCATTTTATTCTCCTCCGCCGCCCCCACGTTCCCCCCTTATTCCCAACGGCCCCTACTCGTCAAAACTTATTTATTAAGGTAAGACTATTGACCATTAAAAAAATAAAATGTTTAAATAAAGAAACACAATTTTATAAGGGTCATAAAAATTTTATATATCATTATAAAAAATATTTTATATTAAATTATTTCACAAAAAAAATTAAATATTTTACATAAAAGGGATAATGCCCAAGTACCCCCTCAACCTATGCCCGAAATCTCAGAGACACACTTATACTATACTAAGGTCCTATTACCCCCTGAACTTATTTTATTAATAATTTTTTACCTCTTTTCGACCTACGTGGCACTATCTTGTGGGCCCAATGATGTTTGACTTTTTTTTTCAAACTAGTGCCACGTAGGCTAAAAAGGGGTAGAAAATTACTTATAAAATAAATTCAGGGGGGTAATGGGACCTTAGTATAATATAAGTGTGTCTCTGGGATTTCGAACATAGGTTGAGGGGGTACTTGTGCATTATCCCTACATAAAATTTTGAACTTGTAAAAACTATTTACAATAACGGAGCCCTACTAGAAAGTCAAGCCACTAAAGCAAAGGTTTTGCCAACCTCAATTTTATTTGGTATTCAGTATTTATATTGTATTTTTGGACTTTGAGACCGGCAAGACCTATTAAAGAGACATGTAAGATTATTTTTATTTTAAGAATCGGATTTAAGATCTGTAGTTATACGTGATGATGGTTATTTACTTTTCATATTTTTATTTATAATATAATAGATATGTAATATGAACTATTGATTTTAGGCCACCAATTTTATTGAGCCGCTCTGATGATATTATTATAAATCCTAAAAAGATTACCTGGTCCGTATGATCTCCGCGCCGTCAGATTTAGAGAGTGGCAGGACATGAGCAGGTCCATTTTCATGGGCAACATTATTATTAGCTTCTATTGCTCTAACTGAACTTGATGTCTTGACGGAAGATGCAGCTATAAACTCGTTTACAATGCGAGCCAACGATACGAAAAGGCGTCCCCTCCTTGGCTTAGTCGTTGTCGTTGTTGTTGTTGTTCTCTGTACATGTTGTGTGGTACCAGATGTTGTTGCTGTCGTCGTCGTTGTTTGGGGAATTCCACTTGATGAAAAAGATATCCTCAACTCCATCTCTGAAGAATTAGAATTCTTAAATTCCTTATCCTCTAGCACCATTTTTCGCGGTGGATCAAGGTTTATTTCAATGTACGCTCCGTCATCATTATCTCCATCATCATCCTCCGTATCATACATAATGAAATTACTCGCGAAAAAATCATCAGTAGATGATGAAAAGAGACTAGCACTATTATTCGAAGAATTGCAATCAAATGAACTGAATGAGAAACTTCTTCTTTGATCTAACATACCGAAGTGAAAGGAGCTTACCAACTCGAAATCAAAAATTGAAACATAGGGGAATAAATTGTTTTGGTTGGAGAGATATAGTTGGAGATGAGGACGAATTAGAATATTTGGATGGTACCAAAAAAGATAATACTATAGTATAGTTTGATGAAATTATATTAGTGAGTTGCTAGCATGTGGGTACATGTAAAATGATCACCGACGGATCGATTTATTTAGGTGTATAATGGAATATAAAGTAGGCTAGTTTGTTATAGTAACAAATATATAGTATTTTCTTTTTGATTCTCTTTATCTCACATGGGGATATATTTGGATTAGTAACGTATTTTATGTTTATGTATGTGTTGTTATTGTTAGAAAATATCTATATATAGTTACTACGGAGTAGTTTATATTACGATGAGGGGTGAAGCTACGTAGGGTGAATTCTGTTCGAAAGAAAAGTATAGGGGTCATTCTGATAACTTGTTAGAATTATATAAGTATTGGTAATGTAAAGATTATTTATGAAGTAACTTATGTTAACAAGGAGTTTATTTGTTATATGTGTTCAATTTTTCAAAGTTGAAAAGGGTCTTTTAATGCGGACTCAATAAGACGAGAGCAGACATTTGACCATCTAGAACTAACTTCATTCCTTTCTGTTCACTTTTAAATTGACATATCTATTAAAAGAATAATTAATGATATAATGAGTTTATTATTTTATCTTTATTAATTATAAAGTGAATAAAAAAATTCTATATTTTATTTAATTGAGGTTATAATATATAAAAATAATTATCATTTCTTAATTTGTTAAAATAGATAAGTAATTAGAGGCAACAGAAAGTACTACAATAACATTTTTGTGACGTTATTAGTTTAAATTATTTGTTAAACTTTGTGGATTTATTGGCAGAAAAGCAGTGGAATTTTGTGGACAACAGGAAGCAAAATTAAAATTGTATAATTAGACTAATTACCATCCTTCAATTGTTATAATAATCAAATTTAAATTTCCCTTTTTTCCTTGCTATATCAATGGGAGAATGCTACAAAATGAAGCAACAACTCCAGATTTATTGCATTTTTTCCCTCTTGACAATGGCCTTCTAGCTACTACCTACCATATATAATGGACATAGAACCTTTAACTTATTATATTTTTTTATTACTACATTTTATGTGTACGTGTCTATTATGTTGAATGACTCACAACATTGGAAGGAGGAAGGTGCCTTGATTATGTTGAAATCGTATGTCATTTATTTGTTTATAGTAAAATAGGTACACTTGAATTTGTAGGAGGTCAAGAGGCATGAATGAATATTATGTTTATTAATTTTTTAATGTATGGTTGGCTTAAATATTATCTTAAAAAATATTTTAAAATCAATTTAATTTCTTTAAATTTAAGGAAAATAATTTACCTCTAAAAAGTAAGGAAACGTACTCATAACTCTTTTAAATCTGACACCTCAATTTTTCACCCTTACTCAAGTCTCGAGTATCGATTTATGATATCAATTCGAGATTTTACTCTTGATTCTCAATTCGAAATCCAATTTGCGATCGCGATTTGAGGTCCAACTCTTGAATTCCAAGTTGGGACAAGGTTGGATCCTGTTGTGAGTGTTGAGTCCCGAGTCAACATTTGAGATCAGATCCCAATCAAGTCTCGAGTCATGTGGTAGGGTGGAGTTTCGAATCAAGTGCTAGAGTCTAATTCGGGATCGAAAGTCGAGGTCAGGTCAGGTATTTGGGGCCTCGATTGGTCTTTAGGGTTGGGGTCAAGTGTTGAGTACACATCTCATTTCAAAAGTCGAGTTTGAATCGTACATTAGTATCGATTTTAAAGTCAGGTCCCGCGTCAAAGTTAGTATCGAGTCTCAGTTAGAGTGTCGGTGTCGAGTATCGATTCGAAAGTTGGGTCCTATTTAGATTTATTATAAGTCATAGAGGTAGGGAGTCAGTATCAGATCTCGGTACAAGTGTCGGTGTCGAGTATCGATTCGAAAGTTGGGTCCCATTTAGATTTATGATAAGTCATAGAGGTAGGGAGTCAGTATTAGATCTCGGTTCAAGTGTCGGTGTCGAGTATCGATTTGAAAGTTGGGTCCAGGGTTTAGGTCCTAGTCTGGAAGTTGGATCTCAATTTAGATTTTGGATAAGTCATAGGGGTAGGGAGTTAGTGTCTGATCTCAATTCAAGTGTTGGTGTCGAGTATCGATTTGAAATTTGGGTCCAATATCAGGTCCTAATTCCAAAGGATCTCAATTAAGATTTTGAATATATCATTGGGGTAGGGAGTTAGTGTCGAATCTCAGTTCGGGTGTCAGTGTCGAGTATCGATTTGAAAATTATGTCCAGGCTTAGGCCTTAGTTCGAAAGTTAGGTCCCAATTTAGATTTTGGATAAGTCATCGGGATAGGGTGTCGGTGTTAGGGTCGGGGTCAATTTAACTATTGTCCGACCCATATTAATATGTCAAGGTTCGGCGCTTGTTCAAATGTCGAGTCCAAATGTGGAAGTTGATGCCATAAGTTTTGGATCACATCTCGGGGTCGGATTTCAAATTTGGTCATCGATGTTGGGTCCTAATTATTCGAGTGTCGTTGGTCATGTCCCAATTCATAAATCAAATTTCAAGTCGAGTTCGGGGGTCACGTTTCTGGTCGGATGTCGAGGTCGGATTCTAGATCACTAATTCGGGTCGTGTTTTCTAATTTGGGTGTTCGGGTCGAGTCTCGAATAATTATTGGAGTTGATTTCTGGATCAGATTTTTCATGAAAAATATTTTCTTCCTATCAAATAACTTTTTTAAAAAAAATAAACAAGTCAAATTATATCAAATAAAAAAATTGACATTTACATTATTGGGGTAGCCCAAAATGGTGTGAGTCCATTTAAAAAACAAATCTAATAAAATAAGCTAAGACTAAACAAATCAAAGAAACAAAAAAGGAAAGTCAAAATTAGAAAGGGATAAAGTGAAGAGAATGAATAGTAGTTGAACAGACATCTATGAGAATTCCAGCCAAATCTCCGGTGGAACTCCGACGTTTTCTTTTTGTCATGATGGAGAGCTCAAGATAAGCAACTTATTATGTATTTCAACCATAATTTAACGTTTAATTTGTTATTATATACATCATCATCATCATTATTATTATTATTATTATTATTATTATTATGTATCTAAATTCTTAATTAATCTGTAGAACAACCTGATAAAACAAATTTTTGTTGTGTTTCTAACTAATTGAAAGTAAAATAATTCAAAATGATGTATAAAACGCGAACTTGACTCATCTTCATTATACCTTCTCTCAATTTCCCCAATTGCATATTTGAATGAATGTCATAATTAAAAATTTGAAAGTCTCGATTCAATTTAATTTATCAAAGTATAATCGCAATTTAACAAATATGTCAATTTGGAACTCATGTAACTGTAATCGTGATTTTGAAGTTGATTATAACTTAGGTAAGTTGGGTCGAGGGTTAGGTCCTAATTCGAAAGTTGAGTCCTACTTTAGATTTTAGATAAGTCATCTAGGTAGGGAGTTAGTGTCAGATCTCAGTTCGAATGTCGGTGTCGAGTAATTATTCGAAAGTTGGGTCTAGGTTCAAGTCATAGTTCGAAAGTTGGGTCACAATTTAGATTTTAGATTAGTCATTGGGGGCGGGGGTTCGTCGATGTCTAGTATCTATTCAAAAGTTGGGTTCAATTTAGATCTTGGATAAGTCATTGGGGCAGGGAGTTAGTGTTAGATCTCAATTCGGGTGTCGATGTCGAGTATTAGTTCAAAAGTTGGGTCGCAATTTAGATTTTGGATAAGTCATCAGGGTAGGGTGTTAGTGTCGAGGTCAGGGTCATTTCGACTATTGTCCGTGCCAAATTTGAATGTTGGGGTTCGGCCCAGTTCAAATGTCGTGTCCCAATTTAGAAGTTAATACCACCGTTTTTGGATCACATCTCGGGATCGGATTTCGAATTTGGTCATCGGGGTTGGATCATAATTATTTGAGTGTTGCGGGTCAGGTCCTAATTCAAATATCATATTCTAGCTCGAGAATTTGGGTCACGTTTTTGGTAGGTAGTCGAGGTCGGATCCTAGATCACTAATCAGGGTCGTGATCTGTTTGGATGTTCAAGTTGAGTCTCGAATCAATTATCAGAATTGATTCTTTTATAAGAGACTATTTTCCATTCTCTAGCAAAATATGATATTTTCTGAAAAATATTTTTTATTCAACAATCAAACACTACAAATAAAATTCACTCATCAATCAAACAATGAAAAAATAAGTTAAAAATCACCTTATTTTTCTAGAAAGCTTTTTTCATAAAAAATATTTTTCTTCATACCATATAACTTCTTCGATGGAACTTCAACTTTTTTTTTTCATGAAGGAGCTCAAGATAAGCAACCCAACAAGCAACTTATTATGTACTTATTTCAACCAAAGTTTAACTCATTTTAAGATCAAGTAAGGGGTCGTTTATTATTATTATTATTATTATTATTATTATTATTATTATTATTATTATTATTATTATTATTATTATTATTATTATTATTATTATTATTAGTATTATTATTATATATCTAAATTCTTAATTAATCTGTGTAACTGCCTAATAAAATTAATTTTTGTTGTGTTTCTAACCTGTATAACTACCTACTAAAACTAATTTTTGTTGTGTTTCTAACTAATTGAAAGCTAAATAATTCAAAATGAAGTATAAAACGCCAACTTGACTCATCTTCATTATACCTTCTATCAATTTCCTCAAGAGCGTATTTGAATGAGTGATACTTGTTATATTTTAAAATTTGAAGATCTAGATTAAATTTAATTTAAGAGAAAATAGCTAAAAGTCCCCTCAACTTATTAGTAATTTTCAACTACACTTGTTCTATACGAGGTTTTGATGCCCCCTAAACTATTTGAATATGAAATAATCATCTTTCTAAAAGGTCACAATCAATTTTATATCAAAGTTGTGCAACACACACTATGAATCACTGTGCATTCATTTTTATAAAAAAAATAATCCTATAAATTATAAACTTAATCAAAATGCTAGTTTAATGATCCCCTAAAATTATGTAAAGTTTCCATTATTCTTTAGAGTATAATAAGAGCAAAATGAGTAAAAGATCTCTATACCAAATTAAAGAAGAAGAACGATTCCATGACTAGTCTACATAAATTTTCAATTTGAAGTTGAATTCAAAAACAAAAATTCACAAATAAGTATTCATAACTATGGTAGTGAAAAACAAATATGGTAAGAAAGAAATTAGAAAGTGAAATTTCAAATTACTATTGTTGGTTCATTGTGGTTTGACTTCTTTTTATATTAATTATATTTTTGCTGAAATTATGAGAGATTCTTCGTTCTCTAGCTTCATATATGAAAGTTTCTTATGAGTTAGGTGATTGTTGTAACTAAAAATAATTGATGTATGATTAACTAAGCATAAATCAATAGCTACAAACTAATTTGGAGCTCATAGAGACGAAATTAGAAGACCACCATTAAAAGACTTTGAGAAAAAATTTAAAAAATCATGATATGGGTATAACAATTTTGTGAAATAAAAAAAGGGAAAGAATTTTTGAAAAATGAATTAATTATATAATCTCCAATTAAAGACTGCCACATGGATTATTTAATTCAATTTTAGTCATTACATGCCTTTTTGTTGAACACTTACGCGCCTACCACAAAGTGAATACACCTTCTTTAACAGGTCAGCGTTTAAGGGTCACAAAATATCAAAAATAAAAATTCAGAAGTAATAAAATCAGTAAAGTAAATTATATAGTTAAAAATCGACCAATAAGTTAAAGAAACATGTGATTATTTTCTCTTGATTTAATAAGTATAATCGTGATTTAACAAAGACGTCAATTTGAAACTCATATAACTATAATCGTGATTTGAAGCTGATTTAACTTTAGGTTAATATTAATGATGCATAATTTTTCACATTATACGATAAGTATGTTCGATACAAAGATAGCACAAAACAGCTGATCCAAATACAGAAGAAAAAAAAAAGCAAGTAAAAATAACCCGCCGTAAAGTGACGTCACATCCCGGCACCGAGAATCTCGAAAGTAAAAATCATGAAGGAACAATAACAGTACGCATCATATCTTTGAACTCGAAGAAATCAACGCGACCATCATGATCCTGATCAACTGACGAAATCATCATCTCCACTCTATCAATTTCACTTCCTTCCGGTAATCCCAATTTCTCTAACACCACCTGCAACTCCTTCGCCGATATAAATCCATCGCCGTTCTCATCAAAAACATCAAACGCTTCTTTCAGATCCAATTCATCCTGTGCCGGATCCGAATTCAACCCGAGCTTATCTTCACATTTTGACCCGAAGAAAACGTCGTTCAGAGATCGATGTAAGGCTTCGAAATCTTCAAATCGAAGACCAGTGTTTTCTGGTTTGATGTATGATTTCACCATCGATTCAATTTCTGATAGATCGGCGTCTAATCCAAGCAGGTTAAGTGCTTGGCTGAGTTCTTCAACGCTGATCAAACAATCGTGATTTCTATCGAACACATCGAAGATCCGACGAAGACGAATAGAATTCAAGCTCGGGCTACGGAGACGGAACGACGATGAGGAAGAAGGCTTGAGTTTTCCCCGGGTAAGACTTTGTTTAAATTCATCCTTATTCTCATCTTCTACTGATCCCATCACACTTGTTTTCGACGAATTTGAAATTAGTATCGTATCTCTTCAAATATTATGAAAAAATCAAAGTAAAATAGTTAGAACTTAAATGAGGTAATGGAGACGAAGAAAAATGTGTGTAGATATAGCAGTTAGTTTGCAGAAGCAGTAAACAGTATGGAAGTTGGATTTTGACATACGAAATGATGCATTAAAATTAAAAATGGGAGTAGGCAACGCATGATTAATTAAAGATGCCCGCGCATTTGACTTGTCTCATGTGGTGTTACGCGTATTAATAGAGAACATGGCACAAGTAGTGCCTCATGTTATGCTAATCAATTTTGTTTGTCTAACATGCTAAAGTGATAATAATATTAATAAGATATTTATTATTGTTTTGGTTTTTAATAATTTGTTTTTAATTTAATTAATGAGAAAATGTTAATATAATATCATATACACACGATGGTTATAAAATAAAACTAGTAACAAGAGTAGAAGTGCAATACGAATTTTTATATTTGTATCATTTTTGTTTAAAATAGAAATGATCGAGTTCCTTGGAAAAACTAAAGTTGTGAAAATAACATTAGTTATTTTTCTTTGTCACAATCAAATCTAAAATTGAGAAGAGAGAAGGTAATACTAGTATATATATTGAAGAGAGGCTAGTGCATGTTGCCTAAGGTTGAAAATAATACTAAAACTTAGAGAATAAGGTTGGCAAAATATTAAAGGCATGGTTATATAACTAGGAGTAAAATAATAATTTTAATATAACTTAGTGTGTGATTGATTTAATCAAAATCATAAAACAAAAAATTGAATATATAGCACATTGACGATGATATCACACATCGCATTGCGGTGACATGGATGAAATTGAGGCTTGCCTCTGGAGTCTTGTGTTATAGAAGGTAACAACCTAAAGGTAAGTTTTACAGAGTTGTGGTTAGACCGACCTTGTTGTATAGAGTGTATTGTCGGCCAGTCAAGAACTCACATGTTCAGAAGATGCATGTTGTGGAGATGGGGATGTTGAGATGGATGTGTCGGAATATCTATACTACGAGTGACAAGATTAGGAATGAGGTTATCCGAGAGAAGTGGGAGTGGCATCTGTGATGAAAAGATGAGGGAAGTGAGGTTGAGATGGTTTGGGCATGTGTAAATGAGGTGTGTTGACACCCTAGAGAAGAGGTGTGAGAGGCTAGTTGTAGGGTACTTAGAGGGTAGAGGTAGGCCGAAGAAGTATTGGGGTGAGGGAATTAAACAAAACATGATACAACTTCATATTTCTAAGAACATGAGTTTAGATAGGAAGGAGCGAAGGTTGCGTATTATGGTAGATGGTTAGTTAGGGTGAAGGGTTGTCATGTCGTGGTTGGTTTTGGCTTGTTGGTGCATGTCATAATACTAATTGTACTTTTGTAGTTCTTGTTGTATGTTGCGTACTGTGCTTTCAATTACCACTCTATCTTTTTTATTGTTATTGTTTGTTTGTTTGTTTCTAATAGATTATATCCTACTTTTCTTATTAATGGTTATGCTTTCTGAAAGAATATTGATTGTATTGAAGTGTTAACCTAATAAGGGAATACATGGGAGATATATATAGGAGATATAGGAAGGAGTACTAATCCTAATAGGACTAGGATTAAGGAGTACTAATCCTAATAGGACTAGGATTAGTATACAGTAAATACTAATATTATTTAATACTATTATTTAATATTATCTGTTATTATCCCCCCTCAAGCTGAGCTGAGCGGAAGCGAACGGAAGCTTGGAACTGAGGTAATTGTGCTGTCGGCTCGGGAGAGGCTTGGTGAGAATATCAGCCGGTTGTTCTTCAGTGGGTACATACTGCACAGTCATGGTGCCGGCCTGAACTTCATCGCGAACAAAGAGACAATCGGTATCAACATGCTTCATTCTGGTGTGTAGGACGGAATTCTTGGCCACACAGATGGTTGATTTATTGTCACAATAGAGAGCAGGAACAGTGTGAGTGGCGCGGAGTTCGCGAAGAATATATGTGACCCACATGGTCTCAGCAGCAAGAAGAGCAAGGGCGCGGTATTCAGCTTCAGTCGAGGACCGAGAGACCTTGGGTTGTTTTTTTGTACACCAGGAGATCAGGTTCGGCCCCAAAAAAACGAGAAACCCCGATGTAGATTTTCTGTCATTTTTATCATTCGCCCAATCTGAATCTGAGAAACCCCGAAGCTCCAAGTCCCCAGGTCGAATGAGTAAACCACGACCAAGAGTGCCAAAAATGTACCTGAGAATGCGTTTTAGACAATGGTAATCATGTTCACTTGGTTGATGCATGCGCTGAGCAACTCGGTTGACAGCAAACTGGATGTCAGGACGGGTAATGGCCAGATACTGTAGAGCCCCAATGAGGCTGCGAAAGTGGGTGATATCGGCAAAGGGGGTGTCGGCTCCATTCATAGACGAAGAGACTGCCATCGGTGTTGGTTGACTGGTGCATTTTTCCAGTCCAGCTTTCTGCAACAGATCTCGAGCATATTTTGACTGATGAAGAAACAAGCCACTGCCTATCCGAGAAACCTCCATTCCCAGAAAATAATGTAACGGGCCAAGGTCCTTCATTTTGAAGGTAGTATGCATAGCTCGATTGACATCCTGAATGAGAGCTGCAGTAGAGCCTGTAATAATGATATCATCTACATAGACAAGAAGAATAACTGTACCGTGTGCTGAATGTCGAGTAAACAGACTCGTGTCGTGTACGCAACACGTGAAGCCAAGTCCATGGAGGAACGTTTTCAGACTTGTGTACCAAGCACGAGGGGCTTGCTTGAGCCCATACAGAGACTTCTGGAGTTTGCAAACATGTTGAGGGAAGCGGGGATCAACATAGCCCGGTGGTTGCGTCATGTAGATAGTTTCATCAAGCATGCCATGAAGAAAAGCATTGGAAACATCTAACTGATTGATGAGCCAATTGTTGCGCACGGCGAGTGACAGTACCAGGCGAATGGTTTCCTGCCGAATAACAGGACTGAATGTTTCGGAGTAATCAAGCCCATACTCCTGATTGTAGCCTTTAGCAACCAAACGAGCCTTGTACCTGGAAATACTGCCATCCACATTGTGTTTAATTTTGTACACCCATTTACAGCCCACTGGGTGCCTCCCATGGGGCTTAGGTACAAGAACCTAAGTTTTCTGATCAGTCAAAGCCTTAAACTCGTCATCCATAGCATGACGCCAATAAGCATTTTTTTAGGCAACAGAGTAGGTTGTTGGTTCACTATCGGGAAGGGGTATATTTGGTAGTATGGTAGCCTGAAAGGTTTTGGGTTTAAAGATACCGGCTTTGTCACGGGTTAACATGGGATGAGTATTGGGGAGTGGCACGGGCGGTGGTGATTCGGGGGTGGCCGGGAAGGACCCAAAACGGATCGGGCTGGAGATGTTGTGGGTATGGGGTGGTTCGGATTGGTTGTGGGTGTGGGTGGTGGTTGCGGGTGTATTGTGGGTGACGGTCGAAGGGGTGATGAGGGGTGGTTGGGTAGTGGGTGAAGGTGTGGGGGAAGGTGGTGAGGGACCCTGTGAGTATGTTGGAAAAAGGGGAAGGATGCCAATGAATGATGTATTTGTGGAGGAGGAAATAGACTCGTAGGGAAACTCATTTTCGACAAATTTGACATGACGAGATATGTAGACTTTATGAGTTTGTGGGTCAAGACAGCGATAACCCTTGGAGGTAGGATGATAGCCCAAAAAAATACAAGGACGGGATCGGGGTTGTAATTTGTGAGTAATATGAGGGCGTAGCCAAGGGTAGGCAAGACACCCAAAGACGCGGAGGTTGGTATAATTGGGAAGTTCTTGGTAAAGGAGTTGATAGGGTGATTTGTTGGAGAGAGTGTGACTGGGCATTCTGTTAATGAGGTAGTTTGCGGTGGCTAGAGCTTCTACCCAAAAGGAGACAGGGAGATGAGATTGATGTAGAAGAGTAACCACCGTTTCAATGAGATGGCGATGCTTACGCTCAGTCACCCCATTCTGTTCGGGAGTGTATGGACAGGAGGTTTGATGTATAATTCCCAGGGATTGCAGAAACTGGCCAAAGATATTATTGACATATTCCTTTCCATTGTCACTTCGAAAAAGTTTAACATGAGAATTGAATTGTGTTTTGACCATTTTTTTAAAAGTGACAAAGGTGGTGTATGCCTGTGATTTGTGTTTTAGTGGGTACAACCAAGTGTATTTTGTAAAATCATCCACAAAACAAATATAATAGCGAAAACCAGCAAATGAAGGAACAGTAGTAGGACCCCATAGGTCAGAATGAATAAGTTGAAAAGGTGCAGTTGTACGCTTCTCAGATAAAGTAAAATGTAATTTATGAGATTTAGCAATTGAACAGGAGTCACAATTGTTTACATGAATGGAAGAAAAACCTAATTGAGACATTAAAGAATTTATTATTTGAGTAGACGGGTGACCCAGACGACTGTACCACAACAGACTGTGGCCATCAGCCGAAAGAGCCACCGGAGCCACAGGAACGCTTTCTGAAACTGGGTGGGCAGACGAACTTGTGCCAGGAAGAACGTACAGACCATGCTCACAGGGGCCCTGAAAAATCACCCTCTTGGTAGTATTGTCTAGGATCTGAAAATCATTAGAGGTGAACAAGAGTGAGCAATTATTGTCTTTTGTGAATTGGTGAACTGAAAGGAGATTGGATTTAATAGAAGGGACGTGGGTAAGGTTACCTAGGTGAAAGATAGCGGTGGGGGTTTTAATGGTACCCGTGCCAGTGTGAGAAATATTAAGGGACTCACCGTTGCCAACAGTAATACCATTGGAGCCATGATATGGATTTGGAGCGTTAAGCTTGGATAGATCAGAAGTAACGTGCATGTTGGCCCCAGTATCCAACAGCCATTCAGAGGAAGGGCCGGCTTGAGATGCATAATTGGCACGGTTATTACTATTTCGGCTCTCCTCATACCGAAACCAGCAACGAGCAGCGGTGTGTCCTGTTTTCTGACAGATTTGACAAGTTGAACGATCCCGCTCGTAAGTGCCTTGCCCGCCGCTGGAAGATGACTGCCCGCCGCTGCCGAAGGAGTGCAGGCTGTTGTTGTTGCCGTGCTGCTGACCGTCGTACGGCGGACGACTGCCCTGCCGACCGCCCCGCCCCGGCCTCCGCTGTTTCTGCCGTAGCCGCCGCGGCTCCACTGCCGGCCGCCACCACGCCCCCCGCGATAGTTCTGGCTTGCGGTGAGGGTGGTGGCCGGCTCCATAACAGCGGCTTCTCGGAGAAGAAGTTTGCTCTCCAGATCCACGTTGATTTCTTCACTTTTTAGCCACGATGAGAGAGTAGCCAGGTCAACGGGCGTTGGACTGATGCGAACCGCCTGTTTAATGGAGGAGTAAGCTGATGGGAGCCACCGAACGACGCACATGACGAGATCTTTTTCAGGAATGATTTCGTTCACGGTGTCGAGGGCTGTGATGATGGTGGAGACCTCGTCTAAATACTCCGCCATAGTTTTCGTGCCTTTGGTAATTGTGTGGAGACGATCACGCAATTGAAAAATATGAGAGTGGGAAATTGATGCATAGCGTGTTGCGAGGGCCGTCCACAGGGCTGAAGCAGTTGTGTAGGATCGGACATGTTTCTGAATCGTGGGAGAGATGACCGCAATCAAACATGATCGGATCTGGCCATCCACGGCTTTCCAGGCGGCATGGGCCGGATTGGTTTTTTCTGATTTGTCCGTGGCGGTGATGACTGCCGGCGGCGATTCTGTGCTTCCATCGACGTATTTGAGAAGGTAATTGGCCTCAAGGGCTGTAAGAACGGTGATTTTCCATGTAGGGTAATTTATGTCTGATAATTTTTCGGGAATCAGGGCATGAAGATGCCTGAGAAGGAGTTTAACGCCAGAAGGAAGTGAATCGAGAGGATCCACCTCGGTTGTCATGACTGCCGCCGCCCAAGAGAAGAGAGGGAACGATCGGTGCCCTAAAGAGAGAAAAAAACCTAGAGAAAAGAAGATCTAGGTTTTCTGGCTCTTGATACCATGAAAGAATATTGATTGTATTGAAGTGTTAACCTAATAAGGGAATACATATGAGATATATATAGGAGCTATAGGAAGGAGTATTAATCCTAATAGGACTAGGATTAAGGAGTACTAATCCTAATAGGACTAGGATTAGTACACAGTAAATACTAATATTATTTAATACTATTATTTAATACTATCTGTTATTACTTTCTTCATTACTTTCTTTGTATTTTACTTGGATTCGATGCACTTTAGTTTTGGAATTTTCTACTCCTCGAGGTAATGGTAAGGTCTAAGTACATTTTATCCTCCTCAGGCCCCACTTTGTGGATTTCATGGGGTATATTATTGTTGTTTAACTTTAATTTTTCACATGATATGTTTTAAAACATAAAATCAAATGACATATTGATACATTTAACATTTCTTTTAGTATACGACGGCAAGATTCAATCTCTTTTAATGTAATTCAAACATGACAAGTATAAGACATAATTAATACTAAACGTACATTACATCATAAAAATTGTGCGATAAAATAGTTATATTAATCAATAATTATTTAATAATGTATTGAGTTCAAATATGATAAATAAAAATGAATCGATATTATTTTTCTTATTATAGGTAACGAGGTGGGTGAGGGGTGGCTTATAGTCGTAGTCTCCTCGAAGTGTTCTTTTTCGGTCCCAACCTTTGAAAAATACTAAGAAAGGAGCAAGTCAGCGATTGACCTTATCAATGTAATTACCTTTGAATTCTTCGATGGCGTGCACCAATGCCAAAATAATAAGCATATGCTTTTCTTAGAATCATTTGACATTTCATTATTTATTTAGGGGGGGGGGGGGAAAATTGATCAAAATAATTGGTAAGAATTTAGGATATTTTTCTATGTTACACGTTTTAAAAAAAATAATTTAATTAGCTAATTTTTATTATTCAATTTAATATTATCATATTAATCTCTTTGCGTATTTATTCAAAGAAATAAAGATGAAAATAAATAATTAAAATTATAATTTACGTTGAAATCAATTATTTTTAGTAAGTACCATAGTTTAAAACATGATGAAAGGGATTGTCTTCCTACTTTAATTGTGATGTTTAATAAAGCATTCTTTTTGGTTTGTATTGATGATACTGATAGATTCAAAATTTAAAATAAAACACGGACCTCAAGCATATTTATATATCATTTGAATCCATAATTCAATTCTTATACATATTTAATAAAATTTTCAATATATATACCTAATTTAGGCTAAAGTTATACTGAATTCTGCCGAACTCTATCTTGAAGCCAACCTCGCCCCTAATTGTAGAATTTTGGGGGCATATAGCTTTAACCTAACTCATGTATTCATTTAATAAAAATAAAGAACCCATAACAACGTTAAAATTCAAAACTTATAAATTTCAAATTCTAAATATGTCTCCTGTACATTCAACCTATAACTTAATCTTAGAGTGACAAGATTGGTTAGCAAGAGTTCCATTGCGTATATCCAAGGACAAATCACATTTAGAGGAAACTTTGAACTTGATTTTAAACAACACATTTAGTTTTACTTTGCCCTTCAATTTCACGTAAAGAGTTAATTGCAACATCCCCTTTTCAACTACGTCTGAAAATAAATTAGGATTCGACAATATCTGATCCGCCTTAATTATCAACGTGAAATTCATCGTTGTCGTGGTCCGTGCCCCGATGTTCCCCGACGGGATGTGAACATCTCCGATTTCTCGACCTCCATATTCAACATAAGGGTTGATGTCTTCGTATTGAAAACTAACCCTATTGACAGAAATGGGTGTGTGTTAGAAGTTGGTTCAACTGAAATTGTTATATTTCAAATCATATGGTCATTATGTAGTAATCTAGTAAAAAAAATGGTAATTATTGTTCTAGTATATCAATTAAATTTCATTTTTTAAAAAAATTATAGTGTTTGTGTATAGTATAAGTTATTGCACTTCTACAAATTAAATATCGATAAGTTCTAATTACTTCCTTGTATATTAACTTCATCAATCCAAACAAAGTATTGGTTGTTAAACCATTGATTAATCGTGTATATTGTGCTCAAATTGGATTGTTACTCTATATTTAGAAGATAATATAGTTTGAACAACAACTTAGATATGATATATTTATGTAAAGGAATCTAAAATGCATATTTTAGTTGATTCAAGGTTAAATAATTGCAAAGACCAAATTCATAATTTATTGAGTACTCCCTCTCATGTTTATTTGGTGTTTGACTTGATATATTTCTTAAAAAGCTATAAATATAATTATAATTTTATTATATTGTCCCTAATTACTGTAAGTCATCTCACTAATTTCTAAATGAATTGAAAATAATTAATATTTACAATAAGTATAAAATAAGTATAAAATGGTAATATCCTTTCTTGGTTTTTTTAAATTGAACAAGTAAAAATAAATGAAGGAAGTAATAGGTAAAATATAAAAATTCAGAACGTGAAATACTTCTTTCCACTAAAACAAAAATGATCATTAGCGATAATTAATTTTTAATTGCCGATAAATATGTATTTTTAGTGGCAATTGACACTTTTTGTATATGTCCCTAAAGCCTTTAGCGACAGTGATTCTAATGACACTTAATTAATGCCGGTAAAGACTTTAGCATTCTCTATTAGTGTCAATATTTAATGCCGTTAAAAGTTATTTTTGTTATAGTGTTTGTCTATATGTGTGATGAAATTGAACTACAAAGTACTATAAAAATTAAAACTAACAAATTCAAAATATCAAACTCAATAAAATTCAAATCATAAATTTGTCTCTACCTGTTAGGGTTCTCAATAGAGACACTTCCATTCATGGTGACGTTGAAGTTGACCTTGAACCTAGCCGCGTCGACAGACACGGCCAGGTCCTCGAGAGTGATGGAAGTGAGGGTGATTGTAGGGCGTTTGGGCTTAAAAACAGTGAAATTCAAGATAGTATAGGTTATAATAACAAGCATATAGGCACATAGAATAAACATACATATATTCTTTTTTCTCTTGTGTCTTCGTTTGTACTTACAATCCTCAACATTATATGATGTATTTTCTCCTACATTTGATGATGATTCCATTTCCATTTCTATAATTCTCCTACTACTATTGGTACGTTCTAGCATTTTTTGTATAGATAAGATGATGGATTGTGTAGTATATATTAGTGTTATATTTATAACTTGAGGCTCTAGAAAAGTAGGTTAGAGTCTAGCTACTTATTCTTTGTTTTCCTTTACTTGTTAATATAGCAAATAAAGAGAGTTTTAATACTCCTTCTGTCTTAATTATATGACATAGTTTTACTTGATATGAATTTAATAAAGACAGTTTTAATACTTTATTCTATCTTAATTATACGATATAGTTTTACTTGATATGAATTTTAAAAAAATTAAAAAAAAAGTTATGGTGTAAATTAAAATAATGATTCACTATGATCATTTTATCACAAGTTAAATAAATATTTTAAAATTAAATTATTACTTATTATATAAATATAATTGAATAAAAATAAAAATCATATAAATTTTGACAAGCAGAGTACCTAAATAACTTTATAAAATAATAATAGTCAAACTTAAAGCTCCAAAGAATCATTAATAAGGTTGACTTTAAAAAAATACACTTCTAATTAAAAAATTTCTTAAAAATATATCAAATCGATACAAACTAAGTTAGGAAGGGGTACTAATCCATCCCGTCCAAACTAATGAAATTCTGATACTTTTTCTATGATGCAAAATAAATAGATTATTAAAAGTTTAAAAATGTTTTAATTTATTTAATTTTTAAAGATTGTCCTTCTCTTTAATGGAATTTTCAACTATCGATAGCTTTAAAGAAGACTTTGTGAAGAAGTAAAGGGTATATTGCCAAATTATCTTTTAATAATGTCATTAACTAACTTTTTTAAAGATTTACGCCACACCATAAAAGTTCATTTATTTTGAATAGATAAATTGATTAATTAATTATTCAACGCGTAACAATTAATGCTTTTAGCTTTTTTAATTTCATACTTAACTTTTCTAGAATGTGTCACATTTAATTTGCAATTTCTGGCTGGTCCTTTATGACAAAGACAAACACATTGAGAGGAAGAAAGTGTCCCATGTTGCCTTTCCTTTTTTTTCCTAAAATATCTTTCTTGATAATATCGATAAATTAATATTTACTAATTTAAAAAATATATTTTAGATTCAATAATATTACTTTTAAGTATATTGTCTAGCAGATGAAATTTCAAAGAATTAAAATAAATTTTCTTTTGAAAATGACATCATAAATTTGAGGTCATGATTAATAATCTCTGTTATTCAAAAAAACGATTATCCATCAAAGTGTTATCTTACGGGCAACATTTTTCTTTTCTCCAGAGAAATACTCCCTCCGTCAATATATAGTTGTCCATTTTAGAAATAACACATATATTAAGAAAGCAATAATTGACATAGTAAAGTTACAATTTTACCCTTATTAATTATAATTTCAAAAAGAATAAATTAAAACTTGAAAATTTTCAAGATTAAATGAGGGTATAACAGAAGAAAAAAATTGATCTTTCTTCATTTGTCAAAATGAACAAGTACATAGAGACAACTAAAGAGAAAATATGGACAAGTAAATAAGAACAGAGGGAGTAATAAATGTTTTAATTTTAGGAAACAACTTTAGTATATTGATGAGTTAGATATGATATTTCTGCAAACCCTTCACACATCTAGTCAATTAAACTTATTAAATTTGATATTAATAGAGTGGCTGGGTGTTAATTCAATCGATTTTTTTTTATATATGTAGGGGAGAAGTTACTACTACATACTCTATTCCATCTAGTTGGTGCAATATGTGATGCTAACTAGTTTTAGTAAGGTGTAACTCTATGGCCTAGGGGATTAGGTAAAGCTATAACTCCTTTTTCCTCACATCTCAATGACATTTATTAGGATTGGTTTCCTGGTTGATATCTGTAGTGAAGTCTGACTAAATTTTAAAATTGTATTGAAAAATTATACGTTTTAACAAAGATGATTTTGTATCTAAGAGGATTCGAACACGATATTTTTAATTAAGAATGAAAGAGTATGTATCACTCCAGAACCTATCTAGACATACTTCAATGTCATATATACACATTTTTCATATAGTTTTGAAATATTACATATAATACTAATTTCTAATAATTATACCATATATTTACAAAGTTAAATCAGATATGCAATCCAACAACCCGTTTGTATCTCAGTTCTCATCCTCACACTCAAATAATAATGTACCATAGATACATGAAAAAAAATGTGTCATAAATTTAGAGTGTGTATGTCGAATAAATAATGTTTATGTCATTCCTAAATGTAACGACTAATGTTTAAGAGAAACGAATTTTGTAGCATGTATATTTTGTTAAGCATGTATCTCAAAAAAAAAAAAAAAAAGATCGTAATTTTGTAGTGTGTATCTCGGACAAGTAATTTATATGTCATCGTTAAAATTAACGGTGGGAAGTTTAAAAGTAATAATTGGTGTAGCATGTATAATTTGTTTGGCATGTATCGCGGAATTGTTGTGAGTATCTGAATTCGAGACCTGACCCTAGCATTGACTCAACTCGAGACCTGATCCCAACACAAGTCCGGCCCTAACCCTGACTACAGCCTCTACTGACACCCTAACCTACCCAACCCCGACACTCAATCCAAAATTCAACCTCTAAATCTAATTCAAGATTCGGTTCAAATCTAAAACACAAGAGTTGGATCTCAAATTGAGGTTGAAAATCGGTTCTCAAATAGTATTGAGAATCAATAAACAATTTATGTTCGGAAGAAAAGTTGAGGTGTGAAGTTCAACGTGAATTTAGAAATAACCCTTATTTTTTTTAAAGGAAGTCACTACTTAAATTTGAGGAAAAAATAGATTAAATATCATTTTCTAGAAAACATTTTAGTTCATACCATATAAACCTTTTTGTACTTTAATCATCACTCGAGAAGATAAACCTTTTTGTTTCCTCAAAACATTGTAATAATACACTAAACTTGGCCGCAAAACAGGCCTTCTTACAGGTGATCTTTTAGAAATACATTAGAAGAGCTAAAACAATACAGTGAAATATGAAAGTGACAAGATTAACATGGCAAATTTCAAATCACCAAGACGATGATATCCTCATTCATGGACTGAGAATGTACTTAAAACAAGTGATGCAAGTGAGCATCCTCAGAATTGAGACTTGTCCAAGCTGTCAAAGTATGGATGATCAAGTGCAGCTTTCGCAGAAATCCTATCTGATGGATCAAATTTGAGCATTTTCTACAATGACCAAACACATAACAGCATTATTTCCTTAGTTCTAGCAAAGAACCAGAAATAAGTAACTTGAAAGTATTAGCATATGAATAAATAGATGAGATGGAGATTTACCGTTAGGAGGTCCACACCATCAGGTCCCAATGCTGGAACAGCAGAGGCCAAGTTCTGAGGCTCCCATTGTGGATAAACATGCCAGTCGCGGAGTGAACTCACTCCAGGCCACTGCTTATCAGTTGGAGTTCCTAACAACCTTCACCGATTGCACAAACGTATTTATAATATAATCAATTTGCTTGCCTAGCCAAATTCATCAAAACAAAATAGTATGTTGTAATACTTAAAAATTCAGTTTCTTGAGATTTAGTTAGTTTTAGTACTAGAAACTTGATGATTGCCTTCAAAATATCAGATGTAAAACCTCAAATGTCGAATGTTTTAACCTATGTGGTTCTACTTGTGATATCCCTTCTAAAAAACTGCTTTTATGGACAGCATATTTTTCCGGATAGGAATGAAAAATCCTCCTGTTAACATGAATCTAGTTTTCATTTCATCAGGGGAAAAGCAATATATCGGTAAGAATGTCGTAACAACTCAATCCTTGAGCCTGAACAACTTTTAGAAAGACAGTCTAGCATCAAGGAGGCAGTTGGTGTCATTAGATAACATATTAACCACTAACTGATACCTCAAAAATCATATGTGGATAACATAATTGAAAATCCAATAATTTTGCCACAATAGTCATCAGTAGCCAACCCTGAGGTGTTTGTTACTAATTAAAGAACACTTGCACAAAGCAGAAAAATACAAAGAACTTAGCAACTGATCATAGACATACCTGAATATGTGAAGCAATTGCTGGAACTCAGAGTCACCAGGAAATAAGGCTTGCCTTCTAACCATCTCGGCTACATCACATAGAGAAGAAAAATTAAAACAACCTACCTTAAAGTGAGTGCATTTAACCAGGCAATACAGTTTGTCTTCAACATCTAGGCCAATCCCTAGAGGAGCTAAAAGAATATTCTTTCTTGTGACCATTTCTTTGCCAATGTTAACCCATACTCAGAAATTGAAAATTATCCACAATTGGTGATTTCCATTTGGCCTGAACTGCTTGGTACAATACTACAATTAGAATACATTTTCAATTTCCATGGAAGTGCTCGACAAGAATTTATTCTGCAACATTACTTGGCTTGTACGACACAAAAAATATTGATGGTAAAAGTCTTCATTGATAAGATTGTAGTTTAACTCAGTTCTTTATAAGAACTTCTAGAGATGTAACCTATGTTGTCAAAGGCAACAAGCAGCGAACAAGCATATTACAGCTTGTAAAGTCTGCCAGAGCTTTAAGTGCAAAACACAATTAAAGCATGGGTGTGATCTCTTGTTAGGAATGACTATAAGCATCAATCAATAACTACATGAACAAAGTAATTAGATAAAAACAACAAGTGGAACATACGAAGTGAAAATATGTAAATTAAGTCCAAAAGCCAATCTGAAGTTTTAAATCTCAAAATTCCGTTGTGTTTATAACAGTAAGAAATGTATTCATAACACTTTTTAACAGTTAAAAATTGTCTTTTTTCCAGTTATATTTATTGTTCAGTGCCATCCACTATAAAAAGAGTCCATGTCTATACACCTTATAGCCGTGATCACTGCACTCAAGAAGATCCCAAGCCTAAGCTTCTCACGCTTTAAGAGCTTAAGCGTGCCTTGTATGAACCTTCACTAACAATGCGAACATTTCCTAGTATATCCATCCTGGTGCTTTTCAGCCACCCTAGCAGATGTACCAATTTTCTAGAGAACACCGCTGAGATCTAAAAGCTCTTTTAATACCTAAGCTATGTTAAAAGCAACCCAAAGTCCTCCATCATTTTATCCAAATGTGATACTAAAGAACATAAACTGCCCAAATCCATCTTCTCGTGAAAAGTTCCAACCAAGATATGACATTTTACACCACCATCCTACAAAACTAATATGTTCTACTTAATATTAGAACAATATTGTGTCTTGATGAATTTCAAATCAATTACGAACAGTATTGTCAAATTATCAGATCATAAACATATCAAACGATGTGTGCGATAACTAGTCAATGGAAGAAAAGGCTAAAACTTTGGTATAATTCAAAGCAACAGACAACATGAAAACTGTAAAGAGTTAAAAAAACATTTCTAACTTAAAGAAGCAAAAAGAATCAAACCAGCAATTTGGCCTAGCAGAGTAAACAACATTGATCAACTCAAACAAACTTACCAAAAATACATCCCACAGACCACATATCAACAGCAGTTGAGTAATGAGTAGATCCCAACAAAACTTCAGGAGCTCTGTACCATAGAGTAACAATCTGACCAAACGCAAGTGAGTTATTCCACAAGCAACAATCTTAACTTTCTATATCATTCTGATGATTTTATATGGCAATTCCAGTATTGAGAAACTAAAAAGCTATTAACCTCATGGGTGTAGCTCTTCATAGGAACAGTAAACGCCCTTCCAAGCCCCAGATCAGCAATCTTAAGTATTCCCTTCTCTTTATCCACTAGAAGATTCTGCGGCTTCAAATCTCTGAGCATAACATTAAAAAGGGTCGATTAACACTGAGTAAATTGACCAGAATTTACACTAAACTAATCATGGCTAAGTTAGACCTGTGGAGAACTCCATGGCTATGGCAGTGAGCAACCCCTTTGCACAATTGAAACAAAAAACTCTGCCCCAAATACGCAAACATCATTATCAAACAAATGGGTGAGCACAAACACAGAAAAAGAAAGATGGGTTTTGCATAAACCTGGATGAGGGCAGTAGGAAGAGCCCTAGCATTAGGTCCTTTCCGATGAGAATCAATGAATTTCTTAAGATCAGTATCCAGATACTCAAAAACAAGATAAAGGATTGGTTTCCCATTTTTGTCAATGTGTTCAACACAAAGCAAACGGACGATGTAGAGAGAATGAGATAGCATTTGAAGAAGTGAGATCTCTCTGAGAGCAGTAGGCGGTATCCCTTCTTCATCCATTTCAAGACGAGTCTTCTTCAAAGCCACCAATTGTCCGGTAGCCTTGTCCTTTGCTTTGTACACTTTTCCATAGGTTCCTTCACCTACCTTCTCCAATTTCTCGTATTTCTCCATTGATGATGAAGCTTGATTGATTGGTTTAGCAGATCTTAAGGAAAGTGAAAGAGAAAGGGGAGCGTAAAGCAGACGGAGAAGGTTTTCCCCCTCTTCGTTTTGAATTTCAAATTGCTACAAATGCTACCGCCTACCATAAATAATGTTGACTAGTTCACTTAAATTGATTCAAAAATAATGTTATTAGTTTATTGTTTTATAAAAAAAAAAAAAAAAAAAAAAAAATATTATTGAGTTATTCCTTCGGTTTTTGGTTTTTAAATATTACTAGGTTATTGAATAAATTGATAAATCATCAAGATTATACTACTTAATTAGTTATTATAGTTATAGTTTGTTATAATTATCACTCGTGACTAATATTAATCATTAATTATGTGAGTTGACTTCGAGTTTGTATAATGAGTCACGTTTGTATAATTCGTCATCACATTTGTATAAGTCGCAACTAGCAATTCTTCGTTTGATTTGTATTTGTATACGATGGTTTGTATTTGTATATGACGATTTCCTTTGGTTTTGCAGTTTTATCACCATATACAATCAATCTTTTTGTGTATAACTATTAAAAGTTTGTTTAAACGTGTAGTTTTCAAATTTTGTATAATATAATTTATATTATGTAATTTGTATAATATAATTTGTATAACTGTTTAAAAGTTCGTATGTATATGTTTGTATTAATTCGATATTTTGAGTTTTATCATATTTGTATAATTCCATACTTTAAATTACTCTATGATAGAATAACATGAAAATTATACAAACGTACCCGCGAATTATACAAACGAGATTCGAATTATACAAATTATTGTCCTCTCTCACTTGCCTCTCTCCTTCCTTCTCCCAATCTTGCTTGTTTCTCTCCTCTCTCTCTCACAGTCTCGCTGTCTAGATATACAAATACATATGTATATCAGTTACATATATACAATTATCTAACCAATATACATGTACAATTCACCTTTCTGCCCTCTCTCGCTCGCCTCTCTCCTCTCTCTCCCAATTTTGCTTGCCACTCTCCTCCCTATAACATGTAGCTACGAATTATAATTAACAAGCTATAGCTATGGAGCGTAATTAAGTTATTTTTGAGTGGTTATATGTGAGTTCTCCTAGTATTTACTACTTTACTTCTACATAAATATTGTAAATATTTTTCTCGATACCTTATTGATTACTGTCTTTGCATTTAGCCTTCAATTCATACTACACAATGACTTTGAGTTCACAATTTCATATTATAAAAAATGTCAAAACTTAAAGTAAGAATCATATTCCTCTTAATTTCTTTTTGTATTGCACTTGAATAGTTCTTTACATGTTGGCTATTATTGTTTTTATTTTATGTTCTTTAAGAATATATTATTGCTTTGTGGCATAAAATTGTTGGAGAAGTTGTCCATTTGTTTTAGAAGCATTTTCTTATTAGTTTAATTTAAAATCAAATCGCTAAGGACCAAAATCGATAAACTGATAAAAAAATATCTTCTTCATTGGCTATTGATTTAGTATATTTAAAAATTGATAAACTGAATCGATTGATGCACACCATTAGTTACATATTATTTTATAATGTGTTGTATTATATTGTATTGTGCTATATTGTATTGTATTGTATTGTTTTAATGAATATAATCTTTGGATAGATTATATTACATTATGTCAGACATCAACAATTTGAATGATAAATTTACGAGAGAGAAAGTAGAGCTACTATGAAAAAGTAGGGTAAAATATAAAATAGGATTATTAAGTGCTAAGATAAAATGAGAAGAAAAATATTCAGGTAACGAGATGATCACACCAAATCGATCATTACACAAAATGTGACTATTACTACCTAATAATGAATTTTGAACAACACAATACAATAAAATTTATGTTTTTCTGTTAATCAATTATTTTGAATTCGACTTGTATGATTAAGAATATCGAATAAGAATACAATTTAATTTAATAATATCCATAGATTAGAATTGTTTTTTTTTTCATCTGATCCAATATTTACATTGGAGTCTAACTAATTTAAATTACTCGAACGTAAGATTTCTTAATAAAGAAAAAGCAGTTTCATCCTCTACATTACGTCCTTTGGTTGTATAGATTACAATAGTTAAAATGGCATAACTAATTCTTTTAATAGGTTTTAAAAATTATGCAAATAAAAATTTCACATTATACATTAAACTCTAATACATAATATATCAAACTAAATATTCAGTAAAAATTAATCTATTGTATGTGGATTATCCATTAGATTTATCCACTATTAACTGGATTCTTGTATAGGTGCTTCCAAGGTGATAAGAACTTCCAAGATAACTATGTATCTATTAATTAGATGACTTTTGGAATGATATCTCAACACTATAAATAGAGAATCACTCACCATTTGGAAGACATACTTGAATAAGAAAATTTCTCTCCTCTATCTTATACTTCTTGTCTTCTTCTTATTATTATAATATTCTGAGCTTTCTTTATAATACGTTATCAGCTTGAAGTTGCTACTTGCAAAGAAATCCCCAGTTGTCGGTTGGATTCAAGATGATTAATGGAGATGTATGTCTTCTTGATAATGCTACAACGCATACAATATTAAAAGAACAGAAATACTTTTCTAATTTGGTTATGAAAATGGCACATGTCAACACAATATCAGGTAGTACAAAATTAATTGAGGGCTCTGAAAGAGCGACTTTATTACTACCTGGAGGGACAATATTGGTCATTGATAATGCATTATATTGAAGTAAGTCTCAAAGAAACTTATTGAGTTTCAAAGTTATTCGTCAAAATGGCTATCATGTTGATACGACTACTGAAGGAAAAGTTGAATATCTTTACATTACTACAGTTAATGTAGAGAAGAAAATTGTGGATGAAAAATTACCTGCACTTTCTTCTGGGCTGTACTATACAAGTATAAGTATAGTTGAATCACATGCCGTAGTAAACAAAAGGTTTACTAATTTTAACGATTCTATCATTTGGCATGACCGGTTGGCCAACCCAGATTTAATATGATGCGCAAAATCATTGAGAATTCACATAGGCACACCTTAAAGAGCCCAAATATCCTTCAATCAAAGGAATTTTCTTGTGCTACTTGTTCTCAAGAAAAGTTGATCATCAAACCATCAACAGTTAAGGTTGGAATTGAATCCCGTGCGTTTTTGGAACGTATATAGGGTGATATATGTGGACCAATTCAACCTGCATGTGGACCCTTTAAATATTATATGGTCTTGATAGATGCTTCTACAATATGGTCACATGTGTGATTATTATCAACTCGCAACATGATTTTTGTGAGATTTTTGACTCAAATAATAAGATTGAAAGCACAACTTTCAGATTATACAAAAAAGACAATCCGTCTAGATAATGCTGGTGACTTTACATCTCAGGCATTTAATGATTTTTGTATATCTACTGGTATAACAGTTGAACATCCAGTTGCGCATGTTCACACTCAGAACGGTCTAGCAGAATCATTGATTAAACGTCTGCAATTGATAGCTAGATCATTACTAATGAGAACAAAGTTATTTGTGTCTATGTGGGGGCATGCTATTTTGCATGCAGTAACACTTGTGCGCATAAGGCCGACCAATTATCATGAATTCTCCCCATTACAATTGACTTTTGGTCAAGAGCCAAGTATTTCCCATCTTAGAATTTTTGGATATGCGGTGTATGTCCCAATTGCTCCACCACAACGCACAAAGATGGGTCCCCAAAGAAGGTTGGTCATATATGTTGCGTATGAATCTCCTTCAAACATAAAATATTTGGAGCCTATGACTGGAGATTTATTTTAGGGAAGATTTGTCTATTGTCATTTTGATGAATCAGTATATCCAACATTAGGGGGAGAACATAAGTCGTACGGAAAAGAGATATATCGGAATTCATCATCTCTATCTCATCTAGATTCTCGAACAAACCAATGTGAGCAAGAAGTTGAAAGAATAATTTATTTGCAGAACATTGTAAATCAGCTGCCAGATGCAGTTACTAATCTTTCAAGGTTTACTAAATCGCATATTCCAGCTATTAATGCTCCAATTCGAGTTGATATCTCGACGAAATAAATTGTTAAGGCAAATAAGTCTAGACCACATTTAAGGCGTGGTAGACCAATTCGTTCCAAGGATACAAATCCTCGAAAGAGAAAAGGAATAAATGATAAAGATGATCATGGGTTGAAAGAAATTTCTCAAGATGAGATCTAAGTCATAATACATGATGAAATATCTGAGAAGGTTCAAATTTCTGAAAATAATAAAATTTCAATGAATTATGTCTCGACGAGAAAGTTGTGGAACCGAAAAAATATTGTGATTGACAACATATTTGCTTATAATGTTGCTATTGACATAATGCAATAAGATGAAGATTTTAAGCCAAAATCTGTTCACGAATGTAGACAGTGAAATGATTGGCCAAAATGGAACGACGCAATTCAAGCAGAATTGGCTTCACTAGAAAAACGTGAAATTTTCGAACCAATAGACCGAACACCTGAAGGTATCAAGACAGTGGGTACAAATGGATTTTTGTACGAAAAAGAAATGAGAAAGGTGAAGTCGTGAGATAGAAAGCCCGACTCGTTGCTCAAGTTTTTTCTCAAAGACTTGGCTTTGATTATATGGAGACCTATTCTCCTGTGGTAAATGCAATCACCTTCAGATATCTCATAAATCTAGCAGTTCATGAAAAGCTTGAAATGCGTCTAATGGATGTTGTCACAGCCTATTTATATGGCTCATTAGACCACAATATTTTCATGAAAATTTCTGAAGCATTCAAAATACCTGAAGCATACAAAGATTCAAGAGAAACTTGTTCAATAATGTAACGACCTGTTTAGTCATTTTGAGCAGCAGATTTTATTTCTGGAAAACTGGCTAAGACGACGGATACCACGACGGACCGTCATGGGCACGACGGACCGTCGAGGGTGTCTCGTTCCAGAACACTTAGAATTCTGAAATTTGAGTACTAAAATCGACTCTCTGTAATCTGTGACGGACCTGCAGGACGGACCGTCACAGCTACGACGAACCGTCGTGAGGGCCCGTTTCAAAACACTTTAACTCTTGAGAATTTGGTACAGGGAACGATTCTCTGAACGTCGTGACGGTAGTGCAGGACGGACCGTCACAGGCGTGACGGACCGTCACAGACTCCTTAGCGAAAAATGGAGTTCTGATCGTTGCGACGACCTGCATGACGGACCGTCGCAGGCACGACGGGCCGTCACAGGTTGCGTAATCCCAGTCGGAGTCGGATTTCTTTATACGTTTTAAGGGACATTTTGGACTATTTCTGCTTTAATTATAAAGTTAGAGGGTTAATGTTAATAAGTCTAATTACTTGGGGGTTAAAAGAGGTAACCTTAAGTTAATTAGTGGGTTATTATTGCCATCTTTTATTCTTAATTATATGCTAATTAGGGTAAAAGAAAGAGGGTTTTGAATAAGAAAAATAGAAAGAACAAGAGAGAGAGAGAGGAATCGATCGAACAGGAAGAGAGAAAACAAAGCTTGGGAAATTGCTTGTTGATCACTAATCTTCGGTGGAGGTAGGTTATGGTTTTTATACTATCTCTTAGTAAACTCTTAATAGCGAATGATATGTGTTGGTAGTATTATAAAGTCTTCTACATGCTTAATTGTATGCTTGCATGAATATGATTATGTGATTGTGATAAACCAAGCATGATGAAACTATTGAATCCCAAATCTTGAAAGAAACTCTAATCTACGTTATTAATGATGATGCCTTGGTATAAAAGAAGGCTTGATGAATTAAAGTAATGGGATTGATGCTGCCTTGGTATAGAGAAGGCTTGATGAATTGATAGAATGAGATTAGTGGATCGGAGTGTCACGTTCCGACACATAGTATTAGTGGATCGGAGTGTCACGTTCCGACACATAGTATTAGTGGGACGGGTGTCACGAACCGACACGTAGAATTAGGGGATCGGAGTGTCACGTACCGACACATATTATTAGGGGATCGGGTGTCACGAACCGACACGTAGAATTAGGGGATCGGAGTGTCACGTACCGACACATATTATTAGGGGATCGGGTGTCACGAACCGACACGTAGAATTAGGGGATCAGAGTGTCACGTACCGACACATAGTAGTAGGGGATCGGAGTGTCACGTACCGACACAAGAGGAAGAAAGATAATGAATCTTGAAAGATGTTAATATACTCAACATAATGAACTAATTTCCAAAATGAGTATGGTATTGAGGCTTGAGCCCTCATGGATGAACTTAATGGTACTTATTGATGATTATAGTACTTGTTGTTGCTACATGTTGAGTTATAGTTGATTTATGATATTAACTGATATATACTGTTTTCTATTTTGAGTTGGCCGATGATATCTACTCAGTACCCGTGGTTTGTACTGACCCCTACTTTTATGTTTTCTTCTTTGTTATTTGTGGAGTGCAGCAAACGTGCCGTCGTCTTCAACTCAACAGTAAATCTAGCCAGTCTTCACTACATCTGAAATTCAGGGTGAGCTAATGCGTCTAGCTTGGACTGGATCTTCTTCTTCAAGTCTTGATGCCTTGAACTTCCGGCATGGACTAGCTTTTATTGTTTTAGCTTCTTAGACATTTTTAGTTTAGTAATTGATCATAGATGTTCTTGTGATGATGACTTCCAGATTTTGGGGAATAATAGATGTTGAATTTTAGTAGTTATTGAATTGGTTTTTATTAATGAGTTAAGTCTTCCGCATTATTTTCTGTTGTTATACATTGAAATGTTAAGGTTAGATTGGTTGGTTCACTCACATAGGAGGGTAAATGTGGGTGCCAGTCGCGGCCCCGATTTGGGTCGTGACACGATCCTAGAGATCAAATGAGCCATTTTGCGATTGGGGTATCGAAGGACTTGTAAGAGGAGTCTCATTCGGTCATGCTACATGACAACATGAACATTTCCTATCTTATGGTGCATGCTATAAGGGTGGAGGAGGCAAGGGCTAAGAAAAAGAGTAGAGATGCTATGAAGGCAAGATCATTTGATGGTGGTGCTACAAAGAATAGGCTTGAGATCCAAGACAAGATTAGATTTAAGAAAAGGTTCTCTAATCAAGTTCTATCCAAATTTCCTAAGGCTCGAGATGATAAGGTGTTTAAGCCTAGAGCCAAAAATTGAAGGAGTGGGAACTCCCAAAATGCGAAGCCTACATGTGCCAACTGTGGCTTACTACAAGTAATCTAAGTTCCTACTTGGAAGTGAAAAGACACTAATATGGATATTGTAGTAGGTTTACCTTGGACCCAAAAATTATATGATTCTATATGGGTGGTTGTAGATAAATTAACCAAGTCCGCTCGCTTTATTCCCGTCAAGTCTACTGATTTGGCAAAAGTTTATGCTAGAATCTTCATAGATGATATTGTATGTCGCCATGGTATTCTGTTATCCATTATATCGGATCGGAGTGCACAATTACCATCTTGGTTTCGAAGGTCTTTCAAAAAAGGGTTGGGTACTAAGGTGAAGTTGAGTACCGCTTTTCATCCCCAAATGGATGGTCAAGCGGAGCGTACTATTCAAACCCTTGAAGATATACTTAGGAATTGTATTATTGATTTCAAGGGAAATTGAGATAAGCATTTTCCTTTGGTGGAGTTTTCCTATAATATAGTTTCCATTCATCTATTTCCATGGCTCCCTATGAAGCCTTGTATGGTAGGAGATGTAGATCTCCTATTGGATGGTTTAAAGAGGGAAACCCTTCGCTTTTTAGTCCCGATTTGATTTATAAGACTTTAAAGAATGTTCATATGATAAGGAACTGGTTGCAAATGGCCTATAGTCGGCAAAAGTCTTATGCCGATCATAGGAAAAGGGATTTGGAGTTTGAAGAAGGGGATAAAGTGTATTTGAAAATTTCACCTATGAAGGGGGTGGTAAGATTCGTAAAGAAAGGAAAATTGAGTCCTTGTTATGTGGGTACCTATGACATCTTGCAAAGATTTGGTAAGGTTTGCCTATGAATTGAAACTTCCTAGTGAATTGGCTTCGGTTCATCCAGTTTTCTATGTTTCCATGCTTAAAAAGTGTATTGGTGATCCATACTCTATTCTTCCTATTGAGGGTCTTGGTGTCAAGGATAAACTCACTTATGAGGAAGTTCCTGTTCAAATTGTTGATAGGCAAGTCGAGAAATTAAGGGATAAAGAGGTGGTTTCCGTAAAAGTGTTATGGAAAAATCACATAGTTAAGGGTTCAATATGGGAGGCGGAGGTCGAAATGAAGTCCCGTTACTCTCATATTTTTGATAATTAAGGTTAGTTATTCTTTTAATAATATAAATATGACTAGAAATTGAAGTTTCTTTATTTTTGGTGAATTCTTGCAAAAAGGTGTATTTTTAATCACATTACAGTAAGTTACAGTGAATTTAGCGCAAAAAACTTGAAATTTTTCCTTTTGGTTGTTTGAGTTATGTTGTGAATTTTTACATGGTGAGTCTTAGTGAAAACTTATGTGTCATGTTTATAAGTGAACTTTGTGCTAATTGACTCATGTAACGCATGTTGAACTCATGTATGTTGTGAGAAGGAAATGCCTCATAATGAAGTGTTTCCGCTTTTTATGTTGTTATTGAAGTCTTGAAATTTACCTTTTTGAAATGATATAATTTAAGGTGTTTTTGATATAGTTGATTGGTTGGGCTGCTAGTGTTGAGTCTATTCCTTCCTTCAAAAGAATTTTACAGTCATGCGGGGACGAATGTTCCTAAGGGGGAGGAGGATAATGTAACATTTCGAAAATCCAAGATTTTTCTTAAAGCCTAAGATAGGTGTCTTGAGGTCTAGACACTGTTATTAGGAAAATATTAATGAATATAAGTAATTTAGGAGGTTTAGAAACCAAAACGTCTAAGAACGTCCATGACATTTTGAATTCGTTTCAAGGACGTACTAGCGTGCCTAAGCCTATTTGACTAGCTTTTAGGAGTAAGAAATTTGTGAAATTAGGTGGAAGGGTGTATAACATGTGTTTACGGTGATACGTGGTTGAAACGTACAGCTACGACTCCCAAGGACCAACCAAGGGCCCTTGAGGAGGACCATAGCACATATGAGGCAGCACTACCTGGGCAGTGTGCAACCACAAAAGCTAAGGAACGACTCATGTCTGGATCGAAGGGGTGTCAATTCCAACCGTCATCCCACACTTATCCAAATGGGGAATCCCTCGCCTGCGAAAGTCTCTGGCCAAAATGATTAATGTGCAGGACAAAGGGGGCCAAGTCGTCGACTCACAGACGGCCCGTCATTTGGGGTCTCGTCTGTGAGGGTCATGTTTTCCTACACGTTTTTAAGTTAGTTCATTTATTTAGTTAAGGGTTAAGGTGGTTAATTAGGGTTTGAACGGAATCTAATTAGGTTATTTAACCCCCCATATAAAGACCCCAACCCTGGTTAGTCTAAACACACCTCACAAAATAAACTATTTTCCTTCTCTCTTCTTTCTCTCTCTCAATTTGGAAGAAACCATTGAAGACAAGCTAGGGGGAGGTTTTGTAGGATGGAAAGGGATGATTTCACCATTCAATCTTCATCAAACGTTGAAGTATGGGATCTAATTCACCTTTGAGACTGTTTCCTCAAAGGGCTCCTTCAAAGTATTTCTAAAAGTTGAGTTTTCATGTGGGTTTCATCCAATAATGAATTTGATGATATGAACTGAGCTGTTTATGGTTTTATTAGAATATAATGAATAAATTAACATGTATTTTAACTTGATTATGATAACTTTTTATGGTTTTGTCTAAATAGAAGAGCATGATCCTTAACCCTTAACCCTAGGTTTGATATTGATGAGAATTCCATTGTGATTGATTCAATTGACTTGATTATTGGTTAAATCACTATTAAATGATGTTATTACACTAATCATGAGAAAATTACGATGAATTGTAGTCTTTGATACTAGTTTCTGGAGAAGTGATATAGGTTATGAGAATTGACATAACTATCTTATCTTAAGCTTTGATTTAGTATTGAATTATGGTGTAGTGACTTTTCTAGATTTGTTATCATGTTCATCATTAAATCATGATTATGTTGTGACCTAATTGGGTTGAAGAAAAGGTTGATGTTAACACCTTGCCGATTAATTATGAAGGAGATTTGGTAAGTCTTAATCCCTATTCCTTACTTAAACTTGTGGTTAATTGTGATTAAGTCATGATGTTGTGTTGGAGTATGCCTTATTTAGGATTTGTAGGGTGGTATGATGTTGAATTTAAATATATTGATTATGGTTGTGAGATTAATTAAGATGTTAATGTTATAAGGATGGTGATGTATACCAATGTGCCTTATTATGAAGAGATATGTAATGTGTTCACCTCACTTATATGAGTTGTGATGAAAGGACTATACTCATGCAATTCTTATTGAGCTATGATTATGATGATTATACAAGGGATATGCCTTATAACCTAAACTAAGTTATGATTGATAATAAATAATTAAAGACATTTCAATAAAGGGACTTAACTTAGCACCGAGTGAACTTGACAATGGAAGGTGATGACTTTCCAAAGAGGAAGACTCACCCTATAGTTCTACATGAGATGTTGACTTCCCAAAGAGGAATACTCATCCAATATATGCCCATGAGAGGAGACGCCAATTACAAAGTTGTATGAAGAGGGAATATACTATATCTTTGTTCTTCAACTATGTTGGCCCCATAGAAAGACTAGCTAGTGGATCCACCTAAGAAGCTACATTTATGTTTGTTTTACTTTGGACGGTAGACCACCTTCCATCAGCGTAAGGTTTTACAACACCGGATTCCACACTTAGCTCTTGTGGTCTATGTCGGTTAAAGCAAGTGTTCCTTAAACTAAAATGAAGCAATAAAGTGTAAACTAACTAAGGTGACTTGAGAGGTTTGACTTATCCTAGGTAGCGGTATGGGACTCTACCTATGCTTTGCACTAGTTGGCCTTGATGGAAGCCTGATGGACTTGTTATTATGTTTGTATATGACAATGATGTATATGATGATAATATGTTGATGTTACTATATAAATTATATTATATGATAATGACTATCCCTATGAACATCTATTTGGATTATGTTATTAAAACTGGACATTGGTTATGGTTTCTTGTTGAGGATACCTTATTGAGTAAGGTTATGGTGCTTTGCTTAGTCATTGCACTAGTTGACTTGATAAGGAATCATGAGTAGTTGTTTTGCTTATTATGATATGATTAACTCTTATTCATGCTTGTGATGTTATTCCTTGATGATAGGGTTGTAGGAGATTATGGGTTCAAGATGTGGATATGCATATTTCTTGTTTGAGTTGTTAAACATGTTTTGTTGATTGGTATGACTTGCTTGATTATGCATAAATTTTAAAAGTGTAAAATAGCATGGTTTAACTAAATGTGCCTTTTTAGCATGTTTTGATCTTGTATGTGCATATGGTCTCATACTTGGTACAAGTGTTGTACTAACCCCATTTCTTCCTTTTTCCCAAACATTTTAGGTTCCGGTCGTTGAAGGCTCATTACAGATGACTTGAAGAAGACTTGGATATTCTCTTTCATCCATGTGGGTAGCTCCTTACTTTTGGAGGGGGATGCTAACATATTGCTTACGGATTTGGTTTGTTTTCTAAGACTGAAATGTTCTTTCTATATTCATTTGAGTACGATTTGTATAAGCCTATATGTGGCTTCTTTACATATTATGTAGGGCTATGCCCAAATTGCTATGATCTTTAGATGGTATGAGATTACACAATCCTTAAGACTATTTTCTATCTTATGTATATATTTATGTGCAATAAAAGTAGAAGGCTATGTAACCTTCCTATACGAAGGGTGTACATATACTTGATATACATATATATTATTTGTATGTAGAGGTCTATGTAAACATCCAAGTAGAAGTAATAAAAATTTTAAATTTACCACTAAATTCGACTTATGAATGTGATGATGTAAACTAAGAGGCTAGTCTTAGTCCTCAAGGATGGCGACGACGCCTGATACATCTAAGTGGTAAATCCGGATGTGACACATGCTCATCTCTAATCTACTCAACTTGACCTCATCTTATAGATACTATACTCAATACAATATTTAAAATAAAACAAAGACACAATTTATATAAACTATTTAAACGGTAAATAATGACTCAACTTATTTAAAAATACAATGATATATCATTTTTGTATGTAAAGATACAAAAACTCAAATTTGGATATTCTATAACCGACAATCATCACTCTGAGCTATGTGATGATATAATGTCTAGCCCATTCTTCAAGAACTGTTTTATTTATTGCCGGAGTAGAAGACGTTGATAAATTTGAGATTTGGACTCATTTGGGGACTTGTATAAATAGTTTAGTGTCAATGCTGAATTTTTGCCATAACTGATTTTAAAGCTTTGATTTTCATGTTTATGGTTTCAAGACCATAGCAAGGACAATAGTAGCAAAAACGAACAAAACAAACTCAGAACTTTAAAAAAAAAAAAGGCGAGCCTGATGATCACGAAGAGCTCTTTGTGTGTCGCCCAGTGGCTACTCTGACCGCTTAATGTTTTAGTGTGCCAACCCGAAGTGACGAAACCAAGATGACAAAGCAAAAGCAGTAGTCATTAATTCATCAAGAATTTCCGTGGTGCAAAGAGAGTTAGCCCAAAGTTACAAGACTGGATGATGTGGAGAGCTAAGATACAAAGGCGATAGAAAAGAGCAATGGGTGGTTCTCTAAGTTGTTCGATGAACTTGACTTACCTCTCCTATTGACCATTTGTGCATTATTTTTTGAGACTATATATTAGATTTTTAACAGTTAATTTAGAAGATTAATTAGTTTAGAATATTTTTTTGAAGTTTAAATAGTTTCTCAGTACTTCAATTATTTTAGAGATTCACTTTGGAGATTTTGAAAGTGGTTTTTATATTTTCTATAAATTAAAGCATTGTAAAGACTAAATTACTCTTACCCAATTGTTTTTATAATCGATTTTGTGATTATTTTTACTCTTTTATGATGTTCATCTAATCCCCCAATTCTTGGGTGTGATCATACCATTATGAATTAATGTAAATTTATAGGTATTGTTAATTATTAATTTTAGCTAAATTAAAGTTAGTTTAATCATTTATTGTGGTTTAATTTATAAATTATTGTTGCAAATTAAGTTCTATTGATCTGTTCTTTGCACTCTAGAGGGAGAGTATTGAGAACTTAGATTAATTATTAATGATTTGTAGGTATTGTGTTGAGTTGGGTTCAGCTTAAAATAGTGAATCATACACCCCAATCCCCATCTAGCTTAAAAGAGTTGATGAATTAAGGTATATGTTGTTATTCATTGTCATGCTTGTTGATGTTTGAAAGAAATCGTCTGATTTAGGATAGGTGTTTTAGAGAAATCTATCACCCATGTAGTGTATCCTACCACAGATTTTTAGTTTTTTACTGAAAGTTTCAATTACCTATATATAAAACTTTACCTTTAATCGATTAGATCCTTAGAATTCGTCACCATATTATTATTTCAAATTGTTTGCGACTGCTTTTTAGGTTATAATTCCAAACCAAAAAACCCATTAAACATTCATGTCAACTCCTTTAATTGGTTTCATGCCTTTTCGATAATTTCTATTCCTATAGATTATAATACCACATTCATACTTTCTAATTGAATTTGAACATGTACCGCTCCATGTGGGTTCGACTCTAATTCTTTTATTGGGTTCATACTGAGTAACGATTGTTTTCACTTAGAATTTGATAATGTATGGTTGAAACGTTAATCCTAATTGTGCCGCTATCAAGGAGTTGTGTTGTTTAAAATTCTTTTGATGAAGTTAAATTGTGATATTATTAGTTATTGGTTAATCTACTTATTTTATTTTTGGGTTTTTTGTTTCTTCAGTTAAACATAAAAGGAGGTGAGCGTTAACAGAAGTAATGGAAGACAAGTGGTGTAGGGGCCATTCGTTTACCTCCTGCTAAAGGAAACAATATTTTTCACATCAGAAGCACCATGTTTCAGCTCAATTGAAAGGATTATTTGGAGGGGGGAGGGCTGTCTAATGAGTATCCCTATCAGAATATTAACAATTTTGTGGATGTATGTGGACCAATCTTATTTAAGAACATAACAAAAGAATCTATTCTTCTCATATTGTGGCGACTCTCTTTGACGGGTAAGGCTTATAAGAGGTTGGTTAAGTTATCAAGAGACTTCATGACCTCTTGGGTTTAGTTGATCACCGTATTCCAAGTTAAATTCTTTCATCCATCAAATATAATGATTACTAGGGATAGTAACAAAGGTTTTCAGACGCTTGGAAGGTGATCCAATCCATGAGACGTGGCTAACATTTATGAAGTTAGTGTTGCAATGTCCAATTCATGGCCTTTTCAATAATGTGCTTGTATATTACTTCTATAGGAGCCTCTACTCGGTGAACAAAAAAGTTGTTGATCAACTTGTTTGTAATGGTATAAGGCAACAAACCTATGAAGTAACATCTCGTTTCCTTGATTGCATGACTATTATAAATATGGAATGGTATACTCTTGAGGACCAAGTCTCTCCTCTTAATTTTAGAATAGCAATACAGTAGATTGAGAAGGTAAAGAGAGAGACTTAAACATGGAAAATAAGATGCCCCAGATGGATATTTTTGCTAAAAATGTAATGGGTGTTGGTACAAAGACCGTTAATGATGTGGGTGTTAGTGGAGTAAACCCCTATGAAGCACAGTTTTAATTGTTGTACAATGAGGAAGTGAACTTCCTAGCCGATCAAGGAGAGGTTATCGTCCAAACTACCTGACATGTCACAAAATCTTTGAACATTTGATGCTCATAAACTAAGAATAAACACTAAAATCATGTGTATTTACCTAGATATGATGTGTTTGGTTGTGTTTGTAACAGTAAAATAGGTGGACCTAAAAGAAGATTGAAATAAAGAAAATTTAATCCAAGTGATCACGTAAAGACTACAAATGGCTTCACGCACCATGGTCATCACTATTGATCATAACGATGGTCATGAAGTACCTTTCCAATGAGAAGGTGTGGAAAAGATAAATTGTGACCAGAAATGGTCTCACTGATGGTGGTCCTTAGAACTTTCTTTTGTAGTGTCCTTGAAGGTTAACCAGCAACCACGAGTAAACAAGTAAAAATTAGAAGTGGATAGTTGAAAAACACTGCCACCTAGGCAGACCGTGGTCACCATGACAGTGTTGGGTTTTAGCAAGTGTGAATGGGAAAAGAAAAGAGAGAATATCAAAAGTGAGGGAACTACTTTGGAGGGAAAATGAAAAGTCATTTGCAAAGTGCAAATGAAAAGTCATTTCTTTGGATTTGGATTTGGATTTGGCAAATGATGTGATTGATTGATAAATTTTTTGGACAAAATTTATTTAATCAATTTTTGTTAAATCAAATAAATCCTGTTAATATTATCTCTTATAAATTTGCGGGTAACGATAACATTCCGAAAAGTCGTTACTTTTCCGAAAAGTCGTTACTTTCCAAAAAGTAGTTATGTTCCTAACAGACACAATTTTTCAAAAAGTTGTCATTTTTTCCAAAAGACACAACTTTCTGGATAAAATGGGTCTGAACAGATATCACTGAACAGACATGTTCCTTGCTGAAAATGGCTATAAAAGGAAGTCAATTTTTGATTTTTTAATCACTGAAAATTTTTCTTTCTCTGCATTTATTTTTCTCTCAATAAAATCAAAGTGTCGATCGACTGAGTCTATGTGACTTGTTGTTGTTCTTAAGTTCGTTGAAGTTAAAGAAGTTTGAGTTACCGCTATTTCTTTAACAGGTTTAATCCGTTTTATCTTGGGAGAAATTAATCCATAACCTTGGGTACAGTGAGGGAATTAAATTTCTTAAGGACACACAGTAGTTTCTGTGGACTCGGATTAATTCTTGTATTCTATATTATTTTCTGCTTCATCTTATTTCTGTTTATTAACTTTATAAATACAAGTTATTGTAAGGATAACAATCTTAAGAAATTTAAACAGTTTCTGTGTTTGAGGTTTTTGGAGATTAAAAGCTTTATGGTTTTCTATTCTGCTTGAATTTTTAAAATTCATTCGATTAACGATTAAAAGAACATAAAAACTATATCGTTAAATCAGAAACAGTTTGTGTAAAGATTTGTTCTTTACTATTAGTATTTTAAATACTTAATTTATCTGCCATTTGTGACAGAAAAAAATAAAAATGACTAATTCAAGTCAAACAAATGCTGGAACAGTAAGTGCTGCAACAACAACGGTTGCACATAATCGTTCAAATGCTGCCTTAGCACCGGCTGAGAAACCTGCAAAGTTTTCTGGAGTCGACTTTAAGAGATGGCAGCAAAAAATGTTCTTCTATCTCACTACGTTGATCTGCAGAAGTTCATCAATGAAAATGTTCCTGTTATGTAAGATGAAACTCCGGCTGATGAACGATTCTTGGTAACAGAAGCATGGACACACTCAGATTTTTTGTGTAAAAATTATATTTTGAGTGATCTGCAAGATGATCTGTACAATGTGTACAGCAATGCAAAAACCTCAAAAGAACTCTGGGATGCTTTAGAAAAGAAGTACAAAACAGAAGATGTCGGAATGATGAAATTCATTGTGGCAAAATTTCTGGACTTTAAGATGATAGACAGTAAGACTGTCGTCACCCAAGTTCAAGAATTGCAGGTCATAATCCATGATCTCCTTCCTGAAGGTATAAATATATTTAATGCCTATGTTAGAAATATTAAGTTTTCCCTTAATACTCACATAACCTTTAATGTAGGATTGATTGTGAATGATGCTTTTCAAGTGGCTGCAATTATTGAAAAGTTACCTCCATTGTGGAAGGACTTTAAAAACTACTTGAAACACAAACGCAAGGAGATGATTGTTAAAGATCTCATAGTAAGGTTGAGAATCGAAGAGGATAATAAGGCTGCAGAAAAGAGGTCACGTGGTAATTCAGCAATATCTGGAGTAAATTTTGTTGAAGAAGATTCCACAAAATTAAAGAAAAGAAAGAAAGCATCTGGTCCAAAAAGCAATCCTCCTAAGAAGAAATTCAATGGAAACTGCTTTAGTTGTGGTAAACATGGTCATAGGGCTAATGAATGCCGGGGTCCTAAGAAGGACAAGAAAAAGAAGGATCAAGCAAACTTGGCTGAATCCAAAGGAGAAATGGACGATCTCTGTGCAATGCTTTCAGAATGTAACTTGGTTGGAAATCCAAGAGAATGGTGGATAGATTCTGGTGCCTCATGCCATGTTTGTACCAACAAAGAATTATTTTCATCATATACTCCAGCACTTACAGATGAAAAATTGCTTATGGCAAACTCCGCTGTTGCAAAGGTGGAAGGAACTAGCAAAGTCCTATTAAAGATAACATCAGGCAAGGTGGTGACTTTGAATAGGGTCTCATATGTTCCAGAATTGAGAAAAAATTTAGTTTCAATTCCAGTTCTGACCAAGAATGGATTTAAATGTGCATTTGTTTCTGATAAAGTAGTAGTAAGCAAAAATGATATGTATGTAGGAAAAGGCTACCTTAGTGATGGCCTTTTCAAACTCAATGTAATTGCAGTTGATATGAATAAAGATTTTGCTTCTTCTTACTTGCTTGAGTCTAAATGTTTATGGCATGAACGTTTGGGACACGTTAATAACAAAACCTTGCGAAAACTGATTAACTTAAATATTTTGCCAAAATTTGAGTGCAATAAATCAAAAAATCAAAATGTTTGTTGAATCTAAGTATGCTAAGCATTCTTATAAATCTGTTGAAAGGAATTCAAATCCTTTAGAATTGATTCACACTGATATTTGTGACATGAAGTCAACACCATCACTTGGTGGGAAAAAATATTTCATAACATTTATTGACGATTGCACTAGATATTGTTATGTCTATTTGCTAAATAGTAAGGATGAAACAATAGATGCATTTAGGCAATATAAAACTGAAGTTGAAAATGAGTTAGATAAAAAGATCAGAATGATCAGAAGTGATAGAGGTGGAGAATATGAATCTCAATTTGCAGAAATATGTTTAGAAAATGGAATAATCTATCAAACTACTGCTCCCTACTCTCCTCACTCTAATGGAATTGCAGAAAGAAAAAATCAAACTTTAAAAGAAATGATGAATGCATTACCTATAAGTTCAGGTTTACCACAGAACTTGTGGGGAGAAGCTATCCTTACAGCAAATCAGATACATAACAGAGTGCCTCACTCAAAGACAAATGTAATTCCATATGAGAAATGGAAAGGTAGAAAACCCAATTTGAAATATTTCAAAGTGTGGGGGTGTCTAGCCAAAGTCCAAGTTCCTACACCTAAGAGGGTAAAAATAGGACCTAAGACAGTGGATTGTGTATTCATTGGATATGCGACAAACAGTAAGGCATGTCAATTTTTTGTTCATATGTCCGAACATCCGGATATTCATGATAATACGGTAATGGAATCAGATAGTGCTGAATTTTTTGAACATATCTATCCGTATAAAACTAGACTTGAGTCATATAGTGGGGGATCTAAACAACCCAGAGAAGAACCAAAAGAGAATGAACAAAATGAAGAAAGTCCAAGACGCAGTAAACGTCAAAAGACATCTACTTCATTTGGATCAGATTTTGTAATATTTCTTCTTGGAAGTGAGCCTCAAACATTCAAGGAAGCAATGTTGTCTAGTGACTCAACCTCTTGGAAGGAGGCTGTTAATAGTGAAATTGAATCAATCTTAAGCAATCATACTTGGGAGTTGGTTGATCTTCCTCCAGGGAACAAACCCTTGGGTTCAAAATGTATCTTTAAAAGGAAGATGAAAGACGATGGAACTATTGACAAATATAAAGCAAGACTTGTTGTCAAAGGTTTTAGACAAAAAGAAGGTCTTGATTATTTTGACACATACTCACCAGTGACTAGGATTACATCAATTCGGATGTTAATTGCACTAGCTGCAGAAAACGGTCTTGAAATTCATCAAATGGATGTAAAAACAGCCTTCTTAAATGGAGAGCTTGAAGAGGAAATTTACATAGAACAGCCTGAGGGTTTTGTAGTTCCTGGTAAAGAAAAGAAAGTGTGCAAACTTATTAAGTCACTTTATGGGCTAAAACAAGCACCAAAACAATGGCATGCAAATTTTGATCAAACCATGTTGTCAAATGGATTTAAGATCAATGAATGTGATAAATGTGTTTACATTAAAGATATTTAAAATCAGGAAGTTATTTTATGCCTATATGTATATGATATGCTTATAATGAGCAAAGACATTGCTAATATAAAAGCTACAAAGCGTATGCTTGCTAGTAAGTTTGATATGAAAGATTTAGAAGTTGCTGATGTGATATTAGAAATTAAAATTCTTAAAACTCCTAACGGCTAGCATTGTCTCAAACTCATTATATTCAAAAGATACTTGAAAAATTCAAATTTTTGAATTTTAAAAGGGCAAAGACTCCAATTGATGTAAATCTTCATCTTGCAAAGAATAAAGGCAAAAGTCAGTCTCAATTGGACTATGCTAGTGTATTGGGAAGCTTAATGTATGTCATGAATTGTACACGACCAGACATAGCTTGCGCTATCAGTAAACTGAGTCGATACACAAGTAATCCTAATCATAATCATTGGTTGGCAATGAAGAGAGTTTTGGGATATTTAGATGACACTCAAAACGATGCTTTACATTACAACAGATATCCAGCCGTTCTTGAAGGATATAGTGATGCAAATTGGATTACTGGGTCAACTGAAACAAAATCCACAAGTGGATACGTTTTTACTATTGGTGGAGGAGCAATATCTTGGAAATCATCCAAACAAACATGTATAGCTTGCTCTACAATGGAGTCTGAATTCATTGCTTTAGACAAGGCAGGTGAAGAAGCTGAATGGCTCCGGAATTTCTTAGAAGATATTCTATTTTGGCCCAAACCAATGGCCCCTATATGCATACATTGTGATAGTCAAGCTGCAATAGGAAGGGCTGGAAGCATTATGTATAACGGCAAGTCTCGTCACATAAGACGAAGACATAACTCTGTGAGACAACTACTCTCTAGTGGAATTATCACAATTTACTATGTGAAGTCAAAAGATAATGTGTCGGATCCACTTACAAAAGGCCTAAATAGAGAGGGAGTTGAGAAATCATCGACGGGAATGGGACTATGGCCGAGAACAAGTCATCGTGGCGGTAACTCTACCTAGAAGACTGGAGATCCCAAGATAGAGGTTCAAGGAGATAAAACAAAGTCATTGATGACGGTTCAACATTGTCAAAGAAAAAAAAATATTATTATTATTTTATGGTCCATTCTCATGATGAGACAATGTTTAGTAACCAGGATAAAGACATAAGGACTTTTTAATGGTTTCTAAGTTTGATACAGGGAATATCAAATGGTGTATCTATGGGATAACACATTTAGAAATCACCTATGTAAGTGTGAAGTGTAAGCCGCTTCAAGGAGAATCCGGTAAGGCCAGTTCTTTAAGCACTTACTATCCAAGATATGTTCATGGCTAAAACGAACAAAACAATGAGAATAAGAACAGTTCAAGGGTTGATTGTGTGACATATGTTGTCTAGGTATACACCAAAGCTCGACGGTTCAAAGATATCAAATCTACCGATTGACCGAGTATATCCGATATATGTTCACTACGGAAAGTTTAAAGGGAAACCTACTTATTAAGATGCGATTAACCTTTACCTACAAGACACACAAGTTTTTTCATGCATATGTTTTAACAATAGCCTTCCACATTCATGTGGGGGATTGTTGGGTTTTAGCAAGTGTGAATGGGAAAAGAAAAGAGAGAATATCAAAAGTGTGGGAACTACTTTGGAGGGAAAATGAAAAGTCATTTGCAAAGTGCAAATAAAAAGTCATTTCTTTGGATTTGGATTTGGATTTGGCAAATGATGTGATTGATTGATAAATTTTTTGGACAAAATTTATTTAATCAATTTTTGTTAAATCAAATAAATCCTGTTAATATTATCTCTTATAAATTTGCGGGTAACGGTAACATTCCGAAAAGTCGTTACTTTTCCGAAAAGTTGTTACTTTCCAAAAAGTAGTTATTTTCCTAACAGACACAATTTTTCAAAAAGTTATTATTTTTTCCAAAAGACACAGCTTTCTGGATAAAATGGGTCTGAACAGATTTCACTGAACAGACATGTTCCTTGCTGAAAATGGCTATAAAAGGAAGTCAATTTTTGATTTTTTAATCACTGAAAATTTTTCTTTCTCTGCATTTATTTTTCTCTCAAATAAAATCAAAGTGTCGATCGACTGAGTCTGTGTGACTTGTTGCTGTTCTTAAGTTCTTTGAAGTTAAAGAAGTTTGAGGTACCGCTATTTCTTTAACAGGTTTAATCCGTTTTATCTTGGGAGAAATTAATCCATAACCTTGGGTACAGTGAGGGGATTAAATTTCTTAAGGACACACAGTAGTTTCTGTGGACTCGGATTAATTCTTGTATTCTATATTATTTTCTGCTTCATCTTATTTCTGTTTCTGTTTCTGTTTATTAACTTTATAAATACAAGTTATTGTAAGAATAACAGACAGTCCGTGATGAAGTCTATGGTAACTTTTCAGTGTGTTGGATTTGAACATCCAAATCTCAAGAGTTGTCGACTATTCAGTCCTACTTTGAATTTTACTAATTTTTGACATTCTCTTTGTATTAATTATGTTTTTTTAGTTTCGTTATCTCGTCATATCTGGAAGAAAGACCACATTTAAAATTCTCTTTGTTTTGCTTTTTGACTTTAATATTGAACGAGTTCCAAACTTGGATTGCCAATTTTCATTATCAAATGCTTATCGATTTTGCATATTTTTGTAATTAGTTTATTATAATGACTTTAGTTTATAATTATGTATGTTCGCGTGTAATAATGAGTTTCTAAATATTACAAGTGGTATTATGGCGTCTATGAAGTTAATGTACATGTAATTTCATAAGACGAGTAGAAGGCGATTTATATTTGCAAATCATAGTTCAGTTCTTCATATTCATGCATTCTAATGACTGCACGAATTAGAGTTAGTCTGCTTCTATCATTTGTTCAAGAGAAAAATGATAGATAGGATAATGTTGAATTGAACCTGATGAACTGGAGTCAAAGTTAGAGTTCGTGAGAAAAGAACTTTAACACTATTTTAAGCGAGAATAAAAATTTTAACACTATCGTAAGCGAGAATAAAAATTTTATCACTCTAGGACTGATAGGCTTGAGTGAAAGTTATTGAATTAGACTGAGAAGTGTTAGATATATCTAACTCTCCTATATTTTTCTGAGATGAATTTCCTGAAATTCATCACGGAAAAACACTAGATTCATTGTTATAGAGGACAATCCTATTTTCATTTTATTATTGCAACATAAACATTCTGTTATTATTAATCTTGATTTTGCTTTACAATCTTACGTACTAGATCTTTACAACTAAACCCAATTTTTATTCCGTAATTGTTTTTTAGGAAATAATAACAACATTAAGGTAAACATGACCATGAAATAATGTATGTAAAATATCTCTCAGTGGGTTCAACCTCACCTCAACAGTGGGTACGACCTCACCTCAATGTTGAGTTCATTCTATTGACTTCGATCGCTAATACATCTTCATTGAGGTGTAAGTTTGGACTTATCAAGGGTGGAAACAATTGGTTCAATGACAAGCTAGATGACTCAATCAATCTTGGACTAAGTTGAAGGAGTCTTTCATGGTATGATTCTTTCCTGAATCAAAAGTGCTACATATGAAAGATGAGATAAGTGCCCACAGTCATTTAAGAGGAGAAGCAATGCATAACACCTGGTCAAGATTCAGCAAAAGACTGAAGAAGTTTCCAAACCATGGTCTCACTTATAGACAAATGAAACAAGCTTTCTATAGATATTTAAATTATGTTATCAAACTTGTTGCTCATGCAGTGTGTGAAGGATCATCCATAAGGAAGTAATTCTTAGAGAGCATGCAACTAATGAATTCGGTGTCTAAGAATAATAGGGAATGTTACACCAACGATCGATGCAAAAGAAGGAAATCTTGGGTTCACTTTTGAAATTTTATAAGACAAAGGAATGACAAGAAAATAGGGGTTAGGACATGCCACACATGAGGACCTACATATATCTACTCACGAATCATATTGTCGCAAGTTTTGGAATGGTAAATGTTGTAGGACCTTCAAACAGGAACGAAAATCAGGACATCGATCTTGATGAGGAGGATAAATATATTGGCAAAAAAGGAGGTTCCTGGAATTATAAATGGGAAACCAAGATTACAATTCTAGAAATGCACGTCGGAACTATTCTGGGGAAGGATAGTATGAAAGGCCAACAAATAGAGAGCAACGAAACTAGAAAAACATAGATGGATACATAAATGAATGCAGTGTTATGCATGTTCCCCTAGGTAATAGGGACCGTGCAAGTGATACTTCCAGTGGGTATAAACTAGAAGACATGTTTTCTAAGATGAAAGGTTATTTCTCCAGTATGAGTCAACTAGTAGACTCTCACACTACCTCCATCAAGAAAATAGAACAATATTTTGTAACCATTCAGCATCACTAAACCAGAGGAAGAATGTGTCACTACCAAGTGACACTATTGATAATCCTCAAGTGGACGGGCATTGCAAGACTATTGCCACAAGGAGTGGTAAAATTCTTATTGTGCATATTTCCATAGGTGCTAAGCATTAATATGTTCTTAATCTAACTAGAAGAGAGGAGGTTGAAGCTGAACAAGTTGATGACATGGAAAAAGTTCAACAAATAGCAAAACCAGTAGGGTAAAAATAAAAAGGGGTTGAGGGAACTATGCCTCTAAATTGCATACCAAGACTACCTATTTCATTCCCTCAAAGAGTTAAATAGAAAGATAAAGATGGAAATTTTCCAATGTTATCAACATGCTCAGACAGCAATTAGTTAATATGTCATTGATGGAAGCTCTAGAGAAGATGCAGAATTGTTTTTCGAAAGGCATTTCATTTGTCGGTTAAGCTTGAGTTAAAGGAACTTTGGGCTTTAAAGAAGGTGAACTTTGTTTGAGTGAAACGACAAACTTGCTGTTGGATCATATTGATGAGATGGATGAGTTCACCTTGAGACCATATGAGATGTCTCCACTTTACAAAAAGAGGCTGCAGTTGTATAATGATAAGCATATTGACAAAAATAACCTTCTCTCTCTAGTGCGTTGGTGTTACTTTTCCACTCCAAACATCGTCTATTTCTGGAGAAGTTGAATTCGAAATTGTGTGGACCTTTAAAGGTAACTTAGGTGTTCTAGTCGAAAGCTATTGAGCAGGAAAATTATAAGGGTGAGAGGTTCAAGGAAATGGTAGCAAATCAAGCATATATACATGTTTGATCCTTAAGAAATGGAAATAGTTAAAAATGTAAGCTTGATAAACTGTACTAATGAAGTTACAAGCGTCCACCATGACATTAAATTGTGCGCTTGTTTGGAGGAAACCAAAGTTTGTAGTTGTAAAAGGTAATTTATGTTCTCTTTTTTCTTTTTTATAGATTTACTTTGTGTTGATGTTTACAAGAAGGATTTGGACAAAAAAGTGCAGATTTGGATGTAGAGAAATCTTCATGGGAAGTCCCATTGGTCTTGCTTCCCTTCATAGGAAAACTCATGGCTCATGATCCTCATCAGAAACCTAATGAAACTAGTGGAATTTTACTTAAATTGGTTCACGGAAGGGTTTGCGGTCCTTCAAGATTTGTACAGACCTTTTAGTCTCTCGTCAACCTCAGGTTAGTTTTTTCGCAAGTAATAGTCATGCAGGCATATACGGACCGTGGTTCTCTTTAATTTTTTCGCAAGTAATAGTCATGCAGGCATATACGGACCCTGGTTCTCTTCACAAGACTTGACACAGTCTGTAGCCTGTATTCGACCTTACCCGCTTGTAATTCCAAATTAATTTAAATGTATATATACGTAAATCTAAAATGTTTATTATCTCTACAACATCCATAATTTATTTACGATTTATAACCCTACTGCTCAAGTGTTATGAAATTGAAGGGAGGGTGATTTTTTTAATTTTTCGTTAAAATTCTGAACATATTCAAAGTAAATATTCTATTAACTTGTTATAAGTTTGATCATATCGATAGAAAAAGATAGAATAAATATGAGTTGATCGAATTTTAACAATATTTTTTATGTAGTGTCGTTATGCTATTTAAATATTTTGGGTTGGTTTAAATAGGGTAAATTTAATGATTCTTGTGTATGGATATGATGAACTTGAGAGCAGTTAGTTTTAAAAAATGACATTAATGTGAATATGAGTCCTTATTATATAACAAATCATGAAATTGTGTATATTTAAATTTAAATAGTGGAGATTGAGTAGTTGAAATCATTTGTATGTGGTATGTGCATATTGGATGAGTATTGTTCTTATTTGCATCATGCTTGATGAATATCACTGGAGTTAGTAGTCACGTTTTGATCCTGTTCTTAAAATGGGTTTAGTCTTTCCTACAGTGAAGTTAGGGAAAACAGTGACTGAATGATTGGGGAAGTGTAAGACCATGATAGGTTTCACGGACATGGAAGCTACCACAAACCGTGAAATTGCTCTTGGACCACGATTAGGCATTCCTTACACCTACTATATATTTTCAAAAGCTTTATCATAGAATTTGGTTCACTCAACATGCCTTAAATCCTCTGTAAACAAAACTTGGTTCAGTCCACCAGAGGTTTCACGGAGTTTTTTACTTACCACAGTATGTGCGATCTATCGTAAAAAATAATGTGTACATTTTACTTACTATTTCTGTATTTTGATTATGCCCCAATGATAGAATAGGTAACAAAATTCTTAAGGCATGGTGTTACATTGTAATTGGAAAGATGAAGTAT
>CM064972.1:58912234-59070234 GCA_032847665.1 Solanum chilense | reverse complement strand
ATGGAGACACGGCAATGTTTTGGCGATCAATGAAGCAAACGTTGGTAGTCACTTCTTCAAATTCATGCAGAAATAATAGTCATCCATGAAGCTAGTCGAGAGTGTGTCTGATTGAGATCAATGGCCCACCATATTCGAGAAATGTGTGGTTTTTTGAAAAAAAATATACCAACCACAATGTATGAAGATAATGCTGCATGTATAGCTCAATTGTAAGGAGAATACGTCAAAGGAGACCGGACAAAGCATATTTCACCAAAGTTCTTTTTCACGCATGATCTTCAACAAAATGGTGAGATAGAAGTTCAACAAATTCGTTCAAGTGATAATCTTGCTGATTTTTATTTATTCACTAAGGCATTGCCAACATCAACGTTTGAGAAGTTGAGATACAAGATTGGAATGCTCGTCTCCGAGATATTAAGTAAAGTTTTCATCAGGGGGAGTGAAATACGTGTTGTACTCTTTTCCTTAACTATGATTCTGTCCCAAGTGAGGTTTTTCCTGGTAAGGTTTTTAATGAGACAACATTCAAAGCGTATTATGAGATGTGTACTCTTTTTTCTTCACTAGGCTTTTTCCCACTGAGTTTTCCTAGTAAGATTTTAACGAGGCATATAATCTATGGATATCCAAAGGGGAGTGTTGTAAATCCATTGTATATTATATGTGGATTATCCATTAGATTTATCTACTATTAAATGGATTCATGTATAGTTGCTTCCAAGGTGATAAGAACTTCCAAGACTATGTATCTATTAATTAGATGACTTGGAGTGATATCTCAATACTATAAATAGAGAATCACTCACCATTTGGAAGACATACTTGAATAAGAAAATTTCTCTCCTCTATCTTATATTTCTTTTCTTCTTATTATTATAATAATATTCTGAGCTTTTTTTATAATATCTACATACTATGCAATTCTTGCATTAAAAGTATCTCTTTAACTTTGCTTTAAACCAAACGACCCCAAAATGACTAGATTATAGCTTAATTTTAAGAAGTATCCAACTAAAGTTTAAGAACAGTATTTTTTTTCAAAATAAAGCAATTCCAACTTTAGTAAAATAATAATAGTAATATATTTCACCTTTTTCATTTTTTTCCACTGATAACACTGGGTGTAACTGTTTGACTTTTAAAAAGATGTACATGAGAGTCATTATATTTATGTAGGATTTCATAATATAAAGAAAGTGTTTGATTTCAAAATACATAGAGTATATTTGAGTCATATTACAAGGGGGTTTGGTGAATTTTCTCATTATTTTCTCACGTAGGACTCGTATGTTACTAGGAAATTTCTAGGGTATCAAAATATGGAAATATGATATGGTACTCTAACTTCAAGTTGTTGAACCAGTCATTGACATTTCGAGCCAAAACATGGAACTGAGAAACTTACAGAGGTGTTTATACCACACCTGCATAGTCAATTTTCACAAATGTGGGATTTACACATCCACCTCTACTTTCATTGCGGAATGATATATATGTATAGATAAACGCAAAATCAAACTAGTACTATTACTTACTCAAACACACATTCAATTCTTCGATGAGGCAACAATGGAGGGAAAAAAAGGGAAGAAGCAAAAGCTGTGTCAGCATATTGCTCTTCACCTAGTACAGATTTGCCCATTTAAGAACCACAACAAGCTTAAAAGACTATACTTTCTCCTGCAATTTACATCCAAAAGTATAGAACAGCAGTACACCCAAAGCTACATTCAGTTATGTCGTGTTCCTTATCTAACACGGCATGCTGCAGGGCCACCTGGGGAACAGTTTGGGTTGGGAGACCGACAACCAGCTGCAGTACCAAGAGAGCTACCATAACGGTGGTGTGTTCTGTAATCTGGGACCTTTCCTATGGCAAATCGAACAGCTGTTCCAGTTGATGAGGCTTCATTTGTACTTCCACCGCTGGATTGTAGTGGCTCTAAAGTTTCAACTACGTCACTCATCAAGGGTCTTGCTTTGGGGTTTTGGCTCAGGCAATAGTATGCCAAACTGCAAGCTTTTTGAGCTGCCCTCACTGAATATTGGTTATCTAATCTAGGGTCTATAATCTGCAGCATTTTTCTCTTATCGTTAAGTTTTGGCCGAGCCCAGTCAACTAGATTCTGTTCCTTGCTTGGTCTGGTCTTGTCAACAGACTTCCTTCCCGTCAATAGTTCTAGGAGTACTACACCAAAACTGTACACGTCGCTTCTTGCAGTAAGGTGTCCTGTGTCCAAAACATATTACAACTTGTCTCAGGTACGCCAAACATCAAATAGATACTTCTACAGTGATCCTCAATTTTGCCTCCAAATTTGGCTTACAAATATACAGAAGACAGATTGAGTATTGCTATCAACTCTTACTTTTTTCTTCTTCCCGACTTAGAATTGTTTAGAGTACTGTAGTTTTAAGTCGGAATTGAAGAATCAAACAAATGCATGATAACAGATCAGTCAAGACCTATTTTTGGGAGAGGGGTGCAGGTACATACCAGTCATAACATATTCTGGAGCTGCATAACCATAGGTACCCATCACACGAGTGGATACATGGGTCTCATCACCTTGTGGCCCTGCTTTTGCAAGCCCGAAATCAGATAGTTTGGCCGTATAATCCTGCAATTCCCACCAATCTCATGTTATTCCAATCATGACAAAGTCAAACAAGAAAAGGTAAAACCAGAGGAAATCAAGTGAGTTACATAAGACAAGTCCTGGAAACATGACTTACAGAATCCAATAATATATTTGAGGTCTTGAAATCACGATAGATAACTGGTCTTTCTGCATTGTGAAGGAATGCAAGCCCTTTAGCTGCTCCAAGAGCAATCATCATTCTTGTAGCCCAAGATAATGACACAGTAGCCCCTGAAAGCCTCAAGAAATACCACAACTTAGCAAACCCAACACTTCTTTCTTTTTACGTAGTAAGAATTTAATATCATGATTCATCAGCTTGAAGCAAAGAAGATTAGTTACTAAGGCTGAAGTATCAGTGATTTGAAGCACCAATCACAAAAGACAAACATGTTCACCAAACAAAGAAGCATATACAATCATTAGCACCACTTCTCCTATTTTACAGCATTATTCATAGAGCTAAATATCATTCTCAACACAAGATTCTTCAACTAGGTGCATGGCTGAATCTAGCATTTCTGTAACATTAAATAGAAGGCTAGTAAACCTAGTAATGTGATTCCAATAATATACAACTAAGCCAGGAAAATTTAGATTAACATCTCAAAGTTTACAAAGTTCATCTACTACTAATATCTCTTAGGAGCTGCATCATTTTCTGAGTGGTAAAAAGCTCGACTACAACAGGTGAAACCGTTGGTACAACACTAAAAGATCAAGCCGACTCAAAAATGTACCTCTACAAGGACACAAGTTTTCACTTTTGTCATTCCAGCATGAATTTTAGTGAATTAGGCCTGCTGCATCATGAAGCTCAAACTTGACGGTTTTACACACGGACTGATGAAGATGAGCACACCCATTATTATTTTTATTTTTTATTTTGAGGGAGGGGAGTAATTCGCTAAAAGTTGTTCCTTGAGTTGAAAATTTCATCCCTATTTTGATCTGATAATCCGTGGAGTTGTTTATGACACGATATAACTGTTTATAAGCAATTAATTCTAAGGTGACAAAAGTAATGACCTTAGAGGCGAAGGTACATATGAGACAACAACTATGCCAGCATTGCAGTGAGTCAGCAGAAGCCAATATGCAGCAGGCTAAGCAAATATAACATGTACTTGAGATACTCACTCTCTCACACACCTAAAGCTATCGTAGTAATATTTAAAAAATGCGGCATCTTATTCGATAAGAATAGCAGAAACCAAAAAACATCAAGTTAACCACAACATGATGCAAAAAAACAAGAGGGACAACAAGAGGACACATACTTCGGAAGAGATGATTCTCAAGGCTTCCTCTAAACATGAACTCATAAACGAGCAAACGATGGTCATCCTCACAGCAATACCCGATCAACTTGACAAGATTAGAATGCCTAAGCTGTCCAAGAAAGTTGACCTCAGTAAGCCACTCACGGTGACCTTGAAGCCCCTCTTTGTTAAGTACTTTGACAGCAACCGGTAAAGACTTAAGTCCAACACGAACATTCTCATCAATGTAGCCCTTGTAAACAGTTCCAAAACCACCCTCACCAAGTATATAATCAGATCGGAAGCTTTTAGTAATTGTCTCCAGCTCAAAAAGAGTAAATGCAATTATATGAGTATACAGTACAGCATTCTTTCTAAAATCCTCTAAGTTTCTCGGAGTCGAAGGATCACTCAGATCTGATGTAGAACGACTATGACTATGTTTCTTTGAATCAATACCTATTCTGCTTCCCAACGATAACCCCTGCTGCTGCTGGACTGCCCATCAAAAAAACACAAAAATCAAAAAGTAATCAAAACCCCATTTGAGTTCATACACTGTTGTTCAAATTACAGTTCAAGATTGAACCTTTTCAGCACAAAATCACTAAAGAGGATCATAACACAAAAAGTATCAAAACCCCATTTGAGTTCAAACATTGTTGTTCAAGATTGAACCTTTTCAGTACAAAATCACTAAAGAGGATCATAGCACAAAAAGCATCATATGGGTATTTCTCCAATTAGTCAAATAACTAGTAAAAATGAAACAGATCTGAGAAAAAAAGAAAAAGAAACCTTGATGATGAGCATTGGAGACAACAGCAGATTCTTCTCTAGTACCACAATTGCCCATCTCCTTCTTTATCTGTTCTTAGGTCTAGTCTCATTCTTCACATTAGCACCCCTCTCCCTCCCTCCCAAATTCAACACTTCCCCTTTTCTACACTAAAACAGAGAGTCAAAAAGAGCTCTTTACAGCGCACGTTTGGGTAGTTTTTCTTTCTCTCTCTCTCTGTATTTGCAATTAGCAGGAGAAGTAGATAGTGTGATACCAACTTTGATGGGTATTTGTGCTGCTGTAAAAGGGAGATAAAGGCCAAAGAAACAGTGGTACACATACTCGCTCAGTCAGGGGCCAGTCTCTCCAATATACTAAAAAATTCAATAAAGCTGTATGCGCGTGCTGAACCGAACCATGCTCACTCTAAAATATTTACTTAACACACAGCCATGGTTCTAACACGCGAGATCGTGAAGTGAGACGTTTTTAAAATTTTTGATCGAAGTAATATATTTTTTTCGATTCATATTTAGTGGATTGTTAAATAATTAAAAAAAATTAGGATAGAAATTTAGACATTATATTTATGTTGGTTTTTTAGTTATTCTCTCGTCAAGCGAAATGAGTGGTTTCTTAGTTACAATTAGCTAAGGTTAAAGCTCGAGTCTTTTGACATGGTAGAACCTCCTCGAGAATTATAAAATTTTCGTGAGGCTAAGCAATTCCTATGGCTCTTTTGTATGATATTAGGGGGTTTGTCTTGAACGCTATGTGTTATGATTTTTGAATTCTAGTTCAAGACAAAGTAGTATGGGATTTACAGGGATTTGCACCCCCTTGAAAAATCCAATAAGATTCGTTCTAATATTTGAGTATACAAATAATTTAAAGTACGATAAAAATATGAATAATTAACTCTCTTGAACTTATTATCCAGAAAATGTAAGTAAAGAGCAAAAATGGAGGGAACTTCCTTGAGTATGGAACAACAACAATTTTCTTTAGTTTTTAATATTGAAAAAAAGGCTAAAAGAAAAAAAGTGCAATTATTATGAACCAGAGAGAATATCATTTGAACCAATTCACTTAATAATATGTTTTTTGAAATTTTTTAAAATTAGAATAAATGTAATTCGCAATAACTTATTAGACATTATTTTATTAATAAAATCCAACGAGAAAAATTATCGTCAATAACATTTTCTATAAGTGATTTGTTACCACAAATTTTATTTTATGCGAAATTGAGGTACTCTATCAGCTTGAAATATCTCATATATTGAAGATAACCTTATAACATTATTCTTTTAAAACAAATTAATTATATATTTATACGCCACTTCAACTTTAAATATAACTTCAACAATTCTAAATAAAATAAAAATAAAACTATTTTCACGATCAAACGTCACTTTATACCACGTCCTTTGAGTTTGCCAGACAACTAACAACAAGAAAATTTGTAATCTCTTTAAAGAAAAATTTTCTATTCAAGCTTGTACCTTATGCTTATGCATTCTCACTTTTTACTCTTATTTGCCCTTTTTATTGAATACAAAATTTAAAATAGAAATAATGTTTATCTTTTACTTTTCAATTTTATTTTTGATGAATAATTATTTTGTGGGGGCTTTAACATTCGCATGTGAAAATATATAAGCGGTTGATCACATTTTATTATGATTAAAAATAAAATTTAATATTAAGGTGAAATGATATTTGGGAATAGTTGTGGTTGGCATAAAATAAATTAAAGTTATTTTTGGAAACAACTAAATCTGTGAAAATTCTTGAAAAAGTTAAAAAAACAGAATCTCAGAGATAATCAGCTAATAAGAATTATCTATAATAATGTCATTCTATGAAAGTTCCTTCATTATTTATATTATTTTAGAAAAAAATATTACAACATAATTACATAAATATAAATATTATTGCATTAATAATCAAGTGGCTCTTATGTTGGATGATACATTCAAAATAGTCTTATAAGTGTGTAATGAATAATTTTCATTTTTCACTCTCATCAAAATATAATAATTTTTTGATCTCATCGAACTTTATCAATTAGATTTGAAGTGAACATTAAAAGAAACAAAGAAAAATAGTGGAACTTACATTTAAATGTCTAATTTTTTAATTTTTGCTATTATTTATTCATTTATATATTTATTTCTAGCGTCTAGTAGAATTTCATAAAGTGTAACTTCTGTTTTATATATATATATTTTATATCTTTTTAATTACTCGTTACTTTTTCCCTTCAATCTAACCGACAGTGTTAACTTTTAACAAAATTCAAAAAGTCAAAACTATAATGTGCATATTTAAGAGACTATTTTAAATCTATCCTCGTTTGTAAGAGGGGTATTTTTGTCATTTTCTCTCACCAAAACCGTTGGTGGTTTCATAATTTAACGACTAACCGTAGTGTGGCCCTCCTTTGCCAGACAACAACATGAAAATTTATTTCTCTTGTCCTCTCCTACTTGTCCTCTCTTTAAATTAATTTCCTATTTAAATTTGTACCATATGCTTAAGAATTTTCACTTTGTTGACCCTTTTTATTGAATACAAAATTTAAAGTTTGAATTAATGTTTATTGATAACTTTTTATTTAGTTTTTTTATAAAAAAAAACTAAATTTTTATGAGATTTGAACTTCACATGTTAAATATGTAGACTTCTAACTATAAAATTTGAAATTTCATATTCATATCTGTTATGTGGCCGTTCTTAAATCTTAACTACATACATAATATTGTATTTATTCTATATTACAAAATAGTTCTTTTTTTTCCATAACAACATTTAAGAACTTGAAGAGATAATTATAATTCCTAATTGAATCCTAAAACAAATTATTAGTTTACCTTAAATTAAGGGACTCTTTTCCATCTTTAAAGTTTAAACAAAGTATCATTTATTTATGTCGTCAATTAATAGTTGAACATATTTATGTTAGGGTAAATTACATAAACATGCTATCTCAAGAAAATATTTACCATCTATGACAATATAAATTTTCTTACTGATCATAACATTTAACATTTTTTGGATAAAAAAATGTACCGTCGCTTCGCTTCTGTGCCCTTGTTTCTTTTCCTCCTCTGCTTCTTTTTACTTAAATTCTTCTTCTTCTCTTTCCATCATTCTTTATCTTTCTCCTCCTCTTCCTCTTTTTATTGAAATTTTCATTTAAATAACACTCCTCAAATTAATTTTTATTCACATTTCACTATTTTTTAAAATCACGACAGTAGAGAAACAAAAAGACCAAATATTTGTATAAAATTACATTTTCAATCAGAAATTTCAAATTTCTAAAATCACAGCATCAAGAGTTCACCATTGATGATCATTGTAAAGATTCAAATTTTGAATTCATTATTTGAATTTTACGAATTTATTGTTTCGATAAGTTCTTCCTGCAAATAATTGAAAATGACGTTTGGAGTTTCTATCTCAATTTTAACAAGGCTTGGTTAAGTTTATGCAATTGATTTTAGGAGAAATATTAGATTAAAACTCGAAAAAGGTAACAAAATTGTGTGGCTATTGCATTAAAGTTGTATTAGTTATGTTTCATAATTGTATTAAACTTGTATTAAAATAATTTGAGTAACACATTATAACATAGGCACAATATATTTGTAATAAAAAATTGCAAACATCGCTCTTTTTCTTTGAGATACAAATCAAAATAATTTATAAGATATATATACTATACGTTTTATTATGAATAGTACATTTATAAACATATTGCACACTTCACTTCTTTCTTAGTGATACCAACAAAAATAATTTAGGTAACACACTAATAATACATTTATAAGATACACACAAAACATTTTTAATACAAATTGCAGTCGTCGCTCTTTTTTTTAGTGATATAAATTAAAATAATTACAAGACATAATATAAATTTTCTTCATGAACAATACATTTTTAATACATATTGCAAATTTACTCATGTTCGTAGTGATACAAATCAAAATAATTTATAAGACATATAATTCATGTTTTATTCATGAATAATTCAAGTTTAATTCAGTCTTCTCAATCCTTCTTAATTTTCTCTTCTTATTCAACTTTAATTATATAATACACTAAATTTAATTCATTTTGAAGTTTATTGGTTGATTTGTTACTATTGGATTACTTGTTATATTCATTGTAGATACAAGTTTAATTCACTTCTATAGACCAATGTGGTCTTTTATTAGTTACGTCCTTTATTTATACTTGATTCTTTCTTCTAATTCAACTTTAATATTTGTGTAATACAAGTTTAATTCATTTTGCAGTTTATTTGTTGATTTGTTACTATTCGATTACTTGTTTAATTCATTATTGATATATGTTTGATTCACTATGTAGATCATTGACTGGTTAATTAGTGATGTTTTTTAGTCATGCTTAATTATCTCTTCTAATTCAACTTTAATATTTGTGTAATACACTTTTAGTAAAAGTTTCATTCATTTTGCATGTTATTGATTGATACATTATTTAGTATATTTTTAATTCAAGTTTAATCTATTTTGTTGTTTATTATATATCTTCATTTGTTACAAAGATGAATCGTATCTTCAAATATTACTTGTCTCTTACGAATACACCTTTAGATTTGAGAAAGTATAGACCATAAAGATGACATCATATCTTCAAATCTTTATTTATTTAAACCTTCATATCTTCATATATACTCAAATCTACAAATTCTCATCAATTATGAATGCAATTATTGATATAATCTTCATTATAATGGAAATTGACGACACGCCAAAGCAACAAATAAATAATTAATCGACTTCTTCTACAAACTAAGCAGCCCCGATTCTTCGATTTATGAATCCCTAACTTTTTTATGAATCTTTTCTTTGATATTTTTTTTTATATATGTAATATTGAATGATCAAGGAAGAGCATAGAGAGAAGAGTTGCAGGGAGAAAAAAAGAAGATAGAAAGAGCATATAAAGAGACGATGCAGAGAAAAAAGAAAGAGAGAGAAAAGGAACATAAAGAGAGAGATGGTGCATGGTGGAAAAGAAGAAGCGAGACATAGAAAGAAAGGAAGAAACAATGCAGAAAAGAAGTTAAATCTAATAAAATAAGTATACATAATATTGTCATATATTGTTATAGATGATAATATTTAAAAAATATGTCTAAAAATATTAATTATTAACACCCAAGTAATTAACCCTTTATGTTATCATCGTGAATCAAAGTGCCCGTTGGTGCCACTCTTCATTAACGGCTCAAAATAGGTGATGTTTAAAGATCAGGTTTAGAGATGTGTCATCTATTCGATGGTCCACATCATCTAATTTGTCCCACGTTATTTTAACCCATCGCAATAAAATTTAACTCGACCCAACATTGAACCTAACTCACCTCCCTTTTAACCCAACATATCAAGTGGGATAATAAAGTTGAAACAAGGTACTTAACAATTCATGAACAAATACACGCCCAAAAATTGAATAGCGAGGATAAATATATCAAAAGCGCCAATTCAAATCTCCATCAAATAACTTCAAATTTTGCATGCAATCTCCTTGTACTATTCCAACAAGTCTAAATAACACTCGCTCCAAATTTCTCACATAATCATAATTAAAATTTGATCACACTTATTTAAATTTGTTCAACAATGATGCATTGCCTTAAAAATCTATTTTCCACCATCCAAATATATTTAGTTAATTGAACTAATGTTTGAATTACAATTCCTGCTGATTAAGATTAGAAGCTTGAATTATTTTTACAAAGAAACACAATACCAAGTTGAAGAGCTTATTTGGAGTTGGATGTTGAATCTTAACCTATTATTTTTACAACTATACAAAGTTATATATAAACCACTTGGTTCCAATATATATACATATATGTATATGGACTGTATTTATATTAATTCTCTCTTAAACTTACCTTTCAACTATCATAAAGAATTCATTGCTCACATGGTAGCCAATATATTAGTAAAAGAAGCTACCAACCCAACTTCTCTTAGTTGGTTTTTCATCACACAGTTTTCAAACTGGGTAGGGGGCATCTGCTAACAGTTCTAACAAACTTCACAAAAATAACGAACCCTCATCGATACAAGGGCATAACATAAATTTTCCATAGTACAACCTGAAGGGCCCTCCCTCCCTTTGCACAACCAAAATACCAGATGTATTGTGGACGAACGCATATACAACTTCACAAATACAAATTCCGCATTTCATTAGCATGACATACATATGGTTCATACAAAAACGACGAAAGAAAGGTACTACTAGTAATAATAATACTGGAGGAAGTAGTCCACTAGCTGTACGGGAGCCTCAAATGTGTCATGATGATACATTATTTCTCACTATCTACTTATGTTTTTGGTCAAAGAATTACTTCTGCTTAACTAGAGAACGTCATGTGCACTAACGTGCAATTTGACGCGGGGGCCTCCTAAGAAGGTTGAAGAACAAAAGGCATAAAAATAAAAATAAAGAGGGTGGGTGGTGTACAAGTTGCATCTTCTGAAGCAGCTTCTTGCCCCACGCCAATTTATCATCTGCAAATACACAACATAATGACAATTCATTTTCACAGTATTGATGGAAAAACAAAAGATTCGAGGAATTAAGTAATTTCAAGATTGAACAGAATAGTGTTTTTGGCCAAGAGTGATGGAAAAGAGGGGAGGGAGGGAACCCCTTAACGAAATTCATTACAATGCCAAAACAAACCGTAGTGACATGAGTAAAGACATGCAAATATTGTAGATAATAAGATCAGATATTATCAATTCTTTAGTTTATCTCCAAATCAACTCCAAAAACACAACCTAAGGATCTTCTGCCATTAAGAAGAATTGACAACGTCATAAACAGACTGCTACCTTGATTCTGTAATGTCAACTAATCACCAGAGACATAACTTTTTCCCTCGTAGTACCTCTTCTCACTAGCTGCTTTCTTCTCATTTCGCTTCTGCAGATATAAGACATAGTTAGATCCATCACATACATGTTTCGATTCAACCAAGCAAACAGGACCCGTGCCTCAATAAGCATTCAAACAAACGGACAGAATCGCATAATGGCTGAGGGAGGATATGATCCAACAATTCAGCACCAAACTTGAATTTCGCAGGATTTTAAATCTCATCAAGCATCTAAACAGCTAGTTACAGAAGGATGACACCATCATTTGATGTCAGATAAAACAACACAGGGAACTTGACATTAAGAAAACTTCAATGACTGGGAGTTGAAAAAAATCGTTGATTTCCCCAAGATACTTAATTCCTTTCAAGGCTAGTCCTATGATGACGACTGCCTTAATTGGAAAATGCAAACTAGAGGACTTCTCTCTGTTAGATCCTTCTACTATGCACTGTTCAGCAATGAAAACCAGACTACTCAATGGCCTCGGACTCAAATTTGGAAAACTCTTGCATCCTACAAGGTAGCATGCTTCACCTGGATTGTCACTAGGCTTGTCTCACACGAGATGTTCTACAAAAGAGAGGTTACCAATTACGTATCAGATGCTTTGTGGCATGCAGAATGAAACCATTGATTATCTTTTCCTACATTGGAAGGCTTCATGACAGCAATGACAATATTTTTGGTGTTTCTTGGGTCTACGATGGATGAAGATTTATGCACAAGTCATCCCCAAGAGGGTTTTAAGAATCTTAGGTCTATAATCCAAGTACATGGAGAGATTGACGATGATGTTACTCATCGCCTTGGAGCAGGGTTGATGAAATGGAGGCTCGCATCCATTGCCTTGTGTGATAAGAATGTGCCACCAAGACTTAAAAGGCAAGTTTTATAAAGTGATTGTCAACTAAGTTGCTCGGACTCTTCATTTCGGTGTCGCACCCATGTCGACGTGACACGGGTCTGGGTGTGGGATTCGTACCAGATTTGATCAATTGATTTTGGGTACTTCAACAGAAATGATGGACAGATACAATGATTTCAGTAATTAAAAAAAAAAAACTAAGGTGAAATGGAAGAAAATGGAATAGCTTGTGTGTAGAAATTTCTCTATTAGTCCTTTTCCTTTTTTCTTCTTTTCCTTCTTGATAGGTATTTTCTCCTTGAAATACCTTGTATAATGTCTCCTAATTTAGACATAATAACTCTATTTTAGATATTTAAATTAATTTTTAGTCAATCCCCGCACCCGTATCTAGATTCATACCCCCGAAATGTTACAATTTAAATCATGAAGGATCGGCCTCTAGATCCACACCCATATCAGACACATGCACCCGAGTTTGAGCAACACAGGTTGTTAGACAAGCTATATTGTATGGGGGCTGAGTCAAAGGCGTGCACTTCATCTCTTTTCAACTAGAAGCGAGACACAACACAGGTTTTTTGCTTTTCATCTGATCATGGAGAAAGACGCACACTTTCAGTTGAAAAGCGAGAAGCAACTTGAGCAATAAAAGTGAGACACGTGCACTTAAGCCATATTAGGGTTTATTGAAAATATTGTAAAAATATGTGACCGTGAATTATGATTTCATTGTTGTTCTTGTGACTTCTTCATATGCTTCAACTCTTGAAGGTAAGTTCTTTGCTTCTTCTTCTCTTTTACCTTACTGCTACGTACTCTATTGTACTACCGGGGCTGGGTTACTCTTTTTTCTCTTCTACTTCTCTATTTTCTTCGGTTCTTAGATGCACTGCAATTATTTCGTATGTTCTGCTATGTCTTTTTCCCCATTCTGCTGCTGCAACTTTTTCTCTGTTCTTAAGCTTCATTGTTGTTCTGGTGCTGTAATTTTAATCTAGAATTGAAGATTTGCTTAATATTATACTTGTATTGGATTCTGAGTGATTTTTATTATTTTGCAGTTAACTTACAGTCTAGCTCTACATTATCAGCTTTTTCGCATAGGCTGCACCTTTGCTTTGTGTCACTATTTGGTACTTGTTACAAAAATTTCCAAAGATGATGTTCAGAAATCCTTGTTCAAATGAATATAAAAGAAACTAAACAAGTACATAGTGGAGGTGAAGTAACCTGGTAAGCCTCATGATTTGACACAATTCTCCTTATTATTGTGCTTGTTGTAATATCTAAAGGACTATCCAATACTTGAAAAATGCCCATGCTAATCGGTACAGCATAGGGGTTACCCGTCTCCTGCAATATAAAGTATCATGGTCAACAAAGAAAAAAAGGAGCTTGTAGCCTAATATTCTCGTAAAAGACCACATGTAACCATAGAATACCTTCTGAAAATCGTTGTCCTCAGCTACTGTTCCATGAACAACTAAAGAGATATTAAATGTTGTTATCTGCATCAGTGTCCAATTGTAGAAAAAGTCAGTACACGATAATGAGGAGTAACATGATATACTCTATGAGATCAACTCAAGAATGAGAGGAAATCATTTGCTTTGAAATTACAGTTTAGGCAAAAAGTAAAAACATTAAATTTCTTAATCTCCAAAAGGAAATTTTCTGATCAACAGAGATCCTATGGAAACAATGGAAAATGAAGATTTCCAGTCAAAACCACTAAGTAGTGAAATTTCCTCTTATCAAATATGAATTATGGAAGAAAAAAAATATGTATGACAGTCAACAGACAACAATGTAATAATTTTCCTTTTGGGAGAAGAGATGAAGTAAGATGAACCTAACTTTTATATATGTGTTCCAACAAGGTAGAACAAGTTAGCCCATTATTAGGATACTTACAACAACTAGAATCTGAACTCTTTTGAGTAAAGCAAATAACAAATGAAGTTACTTATAAGAGGAGAAAGACAAAATACTAAATTACCCAACCAAGGGGAGAACTGAAAACTGAGGGAACTGAGGGCCTCCCATACCATTTAAGCCAGCCAAATAGGATAAGAATATTAAGAGTCTCGACTTTTTGCTACAGAGGACCAGTCTCTGTCAAGGACAAAACTAATTCTACTACTGGAATTGTATAGTATATCTACTTTTTTGGTGTAAACAGTTGTGCATAGTAGATACAGATCAGATTGTAGATTTGATAGGAAGTTTGTAATTGACACTTTTTAGTGGTGGCCAGCATGCCCTTAATGATGAAGAATACAACCTTACCAGTTTAAAAAAAAAATAAAAAAAATAAGGGCCTTAAAAGGTGTAGATGGGAGAAGGAGTTGAAACAGGTAAAAATTAAAAAGGAGGGAAAAGGGGAATAACAATGATGACATTAGCCAGGAAATAATGTGAGACAAAAATCGAGGGCTCTCTGATTGGAGGAAAATACTAACAAAAAATTATTTTCCATAGGTTAAACGTGGCAAATAAGAGGAAAAAACTGCCTCCTTCAACTCTGCTTCTCGCCCATTTAAGGTGGTTTCTTAGTTGTCTCTTCCTCTGTTATGATCCAACTACCACAGAAGTCTCCGATGTCTTTGAAAGTCGTTTGCGACCAGAGATGCAGTGGAAGACCAACGGCCCAAGTCCAGGTCGAGCTCGTCTAGTCTTCCAATTTGTGGCCACTATCGTGGGAGTCCACCAATGCAGCCAGATTTTTGAGTTGTTCCAGACCCATCTGCCTCCAATCACCTGTTCTGCTGTGATTCTTATCGGAAACTTGAACAAGAACTTTCCAGACCCCATCTCATAAAATTTCGGACTATGATTTTGCCTCCAAATCTTACTTGCCCATCTCCTCACCTCTGAGGAGTTGGCGTCAACATATTCATTTCTTCGAAATTTCCGACTAAGCTTCTTCGTAGGACTCCATTTTGGATGTCAAAGTATCATTAATGCTAATGATTTCCTCCTCCTTCAATAATGTTGGTCATTATCTCCAACCAATTTCCTGTTTGACTATTTAAAGCTCCTCACAGCCTCTACAAAAGGGTTATTACTATCCACTAGCCTCTGCTTTATTCTGTTTTCCTCCATTCTATGACTAGAAAAGAATCTCCCCATTTCGTCCGCTATATTGTCCCATCTGAGTTAAAAGTCATCTCCGAAATGATGATAACGGGCCTCTCCTACCCCTTATGTTTGTCAAACTAATGTATCTATTGTATTTGTTGAAGTTTCTTGCACAGTAGATTTCTGAGAGAGGCTCTCTTTTCTTCCACCTCTAAGCACATTTCCTTTCATCTTTGAAGCTTCTCGCATGACCTGAGTGATCCAGATCATAGATTTCTTGTTGAAAGAAGTTCTTGTGATGGTGTTTTTGCTTCTGTCAGTCCATCCATACCATTCAGCAGCCGCTCCTTTGATTTTCTTGAGATCGAAAGATTTACTCCTATCGCAAAGTAAATACAGTCCTCCATTGGCGTGGAGAAAGGTTTAAGAGAAGAAAAGGGGTGAGGATGGTGATTCCCAGTGATCCGAAGGACCACCACAAGGGAGAGATTAGGATGGGTCTAGGTCATTACTTGGGAATCGTACCTGGGAGCTTTTCCTTTTTGGATATCATTAGTTTTTTTTTTACTTCATATTTATGCCAAAGACTATCAAGGTGACAACAACTCATTTTCTCAACAAATGTGGGACACTCATAACCAGGGGCGACCCACTTCGTCGAAAAAATACATTGTATATACGTATATATTCAACCTGTTTTTTTGAAACAAAACATTGTATATAACTAATTTGACCCCACTTAAACCAATATTAACATGTAGTCCGACGGCAAAGTGGGTACAATTTGACTGATGCATTGCGGGTTCAATTCCCACCCGCAACATTTAATACTATTTTATTTTTTTTAATACTTTGAACCCACTTGGTAAAATTTCTGGGTCCGCCACTGCTCATAACACTCTCCACCTCACGCTCAGGACTGGACATTTGGAGAGTGGATAATAACATAGGGTCCCAACATTAGGAAACACAACAAGGATAGGTTCATCTCTAATGCCAACATTCAATTGTGTGACCGTATAATTTAAAAGCTTAAGTTGTTAGAAAGGACACGTTTTTTGAAATTCAATCATGTCTTCAACACGCGTGTGCTTGAGTGTGGGCCTGATTCAGTCCACGTGAGGATATTTAAGGCCGAGGTTTTGGGTTCATGGTGCTGTTATATGCAGAAATAAAGAAACGACCTGAGTTTACTCTGATATCTGTCAAGAAACACTAGGTAAGACACTACAAGAGAAACACCGCCACTACGTAGAGTTGTAGAGAACATGTCATATCACCATCAGTCATTAAGCCATAATCTGGAAAAGAATAACTAATGTAGCAGATATTATCAATCTGATATCCATGAAAACGAAGAGAAGTCATAAGTGATCGGATTCATACATAACATACAGAAGGTTCATGCAAGTGTTAATGATAATTTCATTAATGTCATTAATGTTTAACTCCAAAGATTAGAGACGTAATTATAAAAACGTTGTGAATTTTTCTCTCTGCTTTTAGCATCCTTGAGCATGGACCACCGTCAATAAAGAGATCGTAGGAGATGAGTAATAATAGCAATAAGAATGTCACAAATGATTTTCAAAACAGTGTTCATATGAGTAGAGATTACCATATCTTTTGACACCTCCCCTGGAGCACCAATGATCACTTCATCAGCATAGCGACAAGCCAAAACACTTAGGCTCCTTTCATGAAGATTCATAATGGGACGGTGTCCACCTCTATTGGCACTGGAAAAGACAATACAGAATGGAAGATGAGATCTTTGACTAAATTTGCGACTAACTAACCATACTTCGTTGTGACAAAGATAAATTGAGCTCCCAGACAGTAAACATGCTAAGAGGAGAAGAAACAGACAGGTAACAAGTTATTTTCTCCACAAAAACCTCAACTACTGACTGTAGATAAGCCCAATTAATTAAGCATTTTTTATCTATCAAAGTATCCAGAGTCCCTATTTGAAAGCACAATCTTAGGAGTTTTCATAAAAATACAAAAATAAAAAATAAAATCAATTATACACCAATGACACTGTATCAGTAATTGATGATTTAGACTCAATATAGACTGGAAAAGTTAAAAAGGAGACATCTGTATGTATGGTTTCAGTACAAGGGTTGTACTGTTTTTGTGATATAATACACAGTTGCCTATTACAAAAAAAAAAAAATTAAAATCAACTAAGCTTTACTGTTGGGTCTCTCTATCCACCACACCCATCCCCCACCTCCCCAAACTTGTCTTCTTTCCTCTTCTATTAGCTATATGCAGTTATATTCCTCCAATTCCCATATAACTAATATGGCACTGTAGCATATTTCCAAAGAACTCTTTTTTTAACTCAACAGTCGACATGCAACTAACCCACGCCAGTTAATCGATTTGCTTCACAAACAAGTAATATCACAGGACAACCATGATGTACGAGGTGGGGGGCAGGGAACAATGGAGTTTTTTCAGTCAAGTCATATTACGAGAAGCTCCTGACTATGGAGAAGGTTGCATTTCCACATAAAACGATTCAGCACCCTAAGGTACCAAGAAAAGAGTGCTTCTGGCTAGCAACAAGAGAGGTGATATTGACGGCCGAAAAACCTACTCCTCTTTGTTGCCGAGTAGCCTCAAAATTATGTCTTATTTTGGAGTAACTCGAGTGATGCCAAGCACAGTGAAAGAGCTAATTGTTCAGCTGGAATTGTGGTAGGTGGAGGGGAAGATGCAGAGCATGGAGTGTAGCTCAACTAGCCCTTATGTGAGTCATTTGACGAGACAAAGATTGGAGAGCTTTTGAATTGTAGAGATAAGTTCGCAGAATTGAAGAATAACCTCTTATCTATTATTTGGGAAAAGGGTCTCAAAACTACTCTAACTTTGGCCGAAATTGTTGTTACGATATCAAACTTTATGAGAACCTTTGACCCCTGAACTATTTAATAGTATATTTTAAAGATATATATGTGTCCACGTGGACTATTTATAATGATTCAATATTTATGATGTCCACGTGGGCACATATATACCTTTATAGTGCAGAGGGGTAAAAGGTCCTTTCCAAAGTTCGGTATCGTAACAACAATTTTGGTCAAAGTTAGGATATATTTCAGACCTTTTTCCCCCCTTATTTCTTTTAGGTGCACTCATGAAGTTTTCTAGTTTTTGGAGTACTTCAGTACTGGTGATTTTGTGCCAAAATATTTTTTCATAAAATTATTAAGTTGTCAAAAAGAGAACGTGAAGTGTTCCTTTTCTACCTACTAACACTTCTCAAGGAACATGTGTGACAATTGGACAATGTATCATAGCAGGCTGTTTAAGTCTCATCGTCATCCATAATTTTCTCTAACATGATAAACAATTATCATATTAATACTCTACTTGACATTCTTAGTTCCCAACAAGATTGCTACGGTATCTGTTTATCATGTTAGAGAAAATTATTAGGCATATACTAGAATCTTTAAAAAAAATCACACGTTAATAAATTAGTATGTTAATTTCAGACAAAGGATGAGTTTTTACAACTATTACGTTAGGGTTTTATCAGGACAACGGAACCTCCAAATACAATATATTTCAGTACGTGAGGGTTGTGGATAAGCAGATTGAGAGCGCAGAAGCACACCATATTACCTTACAGTTTGATCAGTATGAATGCCTACTAGTAGAAAGTCTCCAAGTCCTCGAGCAAGCCTTAATATCTAAATATTAACAGAGACGTGAGAAAATGAAGCTGCACTCTGAGCACGCATTAGATATAACAGAAAAAGAAACTAATAAGCATTGAGAAGAAATACAGCAGGGAAAACAGATAACATTTTTCTGTAGAAAGTCTTTTGGGGATCACAAAAAAACCTATTCAAAGATGTTGAAGTTTTGCAAAAATCTCCTAAGACTTCTCCAAAGAGGTGGTCCAAAGAATGGGTATCAGCAATTTGTCGAAGAAAATTATTCCACTTTTACCCACAAAACACTTGTGAATCTTCAAAAAAACTACAATAGTTCAAACACATTTTTTTTGCATAAACTATCCAAGCACATTTCTTTTGCATAACTTTTTCCCCCCAAAAGTTGTTTCAAAAAAAGTTCCAAAAGTTGTTCAAACAGCTCGAAGAAAGTGAGTTTAAAATAATAGGCAAAAGGTTGGAATTTCCCACATGTTATTGTAGCAATAGTCTTGTACATATTAGATGACTCAAAATGGATATCTAAAAGATAAAGCTATTATGTAAGAGCACATTTATTCCTTTGATTGGGTCTTCAAGAGAATTTCTTCTCACCCACCCAATTTCATTTTTCGCTAAGAACATTAACAAACGACTATTAATAATGGTACCATGTTGAATGTTGTGGATCACTTCAGCCATAAACTAAAGTTACTAAAGGAGACTATACCTTTTTATATGATTCTTTGATATACAAGCATCCTTATCTTTGTAGGTCCTAAAGCTAGATTGCTTACCTCTACATGTCCAGCATGGAAAAGATCAAAGGCGCCATCAATATAGACTATGCGAGCATCAGGTCCAGCTCCCTACACAAACACGCTCGAAACATTATAGCTCATAAGCAACAAATGTACTTCCTAGCAGCAACATGGAAATAAAAGAAGAAACAACCGAGGCGATGTTTTAAAATATCAACTGATTTCCCTAAAAAGAGCATAAGCTTAATGTAAGACAGATCAGGTATTGATGCTTAAATGATAATTTGAATATATTCAAAAAAGTTATCATATTTTTTTTTTTGAGAATTGGTAAACAAAAAAAGTTATCATTTGCTCACATTCGACTTAATTATGTGTCGATTGTAATATTTAAAGGCTTGATTTTGTGAATCTCTGGTGTTGGAAGCTAATATTTGTAGAGTGTGATGAATATGCAAGCTCCGACAGCAAATTGTGCAAAATGAAGACTAAAGATAAAGTTAGATATGGAAAAGGAGCAAAGAAATAAGCTTAGATGCCAAAATGAAGCAAGATAAACAAACACGCAAAACTAATACTACAGTGCAGCACACTGGATGGGGCGTGAAACACCCTGGGCTTTCTGCAAGATTTTTTTTTTAGGGTAATTCAGTAATTTATTTTTCTTTTGATGCAAAATTATAAACAGTGGGCTCATTGGTAGGTTTATATCAAACGTTCAAGAATTTTGGAGGATATTCAATGGACAGCTAGAGGTTTTCAGGGGTTTTCTCCTTTTCCTTTTTTCTTGATTTTGCAACTTTTCTTTTGATAAACTTGTGTCGTTTTTATGCTATGAGTCATTCAAGTCCTTGTTCTAGGTCATGGGGAAATTGACATGAATATAGTGGTTTGAATCTTATTTATTTCAATGAACTGCTTTTGCTTCATGGATTATTTATTCAATCTTGTGCTGAATTGTTTGATTGGATGATCACCAATTGAACTCTACTTACATATCCTAAATGAACTTGAAAGAGAGATGGAGTTACTTATAATTGAAATGTGCAAATATATGCATCTAGGCAGTAGGGGCTTGATTAGTGGACTTCTGACCTCGGGTTTACTCTTCCTTCTGCAGTATGTGGTTAGTTGGAATGAAAAAAAACTAGGAATTTTTTTTGAGATAGAAAAAACTAGGAATTTTGAGAGCAAGAATGACAAAGTAATCAATCTTAAGAACAGGTGCTTCTTTCTTTTTCTGCTTAGGTTTTGGTGCAACATCTCCTGCTGTAAATGTAAATGATACTGATGCTGCCGTTGATTTACTTAGCACATTACAGAACTTGTAATGTTACCACATTTCGGTTTAAACAGATTGCCATCATTTCCCATTTGATAGTTTTCATATAAAAATTACAGGTCACAAATCAAAAGAAAAAAAAATCCACGATATTTGAAGCTTAGCATCCCGTATTTAAACTCAATGAATCATTATATCTTTAACTTAGTTATTTACTGTTTTTTTATCTAGTGTTTTTCTTTCGGTGTTAGGTACCTACTATACGGATTTTCATTCTCTGAGAACTACACTTAAGTTTCTCCCACTACCAATATCTAGACAGATGAAAAGAGATCACCTTCCATTCCTTTTTTGTCTCTGAGGAGGTTTTTTCTGAACCTGGTAACGAATATTAAAGTTGCACCATAACAGTGCAAAAGGACTATCAAAAACCCAACCAAGCTTATGCTACTGCTTCATGAGAATCTTATCACATCAACTAGTGATTCAGTCTCCTCGCAAGGATCCTATATCTCTGGAAAAATTGAACCCTGATTTCCCAGAGATCAATTCCAACTTTATTATCCAGTTTTCTTGATTCTTTTTCTTCCTTTTTTTTTCTTTTTTCTTTTTTTTTTGGGGGGGGGGGGTGCACGAAAACCCTAAGTTTTACTGCTCTCAGATGCTTATCACGTCAGAACCCCATGGATTCTCCCTTCTGTTTTTCTTCCCTTAACCTACTCAGCAGCCACATGTAAAATACTTCAAAGCCTCCCAGTTTTGCACGTCTTTTAGAAATTTAACATAAGAAAATCAGAAAATATGATTATTCTCTCACTGCTTAATTTTCTAGTGATCTGCTCCCTGTCCCAAATCACCACGAGGCAAGATGAGTTCAAAATTTTGGGCCAGTTTAGAGTTCAGAATCTGAGGATCTCCTGCTTTTCCTAAATAGTTATTAACTCAAAACTCCTTGTCTTTTCTTTTCTTTTTTGTAAGGAAACTCAAAAGAGGTGACACACTGATGAAACAATCACTTTATGACGAATTTATCAGGCAACAAGAAAACCTTAAAAGTTTTGCTTCATGCTTTGTGAGGAATGAATTTACCACAGTGTAAGATTATATGAAAGAGGCTGACCTTCGAATTTGAAAATTGTACAATTCTACGAGACGTAGGAAGAAAATGAGATACGCGTGTATCGCTCCCAGCACCACCGTCGTCAGATTTTTGGCTGTGACCATGGCTAAATTGTCTCTGCAAGGAGGCATGACTGGGGGAGTCAACAGTGGTCCTCTCTCTCACACAAAGAAGCATTCGACCTACAAGGCAAATTTATAAAACAAATACTATTTACACAAACAATATTAGCACCTATAAGCTCTAGCAATTTAATTATTGAAAATTTTAGCTTTTAAATATTAACAAATGCCAAAACATCTTCACTAAATAGCAAGGCAAGGCACTGATAAGATGCTGGCCAGCAGCTCCAAGAAAAGAAAGAACTACCCATTCCAACACACACCAATGCCCAACTTCGCTTTGAAACAGGAGGTTTACATTGCCAAAGAATCAAGAGAATAATACATACCAACAATATCAGTGCTTGAAACTCCTTCTGTGCGCTTGATCTGCTTATAGCGACCAACCTTCTTAGCAAGGGCATAAGCATCAGTTCCATCAGGAAGAAGACAAGGGTCATCCCCATGAATAATATAGTCTATGTTATACTCATCAAATAGTTTCCTCATAAATTCTTCAGTAATGGCATAGGGGGCATCGGAGATGACTTCATCCACCCACTTCACAGCACCAACCATAATCATCCTAGGACAAATCAACAAGCAAGATACTGAGTCAATTCTTTTGATCGAAAATCTATCCCAAGCAACAGACAAAACAATAATAATCATCACAGTCAAGTACAGCAAAAGAGCTCTAATGGTAGTTGCCATGATTTTATTTGCTAAATTCCGTTGATTCTTTCAAGGGCAATGGTATCAGACAACAAGCAAAACGATGGAATGAAGCCATCAGTTGATTAGGAAAGTTCGGGTGGAAATGGTGGTGTTCTGAGCCGAGGAATTCCGTTCTCTTAACCAAAGCCTAGCCATGATAATCAAATCGTGATAACCTTACAAGCCAAACTTCACCCTGATCTGAGGTTTCCTCTTTATGTAATTAAATACTCCATAAAACCTTCTTTCAATAACACCAAAATAACCATCCTCGCCCAAATTACACTCTATAGACCCTTGTTTCTGTAACCAAAAAAAAACAATCTTCGCCAGTTCCCAACTGTAGGACATGTCTATACAGTGAGCAGATACAGAGAAATTTCCCAGGAAAAGTATATGCAAGGTTTTGGAAGAAATATTCCTCCCCTACTAGAACAAATCCATCAAACAAGATAAAACAGAGAGTAACACTTAACCGAAGCAACAAAACTAAAGCACACTACTGAGTTTCACATAAAGATTAGATCTTTCAAGTGGATACAAAGCCAAACCGATTTGATTTTTTTAAAAAAAGTACAAATCGGAAATGTCAGAACAAAGAGAGCGCAAAAAACCTCTCATGAAGAGGAGTGACAGGAGGGCCTTTATTCGCTATAATTTCCGCATCGCTTACAACTCCAACAACCAATTGGTCACCAAGAGCCCTAGCTTGTCGAAGAGCATTACAATGACCATAATGCATCATATCAAAACAACCATCCATATACACCCTTATAGGTCTCTTCTTCTTCTTCGGCAAAACAAATCTCAACCCAAGCACAGATAACCCTAACACCGCTCCTCCAACAATCCATGTCGCAACGAACCGCGAACTCTGTTGCACATTCTCCGGTCGTCCTCCTCCCTCTGAACCCATTATTCCAAAAATTCCTAAATTATTAGTCCCTAATCTAACAAAAAGCCTGCCAACATCCTCTAGTAACGCTAATGAATCAGACAGTTTTCTCCAGAATCTATGAGTTCCATTCTAGACGAAAGCGCAAAAGCTCAAAACTTCCTCACTTTTTTCATATATAACGCCGTTTTCATCTCCTTTCTAATGGTTTACGAGACTTGACCGAACACTTGTACAACAGTGACACAAACGTAGCGTAACAGGTACAGTATCAATCGTTGGTTATTGCAAGGCCAACCTTACGAGTCACTGAAATTAAGAAGAGGTACATCAACTTCAGCTTAATGCATATATTGATATCTTTACTTGCGCACGAAGCTTTGCAGGCCAAGGAATTTGATGGCTAGGGCGGATCGGTCCTTTATTTCAACGAGCCTGAAAAATGGTCAATTCAACTCAACTCTAGAAGGGCCGAGGGTTTAGACGGACTAGCTCTTCCTCTTTTTTTCAAATTTAAAATTTTATAACATAAAAAAATGAGAAGATTTTCAAATTAAATATGATAAATAATAGTGTTGTTTCAATAACACTAGCAAAAACACTAGTGTGATGCATCTTAGATAGGCGAGTGAGATATGAGAGTGAAGAACGAGATGGAACGGAGGCGAGGGTTAGAGATTTGTCAAAGTATCCTAGACACATGTGAATTCACACGAATAGAGTGTATCTGAAACAAATTCACTTCATTTTAAGTCCATGTATTCTGAAATACATACATATGAACATTTCAAAATCCAAAATACATTGTTTAAGTAATTAAATCATATACTAATGAGATTGTTGTAAGTTACCCATAAATAAATAGTTCTAATTCATGGGCCTACTGCGGTCCGGCCCAATCAAGTCTAAAGGGCTAAAGACTTATATGGATCGAGCTTATAAGTTGATTTGAAAAGTCTCATCACAACCTTATCTCAATAACATGTAGGGTTGGGCTAACCCCATAGGCTAAGTTCATTTTGACGGCTCTAGTTACATAATTTTATATTTAAACATTTCTATAATTGGTTAAATTAAGCACGTATTTCTAACATTTCAGCATGATTCATCACCATGTGTGTTCGTCATATTAGACTCAATCCACAAATTATGTCATACAACGAAATATTATTTTAAAACAAGACATGAAAATAAATCCACAAATTTTTGTCATTCAGTAACTAATGATACTTGATCACTTATAATTCACCTTAAACAATATTTTATATTAACACTCCGAGCCTGAAAGTGTTGCACTCATGTTTGCATGCTTTGATAGATAAATAGGCAAACCTCCTTTGTCAAGGGTGTGGTCGTATTACTGTTGTGTTATTAGCATGACAGCCTTGTTGACTTTTGTCTATCTATACAATCTTAAAGTATAAACTCTCTAATTTGGATGTTAAATTAATATAACATGTCTAAATAAATCATCATTTCAGTATACTTTTATATTTTATATTTATATTTATATTTGTTTATTTATTAATATTAATATTATATTAAAGGCAGACATTTTTTCATATTGAAGTGTTGTATCTTTTTCAGAGGATAGTGACTTTCTCAATGAGTTGTGACTTTTTGAAGGTGTTGTGACTTTTTCAATGAGTCGTAACTTTTTTAATGAGTCGTGACGTTTTCAATGAGTCGTGACTTTTGTAAGAGTTTGTGACTTTTCGAATGAGACATAATAATCATGTGTTCATACTACCCTTTGTTATTTATAAATATAGGATTTTTTGTAAATCGTAAACTACGATTATTCTAAGTTTTCTACTTTTCTTCTTTTTAAAAAAAAGAAGTACGATTTGAAACCGTTAAGTGGTTCAAAGTTCAACAGAATTTGAGGTACCCTTATTTTGTTCATGATTAAATTTGATTGTGCATTAATTTTTTTTAGAAAATCTTTGTGAGAGATTTTCACAAAATTTTTCAATTATTCTTTTTAATAAACATACTGACGCGATTGTTGATTAATCTTAGATGTATCACAAAAATTGATATACACATGCAACATGCATATTGTGAAACTAGTGTGTGTGTGTAACAGAAGAAACGTACGAAACAATTATTCCTTCAAATTCGTAATGATGTCTTTGATAATTTTTTGTCTCCACTAATAAATACAAGCTTTGTGTCTTTTATTAGAACATAATTATTCATCTGGTAAATAAATGTGATTAATTCAAGACAAATTTATATCTATCAACCATACAAAAACAATATGAGTATATGTATTTTGAGCATCCAAGCAATTAATATGAAGAAGAGTCACTTATTCTCTACAACACACTCAAATTCAAATATTCAAAAATAGTTTTTCTATCTTCATGAGGTAACAACAAGGTCTGTGTACCTTTTATTTTTTACAAACTCCATTTGTGAGACTTTTGGATCGTTCTTAGTCTTTTACTAAGTGCACGTGTGACACTTGAAAATTTGCTCACGATCTTAAACCACTTGCTCACAATTTTGCTATGTCAAGTCACCTTAAAACTCTAAGAACCGCTAAGAGAATTGAAGAAAGAGCACAAGAGGATTGTTATGAATATTTGTATTGATATTTTCTTGATGATTTTTGCAACATCTCTCAACTATAAATAACTAGAAAATAGTTTAAAATCAGAAAATACTTATTTTTGGAAAGAATAGGAAAACCTGAAAATTTTAAGTAAGTTAAAAAGTGAGCTTTTGGTCAACTTCAAACGACCATAACTCCTAGCTCAGGATTAGTTAGAAGTAGTTCCAGATATGGTTGGAAATCCCTTAGAATAATCTTTCCAAAGCCGCTGAGTTTGTGCGATTTCGATATCATATGAGTGACTTATGCCTTTCAAATGTTGGATTATTGGTTTAAGGAAAGTCCAATTCATATTTGGGAAGGACAAATTGTCTTTTCCTTATCTAATATAATTAATTCATTTTTAGGGATTAATTGGGGTAAAATAAAACTTCATTCAGTTTAGAAAGATTTAGAATTCACGTTAGGGCTCGGAGAAGAGAGAAAAGAAGAGAAATCAAGAATCGCCAAGAATGCTCAAACTTTTGCGCATGGAATTCGTCGAGGTGATCTCTATCAAGATATGTGAGATCACATAGTGTTGGGTTAGTTCACCCACATGTCAATCTTGTTTAAATTCAGTGAATCTAAGCTATTTGAATGTTAAGAAATTTAGTTTTTGAAAAACATTGTTGAAGTTTTCATTGAATTCTTGATAGTTGTATTGTTGACGTTTTGATTCATGTTTCTGGGTATGATTTTGGGTTGAATCTATTGGGTATTGAGGATACTAATGATTCTAAGTGTTTGGGGAAATCACCATGGAAGTTAAGAGGGTTTAGAGATGAAAAAAGAAGGAGAAAAGTCGAGAACACCTAGGGATAGGGGTTGGGCGTCGCGCCTTTCAGAACCCCAAAGAACAACCTCTGTGCGTAGGGGCCTGAGTGTCGCGCCAGCTAGAACGCCCCAGCCTTCTCTCTGCGTGATGAGGGTTGGGGCCCCATGCTTTTCAGAGCGCCAAAGACACCAGTTCTCTCCATTTTTCTTCCATCTTTTCGTACTAGTTCCTACGCGATGTACCTTTGTTTCCTAGTTGATCTAATACTCTAAGGTACATCTAAATATCAAAAAATCATCCATAAACATGCGATCATGAACCTTGAATTCATAATCCAATTGAAGGAAAGTTAAGATCAAAGTCAAAGAAGTTAAGAGTCAAGTCCAGAAGTTAAAAAGCAAGTCAAAGCAAAGTCATTAAAGGTTTTCAATAGTCTTTAGCAACGTTTTAACTTTGTTTTTAAGACTCAAGTTTCAAGTTAAGTAAAGAACAAAGAGTTAAGTTCATTTCTCAAAAGTTATAAGGGAACTAAGTATTCCCTAAGAGCTGTTTTAAGACTCAAGTTTCAGGCTATGTAAAGAGCAAAGATGTTGAGTTCATTCTAAAAAAGTTATAAGGGAACTAAGTATTCTCTAAGAGTTTATAAATGTTTTCACATTTAAGATAAGAGGAAACTAAGATTTCCCAAAAAAGTTTTGATCAAGAATATTGATACCAAGAGAGCTTTTAAAGCTAAGTGATGAACAATTATCTCAACCCAGAGAAAGAAGTTGTTATAAAAACACATGAGCTAAGATTTTTTTTTGGGAGTAGTATTGAACATCGATATGAGGGTGTGAGTTCATAATAACTCAAGTCTCTATAAATTATGTAGTCATCATGGGAATTAAAGGATTATACTTTTTAGATGATCATTTAAGTTAAACTAGTGGATCCACTAAGTTAAGTAAGGTCTTATACTGATGGCAAGGTATAGGATGGTCCTCGACATAGTGAGGTAAAACGTTGTACCATCACTTAGGTTCATAGTGATGGTTGTCGGTTAGAGAATCTACCTCAAAAGCTATATTACTTTAAATGAGTAAATTTAAGTTTGTTATTGCTTTATATTTAATGAACTAAGATTGTTTTCAATTGCTTTTTAAGCTTTATATATATATATATATATATATATATATATATATATATATATATATATATATATATATATATATATCGCATGTGTTTTACTGCTTTATATTGAGTTGAGTATTCATGAATTAAGCAGAGCCAAGGTAATTGTGTAAGTGTTCTTTCTTACTCTTTTCAAGCTTAAGTTGTTGTTTTAGCATTCCAACTCACATACTCGTACATTCAATGTACTGATGTCAGTTAACCTGCATCTTATCATGATGCAGACGCAATTAAGGATCAGCATACGGCGTACCGTTGATCCAGTGAGCAACTCAGAGTCAGTTGGTGAGCCTCCCTTCATTCTGGAGGACATCTCTATCGTTCATTTATTGTTTTTAGTTTTCAGTTGTTAGGATGATTGGGTGTCCTGTCCTAACATTCCTATTTGTTTAGAGGTTTCATAGACAGATAGTAGTAGTTCTTTAGTCTTTTCATTTCACTTGTAAACGATTAAGACTTGAGTTGTCATTTTGGCTAAATGATTTTCTTTTAGTTATTCCTTGAGTTATATTCTCTTGTATTTAAGTCTTCCTCTAAGTAAGTAAGCCATACCAAGGTTCTTCCTGAGGCCAACAATGGTCTTCGGGTGCCGCCCATGCCCAGGGTATAGGTTATGACAATCCTAAAAATGGATATGCTAAGTAATGCTTAATGTGTCTAGAATGCCAACGATTAGACCAACCGGACCTCGGAACCCTTGCTACATCCAACCCAACTAACTTGGGAAGTTATTTCAGCTAGGAAAGGTTGGGTCCAACCATGTAGGACTCTAGAATACGAAGATTTACTCGAAGGAATCTTTACCGAACTTAAAAAGAGAAAATCTTAGGTTTGGAGGGTCTAGGGGTAAAATGGTCTTTTTCTAAGATAAGGGTAGTATCGTAATTACCCTAAATATATAATTAATTATTTAATTAATAAGGTGGAGGGGCATTTTGGGGAGAGAGGGCAAAATTGGGCTCTTGAAGTAAAGTCTTGTTCCACCCGGGTTCGAACCTAGGTGGAAGCAATGAATTAAATTGTTTTTAATTTAAGTTGGTAAATTAATGTAATTAATTTATATTTATTAGTTATTATCTGATTTAAAATAAAAAGAAATCAGATTTTTAATAATTAAATAAAATCTTATTTGACTAAGTCCTAAACTAGACTCCTAAGCCTAAGAAAACTCTTCTCTCCCACGCTCATCTCTCTCTCTCACGTCTCTATCACTCTCATTGCCAAATAACATACAAAAACAGTAAGTAAACCAAAGTTCTTCACACTTGAAGAACTCACAACGAAAATTATAAACAAACAACTAATCAAACACGTTAGGCAAAGAGAGGGTTTTTTCGTCAAGTTGGTGTTGAAGCTCTTGGATTTGGACGTGTGTTTAAAGGGGTTCTTTGGGCAGCAAGTCGAGGTTTGAACGTCAAAAAGGTATGGGTTCTCTTCTATCTTTGTCCCTTTCCCAAGAGACCCCTTAAGGATCAGAATATTCATTCCGAAAACTAGGATTGTTCCCCGTTGCATGTCCTTGTCACTCGCTCCCATTGAATCATAGGTTGGTTATGTTTGCTGGTAGAAAATCAGGGATGAAAGGTGTTTTCGCGATGATTATGTGTTTATATGTATGTTTGAAATTATATGACTTATGTTGATGTTTCCGAAAATGTAACTACGTGTGTATGTGTGTGTTGTCGTGCCAATTGTTCATGGTTTAAGACTTGAAATGACATGATAGTTCTTTATATTTCATGTACACATGTTGATGTAAATGTGATGTTCATATGAGTTGAAATGTGGCTGATTTGAGGGATAATATCTTGTCTGAACGAATCCATGAAAACGCACCTAAAACGTTCTAAATGCACTACGAAATTCCCCTAAGAACTAAGGTGTAACTTGATGAAAATATGTTGAAATATTAAAAGAAAATTTCCAGCTTCTAGTGATAAATTTCGGTCAGCAAAGAGGGTTTAAAATGTTGAAAAAAATGAATTAATACAAGTGAGGTCATGGAGGATTGAACCCGTGACCTCATCATGTTAAAAATCATGAAAATAAAGAAGTAAAAAGAAAAGTGGTGAAGGGGATTCGAACCATGGCATTGGCTGGAAAATGTAACTTAAGGTGGGATTCGAACCCACCAACTCTCAATCAGATTTAAGGAGGAGAATAAAATAAAAATAAAGGGAGAGACGTGTGGGAATCGAACCCACGACCTATTAGGCAGATTAAGGAGGAGAATAAAAGAAAACTAAAGGTAGAGGCGTGTGGAAATCGAGCCCACGACCTCTTAGGTTGAATAAGAAAGTGAATAAAAGAAAAATAAAGGGGGAGGTGTGTGGGAATCGAACCCACGACCTCTTAGACAAATTTAAGGAGGAGAATAAAAGAAAAATAAAGGGGGAGGTGTGTGAGAATCGAACCCACGACCACTTAGGCAGATTTAAGGAAGAGAATAAAAGAAAAATAAAGAGAGGCTGTGGGGGTTTAATCCCACAACCTCATAGTCAACTCGAATAGACAAGGAGAAATAAATAAAAAAAATTAAAGGGGATGTGGGGGTTTGATCCCATAGCCCCTCGGCCAAGTAAGAGGTAATTCAAAAGAGAAAAATAAAGAGGAAACATTGATGTTGGGGCTCGATCTAAGGTCCCAATGTCATGTGAACCAAAATACAATAAATGAAAAAATGTAAGTGTTGTCTAAGGGATTCAAAACTGGGTTCCCTTGCCCAAATTTAGTATAGATGCATAAGTCATACGTGAATTAAATCTTCAAGAATAATGCTGCCTATTTAGATTGAAATTGAGATCTTAGCATACATACAAGATGCATAAGTTAGTCTTGTACTACATAATCTTAGGAAGATATGAATCACCTAAACGAACTATGAATGAAGCCTCATGCTTGTATGTATAGACCCATAAGTCTAGCATACGTTTAAAAATAAGTGAACCTAAGATGTATGTAATGAAATGATGTAACCCTAGAAGGGTTAAGCACGAGTGTAAAACACACTAAATGGTCAAGTGCATTGGAATACGATGAAATAATTATTATGTAATGAAATGATGAAACCCTAGAAGGGTTAAGTAAGAGTGTGAAACACACAAATGACCAAGTGCATTGGCATATGATGAAATGAACATTCACGTAAAAAGGGGTGAGTAATTATGAAGAGCAAATGTGCTAATGTTGATGAATGTGGTGACAACATGATATGAGACTAATGTAAAAAATTAGAGCAATCTCAAATGAGCCTAAGTAAATGTTACCAAAATGTACTCACCTATGAGAGTGTAAAGTTAATGAAGAGACCAGTCTCTATGAACACTCTAATGAAAGTATTGAGATTAACACACTTAATAATAATGATGAGATGAGAAATCATCTATTGAGCTATGATGTCCTCATACTAGAAGCCGGCTTCCATGACGTATTAGTTGAATGTAATGAAATTTTATACTGAGCACCGATAGACTAGCTATGAGCGGTGATGCCTTTTTTTGGGAAGGGCGGAGGTTCACGTAACTCTCATGAGATGAGACTGTCCGGCATGCCGGGTATGAGTCTCCTTATATTTCCTAATCTTTGAACCTATACTGCCAATATAGGGATCTGGCGGGGTTCAATTCCCATGTACGCTAGCATGTTTTGGATCACTTTGGCCGGTGATTCCACCTCTTTTTTTTTTTTGGGGGGGGGGGGTTCATGACACTGAATTTCATGGTGCTCACATGATCTATGTCGGTTAAAGTTAAAGTTCCCAATGAATAAATGAGGTCAGCCTTAAATGATGCACATAATGAAACGAACGATACCAAAGGTGTTAGGATAATATAATTAACAGGTGAGTTAGACTCAAGTAATGACATTAGGTCATTCTTGGCCATTGCACAACGAACCCGATGAAAGTCTTAAAATACATCCTAGGTATAGCTGGTGTTTACACTGGCGCATGAATGAAATGAAATGAAGTACGTATGAATGAAAGAAGCAGACTCTGTGTTTGCTAAAACAGACTCCCTAGTTGAGGTCCCATATGTTGAGCCTTAATTTTGGGAAGTCTTAATGTCAAGTCTATGATTCCAAGATCTCATAGCATATGAATAAATGATATAAACAACGTTATATGTTATATGAATTATGATATGTGGTATGTGTACGCTGTTGTGTGTTGTGTGAAAAATGTTAAGTATGATGGTGCATGTTACTCTCATGGCATAACTTTCCTAATCCAAATTTAGAAAGCACATAAACTTTCCTAATTCAAATTTGAGAAGTTCACTCACTTTCTTAATCTCAATTTGGCAAGTCCACTGACTTGACCTGCTATAATCATGTTGCTAGGAAAGAGCTATTCTTACTCATGCATGTCCTTGGTGTGTGCTTGCATATACCCAAACTTAGTACAAATGTGTACTAACCCTATACAACTCTAAACTTTTAGGTGCAGGCACAGGTGGACGCTAGAGCTACAACGCTGCAGCTATCCGGACGTCGAGCATTCATCTGGACTTTGTAGGCCCTCATGCTTTCGAGAATGCTTGCCCATTTACATTCTAACTTAGTTGTAGGATTGAGCTAGTGGAGTATGTTCCACTGGCGTTTCTTTTTCGTTTTTGTTCAGACATTGTATTGGTGCCATTTTGGCAAGTACATCGTTATCGTTATAATAAACTGCTTCTTTCATTTGATGATCTTAATGTTAAATGGTTGATGGTGACATTTATATATATATAATAGAATGTTTAGTTAGCATGTTAGGAAACAAAAAGTTTCAAATTTTCTGCTAAAATTAACCTAGATGAAGTAAGAATCACGTATGTAGGCTTGTCTGCGACTTTTGAGAGGTCAACGACGCCAGTCTTGTCTGGGGTTTCGATTTCCGTCATGACATAGGCTCGAGGCGTGACAATTTTTACAAATGAATGTCCCTCTATTTCTACTACTTACTAGGGGTTGATATGCAAATAATAATTATTAAACAAGTTCCTACGTATTTACAAATACGTCTCTTCTCTAGAAAACTCTACAACACCAAAATATTCCAAGTACTTTCTATGTAAATTTATGATATTCTAGGAATTAACATGGAAAATTTCACATTTGTCTAAAATATTCTACTAAGTATAATCTTATTTCTTATGTAAGCATCCACATAGGCAACTTTATGCCACATGACTCCTATGTGGCGTGAGATGTGGTGGGTTATCACATTTTTGTAGGTATATTATTGTTGTTATTATTAACACCATTACACGAAGAGTGCATTTTTCATAATACAGAGCAATGTAATTTGATTTTAAATGTAATGGTTAGATTATTAATTACTTTGACTATTGCACCACAACCTTTATTGATATTAAATGGAAAAGAAGAAGCATATATACTAGCTTGAATTTTTAAAATCAACAGATACAAATAATATTTTTTCTTGTAAATAGTAAATGACTTCATTGATGATGAAAATGTCAAAGCACTTGGTCTAATAGGTTCCTTAATATGGAGAGCCTTTTCCTTTGTGAACATGCCCATAAGACACGACAAAAAAGCCAAAAATTGGGCTTCTAGACGCCTTAACAATGTTTTCAGCAAGAGCCTTAAATAATTTTTCTTAAATAAAATAACTAATACTTGATAATTTATTTCATAAAATAGTAAAAGTCAGACAAAAGACAATGATGCCACGGAGTTCAATGTTGTTAAAAGATTATATAATGTAAATAAGTTATTAATTTTGCATAACTTTAACTTATTTTTTGTTTTCAGTAAACAACTTCATTATATTATTTCATAATTTGTTTTCAAGTTCATATGATGGCATTACATCATTGACAATTCAATTTGTAAAAGAATTTTATAAAAAAATATTCTATGTAAGAGGAATAGATAATGAGTTAGCATATTTCATGTTCGAGGAATATATAAAGGGAAAAGGGTCTGATATATTCATCAACTTTGCCATTTGGAGCTGATATACCCCTCATTATAAAAGTGACTCATATATGCCCTTACCGTTATACAAGCGGCTCATATATACCCCTGCCGTTACAAAATGACTCATTTATACCCTCATTTGACGGAAGTTAAAAAAATTAGTTTTAATTTATATTTATTAATTTTAATTTTTTTTAAAAAATTATTTAGGGGTATATATGATTCTTCTATCAAAGTTCAAGGTATATTTTAATTTTTCCATACATAAATATTTTTTGACCTCTTTTATTATAATTATTTGAGTTTCTTATTTTATTTTATTTTTTTCTTTCATTTCTTAGTTTAAAGAAAAAAATTTAAACTATTTTTTTTTGTCTATATTGTAATTCGATTTTTGTATTCGAAGAAAAAAATTTGGTCATCTACAATAAGTTTTACAAGAATATTAGTGAAACATAAATAAATTTGATTATCAAAATAATAATTTTGAATTAGTCATTGAAACAAAAAAAAGTCAAAAAAATATGTTTGACGAGGATTAAATTTACTCATATGGGATTATATTTTTGTAGAAAAAAATAATAAAAAGTTAAATTAATTTTTTTTTTCATTTCCGTTGGAGAAAAAGAGTATATGTGAGTCATTTGTTTACAAGTACGAGTATATATGAGCCAATTTCATAACAAAGGGTATATCAGCTCTAAATGACAAAGTTGAGGGGTATATCAGACTCTTCTCCCATATAAAAAATATTGATTATATTTATAAGAACTTATCAGTTTCATAAATTCTCATAAGTGATAACTATTTTTGAGAATGTCGTAATCTTCTTTTTTGTAATATTTACACCATATTCTTTGCATATGATAAAATATGAAATCATGATCAATCATTATTCTTTAAAGATTTACGAATTGCTAACGCTGCAACGACTATGTCATTCCTTACAAATTGAATAAGAGTGTCAAGCGCATGAAGCAAATGTCCATAATTATCCATAGCCGTTATTTCAGTACTTGCCATTTCCCTCTCCATATGTAAATAAGGAAAATACTCAAGTACCCCCTCAACCTATGCCCGAAATTTCAGAGACACACTTATACTATACTAAGGTCCTATTACCCCTGAACTTATTTTATATGTAATTTTCTACCCCTTTTTAGTCTACGTGGCACTAGTTCGGAAAAAAAAGTCAACCATCATTGGCCCCACAAGATAGTGCCACGTAAGCTAAAAGGGGTAAAAAATTATTAATAAAATAAGTTATGGGGGGTAATAGGACCTTAGCATAGTATAAGTGTGTCTCTGAGATTTCGGGCATAGGTTGAGGGGGTACTTGGGCATTATCCCTACGTAAATACAATAACACTATCTTGTGTCATAAGAATATTTTCATATAGTGTTAGGTATATAAGTCAAGATTGATGTAGTCGGTAAGGTATCATCATATTCATGTAAATCAAATAAAACTTTACTAACTATGGTATTAGGTCATACATATCACCGCAAAAATTTGTCAACATGTAACAAAATTTTAGCTTTATTCATTGGTCATATAAAAAACACTAACCTCATTAGTTTAATAATTTAGATATTGACATGTATTGCGAAATAAATCACTCCACCATATCGCAAAATCAATATTTTATATAAGTTCAGTCATTTGCTAGGAGTCAACACAACCTCCTCACTAACTAATCTTTTAGATAGCTGAAAAAGGTATGCTTGATCAATTCTGTTACTAAACTACGGACCTTGCAAACATCATACATATGACTCGATCTCTTAGAAATATTCACATTAATAGGTAAGACATTACAAATGTATTGTTTGAGGAAATATTTTATTTATTTTAGTTTCATTGACCATAAAATTTACAATTATTTTTTGAACATTCAGTTGACTTTAGGCCTATGATATAGTTGCGTCAATACAATTAGCAATTGCTAGATGATAATCAGGTCGGATCTCATGCTTATTTGAATTAGTAAAATGCTAAATACTTTTATTTGATGTTTTAATAATAAAAATTGAGATGAATAAAATCGAATGATATCACTAAATTCAAAGTATTTATAAATCTCTTGAATACTTCATATATGCTTTTGTTGATCTATAAGAAACATTGACCTGTAAATTTTCTTGTGATTGTCCAAGATAATGTTTAAAACCATTTGAATTATGAATTCATGAATCAATCAAAATTAACATATTTTCCAATTTTCAATTTGCCATCTAATTATTTGTATTAAATAAATCTCTTTTCAAACAATGCTCTTTCAAATTCAAGAACTCAAGAAAGGACATTCAATTTTAAGGAAAGAAGTTTTTTTAAAATGCTCTTTTTTAGCATCTTATGAAGTAAAGGAATCTTCTTTAGTTAAAGAGTGTAAATCTCAAAAGTTAGGACCTCCTTTAGATTTCGCCTTAACAATTTTTTGTCATTTTTCATAATGCATTTTCCCTTTTCCTCATTTCGTCCCCACCAAAAATCCAAAAAAATATAGTGATCTCTTCACACAAGTTACTAGGAAATCAATAACTTAAATCGAAAAAAATTTATTGATTTATCAGTAGTGAATTATTGATTTAACATTTTGGATAATAATTTTATTTTTATTTTTTTATTGAGATGACAGTTCTTAATAATTTCATGTTTTTCTTCTTGCTGGATTACTTGATAAATCAAGGGTAAATTAATAAATTATAGTTATACCATTTGATATATAGATTCTTCTAACAATTTTAGTTTCATAATTTTATTTATGATTGTCTCAAATTTTTGAATATTCTATAAAATGTCTGTGTTTATTTTTGAAGAAGATGCAATATGTCAATTAAAATGCAATACTTATTTGATTTGTCTCCTAGTTTTCAAGTATTTTCAATGATTTATGTATACAAAATCTTGACGGGTAAATTGATTAACGAATCGACAATCAATCAATATGTTAATAGTTCTATAATAATTTATAAATCAACAACCTATAAACTCTAAAATCAAATTGATTTAACCGATACGCAAACCCCAAATTTTTTAGAGTCAATATCCAAATTCAAGGGATTATTTTGTCTTTTTTCAACCTAAAAAGGCATTTACTATAAACTCATTAGCAAAAGAGGCAAAAGATATCAAATTATTATATTGTAGAGTCCTCCTCTGTTAATTCATCTCTTTACCGGCAACACCCCCGTCGGTGTTCCTTTTACGGTAGAACTTCGAAATATTCCAAAGAATTATACCTTTTCGCCGACTACCCTTACTTCTCCTCATACACTTCACTGTAGAGTTGCGATCCGTTTTTCAGCTGCTATTCTTTGAGTCTTTGACTGACTGAACCTTCAGAAAATGGCGTCAACGGAGGGGCTGATGCCAATAACCAGAGCTTTCTTGTCTTCTTATTATGATAAATACCCATTTTCCCCTCTTTCTCAAGATGTATCGCGTCTTACTGATGAAATTCATTCCATGGCTAAGAATCTGCAGAAAGATGCTCCTTTAACAGAAGGTAATTGAACTTGTTCGTCAAATTTACACTAAGCTTATGTCTTCTCGGAAATTTGCTTTACTGATTATGGTTTCTCATTTTCATTATTCTTGATTACTTGTTTTTGTTTAGGTGGGTTTGTATTAGGTTCTTATAGTTTTCTTGTTTTGAGTTTACCAAAAAATCTTTGGCTAACTATAGAAATGATCTGAGCCAGAACTGGTGAGTTACTATAAAGTCCTGAAGTTGTCGTTCTATGTATTTTGAGTTTATGCAGACCATTTTACAACTATGAATATCAACTTCATAAGAAAATTTGCCTAAAATTGTTGATGCAATAGGTAAAGGAGGTTTTGGATACATCTCAGGTGGGACAGTTTCTGGTCCCCTTAATTGAATTGCATAGATAGAGTTTAATGCCCAAGGATGTAGTGTACTTTTACGATAAGACTGTGTCATGGAATCCATTTGTTACTCGGTTTGAGGTGGCTGGAACATGTTATAATATGAAATAAAGGAGATAAATGGAAGATTTAGAGAAGAAATCCTAAGAGAACACAGAGCTATTCAGTTAGGATTGGATAATATTTCTACAGTCCTAATTTTAAAAAAAAGATTGGATAATATTTCTACAAGGCAGTTAACTCTGAAGAATGTTATCCCCTAAAAGATAAAGAGAACTGTGGTTGTTGCATTTACTAATCATAAAGTGATGCATGACAAGCTTCATTCATGTGGGTCAGCTGTCCTAGTTCTAAGAATATGTGGTTCTGACCATGTTGGTGGAGGGATCGGATGGTCAATTAAGAACCCAACTGGATGCTGCAATTTTAAAGTGGCCCCTGGAACATGACATACTATATTTATTTGTTTAAGTTTCAGTACTCTTTTACTAATTCTCTCTAATTTTCTTAGTATGTTCCGGGTGACCTTTTTTTGATAACCGTGGAGTTTGGGCCAGCATGCATGCACCTCGACAATTCCATGGGTGTTCCAAATAATTAGTTATGGAGGATCCATTTGAATTTTCCCCCCTGATTAGTGTTGGTTGCTTTCTGATCTAGCAGATACTGAAGTTATTACGAGATTACGTTAATGCAAGCAGACTTGTATTTTGTTTTTAGTTGGTGAGCTCCACTTGTGAGGAAACTCACATTTGATTTGTTTTGATTTGATAGGAGAAAGTTCATTAGTCCTTGAAGCAGAGAGTCACCCTCCTCACAAAGTTGACGAGAATTTGTGGAAGAACCGAGAACAACTTGAAGAAATACTTTTCCTATTTGAAAGCTCCAATTGGCCACCAGCGGTGAGAAGCTCAATTTTTGGAGATCAAGTTTTAGCTTTTCTTTGAGACCTCAGTTGACTTCCAGTAATGTCATTTGGTTTCGGATTAGTTCTAACCTCTATGTCTCCAGGCTTGCTTGATTCCAACAGAAATGCTTTTGGTGTACCCACTAGTATTCCTCACACAGGGTTGAGCAAAGATCACAAAATTTCTGAATTGTCTTAAATTAATAAAGAGTTGTTTTTCTTCTCTGTTATTTTTCAGCTTCAATTGCAGTCAACCACTGAAGATGTTGAACTTGTTTCTGTCCTTGAACGGCTAGGAGAAAAATTCCGAAGTACATTGAAGAGTTTGCAAACTTTCCAGTCAAAGAATTCTGAGTTCGTCTTCAACACTGGTTGGTCCTTCTATGCTTCTTAATTGTTAAGCTGTTGCCAGTTTATGAAGTACATTCAGATCTTTTTGTTTAATTGCTTTTATTCTGAATTTGTTAGTTTATAACTTTATATCCCCATCATCACTCATGTTCATGATAACTAAGTAAAAGAGTATCATCACCTGAGTGCTCTTTGTAGAACCAGACTGAGCTACACTTCTTTTTTGCTGTAAAGTCAAACTCAGTTAGTCCATTATATTAAGAGGAGTCAAATGTAGGATGAGTAGTCACAACTTCTAGGGTTCAGTAAAATAGGTATGCTGATGAAAAGGGTAAGAAATATTTGGTATGTCTTACAATGGTGGATTTATACCTTAGGAGTGCTTTAAGTGTAAAAGGGATTTATAGAAAACATTAGATGATTTTGTTCTGTTTGTATAAGTCTGGTGCCCAGAGTTATTTGCTATCTACACTGGTGGGAGGTAGCATTCACCTCGTAAAGTAGGCGAGGTGCATGCAAGTTGGCCTGGACACCGCTACATAAAAAGAGTGCACTCTATCTACAATCAAAGATTTAATCTAAGCTCAGAATGACACATCCAACCCCATACAATTTAAATCAAATCAAAGAAACCAAGAGTCCTATGCCATCTAATGATGATTGGCAACCACTCCCAAAGGTATAACTGAAAAAACAATACTCAAGAGTCCAAAACCTAAAGCCAGGAGCCCAGGAGACACAAACTAAGCCAAGTCAATATGAATAATAGTTTGTGAGAGAAGCTTAAGAGGATATCGTCACAACTATTAGCACTACATTTGTTGTTCAAAGGTTGCTATTACAGAGCATATCGTCAAATTTTGAAAAATGATAACTCTGTGAAGTTAGAAGAAGATTGCGATGAAGAGTGGGAGAGCATAAAATAAGATAATTGACGTGGTACCATAGAGGCATAGATCATGCAAGGAGAGAATCTCCCCTTAGTCCCTCCTCTAGAGAATTTGGATATACAGTATATCATTTCAAAGTTCACACTACTTATCCAAGAACAAATGTAATTCAAAGTGTCTTTCAAACTAGTTTAATTCGATTGTACCCACTAATGTAAGTCTTATTACTGAGAGAAAAGTAGAGCAGATATGAATTTAGACTAGTGGGGAATGGAATAATGTTTGTTGTATAAAGTTGGATATGCTTGGTCGAAATTAGAAAGATGAATGTTTTCTAGAGTTTAGTAGGAGATGAAGTATTATGCTTGGTGTCAAGAGGGGGAACAGATAGTAGATGGTGTTCCTGAAGATACATTTGTTAGGAGATTCGACAGATGATTAGTTCGTGCAGAGGACGTTAAATGGGTTGTCCGAGCATGATGTATGATAGCTCGGTTCAATGTTCTAGAGTAGGTGATGTTTTGAATTTATTCAGAGTCAATCAAATTTGGGCCGATCGAGTTTTAAGCAGGGTGGTTGATGGGTTAAGGATTCCCTTTTTTTCTGGATTTGGTAGGCTGTCTGTGTGAAACTGTGAATATACAAGTTTGAAGATAAAGTTGGATTTTCATAATGAACTTAGTCGGCATCCGAACACCTATGGTGTCTGAATCTTTTCAAGCAGATAGGTGTTTTATATGTCATAAAAAAAGCAGATAGGTGTTTTATGTGGTTGATTTTGAATATGAATGAGTTTAGCTAACACATCAACGTTGAAGTTTATGTCATGTGTTGTAGCAAGATTTTGTCATTTAATTATTGGAGATGGTGATTTAGTTATCAATTTCTTTTACTGGAGATGGTGATTTTGTTACAAATTGTTATGGCCCTGATGGCTTATCTAGTGAACATGACGCAATTACTGTCATTGTTTCTCTTCAGAAATAGCCCCTCAACTCATATTTGCCATTTTCCAGTATGCTCGGTGCCACACATCAAAATTCAACTATTTATACTTCTAATAGATTGAAAAGATCCACGAAGTCCATATATCCCTGCCTCTAGGGGGCCTACAGGCTATAAACTGGAAGGACGGAAAGAGAAAATAGGCCTAAGATGTCTTGAAAGTAATAACTGTTGTGTACTGCCAGTCCTACTGGCACTCTCTTCAACCAAATTGTTTCCTCTTCAGCTATTTTCACTCTAAGGGGTCGTTTGGTAGGGAGTATTAGGAGAAATAGTCCAAGTATTATGTGTGGTATTATTTACTACTATGTTTGGTATGAACTTTGGGTCTATGTATTATCAATCCATGGATTAGTTATGCACCCTACATGGTATTAGAGGGTGTATAACTAATACCTTCCATTTGGTGATATTAGCTCTAATACCATGGGATTAATCTAGGTAAAGAAAAAAATACCCCTCAAGACCTTTCAATCATTTTGTTTATTTTTTTGATTTTATATTTTATATTTATACTAATAAATTTTTAAAAATAAATTAGCTCACAAGTTTTATTATTTAGATATAATTTTTTTTTCTAAAATATGAGTTATTTAATCTATTTATTATTAATATAAAATATTATAATCTGACTAATATAATATTGATGTATGAATTTAAGAACAATTCATAAGTAAAATATTGTCTCTTAACGAAAGTCCATTAAACATTACACAAGTAGTCTAAAACAAGAGCGTATATATATATATATATATATGTATGTCTGTATGTATTGTCTCAAGTTCGAAACCCCATGCCAGCGAAAGCTAAGGGTTTGCCTTCTGGGTCGAGCCCTGATGCGGGTTAACTCTCCTATGTGGTTTGCGAGCTATTGCCTAGGAGCGGAATTTTATCCTGTGCGCACCGAAAAGGGTAGCAGCTGCGGGTTTCCCTTGTCGTCAAAAAAAGATAATATATATATATATATATATATACACGGACACATCTCGAGTATAAAAATAGTTTAATTTATTTTGCTATATTTATTTTTTATTTTTATTTTATTTTATCATAAAGAGTTTTTTCTTTAAAAAAATTTATTGATACAAAACAAAGTTCAATAAATTTTCTCTATAAAATAATTATAGTTGTGTGACCTTTTGAGATATTAACTCCAATTTATTAAGATGACAATTATTTACGCTCAAATATTTTAAGTGAGAAAATAGTGAACATGACAATAAAATTTTTATTCTCCTAGCTAGTTATAAATGTTATAAAAAATAATATTCTCCGTTAATTATCTACCTTGACTCAATAACATGAAATATAAAATCTCATAATAACTCTAGGGTATAATTGGAAAGAATTTTTTTTGTAATCTGTTAAACCACAGACAAAATTAGGTAAGAAACAATGAACCAAACACTTGATAAAAATAATTCTTGCATTACTGATCCCTGCATTACCGATCCCTGCATTATTGATCTTTGTACCAAACGACCCCTAACTGGTATAACATTTAAATTCTTTAAACCTCATTATTGCAATTATCTTTTGCAGTTGCAACTTCTTTTTTTGTTTTGAAACTGGTAAGGTTGTATTCTTCAACATTAAGGGCATGCTAGCCACCACCAGAAAGTGTCAATTACAAACTTCCTATCAAATCTACAATCTGATCTGTATCTACTATACGCAACTGTTTACACCAAAAAAGTAGATATACTATACAATTCATTTGACCTTGTGTATGGAATTGGATCTATTGTCGAAAATCTACTTTATTTTTCCTTCCAAACTGATCACCATATACATGATGGTGTTAACCTCCACCATCTTTTTTTGCTCTTGGTACCTCCTCTCCTTACTCTGCTCTTCAACACGTTTGATGTACGTTCTGGTACTGTCCAATTCAGATTTGAGATGCTAGAGAACAAATTCCAGATTTAAGCAGTGTAATTACAGTTCAAGAAGAGGTGGCTGTTGGTTTCACTTGTCAAATTGCATAAAAAACACCTAGGGACCATCTGTTTACCCTTCTTCTGAAGTACTTCTTGTGTTAAACAATCTCTCTTTATCACTAGCCAAGTGAAGCATTTCACTTTTGTAGGAATATCCCCCTTCCAACGATAGTGCCAAAGGTGTTTTGGTCTCCCTGCCATCACCTGGAGACCTCTTCTATAAGCACTGTTGACTGGGAAAAGGCCATCTTTGTTGTGCTTCCACAACATCCTGTCTGTGGCATGCGTTGATGGTCACTCCGCCTAGCATCCCTAATATCTCAGCCATCCTTTTCACCTCCCAAATTCTGCAGTTCCAACTTTTTAGTATTCCATTATCTTCAGTTTCTCATCCAATCCACCATTAGAGATGTATTCCTTTGTTTGAAATGAACTACTATACGCTTGATCGAGTTGTCCACCCGTCAAGCTTATACCTTTGAAAGCTATATCTAAGTTCCTTGTTTTCAGGCTTCAAATATCATCATATACACTACCCAACATGCAAGGGAAGAAATCGAGGAAATTTTGGAACTGAAAGTACTTTTGCCCAAGTTATTGGAGCTTTTTTTGTACATTTTTGAAGCAAATGTATTATTGCGGTCATCTATTGTGACTGATTGTTCTTACTTATTTCTTATTGAAAGGGGTTACTCTAAGTACAAGAACGTGTTTTGGTATGAGATTTCTTTCTACTTTGTATTTATGACTTGAGCAGACTATTTCCCCCCATGTTCACAAAATATTTATGTTATCAGGAAAAAAAAGTGTACTTATTATATTGATATGTTCTTTTCTTTGATAACGTTAAAGTTGTATTTTTCAGCATAGCCTCCTCCAAAAATTACAAGCTAAAACCATAATTACATTGATCCTAGGAAATCTACCAACTGTTCTGCTACTTCTATTCCCTCTTCTTTACACCAAAAAAACATGTTAATGCAATTTTCTTTAACTTTCTGCATAGTGTTAGTAATATTCTCTTGACACCTAAGATTTCTTTCTCTTCAAATAGCCTACCAGACACAAGCAGGTACTATAGACCACCATATTTTTTGTGTCTTGCTCCCCCCTCATCCAGCAGCTTAAAAGATCAGCAGTATGTTCTGGCATCACCCAGGGCTCTTGAGAAATTTTGTAGACCATGCGCCACACCTGAACAGTAACCCTACAGTGTAGGAATAAGTGGCTGTTAGTTTGTTTCTTCCTTCTCATGACAAAAAAAACATCTGGAGACAATCTGGAAGCCTCATTTCCCGAGTTTCTCCTGAGTGAGACATGCCCTTCTGGTGACCAACCAGGTGAAGCATTTCACCTTGGTTGGGGTGTTGCCCTCCCATATTTGTTTCCATGGACCATGAATTCCCCCAGTGTGAGTCATGACCTCTCTCCTATACAGTCTGCACAGAGAACTTGCCATCAGAGTCATGTTTTCATCTTATACCATCTGCTTCTGTAGCAAGGCCCGGAATTCGCCCAATTTGAGTAGTAGTTCAGCAATTCTATCCACTTTCCGATCATTTAGATTTCTCCTGAAGGTGAGGTTCCATCCCTGAGGGGACCAAATCTCAGCAATTTTAGCCTCAGGGTTGGTGCAAAACGAAAAGAGATCGGCGAAAACCGAGTTTAGACACTCTTGTCCAATCCACTTGTCCTTCCAAGAAAATACTTTTTTACCCTCTCCCACCTTGACCACCAAATTCTTCTTTAGACTATCCCATAAATTTCTGATTGATCTCCAAACTGATACCCCATACATGCTCTCCAAACTTATTATGTTGATATGGTTTGAGCTTAAACGAAGAAATGAAGATTTATATAGCCGACCCCGACCTGTTTGGGACTGAGGCGTAGTAGTTGTTATCAGGAAAAGTATACTACCCAAAATTAGGTGCCCTTGCATGTATCATCAACTACTAGAGAATGTTACTAGAATCTCCAACAAAGGCATACACTTAGCTAAATGACAAGTTGAAGCAGATGTGCAGAGTATATAACAGCAAATCACTATCGCTTTACATGTTTTAAGGGCATAGATAATAATCTAGATTCTTTTATTCTGTTGTAGTGATGACCTACATGCCACAAGATTTTCGTGGTACACTAATAAGGCAACAGAGGGAGCGTTCTGAGAGAAATAAGCAGGCCGAAGTTGATGCTCTAATCAATTCTGGTGGAAGTATTCGTGATCGATATGCTCTGCTATGGAATCAACAAATGGAACGGTAAGTATTGTTTATCATTCTCTTCATGATGGTACATCCAGTATATAGTTTGATTCTGACCCATGCCGAGATACTTTCACACAGGAGACGGCAACTGGCTCAACTGGGTTCTGCTACAGGTGTCTATAAGACACTGGTGAAGTATTTAGTTGGAGTCCCACAGGTACGTCACAATGCATATAGTAGAAAATAATGGGTTTATAACTTTGCCTAGCAAGTACATGTTAATGTTTATAAACAAGGCTTGTTGTTTCTTTGCATTAACCTTTTGTTTAGAGCAATCATCTCATGGATGCCAAATTGCCCATTTTGAAGCCCTATTCTTCAATTAAATAGTTCAATTCAATCTAAATTCATGCCAGGGGCAGTACATTGATTTTCTGGTCTTCAGTAAAACTATTTACGTGCAATTTATCTTGCAGGTTCTGTTGGATTTTGTTCAGAAAATAAACGACGATGATGGGTATTATTTTTGCTGCATTGATCTTATTTTTTTTTTCTATTGATTGCATTCTTATTTTGCTGATTTTTCAAGGGTTGGGCTAGCCAATAGTAATCCTGTCTGCTCTTTTTGATAAATGTCTACCTCTAGGCCAATGGAAGAGCAGCGACAACGTTATGGTCCACCTTTGTACAGCCTCACAAAAATGGTGCTCAACATTCGACTTTTTCTTTCTCTGCTTTGGCGACGCTTTGAAGCTGGAAAACTGTAAGACTTTAGACATATTGTACTTTCAAATGACTGAATTGAGAAGCATATGGTTATTTCTTTTAATGTCTGCATCCTCGCTCCACAGTAAATAGCATTTTTTTCACCTGAATGTTCTAGTTGTTTCAATTTGGGCAGGTCAAGGAGTCAAATTGCGGTCTTGGAAGAAGCAGTAGATATCTACACATCCGAGTTCCAAAGATTCATCACATTCATTCGGTACTTTATGCTTCTGGAACTGTTATTTCTAATCTTTCTCTTGTCCCTTCTCATGTTATTCAATATAGATTAGCCTAATCTCCTCTGTGTTTAGGTATTGCTCTATTATGTATTTCATAATGTGATAATTTATCTTACGGTCAATAAGATGAAACATTCAAGTCGCTTCATGGATGGCATTCATGTCATTGTAGGCAACTTAGACCATGTGTTGGAGCTATGTCAGAAGAAAAATGAAGGGAATCTTTACACTGTTCTCCTCTTTCTTTGTTTTGTTTTAAAGTGGTGGAAGGAAAATATAAGAGGGAAATCTTTGAAGCCGTTTCTGGCTTGAAAGTATATTGGAGAAAGAGTAACATATCTCCCATCAAAGAAGCGAGTAGTATTCAGACCTTGGCTGGCATTTTAGGGTAGGGTGGACAAATTACCTAGTGTCTACTTAGGTATGCCCTAGGAAACACCGGAACAGGCACAAAGATGTGGAGATCTGGAACAGTATCATAGAGAAGACAATGAAGAGGTTATCCCAGTGGAAACACAATATCTATCATTAGGGGGAATGGTTACTCTAATCAACTGTCTTAGACTCACTGTCTACCTATGTGATATCCTTGTTCCCCTATCCCTTCCAGTGTGGCAAAGAAGCTTGACAGACTCGGAAGGTTTTTTCTTTTTTAAAATGTGTGGAAAGACAACAAGGGTAAACTTGTATGCCAATATGTGTAGATATTTACTCACATCACTAGAGGACCATTTGTTATTGAATTTGAGGGTGTAGTAAGTAACAATAATTTGGTACTTATTTAACTGGATTAACTTAACTCTTGCAGAGACGTCTTTGCAAATTCCCCTTTCTTTATTACTGCAGAAGAAGCTGGTACATTAGAAGCCAGGTATCCAGAATTCCTCTCGATGGTGGCTTCACGTACATTTTGTCATTGTTGGACTAAATGAAAGGCCATAATTGATATGATTTTCACAACTTGATCTAGAGCTTTCTTTTGGTTTCCAAATGCAGAAAAAGTGATGAGTACAAGGAAGTGAGTGTTCCAGCAGGAAAAAGTCATGAGGTTTGTTTTTACTTTGGGAGGAATGCTTTCTCTTATATCATGTCTTCTTATATTGGTATTGCTAGTTTTGTAACTCGTAAGCAAGTCATGTGTATCTGTAGGTGTGTGTGTATGTATATATTTATATAGTCGCTTAGTACATGTGTTCCACATGTACATTATGTTGATATTTTGTACGAAATCTGATTTTAACTGAATACATAGTTAAATAACTTACTTTGAGTTGTAACAGGACTAAATTAGTTGTGAGATAATTTTTGTAATTAGTTACTTCTGTTTCATGTGGTATAAAAATGGTACTCACTCCGTCCCATTTTATATGAGTTAGTTTGACTCGATATAGAGTTAAAGAAAGAAAGAAAGACTTTTGAAACTTGTCAACTAAAATAAGAGATGAATGTTTGTATGACTGTGAATCATTTCATTAAGGTGGGCATGTTAAAGTTAAATTGTTACTTAATATAGGGAATAAGATGCCACCCGCAAAGTTTTGGTGTGCAAATGACTTTTGGTCAAGATTGAGGCGTAACTTATGTATTTTCCCCTTTTAAAATAGTCTAAATATAACATACTTAATTAATTAAGGCTATGTAGTTTGGATCCTCCAAAAATGCTGCTGCACCGATGTCGTAACCTCCAAAATGCAAGATGTACCCGAATCCTAAATCCTATGTGATGATGGATTCTAGCTCTAGATTTGAGAAAAATACTGTAAAGGGACAATAACACACATTTTAACTAATTGAAGGTTAGATGTGCTTAATAATGTATCAAAAACCGAAAATAAGAATTTAGCAATAATTGAGGGACAAAAAGTTTTGTTATCCCATTTCCGAAGTTCAGATTATTATCAATGACTAAATCTCGTAAAAACTAGTTAGTATTCTTTTTCTTCATGAATCGTTTGGATTCTTTTGTCATGGAACTGCTGAATTTGTTAAGCTTGGTTTTGTGATTTTTTAAATGGAAAGTAATGCTTTATTTGCATTTTGTGTCCACACATTCATCAATTTGATTGCTTCACGGTGTTGTTGATTTGTTCTCTACTATTTCAACACTCCTTCCCTCCTAAATTTTGGGTTGGATTTGTTCACTCTGCAATCATATTTTAAATATTCATACTCCTAAACTTCAATTGGAACTCCTTCTGATCTTCTTTTTGGCAAATTAGCTAGCTACCTATGACTATTCAAGGGTGTTTGGAGCTCTTGGTATCCAATAGTGATTGTTTCTTCTCATAAATCAAGTACAAGATCTATATATAGGTGTTGGTGTTTCAATTCAACAACGTTTAGATTTTATGTTGCAATGCCTGTTCCCGTGTAGATTTTGGTTATAGATGGGGATGGGGAATAGCACAGAAAAATACATTGTCTATTCGTCTCTGAAAGACCTTGTTCCTGAAAGTTTGTTCTTTAGAGCTTCATTTGTGTTAGTTAAAACTGTGTACAGTTGATTGATATATCTGTTATGTCAATGTTATATTTAGGTATCATTGACAGTCGATGCCATAAATTCATACATTGCGTGGGATTTCTCTTTGGTTCAAGGCAGAGTGGATATGGTAATATCCTTTTATCTTCCTATAGATGTGCCTATTTGAGTATATGGTTTGCATGTTCTCTTGAAACAGCTTCCCTTGTTTTGATTTATTTCTTTTGCTTTATACTGTTATCTTTAGATTCGTGTCCATTTGTCAGAAGTTGATGTCCAACTTATGAGCTTCTTTTCGCTGTCTTTTTTTTTTTCTTTTATGACGAGAGAAACCTGCAGCGCTACCCTTTGGCTGCTTTACCCGCTGCAATAGCTCGCAAACCACACAGGAGAGGTAATCCGCACTAGGCAAGCCCCGTGCAACAATCTTGACCTAGAAGGCAAACCCCTTGCTTTCGCTGGCAAGGATTTTAGAACTTGAGACCAATATGAAAGTCCCAAGCCAAACCACTGGGCCACCCCGAAGGGTCTTCTTTGGGCTGTCTTCGTGGTATATGGGCTATTGACTTTCTTTGTTTCCAAGAAACATATTCTATTTTTTCAAAACGAAAAATTGGTCTCCTCCCTGTTTATGTTGTTGGAGGAAACACACAAAAAGTGCGTATTTTTTTTATTAAGTAGTTCTTCATTATTAACAAAACAGGCAAAGAGATGCTTATGTAAGAAGAACAAAAATCCCAATTTTTTTAGTCATACACAGAAATAAATTTTATCAAAATCTTAAGACTCCCTATCTTTTCCAAATTACATCAGAAGGCAAGATTTCATAAACACCTGAACTCAAGTTGTGGGCACACTCACAAACTCCATTGAATTACCTCTGATCTCTCCCTCTATGATCTTTGTTTGTCTCACTCCCCAGCCCCCTCTATTAAGTCCACATAATTCAGGTGGGATTCATGTATCAAATTTTTCCAAAGGATTTTCTATGGTGGTCTTCTTACCCAACTAATATGCGTCTCAGACATATCAGTGGTTTCTCTAGTTGGAGGAGTGAAAATTCCAGCAAACATGATAATGTTTTCTTTCTCCACAATAGGCTTACACATACCACCTGCTCCACCTTGCTACCATCTCATACTAGATATTTATTTGGCAGCGACTACTGCATTTATAATTTGTTTCTTCTTTATCAAGTATTCTAGGATTCAGGTATCAATTTGCATAACAGTTTTCAACCTCCCTGGCAGCTGTTTGGTCCTACCAAACTTATAGGCCTAAAATCTTTGACTTCCTTTGCATTAAAAGAAGCATCAAACTTCTTTCAAGTATGAAGTAGACTGTTTCTCGATTGACTTGCAGATTTTCCCAAAGCAAAAATGCATAGTTAAATTTCTCTCTTGTGGGGCATGAAAAAACTATTTTCTTTTCCACTTCACTATGTTCCTAGCAACTTTAGCTGCACAAAAGCGGCACCAGTTGAGAGGAAAAAAAGGACATCCCGGTGTACTAAGATCCTGCTATGTGCGGGTCCTGGAAAGGGCTGGACCAGTTGAGATAATAATGCTAATTACTCTGTCATTTACATTTGGAGAATGTGCTGAAAATCCTTGCATATTAACATATATTTTGTCATCTTCGGTCAACATCTTTCATATTATCTAGTTTGTACTTGCTCCTATCCGTATGACCTGTGAAGCAATTATCCGGTGGCAGAAATAAATGATTGAAATTAACTCCCAAATTTCCCAAGAGACTACATGAAGCACCTGTCTTCTTTTATTCCTCTTTTTCTCGTTCCTTTTCTTGTTCATTTTTTGGATCTTTTAATGGATTGGTCATCAGATATGAGCTAAAATCTGAATGAATCATTTTTCATTTCACTTTATTGAAAAATCATTTTTTATTTCAGTAAACTATTAACACTAGTAGATTTCTGTAACCAAGTCATCTGGGCTTCTTTTGTTGTAACAGGACATAGGCTTTAGCATGGAGTATACGGATCCTTCCGGACAGAAGACGGTATGAAAGTGTATTATCTCGTCTTCTTGTCATGTTTTCTCATAAAGTGTCTGCTGCAATTTTTGGTTTACTAAGAGATTTCTCTTGTGATATAACTTCTCTTCTCTTCTCTTCTCTCATTCACTCACATTGCTCTGGTTTAATCTTTTTGACGTGTCCATCAAACGCCTGATCGCAGCAAATCTTACCTTATCGACGTTATGGAGCTGACCAAGTGAGTATTACTTTGCTCCCTTTCTATTCTAGCAAGTAAATTTGCAACTTCACCTCCTTAATGCTCATTTCTTCCAGGGGAACTTCTGTACGTGCCTGTCTGGAAACTACAAACTCATATGGGATAATTCTTATTCGACATTTTTCAAGAAGGTGAGTAATACATTGTCGAACCTAATTCATTGAGGTTATAATTGTCTCCTTTGAAGTATTACGCCCTTTCCTGTTGGTATATCCAACAATGTTGCTTAACACTGCATACAGGTTTCTTGTTTCAGTAGAACTTGGTCTAGTGAAATTAGTAGTTCATGTAACTATTCTGTTGTATTCTTCCTTGCCCACGGAATAGGTGCCTGTTAATCTAACAATTGATTGCTTTACTGTTTTGTTTAATCGAAAAAGGAATGACTATCTTAGGGTCATTATTTTTCTTTGATTGGCAACAGGTCTTGCGATTCAAGGTGGACTGTATACCTCCAGTTGTAGAACCAGTGCTTTCATCTGATTAAGTGGATGAATGAACATACGATGTTCAGATTTGTGACTGCTGCTAATTGTCTATGAAGATGCATTCTCTCATTTGTTTGTATTCACAACAGTTCTTTTGTTTGTTTTAACTGTAAAAATCCATCCTATGCCTCTTTTAGTCCTGATGCCATGCTGTAACCTGTCTGTTGTATTGATACGTACCTGGATTTTGATGAAGTTTCAGCATAAAAGACCCTCATTATACCTCTAATGTTGAGGTCCATGAATTGGCTACACTCTTGGTTAACCGAGTAAAATCTTCTAACCGTTTGGTTGCATTTCATTAGAAAAAGGATTTGCAGTTCAGAGAAACTTTATCAAAGCCTGAAAGCTAGAGAGCTGATGCTTGACTGCATGAAATTTTATAGTATTTTGAAGAAAATCTAGAAGATTCCTAACGACGTTCGAGCGTATTGAAGAGTGACCTGAACTGGAAAGCTATATACTTCATCTCTTCCTTACATAGTCTATCACAGGAAGATGAGTGGCTTATCACTCATCTTTTTTGGATGAGAGTTGCTGTAGATGTTGAAGTTCAGAGTCGTAGGGCGTCGTCGTAACCACCAATTAAGGGGGATTGTGACTGCAGTTCTTGATGTGCCTAAAAGCTGAACTCCATGAATGGCATAAGAACCATTTTACTAAACTTTACAGACCCAATTACCACGTCTAGGACTTGGAGAGACAAATAAACCATTCAGAAAGGAAGAGAAAAAAGCTCTTGTGGTCCTTTACATGGAACTATGATAGAGATGTCACCTTAGTGAAGTATTCAGTCTGTAATGTTGATTGTTGATTGACCTATGGGCTATGACAGACTGATGAGCTAGCATAATTGGTCAAAGTGTTGTGCCAGATGAGAGGTTAGTGACCACAATAAGGTCATAATGAGAAGTTGAATAAGGACAAATGTGACCCTTGTCCTCCTTTAACACAAAGGGGTGCACTAAGAGATTGAATTGACTTAAAAATTGATCAAACTTACTTGTAATTTGAGAGTTATTTTTAACTTAGGTAAGTATTTGACAAATTTTAAAATAAGTTAAAAGTTAAAAATACGAGTTTTCCTACTTTTTTTTCGACTTAAAAGTTATTTAAGTTTGATCAAAGATACTAGCTTAAAAGTAATTTTGAAAGATATTCTTTTTAAGTCAATTCAAACGGGGCTCTAATACTATAAAGAAATAAAATTTGATGTCACTTAACAGATTTCTGAGTCCAAATCTCACTTGAATCCCTCAAACAAGCAGACTCAGAAAGTAGGAAAGTTATTAATGATATATTAATGAAACAAAAGATATTATAGAGTTTATCTCTTTAACTTAATTTTAGCCATAGGATAATAAGTAAGAAAAAGGGTTATAAATACTTATGATTAATTTTTGTAGAAAAAATAGCCTTTCAAGTTTTTAATCATCAAAAGAATATGTAGTCGATTATCTTTTAAATTGTCTAGTTGAAGAGGATAATATTCCTACTTATATTACTTTTTCCCTTATATGTTTAGTTTAGTTTCTTTTTATGATTTTTTTTTTTTGAAAACAAATAGGAGTATTCGCTACTATCTAATGAAAGAAGAAAAACCCTACCACTATTAAAATGCCATACACAAATTCATATTTAAAAAAGAAACTTTTTTTTTTTTTGTATGTTTTACTTTTGAAAGAAGATATAATAATAGATAGAATAGTGTTCATCTAACTCTAATTTTTATAACAAAATTATATGTTAAGGATTTCATAAATATTTATAATTGCTTTTTATGCGTAACATGAAGAGTTTTATCAAATTTGTTTGATAAAATTTGTATTTTAAAAATCTTTTCTAAATTGACTAATGCGGATATGTTTTCTAGTTTTTGATAGTGGTTGATATAACAGACCTGCTTTTTCTTCTCTATTTGTTCAACTATGTGTTTATTATTGTTAACTGAAGGTCCTCAAGTAACATTATCAGTGTATCTCGGTGAAATTTATTTGCACCGGGTGTTTACACTAGTTAATGTATGCATGATATGTGTTTAAATTTATAGTTTATTTTACTTTATTAAATCATATAGTAATATATTTTGCATTAGTTTGCTGTAAACACCCGATGCAGGATAAATATTTTCCCAGTATACCTTGTATTGTTTGATAAAAATTATAGGATTAGATTTTATTTGAACAAAATCACTTATGAGTTGTTAAGAGATTAATTACTTTGAATTTAAAAATTGTTCTAGAGATGACGATGCTTTGATGGGATCTTGTGAGTAGTTTAAGTAGCTAACTTTGGTTAGTTCGAGAGGATAATTCTAGAAAATTAAAATAATTGATCGAGAGATAATTTCACTAATAACTTAAGGGCACAATAAATAAACGTGTCTTTAACTTGACCTCATTTCATATTTATGCCCTTCAACTTTGAATATGTACAAGTAAACACTTAAATTTATATAAATTTGAACAATTAGACAAATGAGTCCTACGTGGCAAAACACACGTAGAACACCACATAGGACAAAAAATGACATGTAGTATAACACGTAGGACATGTGTGTCTATTTGTTCAACTTTATACAAGTTTAAATGTCTACTTGTGCACACCCAAAGTTGAAGGACATAAATATGATTTGAAGCCAAGTTAAATTACATATTTATATATTTATGTATTATGCCTAACTTAAGACTCACAGTGGAATAACTCAACAAGATTACAGTTAACACATTAGGAATTTGTTCTGAAAAATGAGCAAATCATTATTCTATGACTTTTATCATCGAACGAACTTCATTTTATTTACCTAGAACATTATTACTCCTTTTATTTATGATTTGTTTGTCTAAGTTACAAAACAAAAATATTATAACTCGAAAAATTTGAATAAATTGTTCTTGGAGATATGAAAGTGAAGAAATCTGTATCATCAATTAGATATAAGAACTTGGTTCTTGTAGTACTTTAACATAATTTCATAACACAAAATAACAAAATTTTATTGGGGAAAGCCTCCATACTCAAGGGAAGAAAAATCACGACCTACATCGTGTAGGATTAACAATAACTTCATACTAACTTTAAAGAGTGTCTTCAGGTTACAACTCTATAATCAAACGGACTAATTCGAGTACCTCAACTCCAACGATTAACTATAACCGTTATATTTACTTTCCAAGAAGTCACAACAACTTCTTGTTACAACTCTCACAGACTAATTTTCATACTTAGAATTATTACAACTCAATAATGATTTCAAGTTACTTTAACAAAAAACTTATTTAGAATGAAAAGATAACTCTAGTTCTTCTTTCTTCTGCATTATATGCTCTTTCTACCACTTCTTGTCTTTTGTTGGAAACAACAATATTCATTGTGCAAAATCTAAAGTTTCATTATTCGACTTTCTCCTTTTACAGTCATTCTGTTTAGTGCGTCCTGACAACCTTAATTGAGTTCGAATGTGGCTCTTCAATAGGTCGATTACTCCTTTCATAAAACCTTACGTGGATTCTAATTTATTCTCAAACGACTTTATTTTGCTATCATTTTTATAATCTAATCGGCTTTGTCAATCATCAAAAAATGTTTTTGTTGAATATTGACTTGTCATCAAAAAGTATGACAAAAAAGTTCTCTTTAGGATTGATTCTGCAAATTAAAATTGAATTATATTTGATACAATCTCTTATCCTTTAATCTAAGGATAAATTTTGGGTGTATATATATGTGTATCTGTTAATATTTTTCGTGTAATAGTAATAGCTAATTTCGTTGTTAGCAATAAAACCTAACGTTTAAACTTCTTGAACAAATTAAATTAATCATGGATATGAGGTTTTTAAACTCACGCATTCAGTGTTCAAATTTGGTGATTAATTCATATGACTAATGATATACTTTTTTAAAATGATTTTCTTTATCCCAATCAAAATCTAACTTTTTTTATTACATAAAAAATAGAGGAAGCGAAAAAATTAGGGAGGAGATAATTACAAGGTGGAGAATGGTTAACCCTCACCAACAAGGTGAAAGTTCACATACCCAACTAATTGGCTATTCAAAATTTCAAGAAATTTTATTATTAAAGAAGAAAAATCCATACCTGAATATATATGAAAGGACGTCAACAACCCTGTTGATAGAAGATGATCAATACGTCATATTTTCAAAACATTATTCAGGCTTATACAAAAAAGCTAGTAAATTAGCATGTAGTGTTGATATCTGAATGATTTTCATCAAACAATTTGAAATTATCGATTGATTTTTAAACGTAATATAATGTTAAATAAAAGTACTCATTTTGTTGACTTGAAAGAAAGTGAGCAAGATCAACAACCTTAAAAATTTTGAAATAAGCCATAATAAAATGAATACTTTCACGTACTATTGTATCGAGATTCAGAAAAATTGATCAATAACAACTTATAAATAATACCATTTGATAAAAACAAAATTATTCCATCATAAACATCAAATTCACTAGCCTTTTGTATAAGCATGAACAAGTTTTGAAATGTGACATATTAACACATTCATTTATATAAAGTATTGATCAATATTCTCGAAGAAAGGATGTTTGTAAGAAATGAATATCAAGATTATTTGTACACAACACAAGTTTTTTTTTAGGACGAAGCATTAATTTTCTGACCTAATATTGTAATTAAATTAAATCTTTTTCATGAAAAGAAATTATAGAAACAAAATGAATAGATACGATATTTGTAATGAGATATAAACTTTAACTTTAAATAGGTAAAATATTATTGATCAACTTACGTAATGCTAGACTAGCGTATGATCATATATTTTCAAATAGTTTGGGGGTAAAATTTTGTCATGTGTTTAACCATAAACTTCTAAATCTTTTTGGCAAATCTATATGGGTGAATTTTTGCCATGTGTTTGACTAAAAACTTTTAAATATTTTTGCCAAATTATTATTAGGTGAAGTTTTGTCATGTGTTTCACCATAAATTTTTTTGGGAGATGTATTTGACTTTTTTTTTTATAAAAAAATAATCTATCACTGTAAGTTCTAAAATTTATTTAAAATCTCATAAGCCTGTATTGTCATTTTGAATAAAAATATTCCGTGAAAGTAACGACAATGAACAAAATTAATATGAATTTGAAAAAGAAGAAGGAAGAAAAGAAAACAAAAATTTCATTGATTTGTATACGAAAAATTACTATTACTACTTCTAACTAGAAGTGATTTTGGAGTGTAAGCTCGGCTAAAAATTGTATAAACTATGTATATAGTGGTATAAATTTGTACAACAAACTAGGAATAAAATTTAGTCTAATATTATAAATGTTGGGTGTTTTATAAAATATAAAAAGTTAGGATAATTTTTAATTTTTGTAAAAATTTTCTAATTCTAAAATCTGGCTCAAATTCTTTTTTTTTTCTAGAACTTTGAAAACTTTATATTACCAATAATATGATCAAACACTAATTACCAATTTTTTTCTAAATTTTTCGCAAATGTAATTTTCTTACTTTTGGATTACTAGGTCATGATTAGTAAATGTAATGTAATTGGAAGGAATATTAGTTAAAATATCAAAATCTTCTAACAATATTTATAGAAACCAAATCAAAGTCTCAACTTATCCTTTGACTAAAGGTATTCCATGAGATTAAATATTTATAAAAATTAACTATTCGTGTAATATAAACGAATTTCTGAATACATTTCTTGTATTTTAAAATATAAACACTTGCACCATTTATATATTGAAAATATCACACTTATACTCTCTATGAGTTTTAGGTATAACTAAATATATTTGTAAAAGAAAGAGTAAAATTATTAATGACACAAATTACTAAATAAGATATTTCAATTATTATTAGTAACTTTCTCACACTTAAATCATATAAGTTATTTTATTTTTATTTAGTTATAATATTTTATTATATGACATTAAAGAATGTGACCTAGTCATAAACAAAGTGATTGAAAATCACCATGTATCATGTGATATTAGTTAAGATACACAAAATATTGACTTGGTTACCATAATTGTCAAAATATATATATATATATATATATATATATATATATATATATATATATATAATATTAAAGAATATGACTTAGTGATGACAAAAATCATGTATCTGTTATTTATATCTATTTTTTAGCCTTGTGAATAGAGTCATCTATTACTTGTTGTTGGTATGAAGTAACATATACTCAGTAAATTAGTTGAGGTACACATTAACCGACTTAAATACCATTATTATCAAAAATACATATTTCATTGTCTCTTAATTTCTTATTTTTAGCACTCAATATAAACACATTCACACAATGCAAGTCTCCCGCTAAAATCCGTTAAGCACATTTGTTTGGTGTTATAACTCTAATTATGGATTTAACAGCGTTTTTTTTTATTTTAATTGAAATATTATATTCGTGTTAAAAATTTATTTAATATACATAAATAATATATTAGATACTGTTTTTTTCTAAAATAAAAAGTTCAAAATGTTGCCCTTGCTTTATTTTTGTATTACACCAATTGAGTCCATGTAAGAAACAAAAGTATTATACACAAAATAAAATAGAATTGTGATTAGTTCTATCCAATTGTGTTTATTTATTTATTTACATAAAAACCTGCTATTTGCTTTGTAATTTTAAACCGAAAAAGTATAATCAATAAAAGGTGTATGACTTATTATTTTTACACTTTAAGATAATGAATTTCAGTTGCATTATATTACAAAAAATAAAAATAACGAAAGATCAATAAATATTTATATAATTCACGTGGATTTATTAAACACAATAAATTAAATAAAATAAATATAAGTTGATTTATTTGTCTAATAAATCTAATGTTATAAATTTATGAACTTATTTTTGCTACTCTTTTCTTTTTCGACAGAATATTCGTACAATTATATTATCTTACCAAATTGAAAAATAAAATTTGTTTGTTAATGAACTTTATTTAGGTACATATATATCACCAAATAAAAAAACAACTACATATATGTACCAAAATAAGCTTTATGACTTTTTATTTCAACTTAATACTTTGCAAGAGAAGATAATTACACAAATACAATGAATGAGAGAGCAGATTAAAAAAGTAAGTTTATAAATTTATTATATTATATCAATAAAAAAATAAATATTTATTAATATAATTCATTGTATTTTACGAATCCACATGAAATATATATATATATATATATATATATATATATATATATATATATATATATATATATATATAAAAAAAAAAAAAAATATATATATACTCTTCGACTACTATTTTACATTTTAGAAATTAATGTTTGCCCATTTGTTTTCGGAAAAAAAATAAAAATGATAAACGAATATTTATTTTTTTAAATAACAGTTTTTTTAGTCCACCATGCATTAACATTCTCATTCACGTTTATGTCGGTAATCATCGCCACAAAAAGTTCTTCGGTAACGTTTGACTAAGGGTTAAGACCACGTTCTCTGAATCTGCAAAATCGAGCAATATGCGCGCTCTTGCCACAAACAAAACATGGTCCCTTTTCTTGAACTTGTTGATTTTGTGCTTGGTGGTTTTCACCATTATTTTTCTTGGGAAGTCTACCATTATTTTTCTTGAATTTTTTCTTCATAGGATATAAAGAAGTATTTTTGTGAGTTTCAAGAGTATCATTATTCGAAGTAATTAAATTTACCTTCGATGTGATGTTGTTCTCTTCTGTTTGTAAAGTGCATCTCGGCCTCTTGCTTCTTCTTCGAGTCCGAAACTCAAAGGGTACAAATTTTTTACAAAAATTCCAAAACGGTATATAAAATTTTATATTAACCAAAACGGTAAAATCGCTGCAGGAGCAGCGATTTAGCAAAATTTTTTTATTTGGGCAGCGATTTCAAAAAAAAAAAATATTACATAAATCGCTGCCCCGGGCAGCGATTTATTTATAAAAAAAATTTCCAGCAATTTATTTTAAAAATTTTTTTTTTTATTAAAACGCTGCTAGGGGCACGATTTATTTAAATAAAAAAAATTTCCTTATTAAATCGCTGCATGAAGCTTTTTTTTTAAAAAAAAATATTAAAATTTTTTAATACAGCGATTTTATATTAAAAAAATTATAATATTTTTTAAAATTTAAATATATAACTTATAAGAAAAATTTTATTAAATCACAAAAATGTTAATACCGTTTTGATTAATATAAAATAAAAAAAAAATTATTAAATCGCAAAAATGTTAATACAACGATTTTATATATATAAAAAAATTATAAAATCGCTGTATTAACATTTTTGCGATTTAATAATTTTTTTTTATTTTATATTAATCAAAACGGTATTAACATTTTTGTGATTTAATAAAATTTTTCTTATAAGTTATATATTTAAATTTTAAAAAATATTATAATTTTTTTAATATAAAATCGCTGTATTAAAAAATTTTAATATTTTTTTTTAAAAAAAAGCTTCGTGCAGCGATTTAATAAGGAAATTTTTTTTATTTAAATAAATCGTGCCCCTAGCAGCGTTTTAACAAAAAAAAAATTTTTTTTTTTAAAATAAATTGCTGGAAATTTTTTTTATAAATAAATCGCTGCCCGGGGCAGCGATTTATGTAATATTTTTTTTTTTTTTGAAATCGCTGCTTGGGCAGCGATTTCATTTTTTTATTAAAAAAAAAAAAATTTGCTAAATCGCTGCCGGAGCAGCGATTTACCTTTGTAAATCGCTGCTCCTGCAGCGATTTTACCGTTTTGGTTAATATAAAATTTTATATACCGTTTTGGAATTTTTGTAAAAAATTTGTACTCTTTGAGTTTCGGACTCCTTCTTCTTCTATGCGGATTTTCATCATCAATGTTTCAAGAGAGTTTCCTTTTGTTTGTGGCGCATAATTTATTTTGGAATTCCTTTCATGATGGTGAAAGTTTATCTACTATGCCACAAATAATAAGATTATCTTCAATTTTAACCTCTTCGGACCTAAGCTCTCCAACAATCATGATGAAGTCTTGAGCTTGATCTACCATTGATTTGTTGTCCACCATTTGAAAAATGAAAAAATCTACTAGCTGCATATTTTTTCGCTCCAGCATCTTCGATATCATACTTACTCTACAAAACTTTTTAAATTTTCTTTGCACTAGAGCAAGTTCTATCATAATAATCATAAAAATTATCAGACAAGACAATTAAGAAGATAATACCGACACTTATAGGAATCAACATCGTACTTTTTCACTTTCTGTACATGAGAAATAGTTTCATCATTATTCATAGAGGTGATGTCTTCTTTATTTGGATTCTTCTCAGTTAATACATAAGAAACATTGAGAAGAGTTAAGTACAAAAGTACTTTACCCTTCCATCTCTTGAAATGGTTACCATTGAACCGAAATGGCTTGTTAAGGTCTCCCATCTTGACATCCACAATTTTTTCAATCATAGTCATTTTAAATCTCCTTAAAATTGTTAGTGAAAACTTACAAGATAACAAAAATACAAGATTACACACATACACACACACACACATGCACGCATGCACGCACACACGCGCGCACACACACACACAAACAAATATGGATAAACTATGGGTAAAATGTGGGTAATTGATACCCATATTTGACTCATAAAAATATGGATAAACTATGGTAAAATACGGGCAAAATATGAATTAGCCACATGGATTAAACTTCCAACTTTTATTCACTCAAAATTCATGTATTACTAAAAATAGTATAATTTTTCTTCCTTTTTATGTTATTTTAGACCTAAAATGCAAATATTAATTTACTTTGAAATTAAAAATATTTTCATCTTGTTATTACATAAATTTATTTTATATTGAAAAGCTATAGGATTTTTATTTTATTTTTATGATATAATAAAACTAAATGAAGCATGTTCAACAATTTTCATCTAAAAGAAACTAAAATATCTTCTCCAAATTCTCAAGTAAAATACTATTTATTCATGAAAATATGAGTAAAATATGGGTAAACTAATATCTTACTCAACTCATTTATTACCCATATCAAATACGGGCGGGTTGAATGATTACCCATTTATAACCTGCCTACATTTAACCCAACCCGCCCATTTGCCACCACTAATGATAATCAATTTTTTAATTACATAGGGGATAGCGAAAGAGGAAATTTGAGATGAGACAACTACAAGGTAGAGAATAGCTAGATACCACACTAACAAAGTGAAAGTTCACATATCAAACTAATTGGGTATGATTATAATTCCAAGAAATGTTGTTGTTAACAAAAAAGTAAATACATACCTGGATATAGATAAAACGAAGCCAACACCCGTTAGTAGAAGATAATCAATATGTCACATTTTCAAAACATCATTCAGGCTTATACAAAAAAAGCAAGTAAAAATTAGAATGTAATGTTGATAGGTAATAATATTATTTTCGCCAAAATATTTGAAATTATCGATTGATTTTCAAAACGTAATATAATGCTAAATAAAAGTAATGATCTTGTTAGCTTGAAACAAAGTGAACAAGATCAACAACATACTTAAGAATTTTTAAATAAGCGATGATAATTGAGTACTTTCACATACTATTATATCAAGATTCCAAAAAATTATCAATAACTACTTATAACTAATACCATTTGATGAAAAAAGCATTACCATCATGAACATCAAATTCACTTGCTTTTTGTATAAGCATGAACAAGTTATGAAATATGACATATTAAGAACTTCATTTATATGTAATATCACGACTATTTGTAAGCATCTCAATTTTTTAGGACGAAACATTAACTTTTTACCCTAATATTATAGTTAAATCAAATCATTTTCATGAAAAAATTTATAGAAGAATAATGAAATTGATATAATATTCGTAATGAGAAATGAAGTTTAAATTTAAATAGGTAAAATATTATTGATTAACTTACCTAATGCTAGGTTAGCGTTTGATTAAATATTTTGAGGGTAAAATTTTGCCATGTATTTGATCACAAGCTTCTAAAAAAATTTGGCAAGTTATTTATGGGTGTAATTTTGCCATGTGTTTGGCTACAAATTTACAAATATGTTGGAAAGTCATTATTGGGTGAAGTGTTGCCATGTGTTTGGCCATAGATTTTTTTGGGAGATATATTTGACTTTAATTTTATAAAAAATATGATTTATTAAATCTATGAGTTCTAAAAATCTATTGAAATACTCATATGTTTGTATTGTCACTTTTTAAAATATGCATGTAATGCTATAGGTTTGTACAACAAACTAGGAATGAAATTTAGTCTAAAATTATAAATATTGAGTATTTTATAAAATAGAGAAAATACATCAAATTCCCCCTGAACTTGGCACGAAAATTCGCTTTAGCACTTGAACTACACGGGTGTTTATATACTAATAACAGATAGTATTAAATAATAGTATTAAATAATATTAGTATTTACTATGTACTAATCCTAGTCCTATTAGGATTAGTACTCCTTAATCCTAGTCCTATTAGGATTAGTACTCCTTCCTATATCTCCTATATATATCTTCCATGTATTCCCTTATTAGGTTAACACTTTAATACAATCAATATTCCTTCATGGTATCAAGAGCCAGAAAACCTAGATCTTCTTTTCTCTAGGTTTTTTCTCTCTTTAGGGCACCGATCGTTCCCTCTCTTCTCTTGGGCGGCGGCAGCCATGACAACCAAGGTGGATCCTCTCGATTCACTTCCTTCTGGCGTTAAACTCCTTCTCAGGCATCTTCATGCCCTGATTCCCGAAAAATTATCAGACATAAATTACCCTACATGGAAAATCACCGTCCTTACAGCCCTTGAGGCCAATTACCTTATCAAATACGTCGATGGAAGAACAGAACCGCCACCGGCAGTCATCACCGCCACGGACAAATCAGAAAAAAAATCAATCCGGCCTATGCCGCCTGGAAAGCCGTGGATGGCCAGATCCGATTATTTTTTATTGCGGTCTTCTCTCCCACGGTTCAGAAACACGTCCGATCCTACACAACTGCTTCAGCCCTGTGGACGACCCTCGCAACACGCTATGCATCAATTTCCCACTCTCATATTTTTCAATTGCGTGATCGTCTCCACACAATTACCAAAGGCACAAAAACTATGGCGGAGTATTTAGATGAGGTCTCAACCATCATCACAGCCCTCGACACCGTGAACGAAATCATTCCCAAAAAAGATCTCGTCATGTGCGTCGTTCGGGGGCTCCCATCAGCTTACTCCTCCATTAAACAGGCGGTTCGCATCAGTCCAACGCCCGTTGACATGACTACTCTCTACTCGTGGCTAAAAAGTGAAGAAATCAACGTGGATCTGGAGAGCAAACTTCTTCTTCGAGAATCCGCTGTTATGGAGCCGGCCACCGCCCTCACCGCAAGCCAAAACTATCGCGGGGGGCGTGGTGGCGGCCGGCAGGGGAGCCGCGGCGGCTATGGCAGAAACAGCGGAGGCCGCGGGCGCGGCGGTTGGCAGGGCAGTCGTCCTCCGTACGACGGTCAGCAGCACGACAGCAACAACAGCCTGCACTCCTTCGGCAGCGGCGGGCAGGGCACTTACGAGCGGGATCGTCCAACTTGTCAAATCTGTCAGAAAACAGGACACACCGCTGCTCGTTGCTGGTTTCGGTATGAGGAGAGCCGAAATAGTGATAACCATGCCAATTATGCATCTCAAGCCGGCCCTTCCTCTAAATGGTTGTTGGATACTGGGGCCAACATGCACGTTACTTCTGATCTATCCAAGATTAACGCTCCAAATCCATATCATGGCTCCAATGGTATTACTGTTGGCAACGGTGAGTCCCTTAATATTTCTCACACTGGCACGGGTACCATTAAAAACCCCACCGCTATCTTTCACCTAGGTAACCTTACCCACGTCCCTTCTATTAAATCCAATCTCCTTTCAGTTCACCAATTCACAAAAGACAATAATTGCTCACTCTTGTTCACCTCTAATGATTTTTAGATCCTAGACAATACTACCAAGAGGGTGATTTTTCAAGGCCCTTGTGAGCATGGTCTGTACGTTCTTCCTGGCACAAGTTCGTCTGCCCACCCAGTTTCAGAAAGCGTTCTTGTGGCTCTGGTGGCTCTTTCGGCTGATGGCCACAGTCTGTTGTGGCACATTCGTCTGGGTCACCCGTCTACTCAAATAATAAATTCCTTAATGTCTCAATTAGGTTTTTCTTCCATTCATGTAAACAATTGTGACTCCTGTTCATTTGCTAAATCTCATAAATTACCTTTTATTTTATCTGAGAAGCGTACAACTGCACCTTTTCAACTTATTCATTCTGAACTATGGGGTCCTACTGCTGTTCCTTCATTTGCTGGTTTTCGCTATTATATTTGTTTTGTGGATGATTTTACAAAATACACTTGGTTGTACCCACTAAAACACAAATCACAGGCATACACCACCTTTGTCACTTTTGAAAAAATGGTCAAAACACAATTCAATTCTCATGTTAAACTTTTTCGAAGTGACAATGGAAAGGAATATGTCAATAACATCTTTGGCCAGTTTCTGCAATCCCTGGGAATTATACATCAAACCTCCTGTCCATACGCTCCCAAACAGAATGGGGTGGCTGAGCGTAAGCATCGCCATCTCATTGAAACGGTGGTTACTCTTCTACATCAATCTCATCTCCATGTCTCCTTTTGGGTAGAAGCTCTAGCCACCGCAAACTACCTCATTAACAGAATGCCCAGTCACACTCTCTCCAACAAATCACCCTATCAACTCCTTTACCAAGAACTTCCCAATTATACCAACCTCCGCGTCTTTGGGTGTCTTGCCTACCCTTGGCTACGCCCTCATATTACTCACAAATTACAACCCCGATCCCGTCCTTGTATTTTTTTGGGCTATCATCCTACCTCCAAGGGTTATCGCTGTCTTGACCCACAAACTCATAAAGTCTACATATCTCGTCATGTAAAATTTGTCAAAAATGAGTTTCCCTACGAGTCTTTTTCCTCCTCCACAAATACATCATTCATTGGCGTCCTTCCCCTTTTTCCAACATACTCACAGGGTCCCTCACCACCTTCCCCCACACCTCCACCCACTACCCAACCACCCCTCATCACCCCTTCGACCGTCACCCACAATACACCCGCAACCACCACCCACACCCACAACCAACCCGAACCACCCCATATCCACAACATCTCCAGCCTAATCCATTTTGGGTCCTTCCCAGCCACCCCCGAATCACCACCGCCCGTGCCACCCCCCAATACTCATCCCATGTTAACCCATGGCAAAGCCGGTATCTTTAAACCCAAAACCTTTCAGGCTACCATACTACCAAATACACCCCTTCCCGATAGTGAACCAACAACCTACTCTGTTGCCTCAAAAAATGCTTATTGGCGTCATGCTATGGATGACGAGTTTAAGGCTTTGACTGATCAGAAAACTTGGGTTCTTGTACCTGAGCCCCATGGGCAGCACCCAGTGGGCTGTAAATGGGTGTACAAAATTAAACACAATGCGGATGGCAGTATTTCCAGGTACAAGGCTTGTTTGGTTGCTAAAGGCTACAATCAGGAGTATGGGCTTGATTACTTTAAGACATTCAGTCCTGTTATTCGGTAGGAAACCATTCGCCTGGTACTGTCACTCGCCGTGCGCAACATTTGGCTCATCAATCAGTTGGATGTTTCCAATGCTTTTCTTCATGTCATGCTTGATGAAACTATCTACATGACGCAACCACCGGGCTATGTGGATCCCCGCTTCCCTTAACATGTTTGCAAACTCCAGAAGTCTCTGTATGGGCTCAAGCAAGCCCCCCGTGCTTGGTACACACGTCTGAAAATGTTCCTCCAGGGACTCGGCTTCACGTGTTGCGTACACGACACGAGTCTGTTTACTCGACATTCAGCACACGGTATAGTCATTCTTCTTGTCTATGTAGATGATATCATTATTACAGGCTCTACTGCAGCTCTCATTCAGGATGTCACTCGAGCTATGCATACTACCTTCAAAATGAAGGACCTTGGCCCGTTACATTATTTTCTGGGAATGGAGGTTTCTCGGACAGGCAGCGGCTTGTTTCTTCATCAGTCAAAATATGCTCGAGATTTGTTGCAGAAAGCTGGACTGGAAAAATGCACCAGTCAACCAACACTGATGGCAGTCTCTTCGTCTACGAATGGAGCCGACACCCCCTTTGCCGATATCACCCACTTCCGCAGCCTCATTGGGACTCTACAGTATTTGGCCATTACCCGTCCTGACATCCAGTTTGCTGTCAACTGAGTTGCTCAGCGCATGCATCAACCAAGTGAACATGATTACCATTGTCTAAAACGCATTCTCAGGTATATTTTTGGCACTCTTGGTCGTGGTTTACTCATTCGACCCGGGGACTTGGAGCTTCGGGGTTTCTCAAATTCAGATTGGGCGAATGATAAAAATGACAAAAAAATCTACATCGGGGTTTCTCATTTTTTTGGGGCCGAACCTGATCTCCTGGTGTACAAAAAAACAACCCAAGGTCTCTCGGTCCTCGACTGAAGCTGAATACCGCGCCCTTGCTCTTCTTGCTGCTGAGACCATGTGGGTCACATATATTCTTCGCGAACTCCGCGCCACTCACACTGTTTTTGCTCTCTATTGTGACAACAAATCAACCATCTGTGTGGCCAAGAATTCCGTCCTACACACCAGAATGAAGCATGTTGATACCGATTGCCTCTTTGTTCGCGATGAAGTTCAGGCCGGCACCATGATTGTGCAGTATGTACCCACTGAAGAACAACCGGCTGATATTCTCACCAAGCCTCTCCCGAGCCGACAGCACGATTACCTCAGTTCCAAGCTTCCGTTCGCTTCCGCTCAGCTCAGCTTGAGGGAGGATAATAACAGATAGTATTAAATAATATTAGTATTTACTGTGTACTAATCCTAGTCCTATTAGGATTAGTACTCCTTAATCCTAGTCCTATTAGGATTAGTACTCCTTCCCATATCTCCTATATATATCTCCCATGTATTCCCTTATTAGGTTAACACTTTAATACAATCAATATTCCTTCATATACCCTTCTTAATATGTTTGATGTGAATTATTTTCAACCTTCCGAGCTCCACCCTCCTGCGCGTGTTGATACAGCTTTGTAGGGCGCGTAATTCATCTTTTAGCATTTTTTAAAAATAAAATTTGACCCTCCAACGGATAATAACCGACCCATTACATATTTGAATGTAAATCTTCTCTTTTGTACAAACCCTAATTTCCTCTTCTCCTCACCAACCCAATCATCCTAAAATGGTGACCTAATTCATGCTTTTTTTCTTTATTTTCCTCAAATCTTAGCTCTTCAAACCTAAAAGTTGAATCTTTGAAGGAATAATTGTTCTTCAAAATATAAGCTTCAAACCTATTATTTTTTTATCTATTATTTTGATTTTTATTTCGTCCCTTTTTCTTATTATCTTTTTTTTCCAGATTCTTGTTACGCTAATAGAAGATAAATCTTCAGATTCGATCTTCTAGGTTTGAGAGAAGTGAAAGAATGAGAATCGCGGGCTTAGGGAATTTAGGGATATTTATTTATAAGTGGATCGAGTTGTATTTGAAAACGGATCATAAAGATTTAGGAATATTTGTTTATAAGTGGGTCGGGTTGTATTTTTGGAACGGATAAGATATCTTTTAAATCTTTAGGCGACGTGGACAACTAAAAACGCGCGTGTGTAACAATGTCCAGCCTTCAATTGGACTAGAGCTCGGAAGGTTAAAAATAATTCACGTCAAACATGTTAAGGGGTGGAGTGGGGGGGGGGTATATATAAACCCGTGTAGTTTAAGTACTAAAATGACTTTCGTGCCAAGTTCAAGGGGGATATTATGTATTTTGCCTATAAAATATAAAATAATTCTCTAATACTAAAATCTTACTCAAATTCTGTTTTTCGATAACTTGGGAACTTGAAATAACCAGTTATATGACAAACACTGATTACCAATTTTTTTCTAAATTTTTTCCTTATATAATTTTCTTAATTTTGGATTACTAGGTTAGCAAATTAAAATGTATTGGAAGGAACAATAGTTCAAATATCAAAATATTATTTATAGCAATCAAATCAAAGTCTCGACTTTATCTTTGATTATAGGTATCCTATGAGATTAAAGATTTATATTCCTCTAATATAATCTAATTTCTAAATATATCTCTTATATATTAAAATATAAACACTTACACCATTTATATTATGAAATATCATGCATTATACTCTCTATGATTACTTAATAGGATATTTCAATTAATATTAGTAACTTTCTCGCACTTGAGACATATAAGTTATTTTATTGTTATTAAGTTATAAAATTTTATATATAAAATATTTTAGAATGTGACATTCATCAATAAAGTTGCTGAAAATTACGTTATCTTTAATTTTTTTAATTCAATTTCTAGCCTTGTGAATAGAGTTATGTAATACTTATTATTGTATAAGGGAGTATATATTCTATGAAATTAGTCAAGACACACATAAAATCGACTTGGGCACCGCAATTATCAAAATATATATTAATAAAATATTTAAGGGTGTGATCTACTATCAAATAAAGTATCTTAAAAATAACGAGACTTGTTATATTTCCATCTTTTAGCCTTGTGAATAGAATTATATAGTCATGGACTCATGTTATTGGTATGATGTAACATATATCAAAATACATATATTTTATTATTTATTAATTTCTCATTTTTAAAGCGCAATCTATTGTTGAAATCTGTTACGCACATTTCTTTGGTTTTATAACTCTACTTATAATTCAGTCACTTTCTTTGATTTTAATTTATACTCTATATTCGTATTGAAAATTCATTTAATGCATATAAACAATTAATTAAAACTAAATAAAAGTTATTTTTCTAAAATCAAAACTTCACAGGGTTGACTCTGGCATTTGCTTGTTGGTGTACACTGTACACCAATTGAGTCGATGTACGAAACAAAAGAATAATACACAAAATAAAAATGAAATTGTGATTAATTTTATCAATTACATTTATTTATAAAAGAATGGAAAGGATGAACAAAAGAGATAAATTATTTATATAATTTCATGTAAATGCATCAAACACAAGGAATTGTATTATATTAAATAAATATAAGTTTATTTGCTTGTATGGTAAATCTAAATGTCAGAAATTTGTGACCTTATTTTTCTTGTTTTTTTTAAACATTATATTTGTGCAATGCTTCTCTTACCAATATATCAAATTGAAAAATGAAATGTTATTTGCTAATGAACTTTATTTTATTTTGACACATATATGTCATCAATAAAAAGTAACAAAAATATAAGATTCATGGTGTGTTTGGTATAAAAGAAAATATTTTTTAATTTTCTCATGTTTGGTTGGGTCAAACGTTTTTCAAATCAACTCATTTTTCTCAATTTTTTTTTTTAAAAATGACTTACTTTCAAAACTTAAGGAAAATGTTTTCCAAAATTCTCTTCCAACCTCTCCTTAGTCACCTCACCCCCTACCATCCCCACCCACCCTACCAGCCCCCAACCCCTAAAAAAATTTAAGTTTATTTAAAAAAATAAAAAATTTCGACTTCAAAAATTTTATTTTTTCGCCGCTATCATTGACACCCCTCCCCACTACCAGCCCCCCCCACCTGCACCCCTCCTCCTCCCCCCCCCAAAAAAAAAAATAATTTAAGTTTGTTCTTAAAGAATATTTTAAATTTCAAAATTTTATTTTTTTGACCCCACCCTGAAAAAAGTTTTAAGTTTATTTTTTTAAAAAAACTCAACTTCAAAAATTATTTTCATACTCTAGTAAAAAAAAGATATTTCTCAAAGCATTTTTCATTCAAAAATCAAACACTAAAATATTTTTTACTCACCGACCAAAAATGAAAAAGTAAGTCAAATATCTATTTGTTTTCCATGATTTTCCTTCGTATCAAACACACCCTCAATATAAAAAGTACTCTATTACGATTCTTACTCTGTTTTATTTGTTATTTTCGTTTTGTTTGGTGTATGTGTTCGTTAATAAATTTTAGATCCCTTGGAGCAGTTCAACCTGAAAGAAAGTTATTGTCTATCAAAGTATATAAAGCACAATACTGATGTAATATTATTTTTGGGAGAAATATGAATATTTGGGCAGTTAAAAGGAGTTGGAATTATTTCCAAACATATGCCCTGTTCTTAGCAACTCTACCAGTGATGGTGATGCATCTTGTTTGGTGAACTTTATGATTTAATGGTAAGCATGTCGCTAAGACTTACTTTATCTAATCGTATTGGTCAGATTAAAGTATAATCATTGTAATTCTAGCATCATACATGATTATTCTATTAATAGCTTCTTTTTTTTTCATTAGAAGTGATAGTGAAAACTTACAAGATAACAAAAATACAAGATTACAACTGAAAAATGAAATGAAATCTCTTCAGGCTGAGGCGCGGATATCTCGTTTTCTTTAAGAATATTCAAACCCACTGCAGCAAATGTTTTTACCGGTCCAGCAGTAGTCCACTTTGACTTGTCCCTTCCAGGATACAACAACCTTCACAAAGTATAACTCAACAACTCTTGACAAGATGTTGAGTCCATAGCTCCACAAAAAGAACACCTCCATTCAACTAATAAGAACTCTCTTTTTTACTTCACTCTATGTTTTTATCTTGTGTGTTGTTTTTCAAACCAAATGAAGACCATCACTATTTATAGTTTGGGATGTCTTCCTAGCAATAAATAGGAAGATAATGGTGTAGTAAATAGTGAAAATAAATGGCCTAGAGGTTACATATGTTACAAAGAATAATAGAGGAATAAAGAATAAGATAATGAGAGGGGTAACTAATGCCATCAATGGTTGATGAACATGCTACCCAAGTTTTCCAACGTTCACATGAACGTTTCTGTAACCAACAAGATAATGGCAATAATGACTACGAGCATTGATTGGTGAGTCACTAACAATTGCAATGTAATATGCCTACTAACACTATTTCAACTCAAAGTAAAGCAAATTAATATATTGTAATAATATTCAAATACTAATCCAACAATTTCTCACTCATTTTAATATTGATCAAGAGTCTATCAGATGAAGGAAGATTACCATGCATAATGAAGGTGTGCTCTGCATTGAACCTCCACTTAGTGAACAATAATTTTTACTCCATAGTCGTAGTGGTCTCAGATTTAAACTATGACTGCTTAAGGGAAATAAAATATCACTGATCACACATAATAATCAAGGTGTTGACATGAGTTTAAATTCAGCACGTTATGGTCATGTGCTATCCCAATTTCATGAGTGTTTTTGAGAATAAGCTAATTCTCATAGGAAGCGACTACTTCCACACATCACATAGGTGAAATATGTCGAGAGTGCTACTGTAAGCTTAACACTCCACCCATACGGACTACAAATATTCATTAAGAGTTTTATCAACTCAACCTTCACAAACTACAGAAAAAATGCATGCACATCATAGGGAGGGAACAAAAAGATAGTGCATTTTTCACAATAAGTCATCATATGATTAGTTTTCCCCTTTAAACCTGGTTATAGGATCTCTAGTCCCAGGTAAGGTTTCCTCATATATGACTCAAGGATTTGTAGGCTTCTATCTCCTCCCCCTCGATGTGCTCCAGTTCTTTTCTCTTGTTAAGGCCTTAGTAAGATGATCTGCAAGACTATCACAAGATTTGACATAATCAACATTAATGGTACCATTTGTCAAATATGATCTTACATTACTGTGTTTCCTCCTTATAGGTCTGAATTTACCATTGTAATAACGATTTTGAACTCTACCAGTCGCAGCGGTGCTATCACAATGAATTAAAATAGGAGGAATTTGTTTTTCAAAATAAGGAATTTGAAACAACATATCTCTTAACCAATTCGCTTCCTCACTAGCTGAAGCTAAAGCAATTAGTTCAGCCTCCATGGTAGAGTTAGCAATTATAATTTGCTTTTTAATCTCCAACAAACAACAACACCACCTAAAGTAAATACATAACAAGTGGTAGAACATGAATTACCTGATAAAGTGTTCTAATCTGCATAACAAAAGCCTCCAAGTACAATATAATATTTTTTATAGAACAAATCACAATTCTTCATTCCAATTAAATATCTCATAACTCTTGTTACAGCATGTCAATGTTCATTACCTGGCTTGCTTGTAAACCAGCCAAGTAATCCTACTGCATATGCAATATCTGACCTACTGCAATCAGTCACATATCTCAAACTTCCAATTATACTAGCATATTCCTTTTGATTTATTACATCATTTTCACTTTCAACAGGAAATAAGTGAACACTTGAATCAAAAGGATTAGCTACATGCTTGCAATCATGAAAGTTATATTTTTTCAAAATTTTCTCAACATAATGTGATTGGTCAAGGAAAATTATCTCACATGTTTTTGTTATTTTTATCCCACGAATAAAATTTGCCTCACCAAGATCTTTCATATCAAAATGGCTTTTAAGAATATTTTTAGCTTCATCAATAACATTCATGTTAGAGCCAAAAATCAACAAATCATCAACATATAGACAAATAATCATATGTGAATCAAACTTTTCATACCATTGCTTTGGTGCATGTTTCAAGCCTGATAGAGATTTAGTAAGTTTACACACTTTGCTTTCTTGGTCTGCTTCAACAAAACACTCAGATTGTACCATATAAATTTCCTCATTAGGTCTCCATTTAGAAAGTAGTTTTCTCATCCATTTGATGAATTTACAAATCAAAAAATGCAGCCATAACAATTAAAAGTCTTATGGATGTAATTCTTGTTACCGGAGAAAAAAATAAAAAAATTCTAGGCGTTCTAGTTGTTTAAAACGTTTTGCAACTAACCTAACCTTGTATTTATCAATAAAATCATCCGGTTTCTACTTTTTCCTTAAGATCCATTTGCAACCAATTGTTATACAATCCAGTGGTAAATCAACTAGTTTTCAAGTTTTATTAGAAATTAGTGATTTCATTTCATTATTTGCAGTCTCTTTCCAAAAAAAAAAAATAGAATCATGTGAAGATAATGTTTCTTTCAAAGTGAGAGGGTCATCTTCAAACATTAAACACATAAAAATCAGGATCAAAATCTTTTTCTACTCTAACTCTTTTACTTCTTCTTAACTCAAAATCATCAATTTCTTTATTTTTCAAAGTATAAGTAGAAGAACTAGGTAGTGACAAAATATTTTGTTCAATCCTTTAACCCCAATATTTTTAGAATCAAAGGAAATTTATTTTAATGAAAAATAACATCACCAGTATCTATTACAATATTATATTTAATATTAAAAAATCTGTAGGCTGTAATATTTTTAAGCATAACCAAGAAAAGCACAAATAGTAATTTTCTCACCCAACTTTGTAATCTTGGGATCTATTAGTCTCACAAAGGCTAGACAATCCCGAACTCTTAAATATCCCAAACTTGGCTTGTAACCTTTACACAATTCAAAAGGTGTTAATTTAGACTTTTTAAGAGGCACACGATTCAACACATAACAAGCAGTTAAAATAGCTTTACCTCAAAAATTTAAAGGCGCATGTGACTCAATAAGCATACATTAGTCAATTCAATTAAAGTTTTATTTTTTCTTTCCGCTACTCCATTAGATGAAGGAGAGTAAGGAGGAGTGGTTTCATGAATTATTCTCAATGATCCAACAAAAGAAGTAAACTCATTTTATTCATATTCACGACCTTTATCACTTCTAATTATTTTTATTTTTCTTCCAAACTGATTTTCAACCTCATGGAGATAAGTTTTGAAACTTTTCAAAAGCATCATTTTTATTTTTCATCAAGTAAACATATGTAAACTTAGAAAAATCATCAATGAAAGTCATAAAATAACTATTACCTCCACGAGTTAGAATTCCACCAAGTTCACAAATATCAGTATGAACTAATTCTAACAAATCAACTTTTCTTTAAACTTGAAAATGAGGTCATTTAGTGATTTTAGCTTTACTACAAGCCTCACATTTTTCAAAATTCTTTTTAACCATTGGGATTAATCCTAAAATATTCATGATTCCGCCATAACGATCATTAATATGACAAACGAGCATGCCAAAAATTGTTAGAAGAACGCATATAAGCAGAAGTAGAAATTTTATTCATTTCAACATTCAACTTAAACATCCCATCACATGCACACCCCTTCCCCGCAAAAATACATTTCTTAACTATTACATATTGATCACATTCAATAATCTGTTTAAAGTCTGCTTTATTAAGAAGAATACTAGACATCAATTTTTTTCTCATAGAAGGAGTATAAAGTACATCTTTCAATGTTAATATCCTTCCCAAAGTAAAACACAATTCATCTCCCTTTCCAAGCACTTGAGTAGTGTGAGCATCACCAAGCATGATGGTTTTGGGCTCCTCAAAATGAGTACATTTTTTAAAACAGTCTTTGTCATAATAGACACGATGGTTGCACCAGAATCAGTCCACCATGTATCAACATTCTCAACCACGTTTATATCGGTAATCACCGCCACAAAAAGTTCTTCGATAACATTTGATTGGGGGTTAAGACCACGTTCTTCGAATCTGCAAAATCGAGCAATATGCGCGCTCTTGCCACAAACAAAGCATGGTCCCTTTTCTTGAACTTGTTGATTTTGTGCTTGGTGGTTTTCACCATTATTTTTCTTGGAAGGTCTACCATTATTTTTCTTGAATTTTTTCTTCTAGGATTTAAAGAAGTATTTTTATGAGTTTCAAGAGTATCATTATTCGAAGTAATTAAATTTACCTATGATGTGATGTTGTTCTCTTCTGTTTTGTAAAGTGCATCTTGGTCTCTTGCTTCTTCTTCCATGCGGATTTTCATCATCAAGGTTTCAAGAGAATTTCCTTTCGTTTGTGGCACATAATTTTTTTTTGAAATTCCTTTCATGATGGTGGAAGTTTATCTAATATGCCACAAATAATAAGGTTATCTCCAATTTTAACCTCTTCGGACCTAAGCTCTCCAACAATCATGATGAAGTCTTGAGCTTGATCTACCACTGATTTGTTGTCCACCATTTAAAAACGAAAAAATCTACTAGCTGCATATTTTTTCGCTCCAGCCACTTCAATATCATACTTACTCTACAAAACTTTCCAAATTTTCTTTGCAGTAGAGTAAGTTCTATCATAATAATCATAAAAATTATCAGACAGACAATTAAGAAGATAATACCGACACTTATAGAAATCAACATCGTACTTTTCCACTTTCTGTAGATGAGAAATAGTTTCATCATCATTCATAGAGGTGATGTCTTCTTTATTTGGATTCTTTTCGGTTAATACATGAGAAACATTGAGAAGAGTTAAGTACAAAAGTACTTTACCCTTCCATCTCTTGAAATGGTTATCATTGAACCGAAATGGCTTGTTAAGGTCTCTCATCTTGACATCCACGGTTTTTTCGATTGTAGTCATTTTGAATCTCCTTAAAATTGTTAGTTAAAACTTACAAGATAACAAAAATACAAGAGTACACACATACACACACACGCGCACACACGCACGCACACGCGCACACACATACACACAAACAAATATGGATAAACTATGGTAAAATACAGGCAAAATATAAATTAGCCAAATGGATTAAACTTCTAACTTTTATTCACTCAAAATTCATGTATTACTAAAAATAGTATAATTTTTCTTCCTTTTTATGTTATTATAGTCCTAAAATGCAAATATTAATTTACTTTGAAATTAAAAATATTTCATCTTGTTATTACATAAATTTATTTTATATTGAAAAGCTATAGGATTTTTATTTTATTTTTATGATACAATAAAACTAAAATATCTTCTCAAGATTCTTAAGTAAAGTACTATTTATTCATGACAATATGAGTAAAACATGGGTAAACTAATATCTTACTCAACTCATTTATTACCCATATCAAATATGGGCGGGTTGAATGATTACCCATTTTATATTTATCCATTTTTAACCTGCCTACATTTAACCCAACCCGCCCATTTGCCACCACTAATGATAATCATTTTTTTAATTACATAGGGGATAGAGGAAGAGGAAATTTGAGATGAGACAACTACAAGGTAGAGAATAGCTAGATACCACACTAACAAAGTGAAAGTTAACATATCGAACTAATCGGGTATTATTATAATTCCAAGAAATGTTTTGTTAACAAAAAAGTAAATACATACCTGGATATAGACAAAAGGACGCCATCACCGGTTAATAGAAGATAATCAATATGTCACATGTTCAAAACATCATTCAGGCTTATACGAAAAAGCAAGTAAAAATTAGAATGTAATGTTGATACGTGAATAATATTATTTTCGTCAAAATATTTGAAATTATCGATTGATTTTCAAAACGTAATATAATGCTAAATAAAAGTAATGATCTTGTTAGCTTGAAACAAAGTGAACAAGATCAACAATATACTTAAGAATTTTGAAATAAGCGATGATAAATTGAGTACTTTCACATACTATTATATCAAGATTTCAAAAATTTATCAATAACTACTTATAACTAATACCATTTGATGAACAAAGCATTACCATCATGAACATCAAATTCACTTGCTTTTTGTATAAGCATGAACAAGTTTTGAAATATGACATATTAACAACTTCATTTATATGAAATATCACGACTATTTGTAAGCATCTCAATTTTAGGACGAAACATTAACTTTCTAACCTAATATTATAGTTAAATCAAATCATTTTCATGAAAAAAGTTATAGAAGAATAAAAGTGATATGATATTCGTAATGAGATATGAAGTTTAAATTTAAATACGTAAAATATTATTGATTAACTTACCTAATGCTAGGTTAGCGTTTGATTAAATATTTTGAGGGTAAAATTTTGTCATGTGTTTGATCACAAGCTTCTAAAAAAAATTTGCAAGTTATTTATGGGTGTAATTTTGCCATGTGTTAGACTACAAATTTACAAATATTTGGAAAGTCATTATTGGGTGAACTGTTGCCATGTGTTTGGCCATAGATTTTTTTGGGAGATATATTTGAATTTTATTTTATAAAAGATATGATTTATTTAAACCTATGAGTTCTAAAAATCTATTGAAATACTCATACGTTTGTATTGTCACCTTTTGTGAAAATATTTCGTGAAAAGCAATGACAACAAATATAATAATATGAATTCAAAAAAAAAAAACGAAAAAATCATTGATTTATATACAAAAAACTACTATTACTATTTGTAATTAGAAGTGACTTCAGAGAGTAAATTCAGATTAAATTTTTTTAAAATATGCATGTAATGCTATAAGTTTGTACAACAAACTAGGGAATGAAATTTAGTCTAAAATTATAAATATTGAGTATTTTATAAAATACAGAAAATACATCAAATTCCTCCTGAACTTGGCACGAAAACTCGCTTTAGCACTTGCACTACACGGGTGTTTATATACCCCTCTTAACATGTTTGATGTGAATTATTTTCAACCTTCCGAGCTCCACCCTCCTGCGCGTGTTGATACAACTTTGTAAGGCGCGTAATTCATCTTTTAGAATTTTTTAAAAATAAAATTTGACCCTCCAACGGATAATATCCGACCCATTATATATTTGAATGTAAATCTTCTTCTGTACAAACCCTAATTTCCTCTTCTTCTCACGAACCCAATCATCCTAAAATGATGACCTAATTCATGCTTTTTTTCTTTATTTTCCTCAAATCTTAGCTCATCAAACCTCAAATCTTAGCTCTTCAAACCTAAAAGTTGAATCTTTGAAGGAATAATTGTTCTTCAAAATATAAGCTTGAAACCTATTCTTCTTTATCTATTATTTTTATTTTTATTTCGTCGCTTTTTATTATAGCTGGGTTTTTTCCAGATTCTTGTTACACTAATGGAAGATAAATCTTTAGATTCGATCTTCTAGGTTTGAGAGAAGAGAAAGAATGAGAATCCCGGGCTTAGGGGATTTAGGGATATTTATTTATAAGTGGGTCGGGTTTTATTTTTGAAACGGGTAAGATATTTTTAAATCCTTAGGCGACGTGGACCACTAAAAACGCGCGTGTGTAACATGTCCAACCTTCAACTTGGCTGGAGCTCGGAAGGTTAAAAATAATTCACATATATAAACATCCGTGTAGTTTAAGTACTAAAGTGAGTTTTCGTGCCAAGTTCAGGGAGGATATTATGTATTTTTCCTATAAAATATAAAAGTTTAGGATTATTTTTTTAAAAAAATAATAATTCTTTAATACTAAAATCTTACTCAAATTCTATGTTTTTCGAGAACTTGGGAACTTGAAATAACTAACAAACACTAGTTACCCTTTTTTCTAAATTTTTCCTTATATAATTTTCTTACTTTTGAATTACTAGGTTAAATTGGAAGGAACAACAGTTAAAATATCAAATATTGTTAAAGATTTATGAGCAGTGAAAAAGAAGAAGAATAGAGAAATTTAGAAGAAGAATATTGTTATTATTTTAAATCTTAGTCTAGTTACATTCTATAGCTTCTCTTTATAGTAGTTGTGATATCTTGATCACATTTAGTTATTCTAACAGACCTATAGCATTAATAACTAACTAACTAATTAATGGAAATTAAGTTAGTTACACTATAACAGTGATTTAGGAAACACATATAAGAACCAGGTTCACACATTGTACTAGTTCATTCTTCTCATTCTCAACACTCCCCCTCAAGATAGGAAGTGAGAACATGTTCAGAACTCCTAGCTTGGAGCTCAGATGTTGCAGCTGTACTTTTGTAAGTCCTTTATGTTGGATTTTATTTTGCCCTAAATTTCTTACCATAAATAGGTTTTCCTTTTAGGAAAAGATTTTGGATTGACTAATCCTTAATCTAGTAGGAAAAGGTTTAGGGCTCTATAAATAGAGACATGTTCCTTCTAACTTAATTAACATTCACAATGTAGTCTTAAGGGCTTTGAGAGTTTTGGTTAGAGGGAGAATTTGTGGGTCACAAGTTTGATACGTTATCACTTGTGTGAACCTCCCATGTATTCCGAGTGAATTGGTTGAGGTTGTTTCCCTCTGTATTGTACTCTCATATTTATAGTGATTGTTCATCTCCTTTGTGGACGAAGGTCGATTGACCGAACCACGTTAAATCTTTGTGTCTTTTGGTATATTTCTCGTTGTCTTCTTACTCGTGGTCTTTCGAGGTCTGCTTTGCTAGCTTCCGCATTTACACCTGCTTATTTCCGGTCCTAACAAGTGGTATCAGAGCCAGATTCAATGATGGAGTCAGGTTCAGTGGTTCGATAATCGATGATTGAAACAGGTTAGAAAGAGGTGTTCATCTTGGCGGGTGTAGTTCTAGCCGCAACCTTTTTGACAGTAATGAAGATTTTATAGGAGAAATTGTTTCAGAGAGGTTCTCTGTGTTGAGACATAAATTTTGCAAAGGAGATTATGGAGAGGAGAAGCAAGTTGTTGAAGATTAAGTGAAGAAGGTGGACAAATTTATTTTGTCAGAAATACAGGCCAAGGGGGAGATTTGTTGGGTTTTATTTTGCCCTAAATTTCTTACCATAAATAGGTTTTCCTTTTAGGAAAAGATTTTGGATTGACTAATCCTTAATCTAGTAGGAAAAGGTTTAGGGCTCTATAAATAGAGACATGTTCCTTCTAACTTAATCAGCATTCACAATGTAGTCTTAAGGGCTTTGAGAGTTTTGGTTAGAGGGTGTCACGACCCAAAACCGAGCCGCGAGTGGCACCCACACTTACCCTCCTATGTGAGCGAACCAACCAATCTAAACCCCAACATTTTAAACATAATGAACAAAATACAATGCGGAAGACTTAAACTCATTAATGAAAATCAATTCAATAACTTCTAAAATTCAACAACTATTATTCCCCAAAATCTGGAAGTCATCATCACAAGAACATCTATCCTCAAATTACTAAACTAAGAGTATTCTAAGAAGCTAAAATAAATGAAAAGCTAGTCCATGCCGGAACTTCAAGGCATCAAGACATGAGGAAGAAGATCCAGCCCAAGCTAGAAGCATTAGCTCACCCTGAAATCCGATGTAATGAAGACTGGCTAGAGTTGCGGTTGAGTTGAAGACGACGGTACGTTTGCTGAACTCCACAAATAACAAAGAAAGAAACATACAAGTAGGGGTCAGTACAAAACACAAGTACTGAGTAGGTATCATCGGCCAACTCGAAATAGAAAACAGTATATATCAGATGATATCATAAAATCAACTACACTACTCAATAGGTAGCAACAACAAGTACAAGAATCATTGATAATAATGCCAAGTACACCCATGAGAACGCAAGCCTCCATATCATATTCATTTGGGAAATAGGTTCATTAAATTGAGTATATTAACATCTTTCAAAATTCATTATCTTTATTCCTCTCGTGTCGGTACGTGACACTCCGCTCCATATACTATCCTGGTGTCGGAACGTGACACTCCGATCCTCATATACTATCCTGGTGTCGGAACGTGACACCCGATCCATATTCTATCCTGGTGCCGGAATGTGGCACTCCGATCCTCATTCTATCCTGGTACCGGAACGTGGCACCCGATCTATATACTATCCTGGTGTCGGAACGTGACACTCCGATCCTCATATACTATCCTGGTACCGGAACGTGGCACCCGATCCATATACTATCCTGGTGTCGGAACGTGACACTCCGATCCTCATATACTATCCTGGTACCGGAACGTGGCACCCGATCCTCTATTACTATCCTGGTACCGGAACGTGGCACCCGATCCTCTATTACTATCCTGGTGTCGAAACGTGACACCCGATCCCCTAATCTCACTACTTTCGTTCATCAAGCCTTCTTTTATACCAAGGCGTCATCATTAACAAAGTAGATTAGGGTTTTTCAAGATTTAGGATTCAATAGCTTCATCATGCTTATTTTATCACAATTATATAATCACATTCATGCAAGCATACAATTAAGCATATAGAAGGGTTTACAATACTACCCAATACATATCATTCGCTAATAAGAGTTTACTACGAATAGCATAAACCATAACCTACCTCCACCGAAGATTCGCGATCAAGCAAGCAATTTCCCAAAGCTTTGTTTCCTCTTCGTTTCTCCTCTTTCTCGTTCGTTTCTCCCTCTTCTTGTTCTTTCTATTTTTCTTATTCAAACCCTCTTTCTTTTACCCTAATTAGCATATAATTAAGTATAAAAGATGAGGAATTAACCCACTAATTAACTCAAGGTTATCTCTTTTAACCCCCAAGTAATTAAACTATTAACATTAACCCACTAACTTTATAATTAAAGCAGGAATAGTCCAAAACGCCCCTTAAATTACTTAACAGAAATCCGACCCAGCCTGGGATTACGCAGCCTGTGACGGCCCGTCGTGCCTGCGACGGTCCGTCCTGCTGCTTCCGTCACAGACTTCAGAGACTAAATTTCCTTGAAGAGTCTGTGACGGTCCGTCGTGCCCACGACGGTCCGTCCTGCCATGTCGTCACGAAGTTCAGAGACTTAATTTCTGTGGAAGATGTGTGACGGTCCGTCGTGCCCACGACGGTCCCTTCTGCCATTCCGTTACGAAGTTCAGAGAGTCGATTTCAGTACCCAAATTTCAGAATTCTAAGTGTTTTGGAACGAGACCCCCTCGACGGTCCGTCGTGCCCATGACGGTCCGTCGTGGGGTCCATCATCTCAGCCAGTTTTTCCAGAAATAAAATCTGCTGCTCAAAACGACTAAACGGGTCGTTACAGAGGGAGAATTTGTGGGTCACAAGCTTGATACGTTATCACTTGTGTGAACCTCCCATGTATTCCGAGTGAATTGGTTGAGGTTGTTTCCCTCTGTATTTTGTACTCTCATATTTATAGTGATTGCTCATCTCCTTTGTGGACGTAGGTCGATTGACCAAACCACATTAAATCTTTGTGTCTTTTGGTATATTTCTCGTTGTCTTCTTACTCGTGGTCTTTCGATGTTCGCTTTGCTAGCTTCCGTATTTACACCTGCTTATTTTCGGTCCTAACACTTTAGTGAGCTGATCAGCTGGTTGATCTTGTGTAGGAATGTACTTGGTAGAAACTAATCCTTGTGTGATTTTTTCTCTTATAAAATGACAATCAATCTCAATGTGCTTAGTTCTCTCATGATAAACTGGATTGGTTTCAAGTTGCATAGCAGCTTTGCTATCATTGTGTATGTTGATAGGTAGTGGCACTTCAATGCTGAGTTCCTCCATTAAACCTAGCAATACTCCTATATTCAACTTCGACTGAACTCCTAGAAACACTTGTTTGCTTCTTTGACTTCCATGAAACTAGAAACCCTCCATACTGCACAAAGTAACCAGTTATTGATCTTCTTGTTAGAGGACAGGATGCTCAATCTGCATCACATTAAGCAGTGATAGCACTCTTTGAGTAACTGGACAGTAGTAAACCTTGTCCTGGTTGATTTGTCACATATCTCACCATTCTTAGTGTTGTAGTCATGTGTAACTTCTTAGGTTGTTATAGAAACTGACTTAATGTCTAAACTCCATAGGATATGTCAAGTCTTGTCATAGTTAAATATAGTAATTTGCCAACTATCATTTGATAAGCCCCTTGATCAGTTAGTGGATCGGGTTTTGTCATCTGTGTCTCTTCATCATACTATTTGGTAGTTAATTTTGAGTAGGTGTTAATTGGATTTCCAGTTGGTTTAGATGCACTTAGACTAGTTTCAGAAATTAACTCTAGTGCATACTTTCTTTGATACATTAGAATGTCTTGCTTTGATCTTGCAAATTTAATTCTCAGAAAGTACATGAACTCTCCCAAGTCTTTCATCTTAAAAACTTGCTTCAAATGATCCTTTGTTTCTTCAATTAGGAGCATATTACTTTCAGTGATCAGAATGTCATCCACATAATAAGAACCAGAACCATACTTGTTGTTGTCTTCTTTATGAACAGGGAATGATCATGTTCACTTTATTTGAACTCAAATTTGAGTAATGCCTGAGATAGTTTAGCATTCCAATGTCTTGGGGCTTGCTTTAGTCGATAGAGAAATTTAGTGAGTCTAGTTTAGAATCTACTCTTAGTAAAGGAATAGAACAACTAGTTGCAATATCGACATCTCTTGAACTTGTATTTCTTCGCAATATGTAAAGTCCTCCATTTTCTTTACCAATTATCTTCACCCTTCCATGTAAGAGATCCTGAAATATATAAAAGTTAGGGGAAAAAAGTAGCAGAACAATGCAGTTCCTTAGTGAGCTTAGACACTGATAGAAGATTAAATTGGAATTGTGGTACTTGAAAAACTCCAGTGATCACGTCATTGTTAGGTAGGACACTTGAACCAATAAATTCAACTAATGAGACATTTACATTGGGTAAATGTACTTTCTTTGGTTTATCAACCTTGCAAACAGTGGACTTGTTTAAAGAACTCACATTAGCCACCATGTGATTAGTGACACCTCTATCAATAATCCAATAAAGAGTAGAATCATTATTAACAGTAGAGTTAAAACAAGTGTTTGTACCTGCTTCATTACCTACTACATTAGCTGAATGAAATTGTTTCGGATCCTTGTTTAGAAATTAAAGCAATTGTTGATATTGATCATTTGATAGATGACACAGTTCTAATTGATTGTTCCCTTCATTTGAAGGTTGCCCATAGTCATTTGCAGTAAGTTTAGCAGAATGGCATGTAGTTAGATGTTTGTGATGAACCTGTTCCTGAGACCATGTTCCTTCCGTCATTGCATTATATGTAGTGTTAGGCTCTTTTTTCTTGAATTTGAAATCTTGAGGATATCCTATTAACTTGTAACACTTATCTCTAGTGTGATTCTTAAGTTTGCATTAATCACAATACAAATTTTCATTTTTCTTGAATTTTTGAGTACCATCATTTTTAGAGTACATAGCTAAACTCATATGTTTGTTGGACAGAATTTGAATTAGACCCTAATGTTCCTGTTGTAGCTACTACCAATTTTTGACTCACATCAAACATAATCATTGAATATGTTTGATTTACTGACGGCAGAGGTCTCATTAATAAGATCTGAGACCTTGCTTGTAGGTAAGATTAATTTAAGCCCATAAAAAACTGAAACAATTTGAGTTTCTGCAGGTATACTACATATTCTTTTGATTTACTGCCTTCACATGAGGGAGTGGGCACCAGAACCTCATATTCCTCCCACAATCCTTTCAATTTTTAAAAATACACTGACACTGAACTTGTTCCTTTCAGTTATAGTGTCAATCTCTTGATGAAGATTGAATGTTCTTGACCCATCTATTTTGTTAAATCGTACATACATGATACTTCCAAGCATTTTTAGCACATGTTGCATACATGATACTTCCAGAAGACCTTTCTTTACATAATTCATAAGCCATGACAATACCACAACATTCACCCTTTCCAGATACATTCTAATCCTGGAAACTTATCTTTTGGACATGAACCATCTACCAACTCCATTTTGTTTCTTCCTAACAGGGTTGCTTACATCGATCTATACCACAAACAAAAATTTTTAGAACCAGATAATTGAAATAAATAATCTTATTTCCACTTATATCAGATGAATGTAGAAACAAGGGATGATTGTAATCAATGGCTGTAGTTGAATGTCCACTTCCAGTTCCTGAACTCGACTCTGTATTAGAGCCAAAAATCGTTGTAGCATTTGAGTCGTTCGTCATTGCATTATTTGCACAACTATGATCGATCAATCTTAGCGGAATTGTTGATTGATTTATTCAACTAGGAATACTAGTTGATTGTGCTCTGATACCATGAAGATTTATGAGTTGTGAAGAAGAAGAAGAAGAATTAAGAGAACAAGTAGAGAGAAATTAAGAAGAAGAATATTGTTGTTATTCCAAATCTTAGTCTAATTACATTCTAGAGCTTCTCTTTATAGTAGTTGTAATATCTTGATCACATTTAGTTATTCTAACAGACCTATAGTTACTAATATTTAAATAACTAATTAATGGAAAGTAAGTTAGTTACACTATAACAGTCACTTAGGAAACACATATAAAAACCATGTTACACATTTGATTCTTGTTCATTCTTCTCATTCTCAAGAATTATTTATAGCAATCAAATCAAAGTCTCAACTTATCTTTGATTATGAGTATCACATGAGATTAAAGATTTATTAAATTAGATATTCCTCTAATATAATCTAATTTCTAAATACATCTCTTGTATTTTAAAATATAAACACTTACACCATTTATATTATGAAATATCATACATTTATACTTTCTGTGATTATAGGATATTTCAATTATTATTAGTAACTTTCTCGCACTTAAAGCATATAAATTATTTTATTTTTATTTAGTTATAATATTTTATATAGAATATTTAAGGGTGTGACCTAGTCATCAATAAAATTATTGAAAATCATGTTATCTATAATTTTTCCCAATCTTCTAGCCTTGTGAATAGAGTTATCTATTACTTATTATTGTATGAGGGAGCATATATTCCATAAAATTAGTTGAGATACACATAAAGCTGACTTGGAAGCTGCAATTATCAAAATCTATATTAATAAAATACTTAAGGGTGTGACCTAGTATCAAATAAAGTGCATTGAAAATAACGAGATCTATTATTTTCCCCCATCCTTTAGCCTTGTGAATAGAGATATATAGTCATGCATGTTATTGGTATGATGTAACAAATATCAAAATATATAGCGCAGACTCAACGTATCTTGATTTTTTTCTTCCAATTTATGTGACACTAATGAAAATTGAAAAAGCGAACTAAATTTTTTATATTTGTTTTTTTTTAAAGTATTTTAAATTACTAATTTATGTACCTTTTGTGTCATTTTTTAATAATATATGTTACTACATTTGTTTTATTTTATTGATACAAGTGATTTTAGAAAAGTCAATGAAATTTCTTAGATGAGTCTCACATTGTTCTAGTTGTCATTTTACTATGATTTATAGTACTTTGTATTTCTTACTTTATTTTCAAACAATATATGCAATTTTTTTTTTATTTCAATAAAATAAGGGAGTCAACCAAATTTCATTATGTTTTTAACTAAAAATATCTTAAATTGTTACATTGCGTTTTTAAGCTTTTTTTAATGTAATTTTCAAATATGTAACAAATTAGAAATTAAAACAAAGAATTAAAGTTTTCAGATCATTATATTTCTACATTAAAATGTTCAAATCTTTAAAATTCCACATATATGCACAAATTAATAGAAGGAAGCCAAACGATTTTAAAAATTATATATATATATGAAATCTTATTTTAATAATAACACATATATATTTCATTTTTAATATATGAATCTCTCCTTTTCGATTTATATGAACTTATTTTTTTTTATTTCAAAAAGAAAATAACTTCTGAATTTTAATTTTTTTATATAGCATATTTAAGATCACAAAATTAAAAAATATTTCAATACACAAAATTTAAGTAAATATAAATTTTAGTTTAATTTTGATTGATTCCACCTACTCCCTCCGTCTAGAAATAATTGTCAAGTTTAGATGATACACATTCCTCAAGAAAAATTTAATATAATATGTAATTTGACTAATATAACCCTAAAAATAATGGTAAGGTTTATAACAGTAACTCTAACGACTCTTACATTTAAAGGCAAATGAAGTTTATACAGAGAATAGATACAGAGAATGGACTATTGGTATACAGAGAATAAATATTTACGTGCTACTACTCTAATGACTCTTAAAAAACTGTACTTAGAATGGTTGATATTTTATCGAAAACTGCAAAAGCAACCTATTAAAATAAAATTTTCTTGTAACTTTAAATCAATAATTATTAAAATAATAATTATTAAGGGTAGAATTGGAAAAAATGAGCTAATTAGTTGTTGATTGTTTAAATTGACAATTAATCTTGGACATCTATTTTTATTATACCTGACAATTATTTCTGGACGGAGGGAGTAATATTATACTTGATATATAATTATTAAGAGCTAAGCTTAATCATTATTTATTTACTTTCATATAATAAATAGATAGATATCACAATAACTTATAAAAAACAAAGAAATAACAAAAAATGAGGTAAAACCAATAATAATACCTAAAGATGTTTCTAGAACTATTTAATTTTCTTATTATCATTCGTGGTAGATTTTTGCTTGTATAAAATTACATTTTTACCATTGATCATCATGCACTTCATATATAGAAATATGTTTTTTAGAATTATTTACTTTTGATAGATTATTGTTAGAATGAAATTACATTTTTATATTTTGTCGTCTTTAATACAAATATATCATCCTATTCATTTTTATTTGTAAAGTTACTTTTTAACATCTTTTTTAGTTTCAATCTAATATACTTTATTAATTTTATCATACTTATTTATTTTCAAGTATACTATTAGAGCCAAAATAAAGATGAAAATAATTAATTCATGATAAATTTTTATATAAAAAGTAGGCATTTTTATAAGAATAATGAATAGAAAAAAATATTAAGAATTAAATTAAAGTAATACTAAAATAAAGTAATAATAAAATAGGTATCACAATGACTCACAAAAGAAAGAAAGTGAGGTAATAACAAAATAAGCTAATGCTAATAACTTAAGATGTTTCTAGAACTATTTAATTTTTTTATTATCATTGTTGATATATTTTTGTTAGCGTGAATTACATTTTTGCCCTTGATCATTATTCACTTAATATATAGAAGATGTTTCTAAAATTATTAATTATCTTTCTTAAATAGATTTTTGTTAGCATGAAATTATATTTTTGTCATTGGTCATCCTCGTACCTCACTCTTCTATATAATAGAAGAAAAAAATGTCTGTATATGCATATATATATATTAGTTTCTTATTTTTACAATGCAATCTCCCATTGAAATCTGTTATGCACATTTGTTTGGTGCTATAACTCTACTTATAATTCAGTCACTTTCTTTGTTTTTAAAATATATTCTATATTTGTATTGAAAAATTCATTAAATGCGTATAAACAATTTATTAGAACTAAATAAATTTTTTTCTAAAATCAAAACTTCACAGGGTTTGGCTCTAGCATTTGCCTGTTGGTGTACACTGTACACCAATTGAGTTGACGTACGAAACAAAAGAACTATACACAAAATAAAAATAAAATTGTGATTAATTTTATCAATTACATTTATTTATAAAAGAATGAAAGCAATGAATAAAAGAGAGAAAATATTTATATAATTCATGTAAATGCATGAAGCACAATGAATTGTATTATTAAATATATATATATAAGTTTATTTGCTTGTATGGTAAATCTAAATGTAATAAATTTATGAACTTATTTTCTTGCTCTTTTCTTTTTTTAAACATTATATTTGTGCAATTAGCTTCTCTTACCAATATATCAAATTGAAAAATGAAATGTTATTTTTTAATGAACTTTATTTTGGCACATATATATCATCAATAAAAAGTATCAAAAAGATAAAGATTCCGGGTGTGTTTAGTAAGAAAGAAAATATTTTTTCAATTTTCTCATGTTTGGTTGGATTAAATATTTTTGAAATCAAATCATTTTACTCAAATTTAATAAACGGAAAAAGGTCAAAAATACCTCTGTACTATTCGAAAAGGTTTAAAAATATCCCTCAATTTGGTTCATTATTAGCCTTTAAACTAACAACCTCATATTTTTTTTTTATTATTATTATTAATTATTACGTGGCGTATATTCTATTGGATGAAGTTAAATTTCAATAGAAGGTTGAGGCTTGATTCATTAGTTGTTATGTGCTCTGTTGTGTTGTTCTAGTTGTTCTCTTCTCCTATACGGTAGTATTCTAAAATTTGTTTTCTGTTTTTGAGGCATTAGACTTGCAAAACATAATGTTTCTTGTTTTGTTTTGGTTTGGTTTCAAAAATACATATGAAGTTTCTTAATTGAAAAAAAAAAAAAGGGAATTGGAGAGATGAAATCAGTTCATATGTCAAGGATTTGCTGACTGATTACAAAGATATAGCACAAGGGTGTGAAAATCATTTTAATGGAGACTTTGGTTATGAAGTGCATGAAGGTGAAGACAAGCATAGGATATTGGGTTTAGGGGGAGAAGAGATGATTCAATTTTTTTTAATTTTTGATGGATTTTTTAAATGGGCTTGGGTCAAAAAATGTCAATATGGGTCTGGTGGATAAGTGAAAGTATGGTGGGTTGAAATTTAATTTTATCCAATAAAAAGATGTCACGTAATAATTAATGATAAATAATAAAAATACAAGGTTGTTAGATTAAAGGGTAATAGTGAACAAAAAAGGTTGACTGAGGAGTATTTTTAATTCAATAGCTGAGGAAAACATTTACTAAAATTCTCTTCCAATCTCCCTCTACCCAACCCACACCCTACTCTTAAAAAAATTTATATTTATATTTAAAAGAATATTTTCAACTTCAAAATTTTATTTTTTTCACTCCTATCATCGACCTTCCCAATACCAGCCCCCCCACCCCTTCCCCTCCCCCCTCCCCAAAAAATATTAATTTAATTTTTTTAAAAAAATATTTTAAACTTCGAAATTTCATTTTTCCGACCCCATCCACACCCCCACCACGAAAAAAAAATTCAAGTTTGTTTTTTTTTTTAAAATTCAACTTCAAAAATTGTTTCCTACTCTAGTAAAAAACAAAAGATATTTCTCAAAAATATTTTTCATTGAAAAACCAAACACTAAAATATTTTCTAATCAACAATCAAATATTAGAAAATAAGTCAAATATCTATTTGTTTTTCAAGAAAATATTTTCCTTCTTATCAAACACACTCCAAATATAAAAATACTTACCATTCTATTACGATTCTTACGAATATTTATGAATTCTACTACTATTATTGTGTTCAAAGATATAGTAGTAGGAGTAGTAGAGTAGATCTTAGTATTTGTAGTACTAGTATTGTATGTATATGTATTTATTAAATGAGTTTTGAAATAGGTAAAGTATAGTGGGGGCAAAGAGTCAAACAAGAAAAAAAGCAAAGGAAGATCCAAAGAGGTGAAAAAGCATAGAGATGATGATGCCGTTGAAAGCAAAATGTCAAACACTAGCTTGCCTTTTGGGGACTGACACCCCCTCCCTCCCTCCTGCCTCGACCTTAGCAACTCCTTTTGACATGTCCTCTCAATTACCTGCTCTCTTTGAACCTATCTCATCCTTCTATTCACACACCTTCATAATTTTTAATCTTTTTTTATTCGATATTCGATATTTTTGTTAAATTTTTATTATATATCTTTAAATTATTAGAATTTATGTCCTTGAAAAACTTGAAATTATATATCGTTCATTCTAATAAAAGACTAAATAGAGGCATGAATCATAATCTTATCATTCGATATGATATTTAAGAAATGTCAGGTTGATAAACAAGATGATAACATATGTATATCCGTTAGTATATATATGCTCTAGTTGTTGAGCTGTAGAGACACTGAACTTTCAAAAGTATAACAAAGTGTAAATTTAGATTCGTGCCAGAGAGTCCAATGTTGGGAGTAAAACACTTCCTAACAAAAATAACTTTGTACCTAAGGGGACTCAAACCTCAAACCTCTTCATTAAAAATGAATGAGTACTTATAACTTCACTGCAATCCTTGATGGTTATTTGAATCATGTTATGTAGTACTCACTTAACGAAGTTTTTTTATCAATGCACCACAATCCATATTCTTTAATGATACTTATTTTATTTTTTAAAATTTTCCCTACAAATCCACATTTTCCTTTAGACAAATATTCTTATTCATATTTTCTTTGAAAAATAAAGTTATTTTTGATAAATTGAAAATTTTAAATAAATTAAAAAAACATATTACATAAGTGAAAAGCTTAACAAAAAGTATATTGAAAAAAATATTAATTCAAAAACATGATAATTCAAAAACATGAAACAAGGATAATAATACAAATAAAAGGATAAGAAATTATAAAAATAATATAACAACTATTAAAATACGAGTTTATGTTTAACAAGGTTAAAGATACTAACTTACTACTTATCGAGTTCAGAATCAAAATGACAACAAAAACTGAATATGAAATTAAAAAAAAAAACAATTTAGATGGAACTATTAATAGAGTTAAAATCTATGTGTAAAGGTTTATGTACAAGACTCATTCTAACACGAGTCTTTCCCTTTTAAAAAAAACAGTGCTGGCTTTTTATAAAAAAGTAGTACTTTTTTTAAAATTATTTTAATTTAATTATTATGAAATAATATATTTGTATGACAATAAATTATTAGGTATGAGTTAAATTTAAACAGTGAAAATAGAATAAATATTAAACACAAAACATAACGACAAAGCGATAAAATAAATAATAAAGAAGGAATATTAATTATTCTTTTGAAAATTTTGCTTTTATTATCCTACCGACTCTGAACTTCCTAATTTTTATGTAGTTTTTTCCTCAAAATATTTCCAGATTTTTAGTTTTTATTTTTTGAGAAGCTGTAAAGTTTCATTTTTAGCATTAGTCTTTTTTCTTTCTTTTTGAGAATGTTATTTTAATTCGTTTGTTACATAGATTCTAAAAAATAGTTTTTGCTTCTTTTTTCAAGATTTGTTTTTATTTTTTCACAAGTTGCGATATTATTTTCCTAATTGGATGTAAGCTAATTTTTATTTTTGAGGGAATATTATTTATTATTTTGTTATTAAATGAAATATTAAGACAGTTTTTTTTCCTTTTTAAATTGAAACTGTCACATCAAATGTAATAAACAGTGAGTGTACCTCCTTCATTTTGTTTTTTTTTCTGATAAATTTAATACAACAAAATTAAATTACATTTCAGTATATATATTCTATATATATTTAGTATATAATATTATAAAATTTAAATATTTGCATATTATATAGTACCTTATTCCATTTTATGGTCCTGTCGACAATTCCATAGAAAGCAATGCTGTGAGTATCCGATCCCCAACGACCTTTTTGGCTATCGTATCTCGAGCTGTGAGCTATCATAGAAATCACCATATTTGTGTCCGTGTCCATTTGTTAATAACCTATAAATTATCTTAAATTATTCTAGCCTTTAGTCGTTTGGTGTGAATAATAAATTATAATTTATATAATGCATATTATTTTAAATATAACAGATCAAACACTCAATAAATATAATCTCACTGTATCTTCTTTCATCATAATTTATCTCATCATAATTTAAATTCAAACAAAAACAATTCCTTTTCCACATTCCTTTGAAGTTATATTTATATTTAAACACAACTTCAATATTGTAAAAAAATATTTTTAATTATCTTCTTCAAAATTTATATTCTTAAATCGAAATGCCTACTTATTTAAAATCAAATCTAAAAAATCGTTTGATTAGGAAGAAGTTACTCCGTATGAACTAAGTTATGTGATGTAAAATTTATTATTCTATACTATCTTACCATGACTCTAAAGTTAAAAATTCATGTGGACCGGACATATAAGTTGCTGAAGAAATAATAAGTAGCTAAAGTCAAACGGACGAAGACGCCTCACTAATCGAGATGAGAAAGAAAGCAAAGAAGAAGAAAACAAAAGTTTCCATCATTTCAGCCAACACCTACTCTTAACTTGCCAGAGAGAGGTACCTATCTCCACTGCTCATAAAAAAAACCCAAACTCTCTTCATTCCATAACTATAAAATATTTTTTTATAATATGTTCACAATATCAACATTTTTGCAATATACATAGAAAAATCTAGACTCATAGCACTAATAGCCGCAATAATAATTGTTGGGGAAAAAGAGGAAAAGATAGCTCATGGATTACAAAATGTTTTTTTTATATGATATGATTAATAAGTTTTCAACAACTTCGGTACTTTATGTCGTCAATAAATTCCATTTTTCTTAGCCTCTTTCTTATTGTCAATACTGAAATTGCATATAAATCCAAAATGCAACCAGTCAAGTGTTTATAAACAAGTATAGTAGAGTTGCCCTAGGTGAAGAACGTGTTGTTTGTGTTGCATTGTGGTGTATTTGATTGAGAAAATTAAACCACAGAATCCCAATGCTTGCTGTCTAAATCTTTTCATCGCTATATGTTTGGATTCAGGTAGCTGATTTTACTGACCCGATCCCAGTATATGATGGAGATGAAACATTTCATAGAGTTTGAGAATCTATTCCATAGTAAACATGGCCAAGGCTTTACCTGTGAGTGGTGAGAACTGCACCGGTGTGAACGTGGTCGGTGATAGTAGTGGTGACAAGACAAGCAAGGAACTTTTCCACTGTGAAAACGGAAAAATGGTTAGGAAGAGAGCGGCGTCTGACATGGAGATCCAGACCGGCGCCGGTGAAGAGCATAGATATTTACGCCGGCCTGCTATGATAGGGGGGTCTCATTCTCAGGTTGGTGATTCAAGGGTTTGTGGTAATAGTAATTTTGGTCATGGTATGAACAGTAATTTGACAACGACGATGACGATGACGAGTCAGGTTTCTAACTACTCCACTATGCAAATGTTACCTTCTTCCACGAACTTGTGCGGTGTGACGTCAAGAGGAGGGCCTGGGATTGATACCGGATTTTCTAATTCAACCCCAAACCTAACGTACACAGACGCCATAACATCCCATCATCAGCCACAAGGTACTCAAACCCAGAACAACAACAATCAATCCCCATCTGTTTGTGTTTTCTCCGGTTTGCCCCTTTTTCCTCCAGATAGAAACCGCCAAAACAGCGGTTTACTACTGCAACAACCTCCTGCTGCTGCAGCAGCTGTTGTATCTTCACCTCTTACAACTGGAAGAATCGATTCCATGGAGGATAGCACGTCGGCAACGGCATGGATTGACAGTATTATAAAGGATTTAATCAACAGCTCCGCACAAGTATCGGTGCCCCAACTCATACAGAATGTAAGGGAGATTATTCACCCGTGCAATCCGTATCTCGCATCTCTCCTGGAGTACAGGCTTCGCTCTCTCACTAGTAATAATAATGGTGGTGCTGATCAAAACGACCCCATGGAGTGCTGGAGAAGAAAAGAATCGCTTCCGGCACAGCTCGCTGGTTTACAACAGGGCCAAAATAATGCCAATTTATTGCAGCACAATATTTTATCCCTTCCTGATTCCTCAAATAATCAATACTTAAACTGGGATATAGCTTTGCCAAACAGCCATAACGCTCCGGTAGCGCCTTCTCATAACCAGCACCAGCAGCTAGGCGGCAATAATCCTAGTGCAACAGATCTTTCATTTGTTACACTTTCTCCTCAAGTGCAGCAACAGCAGCAGCAGCAGCAGCAGCAACAAGAATCTCCCCATTCTCATTCTCAGCAACAGGCCGCAGTAGACTTAGAGCAACAACAGAAGCAGCAGCAATCTTCTAGTTCGTTATCTCCAACATCGGTAGCCGACAATAGCGCCAAAACAAAAACTTCAACCCCAGCTCCACCAGTTCCGATCAACACGTACCGAGAAAAAAAGGAAGAAGAGCGACAACAGAAGAGGGATGAAGAAGGATTACACCTTCTGACCTTGCTATTGCAATGTGCAGAAGCCGTATCCGCTGATAATCTAGAAGAGGCAAATAAAATGCTATTAGAAGTATCCGAACTCTCCACACCGTTCGGCACATCTGCACAGCGTGTTGCAGCCTATTTCTCAGAAGCCATGTCAGCAAGGCTGTTGAATTCATGCTTAGGAATATACGCAGCCCTACCAATGACCAGCGTCCCCATGCTTTACACACAGAAAATGGCATCCGCTTTCCAGGTGTTTAACGGAATCAGCCCTTTCATCAAATTCTCACATTTCACAGCCAATCAAGCTATACAAGAAGCTTTCGAGAGAGAAGACCGGGTACACATAATCGACCTTGATATAATGCAAGGTCTTCAATGGCCCGGTCTTTTCCACATCTTGGCTTCAAGGCCCGGTGGACCTCCTTATGTTCGGCTCACCGGGCTTGGAACCTCGATGGATGCTCTTGAAGCAACCGGCAAACGACTATCCGATTTTGCCGAACGATTAGGCCTTCCTTTCGAGTTTTTACCAGTTGCTGATAAAGTTGGAAACTTAGACCCTGAGAAATTGAATGTGAGCAAAAGAGAAGCTGTAGCAGTTCATTGGTTGCAACATTCCCTTTACGATGTTACTGGCAGCGACTCTAATACACTCTCCCTCTTACAAAGGTACACAATTTCTATGCTTGAATTCAATTTAATTTTTTTTTAAATATTTTATAAATTTACTTTTATAGCTACAAAAAAATGCTTTTAACATATTTGATATCACCCAATTCAAAAATACTGTTACTGCTATTTTCTTATTTGAAAGTTCCATGTCGTCTAGTCAAATACGTATACCTCTGCACTTGAAATTAAAGAACTAACATGCAGCTTTAACGTAAGCAAAAAAAAGAATCTTCATATTCATATATGAAAATTGTGTTGTAGAATTACAATTGCTAATGCAACAATATTGTAAAAAAATATATATATATTATAATTAATTAATTTTAAGAAATGATCTGTGCTAGTATAGGTATTTATTTTTTTCTTTTTTACACGGCGCTTCTCTTTGACCAGCGGTGATTCTCTTTTTCAGTAAACCTGAAAAAAGGAAGAGAAAAAGGCCAATCACTTTTTGAAGCAAAAGCTGTCTTCTCTATGAATTACTGAGTCCTTCCTACCTCTAATTAATTTTCCGTGAATTCTCTTCTTTTTAACAAAAAAAAGTTTAAATATGTCAAATTTATGGGAGCACGCCCCAAAAAGTATAGAAACGTTGGGGAGTGAAAATGAACTTTAATCTCATACTTAATATCATAAATATTGTTTTAAAAAGAGATATGTTTTACTTATTATTTTTTTAAATTTATTAAGAAAAGATAAAAAATTTTTCTTTATGTTTTATTATTAGCATTAGTTTACTTATTCTCCCAAATAATTTTTTTCAAAACCTAATACTTTATTCCTCTTATATTAATCGATCACTTTCCATTTTATACCGTGCTTAAAAAAACTACTATCAATAAGATGGTTAATTTTACGAATATATCTTTTATATATATTGATGAACTCTCTCAAGATAGAATATGAAAAATATGTTAAATAGCTGAAATAGATAGAAAGTAACTTATGAACTCTAGGAAAAATAATATTTTGGAACTTTTAAATTCTTTTAGGCTTCCATATTACCTATAGAGATATAATGAGAAAATTTTAATTAATTTATTTGATTTAGTAAGTGGACAAATAAATTGGGATATATATTTTTAGTATGGTGATTGGTTAATATATTTTTATTTGATTGTATATTTTCTATACGATCATTGTTTTTTAAAGAGTGTCCAAAATACAAATATGAAGTATTTGTTGTAATTTTACCACATCACTTGTGCGTATTTAAGTTTGATTAATTTGCTTTACTTCAGGTTGGCTCCAAAGGTGGTGACGGTGGTGGAGCAGGATCTGAGCCACGCGGGTTCATTCCTGGGGAGGTTTGTAGAGGCAATACATTACTACTCAGCTCTATTTGACTCACTGGGCGCGTGTTATGGGGAGGAGAGTGAAGAACGACATGTGGTGGAGCAACAACTATTATCGAAGGAGATACGTAATGTACTAGCCGTAGGAGGTCCATCAAGGAGCGGCGATGCTAAATTCAACAACTGGAGAGAGAAGCTTCAACAATCTGGATTTAGATCCTTGTCTCTTGCAGGTAATGCTGCTGCACAAGCTACTCTTTTACTCGGAATGTTCCCGTCTCATGGATACACTTTGGTGGAGGATAATGGAACACTTAAGCTTGGATGGAAAGATCTTTGCTTGTTTACTGCTTCTGCATGGAGACCTAACTCATTGCATGCTGCACCAGGTTCTCGTCACTTCTCTCGTCCTAATATGGATTAAAAAGGTCTTTACGCAGTCAAGTCAGTAAATTTCAAATATTGAATTATTAAAAAAAAAATGGATTGCGCGGTTACAAAATGTGTCTGATATCTTTCTTCTCTTTATTTGGTAACGTAGTTTACAGGATCATCTGTTCTTGTCATGTATGTATACATCACAAAGGTGGTTTGTTAACTCCCCTTTTTTTCAAGTAGTCATTAATTTTTGTTTCTTCTTTTTCTCAAATTTATTCATCTATGCATTTGATAATGTTGTTACATTTTATTTATACGGCTCATTGAAACATCAAAAAAAAAAAAAAAAAAAGAGAATTCTTGAAAAATTCAACATTTCTGAAGCATATAATTGTGTTCAATAAATCTTTATGAAAATTGAAACAATCAGGATGAATGCGATACTAGGGCTGGGCATAAACACCCAGAAAATCGAAAAACCGTATCGAACCGAATTTTTTTGGTATTTTGGTTTCGGTTTTTGATTTGGTATTCGATATATGTTTTTATATTTTTCGATATTTCGATTCGGTTTTCGGTATGTAATTTTGTGTTATTCGGTATTTCGGTTTACCAAAATATATTATACTATAATATATATTCATATTATATTAATTATTAATGTTAAATAATAAATATTATAATTTAAAATTAAAAAATAAAAAGTAAGACACTTTTTTATGTAACTATTTTTAGCCTATTAAGCTAAAAAAACCAAACAAAAAAATTTGTAAATTTTTAAAAGCCCAACTTAGCAGGCTCATTAAAAAATCAAAATAATAAAACCGAACCGAAATAATAAAAATTGAACCGAACTGAATTATTTCGATTCGGTGTTCGGTACACATTGTACAAGAACCGAAAATCGAAAAAACAAAAAAAAAATGAAATCGAAACAAATTACCGAATGCCCACCCCTATGCGATACCATCTTTTTAAAGAAAATTTGCTTAAGGATTGATACAAAAATGATCCGATTTATCCCACTTTTACAAGGAAGCCCCCAGCTAAATTCGTTATACTAACGGTAAGAACTTCCAAAGGCAATATATATTTTTAAAAATAAATTGAAAATAAAGGATTTTGAGAGTATAAAACTTTATCTTAGATTATAAATTGAGCATTTGATAAATAAAATATTTATATGACAATTTATATACATTGAAAAGATTCTAAAATGATTTTACCTGAATGAACTATGTATGTTGAGCACCTAATGGTTATAAGAATGCTTGATATGTATCGGGAGTTGGTTATAGTTATATATGTATTAATAATATACTTTAAGAATGAATTGCGAGTGAATCGATGTATATATTATCTTATGTGTATATTACTTATGGGTCAATTAATTATTCATTTACTAGTTATTTCATATTCTATCTTATGTATACATAAATCTTACATATAATACGTATAGATTTCTGCATTATGTATTAGTTATGCAGGCTCTTACATTATCAATCAAATGTTATATTAATTTTATACACAAATATAACTTATTTTCTATTGGAAAAATTACGCGGTTAAGCAAACTTATTATTTAATTATTCATCATAGTTATAGTTTGTTATAATTACCACTCGCGACTAACATTATATATTAATTAGGTGAGCTAACTTCGAATTTGTATAATTAGTGACGTTTGTAATAGGGCAACTTTCACATATAGCAAATAAAAAATTCATACTTGTATGTTATAGCAAAGTTTGCATAATTGCGCTCCATAGCAAACATAGAAACTGTAACTTCGCTATACATATACAGTTGAAGCAAATTGTATAAAACGAAGTGTATAAAACAAGAAAGAGAAAGACACTTGGGTAGAGAACTGTATAAAAACGAAGTGTATAAAACAAATTGTATTATTATAAGTGTATAGAACGATTATATACAATTTGAATTTGTATAAAATGAGAAAGAGAGAAAGACAAGAGACTTGACAAGAAATATACAATTAATCGAATTGTATAAAACGAGAAAGAGAGAAATTAGATACAATTTGAAAATTATATAAAACGAGAAAGAGAAAGGCAAAAGAAACTAGGAAGGGGAGTATTTTTATTGTATAATTATAGGTGTATAGGACGAAAATATATGTGCTTGCATGTGTATATACAATTTTCTCACGCTTTATACAAACAGAAACACAATTTATATATTTCGCTTCTGTTTGTATATGTGAGAAAGGCAAGGGTGGCGAGCGAGACTTGGGAGAGTGGCGAGCGAGATCTGGAAGAGGGGAGAGAGGGGAACAAAAATATATGTATTTATACAATTTTCTCTGCTTTATACAATTAGAAACAATTTTATACACTTGTGTTTGTATAAAAAGTGAGGAAGCGAGCGAGAGATTCGAGGAGAGTGGCGAGCGAGATATTTGGGAGAGAGGCGCCTGGCAATTTTTTGCAAACGTTTGCTATGGAGCACAATTAAATCAAACCCTAGCTACTCCATTTATTTTAGGTTATTAGTTTGCTATTATATATAATTTTCCCTTTTTAATATGTATTATTTGTCAGCATACACAAATACATAAGTATAATTTGCCAGCATACACAAATACATAAGTATAATATACAATTATCTAACTGATATACATATACAATTAATTCACCTCTCTCCCACTCTCTTCCCTCTCTCTCTCTCTCTCTCTCGCATCTCTCCCCCCCTCTCCCAATCTCACTTGCCATATATACAAATACATATGTATGATATGCAATTATCTAACCGACATACATATACAATTCACCTCTCTCCCACTCTTTGCCCTCTCTCGCTTGCCTCTCTCTCCTCTCTCTTCCAGTCTCGCTCGCCCCTCTCCTCTCCATAACATGTAGCTACGAATTGTAGTTATCAAACTATACATATGAAAATTAATTAGACTATTTTTGAGTGAATACATGTGAAAGTTTATCTTTTCTATTTGTCTACCAATTATGTCGTTATATGTAAATAAATACATAAATAACTTATTTCATATTTAAGTATTAAACAATCACTAAGTATATTAGAAAAATTCAATTCCTCTCCGACAAAAAGTAATTAGAAAAATGTTAATCATATAGTTAACTCTGAGTACCATTGATATAAGTTAATTTACCGTAAAGCAATTCACAAATGATTGATTATGTTATTGTGGGTTATTACCTATTTGTCTGGTCCATATAAAATTTGTTCCAAACATACTATCTATTTATAAGTACTTTCTTGACACTAAAAATAATTCAATATTGAGAAATTTACGTAAATATACTATAGAAAAAAAAATATTTATCATTTATAATAATAATATTTTTTTTATCAACTGAGCATGAAGTGCAATAAAGATTTAGAGTATATTTGTTATGGTTATGTGGTGGATCAATATTTTCGGATAATTCTAATAATAAGATTAATTTGAACATCTTGATTGACATGAGAACTTTAGATTTAATGTCAACACAAGCATGGGGAGCAATCGCATTCATATTTGTATAATTGTTTATACCGTGCATCAATAAAAAAATCAAATGAAGTCTGTAGATTTCTCTCTTTAGTGCAGGTATACATATTTTTTAATTAAATATTTTTTATATACTAGCAATATGCACTTTTAAATATAAGTGTATTTTAAGTAATGATGAATTTTATTTATTGTAGATTTGGGCATGGGAAAGAATTATTCCCCTACAACCATTGTCAAAGCCTTTAAGGACCAATCAACTTGAGGCTTTAATTGCGCTTGCACGTAAATGGACGCGACGTAGAAATCATCAAAATGAGGCACGAACTGTAATCGCTGTGATTAGGGATGTACTAGATAATCTAATCGATGAACAGGTATTTAATATTATTAGTATTTTAAACTATTCATATTTTTATTCCATTTTAAATAAAAATATGTTTTGTTGATCTTTATATGAGGCACTTATGTTTCACTACCCAAGAAAATTATGTGAGTAAAATGACATATACATAGATTCTTGGTAAGTCCTTAAAAGCAAGATATTATATGACATAATGGTACAAAAAAATTATTTTGTAAGATTGTTCATTTTTACGTACATATTTTTTTTATTTTTCTGCCAATGTTGTTTTTATAATTATCTTACTTAATTATTTTTTATAGTTTATTTGACAACCTTATTCGGGAGATGTTATTAATGGATTGCCTGAGTGGTGTCGGTCGGGACAACATGTCTGGATGGCATAGGTACCACTTATTTATGGAATTTATTGTGAGTGGCACATGGTTGATCGTGTTGTGAGACAATTTGGTTATTTACAACATATTCCTGGATCATGTACTCAATTTATCGAATATCATTTTAAGCGTGATAAGCGATCCAAAATAAAACAAGAAGATATAAATGCATTTAATTACACACAATATTTATGGGAACAATGTCAAAATCGTATATTTCGACCTCCATTTGTAAGTGATCAAACAGATTACTTTCGTTGGTACATGAGGCATACCCGCATGTTCATTGGAAATCCACAACATGTTGTACAAAAAGAGTACAACACATGGCAGGAAGACATGAGGTATTAGTATGTATATTATGTAAATTTAAATTATTATGTCAATCTTTAATAAATTTTTTGTTATTAATATTTTTTTTATTCATTATAGGCTAAGGGTCATGAAATGCAGCATCGTCGAGCTCTGATGATTGAAAATGATGAAAATCAATCTAATGAAATGAGAAAATATGTAGAGGAAGTTGCTCGTATTTCAATGGAGTCAATGAATGCGGTCTTTCAGGGAACGCGATTGAGCTTTGACCCTGATTACAATCATCCCACTCAACATGATGAACCACCACTAGTACAAGTATCTCGCCAATCATGACAAACAACACCGAGAGAGGGTGCACGTCGAGGTAGAAGGAGCGCTGGTGAAACAGTTGATTTTTCTGCAGGGCCCTTTAACACTAATGTGACGACTCCCGAGCCTTATTATCCCAGGTTTGATTTTTCTACAGGGCCCTCTAACACTAATGTTAATTTTTCTAGTCAGCATTCAGTTGGTTTTGTAACTCCACATGTTTCGATATTTGATTTTGCACAATTTAGTGGAACTCAATATGGTATTCAACATGGTATGCGTGAATTTCCTATACATAATTCTCCATTTGGTGGAAGATTGATTTTTTCTACTGTAAGTATGATAATTTTCATAGAATTTTTTTAATTTTTTGTAATTTTATTAAATTTTTTTGCATATTTATTTAATTATAGTATATTGTATTGTATTATAGGTAACTGTGTCCGATGATTCAAGATTTAATGTTGGGCCTTCACAAAATTTAGTTTTTAATAGACAAAATCTACCTCTGAGAACATCTAGCTACACAAATCAACTAGATGTGGAACAGACAGTCACTATCAAAATGAAAAAGATTCTGAAAATGAAGATGAAAATAAAGAGGAAGAAGATTCGAATTCAGAAGAATAATTATTATGCACTTTTATTCTAAAAGGCTGAAATTCTTTTACTTGCAGGATTTTCTTTTTCTTTTTGTCATACATCAAATCATTATTTTTTTATGTAAGGTCAAATTAATTATATAATTATGTTATAAAAATATATTACTTACAATATTTAAAATGCAGCAAGACAAATTAAATTCATGTCAACAAATAAATATAAAAGATATATTATAATATTAATAACAAGTAATAAAAATTCATTAACCTTAAAAACAAAACATAGTCAAATATATTTAAATCGAGTACGATATCGTGCCTTTGTGTGACATGTTTCCTTATAAACACTACATTTTCTATACATGCGAGCTGGAGCAACATCCATATCATTATTAAGTCGGCGTCTTACTTGCGTACCGCTTGTCCGCAAATATTCAGTATTTGCAATTAAATTAAAAGGAGTTGGTGGCCAATACATTTCATCACCCACTAGGTTAAATGTCTCAGTATGTTCGTTTGTAATATTTTTTACTTTAGAATTTACTTACATATTTGACTCGATTTCGCGAAGTCCACAAAATTTGATGGTATGCGAGCAAGGCATATGATAATTTCTCCATTTTTCACAAGAACATTTCTTACCTTTTGCAGTAACCTTGTGGACATTTCCACCTTTACCATCATGAGCAAAAGTAAGAATTTCAAAAACTCCATCACCAGTGTTGTAAGTCATCATATCTATGTGCCCTTGAGCGCTTTGATAATAATCATTAAATTTTTTATCTATCGCAAGAGGTCATGTCATATTATTTTAAAGTAATGCAATTGCAAGCTTGTTTCTTTTGACAAAACGATCAACGAGAGCTTTGAACGTCATTCGAACTATGGCAGTCATAGGAAGCCCCCGAGCTTTTTTCAATAAATCATTATATGACTCAGACACATTTGTCGTCATGGCACCCCATCTACGACCACCATCCTTATACATTGTCCATTTTTCCAAAGGAAATTCATTTAACCATTCATATGCTGCAGGAGACATTGTTTTTATTTGTTGCATCCGTTGTACAAACTTTTTCTTTTGATGCTCAGTAGCAGCCAACCATATTAGTTTTTCGATTTCGCTATTTACAAGTTTTTTATTAAAATTTGCTTTTAACTGTCGTACACAAAATCTATGATATGTGTTGGGTGGACTCAATCAATCATAAGATTGAACACGTTGCAAGATTCCTTGATGATGGTCAGAAATGAGACTAATTTCTTATCGTTCACAAACAACATGTGTCATAATAACTTGAGAAATCATGACCAAGACTCAAAACTCTCACGTACAACTAAAGCATATGCAAGTGGAAAAAAGTTTTCATTCGCATCAGTCCAACCGCAATTAACAATTTGATATCATACAAACAAGAAAGATGTGGGCCGTCGATAGAAATGACCGGCCTACAACTTTTGAAATCATCAATGCTCTGTTTAAAATCCCAAAAAAGAAATTTAAGAATTTGCTCACCTTGCATTGTTGTAGAATGATGCTCCCACTCAATAATAGTGCCTGGATTGAATAATTGTAGTGCAGCCATGTATCGAGGTAATGCCTTAAATGAACTCTCAAAATCACCATAAACCATTCGAAATGCTTTTCTTCGACCTTTTTGTGTTTTTCTATAACTAGGAGTATAGTGATGCTATCCTTTATAATTTCACGGATTATCTTAATATTATGTCTGAATTTTGCATAACATATGTTATTAATGAAGTGGCAATCATGTTATCATTCAAATTGAAATGATCCTCCTTATAATTATCTGTAAGACAAGTATGTGGTTCAACCAATTTTCCCGTCTTACACATACCTTTTGAAATCTCTCTAAACCGAATCATCCAATAACACCCTAACTCATGACGCTTGCAAATAACTCTCCAACTTTTACTCTTGGATTGATCACAAAGAAATTCTTTTTTAATAGCAAGACTATATGCTCTTGCTGCATATTTCATTTACATCTTATTCATAAATAACATACCTAGTTGCATATACAAAATAAATTAATCAACATAAAATAAACAAATAAATAACTACAAAATATTTAGTTTCCAACAATAGAACCTGACTGGATATGTTTAGGATTGTTTGAATTTCAAAGTGTCGTTCGAAGGATCCGTCATCTCTCGTATAGATAAAATCTTCTGCATTTTCTTCAGTGTGATCTAAGTATGAAATCGTTGTAGAATGATAATTAATACTTTGATATTCAACGGATACATTAGGTGCATTAGGTGCATTATCACATCATCATCATCATCGTCATACATATCATCACTGTATGTTAATTCATGCTCGAAAGCTTCATCATTGTGCAACTCATCGACTCGTTCATCATCCATAACATTATTATATACGATTTGTGTACAATAATTCACTGCATTTTGAATTTGATCATACCTATAAAAATAATAATATAAATATATTACATATAAGAAAAATAATTTTAAGAAGTAAGAAAACATTACTTTATTTACCTATCAGTTGAATCCTATGAAAAAAATTCCAATTTTGGCTAGACTCTCTCATAATGGCACCCTTCAATTCGAAGTAATGATCATGAGTATATGTATGAATATATAGGTACATTGTTGTTTATGATATCGCTACATGAAAAGCGATATTTAAAAATATTTTTAATAAAACTAAAATCGCTATAGTAACAACGATTTAAAAAAAGTAAAATCGCTACAAAGACATCGAATTTCTACCATTAAAAAAAACTAAAGCAGGCAGGATTTACTACCATTAAAAAAATGATTAAAGTAATTTGGAGAAAATCGAAAAAAAATTACACAAATTTTACTACACAAAAGTACGGAGAATTATTTTTTTTGAGCAATTTTACAAAAAAAATTAAAAATATTATGAAAATCGCTGCCAGCGTAGCGATTTAATTAAAAAAATTTAAAAAAATTAGGAAATCGCTACAAGAGCAGCGATTAATTAAATTTTTTTAAAAAAATGTTACAAATTGTTGCAATGGCATCGATTTAATTAAATTTTAAAAAATAAATTTAAAAAAATGTAAAATCGCTGCAGTAGAAGCGATTTATTAAAAAAATATTATTTTTTTATCAAATAGGCAGCGATTTAATTTAAAAAATAATAATAAAAATTTTAAAAAAATTCAAATAAATAATAATAATTAAAAAATTTAAGTTAAATCGCTGCCTAGGCAGCGGTTTATTAAAAAAAGATTTAAAAAATTATAAATTTTTGTAAATAGTTAAATTCAGCATTGCAACGATTTTGCTTTTTTCGGCGAGCAAAATCGCTGCTCTACCAGCAATTTTGCCGTTTTGGTTAAAATGAAAATTTATATGCCGATTTGGAATTTTTGTTAATATTTTATACCCTTTAGGCTCCGGACTCGAAATTTCACCATGTGTTTGACCATAGTATTTGGGAAACATATTTCTTTTTTTCGAGAAAAATATAATTTATACCCATAAGTTTTGAAAACTATCAAAACTAACCATAAAACTGGTGCAATGTGGTAGTTTGGAGTGAGTGCAACAATTATCATTTCATCATGAAGTAGACAAAATATATGACTTTATTACCCTGAGCCGATTATTCATCATTTTCATTAAAAACCATATCATCACTTTCGTGTTCACTGAATATTTCATTACTACTTCGGTGTTCACTTAAAAAAAATGTAATGCAACGCAAACAACTATTATAGAGAGTATTTTGGTTAAAGACAAAAGTTTAATGTAAAATTTCAAAATTTGAAAGATCCCAAATAATAAGATTTGGTCTAAATAGATATTGGCCAAATAATGAAAAATTCTACGGACAAACACTATTTACCAAATTTTCTCCTAAATATCACTTGAAAAATCTATGGTCAAACGGGTCCAAAATAAAACTGAGTACTCATATATTTGAGGGTAGCGACTCAGCACATTTTGAAAATGTTTAATACTTCTTTGAAAAGAATATTTTAAAAATATTGTATAAACAAGATGGTACTTATATTTCTAGAGGGGAAGATATATTAAAAGAAAAAAAATACTATAATAAATTTGTGTCAATTCAAGTTTTTTTTTTAACAATAATTTTCAACATATTTTAACAAATTACTCTCAGAAATGATGAATTACATTCACGTCAAGCTCTATTCCGACTCCGTGTCTTGCTAAATTGATAAGTAGCTAACATTTTAGTAATAGTAATATGAGTTCTCCTCGTGCTTCCATTTCCAATTATGGTGAGATTGTCCATTTTGTTATAGCAAAATTAGATACTTTAATTCAAGCTAGGCTTGCGCTTTGCCCAATATGAATTGTGTTGGTGTTAAATGAATCTATCCAACTGTCCGTCTCTCACTAGTATTAGTAGAATTCACCTTTTGCTTGATATAATATTACAAACCTTTTTGAAGATACACTTGTTGAGGAATTGGATAAGATAACAGAATATGTGGCATGTATTCTTGTTGGCGAGCCCTTCCCGCATCAAACTTGGAATATGAGGCTTCAATATGGATACAAGTGTCACTCATTATTCTGCAATTTGTTATGCACGTGAGAGTTTCAAAAATGTCAAGGACTATCCTGTCAAATTAAGTGCAACAGTCGGATATAGTGGTTGGCTACTCTGTTCAAAGCTTCCAGAGGGGATAAAAAAGGCTGAAGATTCATGATCATTTTTATTTTCCTTTCTATTTCAAAGATGATGGTCTCATTCCAAATAGGTATACTAAGGAGTCTTCCCAGAAGTTGAAAAAAATCAAATTTGATATGACTGTTAAACACTAAAATCACTTTGGGCACTTCTCATATATGGCTATAGTCTCACATGTAAGGTGGAGATTGGTTCCATATGAGTAATACAAAATTTAGAGGAAACACATGAAACATATGTAGAAGAATATATGTTACCATAAGTTTTCATTTTTAGCGACTTTTTGAAAAACATTGTTCGCGTGGAAACCTTTTTTTGGTTGAAGTGGAATGTGGCTAGGAGTTGAAGTCGAGAACTCCTCCATTTTAATTTGTTTTACCTATTTTCTTTTTTTAATCCAACAAAAAAAACTACCTTTTTTTTAAATAACTTTTTAATATCAAAATAAAAAAATAATATATTTATATGTATATACATATATATATATTAACAAATTGTTGAACTGATAATTCACATTTTTTGTTTACTAAAGTATTGACAACATTAATAATTGAGAAGGTGATATATAGATTTGAATGTGTTGCTTTTGAGGATATCATGAAAAAATTTCATCTCGAGAAGTAAATGTGTTAGTACTATTTTTTCTTGATTAAGATTGTCATATTTATAGTTTTTTAGCAAGGTTTTTAATCAGATAAATTTTAGACATTGTAAAATGTGTATATTCTTTTATTTTAGATATTTTTTCTAAAAATATTTTAATAAGATACATTATTTATGAATATTAAAAAGAAAATATTATAAATTCAATGAAGTTAGAAGTTTTTTTCTTAATTATTTTTACAAACTTGTGTACCAATTGAATAAGACAACATAATATATAAACATGAGTCTTAAATATGATCTTTAACTATGAGTTTGCACAAGTAGACACTTAAAAATGTATAAAATTGAACAAATAGACACAGTTATCCTACATGACATCATACATGTCAAATTTGTATCCTGCGTGTATTATGCCATGTAGAACACGTGTGTCTTGTTCAATTTTTTACAAATTCAAGTGTCCATTTATGCACACTAAAAAATGAAGAATATAATTATTGTTGAAGCTAAGTTAAGAATAATGTTTATATATCAACAATAAGCTTATTAAACTTTGTGATGATATTTTGTACTCTATAGATACGATGTCATAGTCTTATGAAAGACACAATGGAGAACACCGAAATAAAATCGTTATACTCTCTCTCTCTCTCTCTATTTGTATATTCTCTTTTGGAGCTTTACGTTATAATTACAATTCATTTTTCTTTTTGAATATATATATATATATATATATTTTATTTATTTATTTAAGAAAGAGCCTTTTCACGTAGATTCTTGATCGCCTTAAGGAGGGATTTGCTAGTGTAACCTTTTTTCCTGTGTATATGAAAAATAATGACAAATTCATTTTTCTTTGGCCATAGATTGGTCCGAAGAACGAGACTCAACTTTTCACATTAAGTCCGTTGTTTCTCCGTATCTCAATGGTAGAGCAATCGCCTGTTTAACCAATTGGTCGTGACACGTCGCATAAACATGATAAACATTTATTCATATTTTTTGTTATTATCAAATTAAATTATTTTAATTAAGCGATTTAATAAAATTAAATTTATATAAACTAATTATAATTAAATGAAATTAATATATTTACAACCACAAGTCATGCATTTAGATGTCTAGCTAGTTTACTAACATAATCTAAGTATACACAACTTATATACTTTTGATTATATATGTTGTGTATAGGTATATATACAATATAACGTATATACCATTTATATATTGTGTGAATAGTTTTTAAACTAGGTGATACAATTTAGCAATATATTATAACTATCACTAATTCAAATAAAAAAAGGAAAAATCATATGAAATAACAACATATTAATTCAAATTAAATGTTATAGTCATAGTTTATTTTAATTGTAATTCGCAGCAAACATATCCTTTTTTTTGTCATCTGATTCGATATACAATTAGTCATTTTATACATTTTGGTATAAAGTGTATAAAATGAGTTTTTGTTGGTATAAACGAGAGAAAAATGTATATACAAATACAAATACATATATATTCGTCCTATACACTTATAATTATACAAATACATATCTTATTATACAAATTACAATGCATAAATGAATTTATACAAAACTGAACAATTTACATAAAACTGAATGTTTATAGTGAATTATACAAATCAAAAGTTTCATAACAAATAAAAATTTAATATATAGTGCATTTATACAAATTATAACTATAATATATCAATGTAACTTTTATATTTATTATAGGTGAAAGTTGTTAGAAAAAAAGAATTGGACGTGGATCTGTAGATGTGCTCAAACGCAAACCTACTTTTTTAGGGACAAAATTAGAGTAACATGATCACAGCCATGTGAAAAAAAGGAAGTTCATCAATTTATTCTTTAAATTACTAATTAACCTTTTGATAATTTGAGAAATGATAGCATCTAGACAATTTCATAATGTGATTATCTATACCTTATTTAAATCATGAAGAAATTGTAAAAGTGAAAAGAAAAACGAAAAATAGAAAAGAAAAGGAAAACCCTATAAAAACAAAAGTAAAAAGGAGAAAAAGGTTATTTATATTTAATTAAATTTGGTTTTATACATTGAACATATTGATATAATTAATATAATCATGGGAACCCACATGTAATGTGGGGTGTACTTGCATCCATTAACTTCGGAGAAAATCAAGTGTATACATATATCTATCTTGAAAAACTAATAGTATATGAAATATAATAAAAAGTGCACTCATTAAGAACATTCAGTTGCTCTTGGTTTGCTGGTAGAGGTATGGAAATACCTCCTTGTAGACCCATGTTCAATCTTGGTCAACAACAATTTTTTAAAAATATTATTAGTCCACCTTGACTCTTCAAATTCTGGGTACGCCTTCAAATTACAATTATAGGTCCTATAAATTTCACTTGGTTGACATTTTCAATTCAAATATTAATAAGACAGTTGAACAATATTTGGCTGAAGTTGATAAAAAGAAATAAAATATTTATTAACACATAAGATTGTGGAAGTAAAGCTTAATGTACACACAACCTTACTTATTATGTTGTATAGGATGAAATGTGTCGGTCGAAAAATCTCCAATTTATGAAAATGTTGACGGATGATCATATTAGAAAAATAGATTAGGAACAAAGATATGGACTAGGCGGGAGTGACCAGGGCGGAAGGCAAGATACAAAAGACAAGATTGAGATAGTTCGAGTTGGATGTGTGAAAAAATAGTTAAGAATGGTTTCAAGAGAGATAGAGATAGCTCGAGAATTATTGGAAAGAGGTGATTAAACATGACATGACACAATTTCAACTTAATGAGAACATAACTTTGATAAGAGGTTGTCGAAAATACGAATTAGGATGGATAATTAGTATGTAGTATGTTAGTAGTAATCATTCTTAACGCACTTCAATTATCCGATTATTTTATTGTGTTGTTGACCATGTTCGATCCTGATCAACAACACTTTTCTTAAAATATTATTGGTGCACCTAGACTCTTCGAACTTTGGGTACGCCTCTGAATATAATTATTTGAATAAAATTGAAAATTACAATTATAGGTCCTATGAATTTCACTTGGTTGACATTTTTAATTTAAACATTAATAAGACAGAGTTGAACAATATTTGGTTGAAGTTGATAAAAAGAAATAAAATATTTGTTAACACATAAGATTAGTGTGGAAGAAAGCTTAATGTACACACAATCCTAAAAGAGAGATTTCACGTATCTTGCAGTTATATTATCTTAGGAAATAAGGAGATTTATAATGATGTTGTGTATAATAATAATGTTGGATTGATGAAATAGATATTAAAATTTAAAGATAAGTTTTACATGGTGATAGTTAGACCTATTATGTTGTATAGGATAAAATGTGTCGGTCAAAAAATCTCCAATTTATGAAACTGTTGGCGGATGTGCGATCATTCTAGAAAAATAGATTGGGAACAAAGATATGGATTAGGTGGGAGTGACCACGGCGGAAGGCAATATACGAAAAACAAGATTGAGATAGTTCGAGTTGGATGTGTGAAAAAATAGTTATGAATGATTTCAAGAGAGATAGAGACAGCTCGAGAATTATTAGAAAGAGGTGATTAAACATGACATGACACAATTTCAACTTAATGAGAACATAACTTTGATAAGAGGTTGTCGAAAATACGAATTAGAATGGATAATTAGTATTTAGTATGTTAGTAGTAATCATTCTTAATGCACTTCAATTATCCTATTATTTTATCGTGATGACGTTTTCTCCCCAACATGCTTTGAATGCTCTTTAAATTGTTTTGTCTTACTTTCTTTACTTGTGCTAATTTTTTTCTTAAGCCAAGTATCTAGCAGAAATAATTTCTTTATCTCTCTAGTAAGATTGAGCTTTGCATACACTTTGTTCTTCTCATACTCTATTTATAAAATAGATTATGTATGTTTGTAACGATCGATATCCGTCGCCATTGAAAAGCTAAAGCGGAAAAATTTTGGATCGAAAAACTTTTCCGTAGTAACTTGAAATTTTTCAACTTAGTTCAGATTTGGACGAAATCGGAGTCAATGAGGTCTAGGGAAATCTGCTAACAAATGGGAGATCTAATTATGATTTTGGTCATATTAGTAGATAACTAAGACGTTAAGAAATTCGTACGATTTTATAAAACTGAATTCGGGTGAGTAAAACTTTTGTAACTGATCATAGCATGAACGAGTATTTTCTGAGTGTCATGGGATGAAAGTGTGTTGTGAAATGGGGGTTTGAAATTCTTATATTTGCTCATTATTTTTGTGCAAGCCGCTAAGACGAGATTTTTCCAGCGAGACGGAGTTGTTGTAGCAAGATGAGGACCAGTATGGGAGGACAGATGCGACTCAAGTCGGAAACAAATCCCAAAAATATTTTATTATGGACTTTTCAACCTTCGGAGAAAAGGAACGACCCCGTGTCTTTTCTTGACAATTTTTCACCATTCTTGAGGTTAAAGGTAAGATTTTCACTCTCCAAAAATAATTTTTGGTTCGTAAAACTTAATTTCTTGTGTAATTATCGATGAGGGAAGGTTTTGATATGAGATTTATGTTGCGAAAAACCCTAGTTTGGATATTGAGCTCATGGGTTTGATCTAGGATTGATAATGTTGATTGTAATTTGGGTAATTAAGTCTTGTTTATTGATCCTCGTGTTATATTGATTGTTTGTAAACTAAGAACAAGCGGAAATAAAGAATCATGAAAGAGAATAATCAAATTTCTTAGGGGATTCAAACTTTGTTCGAGGTAGGTGATAGTTATGATTTTATGTTGGTGTGATATGTATTTGTAATTACTTCATCATAATGCATGTATGTATGTGAATGTTGCTTTACTGATCACATTAATCGTTAATGAAGATGATTGAATAATTGTATGCCATGAATTATGACTTGATTGTATGATTATGAGAATGTATATTCTGATTGTGATTGTGACTTGTTGAATGGATCGGGGGTTACATTTTGACACATTAACTCGAATTCGGGTGCCACGTTCCGACGAATATATGGGATCGGGTGTCACGTCCGACACACTAGCTTGGATCGGGTACCACAGTACACTAACAGTTTGGGTATAGGTTCCATGAGAGGACAAATGGCTTGGCATAATTGTATATTTGAGATTGTGAAATTATGAGTTGTTTGTAAGTGATAATTGATATTGTATATGTTCGGTGTATGCATGTTTATTATTGTTGTAATGACTTGTATGTGTTTCACCTATTGAGATAGCGGCTCGATCTTACCAGTACACTGTGATTGTGTACTAAAACTGCACTTGCTCTTTCTTTGTTGAGTACAAGGTATCTTCAGGCGGCTACTGACAGACCTCGTTTAGAAGACCGGTGATCGATCGAATTCAAGGGTGAGCCAGTTCTTTTGGGTTGCCATGAGTTCTCTTTTTGTTTATGTCCACATCTTTGGACTTAGACTAGTACTTTAGATTTTCTTGTGTTTAATTGGGTTGTACCCATTTCGTTAGACTTGTGATCCTTGTTAGAGTTTTGGTACTTTGAAACTTTCAGGTTTTAGACTTTTTTTTTGGATTTGGTTGTTAGACTTCGGTAGGAGTTTATGGGAAACTCCCTATTTTCATTTTCTTAGACATTTAAATTTATTTTCATATCTTTAAATGCTTTAGTTTTTGGTTGAATTCATTAGTTTGGATTGTAGTAATGGTTGTCCCACTGGAGGATTAGTGTGGGTGTCAATCACGACGGCTGGGGTCGTGACAATGTTATTGTAAAATTATGTTTCAAAACATAGTTTTCTTAACAAAACTTAAATTTTGTGAACTAGAGATTTCACCAATATTGTGATTGTTTGCGACGAACTTTAAATATATGGAAATAAATCAACACAAGCAAAATCTGAAGAAATAAAAAAAAATTCTTGATAAATCAATGTGGGTACAATTTTGTCATATTTTAATCTCTTTATAAATATCCCATCCCATGAATTTGTGAAACATTCAAAATGTCTTTTTAAGAGAATACTCTATAATATTCTATCTGTCCAACAATAGTTGTCCATTATATTATTTTGGAATGTCCAATACTTGTCCATTTTATGAAATCAAATAGTCGTTTAGTAGGGCGTATTAGGAAAAATAATGCATGTATTAATCTTGTATATTACCACTACCTTGTTTGGTGTTCAACCATTAGTTATACACTCTATTGTATATTAAGGTGTGCATTGCTAATATCATGAATTTCTAGGTATTACAATGCAATGATTTTTATGCATGCATTAAAATGATAAAAGACTGGAGGGTATCTTTGTATATAATTTTTTTTGACGCAATACATACTATTTGTAGTGCATCAAACCAAACAATGCATTAAAATAATCAATATATAATTAATGCAAGCATAGCTAATACATGCATTACTAATTTATGCAAACATTATTAATACACTCTATTTAATATTATTCTTACACACTCTACCAAACGACTCCTTAGTCCTAATCTACTCTTATCATTAATTATAGTCATTTTTCTTATTACATTTTTCAAGACAATATTGTATTTATTATATTCGAAGGGCGATATAATAAAATTATCCTTTTATTTATAGTTTTTAAGGAGTGTGTCAAGTTAATAGTGGACAACTAGTGTTAGATAGAGAGTACCTTTTACATAGGCATGAGTTAGAATTTAGGGTATGTTTGGTATGAAGGAAAATGTTTTCCATGGAAAATGTTTTCCTAGAAAATGTTTTCCTGGAAAACAAGTAGATTTTAGACTTATTTTCTCGTGTTTGGTTGGTGAGTAGAAAATATTTTCCGAAAATGATTTTTAGTGTTTGATTTATGAATAAAAAATGTTTTTGAGAGACATCTTTTATTTTTACTAGAGTAAAAAATAATTTATGAAATTGAAAATATTTTTTAAAAATTAAATTACTATTTTATGGGGTGGTGGTGGGGTGGGGTGGGGGTAGTGGGAGGGGGAAGGGAGGATGAGTGAAAAAATAAAAATTTAAAGTTGATAGTATTTTCAAATAACAAATTTAATTTTTTTTTGGGGGGGGGGGGTTGAGGTGGGGGGTGGTGGGGTGGTTGGGGGGTGACCGGGGGGAGGCGAGGGGTAGGAGTTTAAAAATAAAAATTTGAAGTTGAAAATATTTTTAAAAAACAAAATTAATTTTTTGGAGAGGGGGGTGGGGGTGGTGGGTGGGTGGGTGGGTCAGAGATCGGGTGAATAAATAAAATTTTTAAATTGAAAATATTTTTTAAAATTGACGTCCCCCCGTCCCAAAAGAAAAATGTAATTTTAAATTGGAGGAGAGTTTTGGAAAATGTTTTTCTTAATTTTTGAAGGAAAGTCATTTTCCTTTATTTTTATGGAAAATGAGTTGATTTGAAAAATATCTTTCAAAATTTTTGTTCCAACCAAACATAGAAAATTTGGAAAACATTTCCAGAAAATGTTATCCTTCATACCAAACACACTCTTAGAGTAAAATAATCTTCAAGAACCTAACTCAAATAGAACTCACCCCATAGAGGCGTCCAAAATTTGATATCTACAATGATGTTTCAAAACATAAAAACTCATTATTTACATATAGTGATAACCAGAGGCAGCGCCAGTCTTATGTTAGGGTTCATTCGAATCCCAACTAATAATATATGGTTAAAATTATTTTTTATTCATATATAATAAATGTCAAATCTTCATATGGAAGTTTGTGTGTTTAATTCAATTAAAAATTTTAGATCCGTCACGATTGATAACCGACCATTATTTGCAAATATTGAAACTCTACAAATAATGAATTACTAATAAGTGCGTAGGTTATTTAATATTTTCCAGTTTTATGCTCTTTTATAAGCAAAAGTCTATTTTTACACGTGACAAATTTAAAAAGAATTATTTTTTTATGAAATTTGGGGAGTAATTTATTTTCCAATCATATAAAGTTGAGGGACTATATTGGCATATCCAAAAAAAGTACCAAAATAGTTAGTGACCCTCAGATCTTTACGCTTTGTTATTTGTTTTTTACTTTTTCCAATCAGATCGATCTCTACTTCTCGGCTCCACTCACCGGGCCTCGGCCGGACGATTTACTTTCGACGGCGCCGGACATACAGACTACCGGAAACGGACATTGTCGTGTTGTGTAGATTCGAAGCAAACGCTGTTTGGCAGTTGAGGAAAGGAGAACAAATCAAAGCGAATTGCGAAGGTGGAGAAGGCAAACGAGAGGAGAAGGAGGAGGATTAGGCAAGGGAGGAAGAGATGAAGGGTGGTATACTTCCGGCGAAGAGGCGATGGAAAGGTTTGGTAATTGCGGTGTTGGGTCTCGTTTTACTTTCATTGCTCGTGCCTCTAGTGTTTCTGCTTGGCCTCCATAACGGTTTTCACTCTTCGGGTAATAGTAATGAGCCCTGATTCTTCGCTTGTTCAATGCTAAAAACTTTTTTTCATAGCAATTTGGATCCATGATTGTTGTTTTGAACCTGCTCTCTTCTAATGCAAATCTGTAGTGCAATTAGGCAATCTCTATCCTTTTTTGGGCAAATTTCAAGTTTAAATCCTTTTTTCCATTATGTGGTAGGAAGAGCATTCAAATTTAGCAACCCAGACAATAGCATTTTTAGTAACTTTAATTGGCTTCCCAGATCAAAGAATGGTTCCTGATCCCCATCGTGCCTGCCGAAAAGAGAATATCAATATGTATAAAGAGAAAAGAAGAAGAGAGATAGAAAAAATGTCATTATGGATAGGAAGAAGACATATCTTCATGAAGCTTTATAGTTCTATCCATTTTTTAGAAGGTTTTGCTCTAACTTGATCTGGCATTTACTTTTTGCAGGATATACAACACCACAACAAAGTTCAGCTTCAGTAAGTAACCTGCAGCATTATAATGATACTGCTATTTAGTAACTACTTGTTGATTTTCTAAACTGGGGAACTCCTGATTGGAATCAGGTGGGACTTAGAATCTACGGTCGACATTATACTCCTAAGATTGAGAATCAGTCTGAGGTAATTTCTTCTCTATAAGCAACCTCATGAGCTGCCTTCATCATTGGTCATTTAGCTAGTAGAAGAAAGTGGATATGCTAGGCAACATATTTTTGTTCATTGTTGCATTTTGTGTGTACACAAAGAGAAAAAGGTGGTCATGACGCATCTAACAGTTATCCGGTATCTTGTTGCAGGATGATGAGTCAACACATGTGGATGACCTAATGCAAAGATTGGAACCAACTTTTCCCAAGGTTCTTTTTTCAATTGTTTTCTGATTATGTTTGTTAAGAGTTTTACTTTTGCAATTTGAATAGACTGTTACTGACTGGGTGAATTGCTATGATGGATGTTTTACCTTGAGAATGCCCATACACATAAACTTACTAGTCAGGCTATTCTGGAAAGTTCTCCTTAAAATTGATTTTAACTGTGAATAGGTTAGCATAACTTGTGATGAGTGTTATTACAACCTTCATATTGTTAATGGTGTGCCCCATGCTCTCCTTTTCAAATTAAATTCATCCTCATATTTGTTGGTCTTATTGGCTGCTATTTTTTCTATACAAAATTTGTTGTTGCAAATAAAAAGTATTTAAACTTGGAAACTCTCTGTGATGTATGACTGAAGATCAAACTGAGAAAGATAGGATACTAGATGTATTGAAGCATAAGAAGCAATAATCAAATCTTAAATCATGATTTCCCAATATCCGTTGTTACCTCAACTGATAAAGTAATTTTAATGGTCATATAAACAAAATGCTGTAATCATTAACTTAGTGAAGAAGAAGGATGGTTCTATGAGTATGTGACTGACTACTGATAGTTGAATAAGGTGATGATCAAGAAGGTTTAAGATCTATACATATAGGACTGCAGACTGCTTGATTTGTGCTAATCCTTGTTTGTTAAACTACTTGGGATATGCTATTAAACCTTTCAACAGATGCATGCCATTCTTTTTTCTTATTTCTCCCATTTTCTCAATATTATAACACTGATAATTAACTTAATTTTCAGACCTTCAATAATAACTAATAACAAAACTTCATGTGTTGTCAATTAGTTGTACTTAACATGGCAACTGTAACTATCATACTAATGCAAATGCAACTTCCATGATTTAAGAAAGTGGTCCTGTCACTATTTTTTTCCTTTTCCATTCCATATAGTTTGCTGTTTGCATGTAGTACCTAGATCTAGAGCTAATATTGAATCAATTAGCAACCACATTCCATTTGTCATTCCATGGTAAGAACTGATGATTAAAACTTGTGTGGGTTGTCTAGTTTATAGTAGTTCCAGCACAATGCATTTGTATCTGAAAAATGCATTGAGTATAAAGTTCATGTTTGGGAGGACGCACCGAACTGCTGCTTGAAATGCACAATTTTGCTGAAAATCTCCATGGTACTTCGTAGGGAACCTAAAATTATTCGCTACTAGTGTCTTCCAGTTTTAGGTGTAATTGGATGTATTTGTTGGAATATGAATGGAACAAAGAGAAGACAAGGATAAGTTGAGGGGAAAGAAAGATGTCATGTCACATCGTGGTTGGAGAAAAAGGATTTTGAAAGGACTGAAAATAATATGTCTCATTTGGAGAACAAGTTTTTCCGCCATTCACCTAACCATTCGACCTGCTGATGACCCGAGCAATAACTTTTCATGTTATGAGTCTCCATATAGCATATATTGATGTCTTTTTCATGAAACTTCTATTGGAATATCATTTTATTGATTGAAGCTTATTTGATTTGAAAAATCCCCCCCTTTTTTTTTCTCTGAAGAGATTTGAAGATGCCCTCTTATTCCCTTTGATGCGGGGCACATATAGGAAGTGTCCAACCTTTTAATTCACTTGGAGCTAATTTTAAAGCAAAGCTTCTCAATATCACTCTTTTAGTACTACTTGACCCCTTGTATGAGCCGAAGATATTTTAATCTTCCAATTGCCAGTTTTATCAAAAGCAGAAAGCACAAAAAAGCTCTTAAGGTCTGTTGGTTCCTTAAGAGAAAACAAAGTGTGGGCTTTAATGTAAAAAAAGTGCAAAGGGAGAAAAAAATACAAATATATATTATTAGTCAAATTATAAGCATATATGACATACATGAAACGGAAATTGAATTTTTTTACAATAAAATGTAATATCCATTGCTTCATGTTGCCTCTTCAGAAGAGGCTCATTGGCAAGGGAAAGCATGTCCTTGATGATGACAGTGAAGCGCACATCAAGTGAGGTGAAACGTCAACACGTTTTGAGTCTCGCTTTAGGGATTAAGCACCTTCGAGAACCCAGCTAATTACTGCCAGATATGTTTAGTGTCTGAAATCTTGGGGTACTAGATGTTGGCAGTTTAAATGATAGATCATGAGCATACATGTAAAGACGATAGATGCACAAATTCAATGTTTCACAATGATGGCCCCCAAGGCCTAGCTCGAGTGGCAAAAGGTGGAGGATTTGTGGCATAGGTCGCAGGTTCAAGCCCCACACCATGCAAAGCGAAACCTGGTATTTAAGTGGAGAAGGGTAGAGGGAAGGGCCCATTTGTTCCCCAAGTTTAGTCCCAGGCAGATTTCTCGGTTATTAAAAAAAAGTTTTATAATGATGTGATTTTGAACAATGTAGAGGATGTTTGCCTTTAGTTTGTTTTTTCTCTTTAACAAAAGTTGAAATTTTCAAGCAGTACCTGAGAATTTCAGACATGCAAGCTTTCCCTACATTTACATTCCCTTTTTTCACCATTGACATCAATCCTGATACCTTTAAATTTTAAGTCACAGGGAGTATTCTTGTCATTTTATGAACATATGAAAAGTAACACCACTAGGATTTTTTTTTTTTTTGAAATCAAACTAGGATCTTTTATTTGGTTCTACTTAGTTTCATTGTCGCTTGTTGTGCGGATTTTGTGCCAAGTGTATTGCAACAATAGTCTATATTAAAACTATTTCCAGGTGCCTCTCTTTAACTACTTGACTATCTGTTTTAACACTTCTTTTCTCTGGAATGATTTCGAAGGTAAACATTTCTTTATATAATTTTCAATCGGGATAAAAGATACTATAGAAGTTTCTTTTTGGCTCGACTCTTGTGATAATTCGTTTACATTTTGAACTTTGAAATACAAGGCTGTAATTTACTATATAGAGTTGAAACTACTTCACAAGCAATTTAAGACAAGAAGACATAAGATAAGCAATTATGGAGGAATCACGGATGAGAAGTTGCCAATGTGTTTTTATTATAGTAGCAAATAACGGAAAACTTAAAGAATAATGTTACAACCAATTCAGGCAATCATGCAAGTGAATGCTCTAGATTTATTGATGCTTTGTGTGGATAGATATTAGAAGTTTTAGTATCCTCTTGTTGAACTTGCATGTGATTTACCTATATAACACAATTGTTGACTCATGCATAGGTACTGATCTAACTAAGAAGCTTGCAGTTTCACATGAATAGACATTTGTAACAATATCATTTTCGTCAATCAGTATTCAACAGTAGCTCATTTGGGTCTTCTTACTCTAATTAGTTTGCTGTAGATGTTTGATCTTGCTTATCATCCATTTTGCTTTCTTATTTTACTTCATGATACCAATTCTTCACTTAAAAGTTCTAAAATACCACACCCAAGGGTGTGGCATAGTGGTCAATGAAGTGGGTTAAGAACCATGAGATCTCAAGCTCGAAATCTAGCAGAGACAAAAACAGTATGTGATTTTTCCCATCTGTCTTGGTGTCTTGGCCTTGGTGGACTGAGTTATATCTGGTACCTAACTCTAGTACTTGTTGTTGGTTAGAGGTGGCTGATATCCCGTGGAATTAGTCGAGGTACGCACAAGCTAGCCTAGACACCACGGTTTAAAAAAAAATAAAAATACTGATTAGACCATACTATCAGATGAGGGAGGAGAAAAAGAAGATGAGTTTTATGCTTTATTAAAAAAGAAGAGAGAGAATGAAGCTTGATGTTAAAAATATCTATTACTGAGAAGCTTGAGACATGTGGACTACATTAGTTGTTCAATGTTCAAACTTCTGTTGCTTGTCTCAATAATTTCAGCTTCTTTTTGAAAGAAAACTGACATAATTTAGACACGCAAAGGTAGTTCTCAATAATTTCAGCTTCTTTTTGAAAGAAAGCTGACATTATTGAGACACGGAAAGGTAGTTTGAACATTGAACAATTAAAGTAGTCCACACATCTCAAGCTTGTCAATAATTTCAGCTATGGTTGTCAAATGGGCAATTGGGTTGAAATTGAAAATATTAAAATGGGCTGAAATAGAATTTGGATTGGGTCTTGACCCGCCCAAGTTTACTTGGGCTCAAATGGGTTAGGCTCAAATGGGCTGAAAAACGGGTTGGGTCTTGACCCGATTAATCTCAATAATTTAACATATTGATATTTAATTTTTATAATCACAATTTGAATTCCCGCTCAAGATTTTTTTTCAAAAAAGTAACAAATAGATAGATAAATCCTAAAAGATGTTAAACAGATAATAATTTATACCTTCAATATAGGAACATATGTTAATAAAAAGTTTTAAAACGGGTTGAAATTGGAGATTGAATTGGGCTCAATTGAGAATTCTCTTCAAATTGGTTAGGCTTGAATGAGTTGAGATTGAACCCAATTCAAATTATCTTGAGCCCAACCCTTGAAATTCTGGGTGGGTTGAGCGGATTACGTGTGTTAAGTTTCATTTTTGACACCCCTAATTTCAGCTTTCGTTTATCATTAGTGTTTTTGATCTTGGAAGAAATCACATCTTACAGTTAAAATGGGTATAGGATACATCCTCCAAAGTTTCGGTCTTTACTTCACGTATAAGTTATTTGACTGATTTTTCTTCACCATTTTCTCAGGATTTTGGGGAAAATATTGTTGTCGGGAAAGCGGAGAACAAGACTGCTGGTAGGATATTCCAACTTAATTCTCTGAAGAGGAACATGTCTCTCGCTTTATAATGTGTAACTATGTCTATGCATGCTACATATTCAAAAAAAAATTTGTAAATAGATGTAGACAAATTCTATAAATATGCACATTCACGTAGCAATCACGGTGTGTTTGGTATGACCAAAAATACTTTCCAGTTTTCCCATGTTTGGTTGGTAAATTTTTTGGAAAACAATATCCTTAAAAAATGAGGAAAATGACTTTCCTAGTGTAGATAGAGTTAACAAGTTCCATAAGTGGCATTCCACATTAATTGTCTCCTCTCCACCCTCCAACACACCCCATCTCGACCCCCATAGTGCTTGCCGATTATATATAATATGTTTGGGACAATACATTCTTCTTACTCGGCAAACACCAAAAATAAATAAGAAATTCATTTATCTTCCATGGAGAACATTTTCTTTCATACTAACACACCCTTTGGTGTTAAGCCTTCTCTTTTTATATGATCCTGTCTCTTTCCTTTTTAGTGGATGAAGCTAATAATTTAAGAGATTTGTTCAGACTAAATACAAACACATAATTTTGGAACAGAGGAAATAGTTGATTAGTTTGCATCAACCATGATTAACTAATCTTTAGATCTATTTATATTTTTAAGCTATTCCTCTCTGCAATATTGTTTTTCCAGGATTTCCTTTGTTGGATGGATTGCCCAAAGAACGCTTAGGAGTAAATGTATGTAGATCTGCAACCTTATTTTTTTGCAATTCTCATCACAAAAATGAATTTTTACATGTTGTTTAATTCTTTTTGTCTCCATCTGATACAAAATAAGATGAACCTTTGATATGTGTAACAGAGCACAGGTGTTGGCGACTTAACCAAAAAAAGACACAGCACAGGTGTCGGTGACTTGGCAAATACAAAGCAGAGCACAGGTGCTGGTGACTTGGCAAAAGCAAAGCAGAGCACTGCTGTTGGTGACTTGGAAAAAAAAGAGCAGAGCAGAGATGTTGGTGACTTGGGAAAAACAAAGCAGAGCACAGGTGTTGGTGACTTGGCAAAAGCAACACAGAGCACAGGTGTTGGTGACTTGGCAAAAGCAAAGCAGACCACAGGTGTTGGTGACTTGGCAACAGCAAAGCAGAGCATAGGTGCTGGTGACTTGGGGAAAAAAAAGCAGAGCACCAATGTTGGTTCTACGCCTGGTGCCACTGAGAATATCAGAGACATTGATGAGGGTGAGAAATTATGTGAGCTAAAATTTGGGAGCTACTGTTTATGGCGTCGCAATCATAAGGAGAAAGTGAATGATTTCACTGTTAGAAAGATGAAAGACTTGTTGTATGTGGCTCGGGCATATTACCCTAGCATCGCGAAGCTTCCGGCTCTTGACAAGCTGTCACATGAAATGAAGCAAAACATTCAAGACTTTGAGCGGGTGCTTAGTGTAACTACGGTGGACAAAGATCTTCCTCCTCTGTATGTACAAATAGATTCCTTGCAACAATTCAACAAAATAAATGTTTGGACTCAGTCTTATTTTTTAAATGATCATGTAGTGTCAAAATGTTTAATCTTATCTTTTTGTGATTAAGATTGTGAAATGTGTGTAGTAGCTTGCTTTATATGTTATGGGAAGAGTCTTTGACCTCTGTTGTTGGTTATTGCTGTCTAGATGTTATGCCTTCATGCAATTTAGACTTAACCTCAGCTCAACTCAAATAGACCAGGAGTGAATTGTTTGATACTAGATTCAGAGTTCAACATTCCTCAGTATCCACTTATCAGGCTTGATTGTCTCCTTTCCTTCTTCTCCCATCTCTTTCCCTCTCTGTTATTCTCTTCCTTTAGTGATGCTAATAGAAGTATAGTGGTCACATACGAAGATCCCTAACATTCACCTCTTTGAATCAAATTACTTTTAGCCTGGCCTAGCTCGAACTCCAGTAGTTGAGCTTCAGTTTTAATCTGCCTTCTAGTCTAATTACTTTTGTTGCATTTGTTTGTTAGCTTTAATCAGGCATAGAAGTATCTCAACGACTTGTTTCTTGTCTTTCACTTATTTCCTTTGCCTGTAGCTAGAAGAAATCTGTAAATTCATCTTTTCATTATATTCCGTAAACTTTTCACTGAAAAATTCATGCTTTTGCTTGTTCACCAGGATTGATCAGAAGCTACCTAAGATGGAATCTGTAATTGCTCAAGCAAAGGCATGCCGCGTAGATTGCAGTAATGTAGACAAGAAATTCAGACAACTAGTAGATCTTACTGAAGATGAAGCTACTTTCCATATGAGACAGAGTGCCTTCCTCTACCAACTAGCTGTTCAAACCATGCCCAAGAGTCATCATTGCCTGTCAATGCGATTAACTGTAGAGTATTTTAGAGACCCTCCTCCTGATATTGATCAGTCATTGGTAGAGAGACTTTTGAATCCAGATCTTCGCCACTTCGTTATATTCTCCAGCAATGTGCTAGCATCGTCTGCTGTAATTAACTCCACCGTAACACATGCAAAAGTATGGTTTGTATTTTCTCTCTTCAGTTGCAATTTTTTTCTGCTGTCAACACTTAATCAGTTTTTCTGATCGTGTTTTCTTCTATATGCAGGAAAGTGAGAATCAAGTATTTCATGTGGTAACAGATAAACAGAATTACTTTGCCATGAAGTTATGGTTCTCGAGGAATAAGTATATGGAGGCGACAGTTGAGGTGTTGAATATTGAAGATCATAAGCTGGAAAATAATAAGGCATCAACGTCTATTCATCTTTCCTTGCCTGAAGAATATCGTGTCTCCTTCCACAAGGTTGATGGGCCGCCAACAACAGAATACCTGTCTGTTTTTTCGCATTCCCATTATCTTCTTCCTGAGATATTCCCTAGTTTGAAGAAAGTCGTTGTCTTGGATGATGACATTATTGTGCAAAGAGACTTGTCAGTCTTATGGGGCATCAATATGGACGGGAAAGTGAATGGTGCGGTTCAGTGCTGCTCAGTTAGACTGATTCAACTGCAGAAACTTTTTGCTGACAAGAGATTGGATGAAACATCTTGTGCTTGGATGTCTGGATTAAATGTTATTGATCTAGTGAGGTGGAGGGAACAAGATATTTCTGGAACATATCTGAAGTTGGTAACAGAGGTCAGTGACACTATCTTTTGATATACATTTATTGTTTTCAACAACTTTTGCCTGCAAGGTGTAAGGCAAAGGCTAGTAAAATATTTCCTTCTTTATTTTCATCTGTTGAGGTTAATACAGTTAGAAACTTAGCTTGTCATTGTTCTATTGCTCTATGTCTACTTTGAAATAATACCACAACATGACAAATCAACTTTTTGCAAGTAAAAGTGATTTCTATTTTACTTGCCCCCAAAATGATCAACAAATTGTTACTTTCTAGAGTGCTTCTCCATATTTTTAAGTTTTGTTTATTCCTCACACAATGTAGTCGGGACTCTTAGTAAATTCATGTCCACAGTCCCATTGACAATCATAATTTCTAATATATCCACTTCTAGGGTGTGCCTGTAGCTTACACTAGGTGATTAAGGATACCGAAAAGGGTCATATTTGCCCTTGACTCTCAGAAAAAGATTATATTTACCCTCATACTTTTTGACATATTTGCCCTTGCTTTCTAACTTTGGACACATATTTACCTTTGAATTGTTAACTCTCATGCCCCCACCTTATGATCTTACTTGGCGCTATGTGGCACCTAAGTGGTTATATTTTTATCCCAATTAAAATTTTCTCCTAGTATGTTTCTTCTACCCGACCCAACTAATCCAATAAACCTATTTCCTAATATATACACACAGTTGAGTTAACTTTTCATCTTTCTATTGGCAAACTCAAGTTATCCTCTGACTTAGCTGGAAAATCCAACAATTACAGAAGACATTCTTTGAAACCAGAAAAATAAAAATTGGACTTTAATTAATAAGTTCTATGTAAAATAAAAAAAAAATCGGGTTTAATTCACAAAAATGACTTCTTAAACCACCAAATAGGATAATTGCTCTACATATGCAACTTCACTATAACAACCCAAATCAAATTCAAAAAAAGAAAGTCAACTTTGATAGCTCAATAAAAAGAACAAATAGCATTGTAGCTTCACAGGAACCAAAAAAAGGGAAAGCTTGAAGCTTTAGGGAATGCCAAACCAATAGCCATTAGAAAAAATTCCATAGAGCTTCTTATGACACAATTATATGATCTTTGGAAGGAAACAGGACATAATTAGAGTACTTTAAAGTTAAAGAACAAAACATTTTTAAAAAAAATTTCCCATAATTTACCCAAGCCAAAACAATATACTTGCTTCATGACCCCTAAAAAACTAAAGAACAAAGACTACATCAAATACAAAAGTCTATTAGTTCTTTAAAGATTTTTTCCCATAATCTATCCTAGTCAAAACAATATCCTTCTTCCTCCAAAACAAACTTTTTTTAAAAAAGGAAGCTACATTAATTACAAAAAAATACATCAAATGTACGGTTGTTAGGGAGCAAATGGTCAAACTATGTCGGGTAACCATTAAGTTGGGTTATCTTCAATAAAAGAAATCAAGTTGGCTCAAAGTCTAAGTATCACTTTATATATATGGAGATAGGACTTTGTCTGGCTACTGATATGGATTGCCCAACATACAATCACTTTGTTAAGAACTCGTGGATGTGTGTCAAAGATGGAGAGATAGTAAGGGACTTATCACTTAAGGGGGTGTTTGGTAACAAACAACTCTCTCTAAATAATTTGTAAGCTAATTTTTTTAAATAATTTTTTTAGTACAAATATAAAACATAAAATTAAGAACATTAAATAAAGTGATTGAAATGATTTGAGGGATATTGTCTTTACATAGACTTACCCATGGTATTAATTATTAAATCCTATGTATTACTAATACCTCCAAATGGAAGGTATTTGTAATACATTCTCTAATACCATTTAGGGCGTATAGCTAATCCATGGATTAGCTATACATATGCTCAAATCTTACTAAACATAGTACTGAATAATATCATACACAATATATGGACTATTTCTCCTAATACTCCCTACCAAACGACCCCTAAGCGTTACAAGGTTTATGAAAGAAGGTAGTCCCGCAACAATTTCTGGGAGGTCATGGTAATAACTTTGTTGGATCTTTTAGTAATATGTGATATCATTGATGTTACACTTACGGTGGCAAATTTCATTGAAGAAATAAGAGGTCCATTTTGTGGATAGACAAGATCTTGATCTCAAGTGACTGGGAAGAAAAGTTTCAACTTATTGCTACATGCATTGCCGAGACCAGTCATTATAGGATAGCAACTATATCAAATGACTGAAATTAAACCTAGTAAATTGATCACAAGAGAGTTGCAATAAGAAAAATCTTTTTAATATGGACAACCCAACTACACACATTAAGATGATAAACACAGTAAAAATCCATATTTAGCAAAACAAGAGATGATTAACATATGAAACCCTTCAGGGTGGCCCAATAGTTTGGGCTTGGGACTTTCATGTTGGAGGTCTCAAATTCGAAACCTCTTGCCAGCAAAAGCACGGGGTTTACCTTCTGGGTCAAGCTCATCGTATCGGGCTTGCCTATTGCAGATTTCCTCTCCCGTGTGGTTTGCGAGCTATTACATAGGAGCGGGGGATTTATCTGTGCACCCAAAGTGTACTAGTTGTGGTTTCTTTTGTCATAAAAATAACATATTAAATATGCAACCATATACATATTAACAATATGACATGTTCAACATAAAAAATTCAACTACACAATGAGATAACTCAACAATTTTAAGAAATCCAACTATATAACTACTTAGAAACATGAGATGATTAACATCTAAAGAGTTCAACTACATAACTATTAATCAATATGACTACACAATGAGATAACTCAACAATTTCAAGAAATCCAACCATATAACTACTTAGAAAATGAGATGATTAACATGTAAAGAGCTCAACTACATAACTATTAATCAATATGAGATGATCAAGATCAACATATATATATTTGATAACTCTGGTGTCCGAACTGGCTTGCAGTGACAATTGAGGGCATCATATGGATGACATACATATGAGATCATCTTAGTCATACACATCTCAAGAACAGTGGAGGTACATTGCGTATCAGTTTTATTGGAGAGACAAGACTATAGTAAGTGCTCACTTAGCTTACGGGACAACATTCTCAACATTGTATTTATCTCAAATGAGTCGCAACACGAGTTGGCAATACACTCAGTGCCATGCCAGCAGGCTAGCCTAGCCATTTGATACAACCAGTGGCAAATGTAGTACAACATAGGATGTGTGGAAGGGCGTGCACCATGAGTTTGAGTCCTGCTGGTGGACTACACCTAATATTTAATTGGAGAAGGGTAGAGTGGCAACCCCATTAATCATGAGTTTTAAACCTGGAAACAACTTATTTTTCAATTACAAGGAAAAGGAAATGAGCTTAAATTAAACAAATTTAGAAGACTTGCTTTGAATTTGAATGAAACTTGAAATCAGATATATATTTGGGTAAAGTTGTTTTCACAAGCCACACTGTGATCGGTGACCAAAGTAACACAATAATTATTTTTATACCCATTCTGGGTAATATGTTGACTTTTAATATGAATGTTATATATGTTTTTTTCCCTTCAATATGAATGGTGAATAATAGTATACCCAATACAAAAGGGGACAAAGAAAAAAGTCATTTGCGTGCGCTAGGAGACCTAAACAGAAACGATGGAAAACTACTATTGTGTTCATTATTGCTCTCTCAATACAAATATTCAAGATTATTTCATGTTGCTCCTTGTATGTGGTCTTCTACCTGCCTAAATAATGTAATTGTTGTCCTTTGAGCCCCCGTTCATTTTTATAGGAGTAGATTTTTATAGTCAGGGATTAATCCTTTCCAGTGCCACAAAATATAAGCGTAAAAAGGTGGAAAAATACTTAACACATTCATTATTGTTCTCTCTATGTTAATGTTATGATGTTTTTGTGGGCATGTGAGCTGCCACCAACCTAGATAAAGACGTCCCATGTTTTGGGCCTCTTTTTTTTTTTTTTTTTTTGGGTGTGGATTTTTGGAGTCTACAAGCTATGGGCATCAAGTCTACAGCAATTTAACGTAACCCTTTCGAGCCCCATAAGCTATGGGCATCAAAGTCTACAGCAATTTAATGTAACCCTTTGAGCATTTGTTTTACACACTCAAGTTTTATGGTTAATGGGCAGGGCTTTGGGGGTTTTGGGTAGTGAGACTATGCTAGGTAATCTTATCTATGTAAATACAAATGACTCACGTGGCATTTCATGTTAGATTGTTTTAATGGACTAATACATTTTTTCTTGTCTCCATTTATCATCGTGCTATTTTTATGTTGACTTACACTGTCACCTTTTTATTTAACTTGCAGATGAATTCAGAAGAGGCTGTTACATTGCGTGCAAGCTTGCTTACTTTTCAGGGTGAAGTTTACGCTCTTGATGATAAGTGGGTATTATCAGGACTGGGTTATAACTATGGAGTTGATATTGAAACTGTTAAGAATGCGAGAGTACTTCATTATAATGGTAACATGAAACCTTGGCTTGAGTTGGGCATCCGTGATTATACAGTTTCCTGGCGGACGTTCCTAAACCAGGAAAATCAGTTTTTAAGTGATTGCAATATTAACTAGTATATTATGGGCTAATACCTGCATTTGCTGCTGAAGTTTCATGAAGGTATGGGTGACAAAGTTTGCACAAGTTATCCTGTTTGTGATCTTGTGTAGAACCGTATCTGAGGTAGGGGTACTGAGTATAATTTGGTGTGTATATCTCTATTGTTTGGTTAATGAAGGAAATTTGTTTAACCTCGAGGCAATGCAAGAGTGATGCATAATACTTGTCAGTGATGGATTGATAGTAAGGCATGGACAACTTTTAATGGGTTAGGCATACACCTTCATCGGCTATTTTTTGTTGGGAGCTGTTAGCATATGAGGAGATTGCCCGAAACTATCTCTGACGAGCTGGATATCAACTTTGCCTCCTATGAATCTTGTCTACATGCGTACCTTGGGTTAAATATAGTTCTACTGAAATCAGGTGACGAGTACTTGGACCCTTGCCTCACCTGTGATGACCATCTTGGATCCGCTGTGATGTGTGATATTGCCATTGACACGTTCAGTGAATTCTTCCTTGTAGAATTGGGTCTTTTTTGAAATACATTCTTTCTTAGCATTGATCAGGCATCTCATTGTTTTTGACCTTTGCACTATAGCTACTGGAGAACTGCCATTGCTGCTAAAATATATTTAGTGTTAAACATAATACAATATTGTTTACCTTGATAACTTTTTTTTGACAAACAGCTTGACGTTTGTGCCTTTGCTATTTATAGTTTAAAGTTATACGCACTAATGATCTATCAGGTTATCTATAAAGGTAATTTCAGATGAATCTCATTGTTAACAATTGTAACTAACATGCAAAATCACCAGGTTAAAAGTGTGTTGATTATGCTTTGTTAAGTTCAGGTACTTATGAAACTTGTAGCTGTAGCCTACTCGTTTGCCTTATAGGTGAGTTGAGTCATAAAAGAAGGGTTGAACTGGATTTATTTTCTTTTTTTTTTCTTCTTCTGCCCTCGATTGTTCCTGGCCGTGCTTGTGGAAGATAAAAGATACCTCGTAGAATTAGTTGAAGTGTTAACTCATAGGGCAATACTCTACAATAAATGACTAGGTTCATCCAACTAATAATTGTACTATTACTCAGAAAAAGAAAAGCTCACGGAATAGGCTTGTTACCAATTCTTGACTTAGTGTTTTTTTTTTTTTTAATTATTTAATTAGATGTTTCGAGTTCAAGGAAGATGCCTTTGCTAGGAAGTATTTTACCCTCAAAGTGGAAACGAGCAAATTCAAATGCATATTTTGGTGCATACATACATATATTGCTACCAGCAATTAAAGGAATTAATAAAAACTTCCTTAATGTCATCAAGTGCAGTTAGATATCAAATTGTATGCTTGAAATACTTCAATGGAACTGATCAAGTAAATATAAAATCTTCAGCTAGGTGTTCCCCTTGAGAAAAGGTCCCATTCATTACATAGATGAGTTTTTTTCTCAAAGTTTGATGGCATATCGAGTCTATTCACTTGAAATTTTGACTATCCATATTTCATAAAACAAAAGACAACTAAAAAAGGCATTCAAATGAAACAAAAAGAGAAGAAAAATGAACTACAACACAGTAGTAGTTCAGTTTTAGAATACGTAGTACAATAGTTATACAACTAACTTGCTAGCAGCGCAAGACAATCCGTAGAATTGAACATCGCTTTATTAGATCAACAACTTTCATCTCATCGTCATTGTTCACACTTTCAAACTCGTTGTACTCACAAATCAGATCCCTATTGGACAAACGTCTTCATTTCAGGAAGTTAAGAATCCACACTACTCTGAGAAATGGGAAGTCATATTCATAAAGAAATGCCTCAGCTTTGGCAGATCGTAAAGGTACAACTCTTCCAACAGGGGAAATAAAGGCTCATCAGTCATGATTTCTTCTCCTTGTTGTTCCTCTTCCGTGATCACTTCTTCCATTGATATGCAGGCTACTATTTGTAGTATTCGGAGATTCAAAATACCTCTGGCCACTGACGGAGACATCAAGTTTCTCAATTTCCACAACTGTATACTTTCAATTGTACTAGTTTGCTGAAGTAGGCCGCTGGAAGTTGATGAGAGCATAGAGCACTTATGCTGTTAGCTTTATCAATCAATAGAACTTCCAAGTTCGGACAACAAACCTGCAAATATATGAAATATACTAGTAATATTTTGCGATTTAGAGCTGATATATCATCGTTAGAACAGTGCTTCAGATAAAGGATCTTTAGTGCTCAAGTAATTATTCACGACGAAAAAAAAGGGAGTAATTTTTTTTATAATGATCATGTAGAAAAGTAGAAGCAAACCTTTTCATGGAAAAGAGGATTTGAAAGAGTGATGGAGTTGTTGGCTGTAGGCCAGTAATTTTGGAACTGATGTAATCTGTTGAGCTTCACTTTCCGCAACTGAGGTAACTCAATGCCCTCAACATTGTCATTGCTAAAGTGTGTGAAGAATTCCAGAGATCGAAGTTCCAACTCATATAAATTCGGGAACTTGATTACTTCATGTGTACTCCGAGAGATGTCAATAAATGTGCGACTAAATCGCAATCATAGAAGCTGAGACATTTCACGTTCTGAAGTTTATTCATCTGCAACTCGGTCAATACATTATTAGAGCCCTTTCCGGTTGAATGTACAACTTCGCTCTTCTTCAACATGTGGCAGATCCAGTCACCCAACAGGGCAGTCTCAGTGACATTTAAAGCAATATTATTGTCGTAATCATCCATGTTTGAGGTCGCTCTGTAAGCTTCACCCACCGTAAGAGTGTGCTGTGTCAACTTGGAGGGAAGGCACAAGTCACTGTAGATCACATCTTCGGAACATTCACTTAGTGTCAGCAGTCAATTTCGATAAGGATTCTACTTCAGTCAAGGTGGAGTAACTACAATGTTTAACTTTCATCATTTGTAGTTCCTCCAATCGAGTTAGTCTTGATAAGACCCCTGCTGAAATCCTTTTCGAGTAATTTATTCTCGTTCCAAAACTCTAACATAATTAGATTCGTCAATTTTCCTATCTCCACTGGCAGCTCCTCTAACTGAGAATTTCTAAAGGGACAAGTTCTCCAATGATGGATATGTCATCCAACCGTACACTACTCAGACACAGCGTTCTCAGACATGACAACCTCTGAATGGATGCTGGAAAAGACCAAATGGAGTCCGCATAAAGACGTTGAGCTTACTCATGCCATCGAAAAAATTGTCCTGTAATTTGAATGGCTTTACAGAACAGAGTTTTAACATTAGAAGCTTCAGTTTTGGACAAACGATTGGGCTAGGAAGCTCATCAAATTTATTTGTAACAATTGACATGTGACTGAAATGCTCATATGGAGTTCTTCTTGGGAACTCTTCCGAGTTCACATGGTGACTTACCATAAAGTTATGCTCTCCCTCAAACGCAATACTTATAGCCACATCACGAACCACATCATGCATTTTGACATAACTTATGTTTGAACCTTGGGATAACAAGAAACAATCTTTCAATATTTCTAACAGATGACACAGCATATTTCTTGCATGTTCTAAATTACTGATTTCCGATAGGATGCCTAGCTGCATCAGTATCGAAGTAATTCTTCATGACGGATATCACTATCTTCCTCGAACAAGGAACAAAGCAAAAAGAGGTACTTAGCTTCATTACTTCCCAAGTAATCATAGCTTAGCCTCAGAGGTTTATACACCTCTGTGAGAACTTCAGGGATATTTATTGTTACTGCACCATGTAATTGTTCAAGGGCACAGTCCCACGAACGCTTGGTTTTATGCTCTTTTAGTGCTCCTGCAACTGTAATAATTGCAAGCGGCAGACCATTGCATTCTTTGGCGACATCTTTTGCTATGTCAAGTAGAGAAAGATCGTCGATTGAATTACCAACTTTCTGACTGAAAAGGATCCAACTTCCATGATCTTCTGAGCTCCCATTGCTTCACAAACAGATCGGAAACGCGTTGTGAATATCTTTTTACACTCATGTTTTTGGTTGACACCACTGGGAATTCCAAGTTTTTCTAGTTCAAGAGCCTTCCAAACATCATCCAACATTATAAGGATGCTGCTGTTTTGTTGGGAATTAAACACACAACACACACAAATAATCTAGAGAAAAGAGAAACGGAACGCAAACGGGACACACAAGAATTTAACGTGGTTCGGTTTCCCTACTCCACGACTATAACAGGAGGATTTTATTTCACTTGTGCTGCTTAAGAATTACAAATACAAGGATCATATTTATAGGAAAACCAAATGGTTAACCTAGGGTTTCAGTAATGGGTCGGGCCGGCTCACAAGCCTCCACAAAGCCCAACAATCTCCCACTTGGAGGCTTGAAGAATTTCAACTGTCATCCACTTAGAACACTTGTATGTCTAGTAATCTTTTTCAACTCTCTCCTGCTACAGCGGCCTTCTCATCAGTCAACTGAAAGGCCCGTTGAAGCTCCCCGAAGCTTCAACACATCAGTCACGGCTGAAACTGCCCTTGACTCGTCCTCGGTCCCTACCGGCTCCCACTTGAGACACGAACTGCCGGATCCTAGAACTCCCTGAGAACAAACACTCTCCATACTCAGCAAGATATTTTCTGGAGACGTATCAACAGCTGGAATACTGGTTCTCTTGACCCACTGTCTTCTAGGAGCCTTGGCTGAGGCACGGCCGGTGCTCCCACTGCCACAAACGCCTCTGACTGGTCTTCCTGAACCTTTCCTTGCTCGTTCATCCTGAATCTGACCTGTGGCTCTGGGTTTCTTTCTTGCAAAGACAACCTTCTTCTGCCCACGAGATTCTGTGAACCGGACTTTGTTTTTCTTCTGAACTGGGACGGTCACTCCCTCAGACGGTAATCCGACAATATACAACGATCCTCTTTTTGTTCCACGAGCCATGACAAGATTGCCCCTCACGACCTTCCACTGCCCATTTCCGAACTTCACATGATGTCCCTGTTCATCCAACTGCCTAACAGAAATCAAACTTTTCGTCAAGCTTGGAACAACTCTGACATCCTTCAAGGTCCAGAAACCGACTGGCGTCTTCAGCACCATGTCACCCATGCCCGTAACATCAAGAGCTCTATCGTCTGCAAGCCTTACCTTTCCAAAGTCTCCAATAACCAGATTCTGCAGTGCTTCACTGCTGTGGGTAGCGTGAAAAGAAGCACCAGAATCCATGACCCAGGAATCCACATTGCTCTCCGCGCAACAGATAAACAAATCCTCGTCGGCGCTGTCTTTTGCAATGTTGACTTGTTTGTCTTTCTGGCATTGATTCCTGAAATGCCCCACCTCCTTGCAGTTCCAACATGTTACACCTGAGCCATCCCGAGCCTTCGACTGACTCCTTCTTCGGTTCCTGCTCCCACTACCTCTGTTATTTCCTCTGCCTCTGACGACGTTTAGCATATCACCTGATGATTCTCCAGAACTCCTTCTTCTGACATCCTCGCCAAGAACGAGATCACGAATCTTCTCAAAGGTGAATCCATTAGGTCCCACTGAACTGGCAACTGCTGTAACCGTTCCGGACCAACTGTCAGGCAATGATGATAACAGTAGTAAAGCTTGAACTTCATCATCGAACTTAATGCCAACTGACAAAAGTCTGGCTAAGATCGAATTCAATGAGTTGATGTGCTCGGTAACTGAACTGCCTTCCTTCATCTTTGTGTTCACCAACTCTCTAATCAGAAAAATTTTGTTTGCTGCAGATGGCTTCTCGTACATGTTAGACAAGGCTTCCAAGATGCCTTTCGCTGTCTTCTCCTTAAGAATGTTGAAAGCAACATTCTTGGTCAACGAGAGTCGGATAACTGACATAGCTTTCCGATCCAAACCTGCCCACTCTGCATCAGACAATTTTCCTGGCTTGTCACCCAACACTACGTCCAAATCTTTCTGAACCAGCAAATCTTCAATCTGCATCTTCCACCAACTGAAATCTGTACCATCGAACTTCTCAATTCGGAACTTCCCATCTTCTGCCATCTCAAAGGACTAAATGAGATACTCGGTACAACTAATTTCAGATCTTCGGCAATTCCCTTAACGGCGTTTTCTGACAGCGGGCGGCGATTTGGACGATGCTCACGATCTGGACGCTCGCGGCTGGATCTGAGGCTCCTCGACGCGGCGGCCACTGGACGGCAGCGGCGTTCTCTGCCTCGCTACTGCTGCGCGGCTTTCTCCCTCGCTGGGCTACGATCTGCGGCAGATCTCCTTCGATCTGGGCTGCCTGGTTCGCGGCGGCTGCTGCTCGCGAATGGCGGTTCCAGATCCTCGGCGTCTTGCACGGCTGTAGCTTGCGAACGGCGGCGGCACACTCCTTCCCGACGCGGCGGCCAACGGAACGGCGCGACGGACAGCACACGGACGACGGCTGTTTGCACCCTGCGCGGTTCTCCTAGCCGGCTGCTGCTTGAGGTTACCCACACGGTAACGGCGGCTCTCCTCCCTGCACACAGTTCTTCACACAAGAACCCTAGGTGACAATTTCTCACAGTTTGTGTTACAGTGTTGTTGAAACCTCGCTCTGATACCAATTGTTGGGAATTAAACACACAACACACACAAATAATCTAGAGAAAAGAGAAACGGGACACACAAGAATTTAACGTGGTTCGGTTTCCCTACTCCACGACTGTAACAGGAGGATTTTATTTCACTTGTGCTGCTTAAGAATTACAAATACAAGGATCATATTTATAGGAAAACCAAATGGTTAACCTAGGGTTTCAGTAATGGGTCGGGCCGGCTCACAAGCCTCCACAAAGCCCAACATGTTTTGATCCATTAACCTTGAACACAGCCGATCTCCACGACTCCACAAATTATTCCCTTCTAATGTCAGCCCAACTTCTCTTGCAATTTCATCGTGAATTCTCTTGAAGTCCAGCTGTTGACTAACAGTTACCATGACAACGTCATTAAACAACCTTTCTTGTTTCGCCTTTCGTCTTATTTTCTCAGTCATTGTTGTTTTACTAACACCGCCCATACCACATATCCCAATCATACTCACCCCGTCAACGTCTCTCAAAGCATCCATCACTTCTTCCTCTTTCAATTTTCTAGACTCAAATTCCTCAGCATTGTTACAATCCATAACTTCAACTTCAACAGGATACGAGAAATCCACATAATTTCTGCCTTCAGTTTGAAGATCAATCACATTCAGTACAATTTCCTTAGATTTCTTGCTCAGCAAGTAACGCGACTTCAAGTTTGGACAACAACCTCTTTCAACTATAGCTCTACATCGCAATATAGTAGCCACATCACTAGTTGCGCGCTGGCCAAACGCTGGATTGTTGGTGCAAGCTCGTGTGAGTTTCTCCGGGCAGCTTCTGCTCCTAGCTGCACTCCACTACTGATATCCTCTAGCGTCTCAAATTCGTTATTCAATGATGTAATATTTGCTTTTGATTAGATGTCATTTTTTCAAAATGGGAGACACACAAAAGTAGACATAAACGGAACAAGTGTGATATTTGCTTTTGAAATAAAAGTGGAGTCCCTATGTTTTATTTATTTAGTTTGATTTGGATCCATTTTTTTTTTTTTTTTTAAAAAAGAACTTTTAAAATTTCTGATCTAAAATGAATCATGATTATAAATCTTTGATTAAGGGGTAAATTAAGTATTTTAAAGTTAAATTATTATTAAATATAGACATTTGTCATTCTATTGAGGACGGATTAAAAAGCAAAGTAAGCCATATAAAAGAAATATGTAATATTGAAGTGAAAATACAAGATTGTTTTTTACCTTTTCCTCATTAGTTAATGTTGTTTTCATGGATAATAATCCTTATTAGTTACAACTGTATTTCAAATAGACAATAATAACTTACAAAATCCTTCAGTATTTTCAAAAGCATCTCCAGAAAATTATTCGTTACCAAAATCTTTTATAACGACATAAATGCAAGATGATTTGAGAAAATAAATCTAAGTAGAAATAGAGTCTCTCTGTTTCAATTTTTTTGTCTTATTTACTATTTGGACGACCCAAAAAAAACATAATTTTTTCAAATATTTTAAATTATTAAGTATCGTGATTATTACTGTGTTGATCATACATGGCTTGAAGCTGAGAAATGTAAACATGGATTTGGGCACTAAACTACAAGAAAATGTCATTTTAATAAGGAAGAAAAATAATTCAAATCACATCTTAATTATTTCACACTGGAAGACCTTCATCCATCACACTATGCCAACCAAAACTTGAAAAACTAGAAAGAAATGACCTAACTGTTTCCTCTGCTGAAATTTGAATACATAATAACCTTCATTACAAATTATTGACTGCACATCTTTCGTCGTAGACGAGTCGAATCACTCGAGACCCACCTGTGTCATTCTAGCCCTGTTCCTACTCTCTTTCGCTCCTTTCCAGAACATGGTACGATTTAGGGATCCGCAAGTTCAAGAAATTTGTGTAAATTCTACTAGACTAATCAGAATCTGATTCTCAGATTGTACTCGACAATGTCAAATAAAAGAATTACCTAGCCAAATGCTCTACTATCATCCATCGATATCATATGAATGCAGTGCACACACTGGTTTTCCAATCAGAATGAAATTAAAAAAAAAAAAAAGAGATACAAATCAAAGACATTATAAGTAGGACGTACAATAATTTGAAGTTACTTCACAGCTGGTTGCAGTTGTGGAGGTTAACATCACATTTTGCATGTATCATTGACGAAATTCCAAAATCAGGTAACAAGGGACTAAAATGTGAACCTGATATACTTACAAAAGTTACAGGAATGGTATGGTAAAAATTATTGCACTATGAATGATTCCTTCTAATTAGAGATAAGGTTTGCCCCTGCTCGGAGTTGCAACATTTCTGTTCTTTTACTCCTCTCCATTACATCTACAAGCCAATTCACACTTTCCTTGATTCCTAACCTGCAATCAAGTAAGCGAAAACTTGTATTATTCAAGCGCGTTTCCAGGACTCTTAGATAAGAGTTTTTAAAACCATATTGAGTCAAACCTTCTGGGAAAATGGTTTTATGCAGTAGTCTTCTATATGACTAACATTGAGTAATATAGTTCTAACATCTGATACCGATAACGATGTATTACTCACCCATCATAGGATGAAACAGCTAGAAAGGTATAAGCTCGCTCATCGAGTTTCTTGAGATCGAGATACCGGGCAACTTCTTCTGCTGATACAGCATCTGCAAGGTCCTGCTTTAACAAATCGATGTGCATAAGCAAATGAATAATCACAACAAGCACACAAAGTCAACTATCACTTTCTCCATCTGCAAAGGCGGACTTTCACCACATAAGCAGAACAAAAAAAGGTTATGTCATCTGTCAACTATCACTTTCTCCATCTGGAAAGGCCGGCTTTTCACCATATAAGCAGAACAGAAATAAAGGAATCATGGGAATATCTATAGCACTGGAGCTGGTATGTGCTTGGTCACATATTTGGAATCCATTTTTCTTTTTTGATAAAGACACATGTAGAAGAGAATCCCTTTTGACAATGATAAAACAAGAAACATAATGACAACACCTAGTCTTGGCAAATAAAGTATAAAGACTATTAAATCCAGAGATTATACAAATAAAACTATCATTGACAAATGAAGTAGAGAAGGAAGAGACAAAAGGATGTGCTCTGTTCAGTCATTACATCCATGATAAAGAACCTGTTGTGTAGAAGAAACTGTTTTGTGCCTTTACCTGCTTGTTTGCTAATATCAGAAGTGGGGCTCCTTGCAGATCCTCATGCCGGAGAACTTTTTCTGCCAGTCATTGAAGTAGAAAAGTAACAAACTACGATGCCCATTAATCATGAACTAGACAAAAGTTTGAACACATGACTAACCAACAGTACATACCAAGTGCAGATTTAGAATCCTCAAAGCGTGACGGACTAGCAGCATCAACAACATATATCACAGCATGTGCCTCTTCATAATACTTCTCCCAGATTGAGCGAAGACCAGGCTAAGTGTATAAATGGTCTCATGTTAGTCAGAGAAATTTAAATGAACTATCTAAAACCAGCTGAAAGATTTAAAAAAAAAAAGTATCTTGCTGTCAGAGAACTAACACCCCTATCTGCTGACTAAGCTGTAGTGAGAAAACGCAAGAATATTGTATAATCCCTCCATCAATTATTACAAAGGTCATGCCTACGAAAACTGTCCTATATAAGGTGGAAAATTATCAAAATACATCTTAAGTTCGAGAACTGTCCTCTATAAGGCAGAGAATTATCAAAATACATCTTAATTTTGGAAATATACTTCCTAAACAAGAGTAGTAGATGACCATCATAAGTTGCACAATATACACCAAAAATCATGCAACTGCAATAACAACAAAATGCACTTCATCATCAAACTTAGAAGTACAAAACAGATGCCTGATGTCCAGCACTTCTACCTTGTCTTATGTCATACATAATACATTTATTGGCTGCTGCATTTATTTACAGACCCTTTACAGTTCTAAAATGGAAATTTAATCATGTCAGAGGTCACAGTTAGCAAAGTTCATACCTGACCTCCTAAATCCCAAAATACAAGCTTCGTATTTGATGCTTCAATACGACCAATATTGAGCCCCACAGTTGGAACAATACGATCTGGTGGAAGGCCTTCCAAGTTTGAGTATTGTGACTTTATTTTCTCTAACAATGTCTAGAAATTTAATAATAGAAAGAAGGATGAGAAAGAAACCTTTCAAGACTAGACTTTGTTAATATATCTACAATGGTTAAAGCATGTAAAATTCACACGCACAGAGACATGCACACCCAAATAAAGGAAAAGAGAAATTACAAAGAATTAAAAAATTAAAAGCAAATAAAAGAGAGTAACAAAGCAATTCAGATCAGTGGCATGTTAAAAAATAAAGATGCAATGCAGATCAGCGTTCACAGGAAACCAATACCAGGGACAACTTTTTTCTAACAAGTATAGAGGACAAGAATGGGAGCATTGGAGCAACAGTAAAATTGTCTACATCACACCTCTTGGAGTGCGTGCGTTCCCTGGACCCTGCGTAAACCCGGGATGCTTGGTGCACCGGGCTGCCCTTTTTGAGTATGAAGGACAACTTTTCATCTTTTCAAGTAAGCTAAATTGGACTTCACTCATCTATCCACATTCCCCTCTAGCTCTAGTACTGTTATTTGCAGTCTACTCCCATATCCTAATTTCTGTTTACAAGTAATCAAAGATATTATATAGGCTTGCAGCCTTGCACTAAGCCAGAGCGAGAAGACATAACTACAGATTCTGCAGATCCCCTACTTTATCTAAAATTGCATGATGTGCATCAACATCCACTACAATAACCAGGTTGCACCAAAAAGCTAGAAAAAAAAAACATCTCTGTTTAAAGCTATGTAAACTTCTCCTATGGCTTCAAAAATTCTATCATTTCTTTTAAGCCAAACAATCCACAAAATGGCTAGAGGATGGTAGTCCAGGTCTTGTGTGATTTCTTGCACAACCCTTCTTTGTCCACATCGCAGTAGTTCCATAGTGGATTTTGGCATGGTCCTGGACATGCCAAAATTTTCCAGAAACATGCTCCACAGCTGACAATTACTCTACAATGCAAAACATGGTGGCCAACATATTCAAAGTGCTCTTCACACATGGGCACCTACTACAAAAAAGCTGAAATCCCCTCTTTTGGAGGTTAGAATGAGTGAGTGTCTTCCTAGCCATAATCCAAGAAAGAAAAACACTGTCAAAGAAACCTTGTTAAGCCAAATCTTGTTTCAAGGCCAAAGGACCCTGTCACTAGCCTTGCAGACCCTGTTGTTATTCCTGTATCCTCTTCTTCACAAAGGATATGGACTAACTTTTTCCTTTTATTTTTGTCTTGTTTCCTATGTTTAAGAACGTGCTCCATCAGTAGATGCGTGCATGTTTCTAGATATCTAATTTTCAAATAACCTAGGGTTTTACTAAAGATTCTGGCAGTGATTTTTCTATATTCTTGCAGTCTTGTTTGACCTTATCTTGCTGCAAATCAGGGTCCAACTTAAGAAAAGAATTTTAAGATTCGTTTACTAGTGTTGGAGACAAACTGCTTGGGACCTAGTTCTGCCTACGTCAACTTTGGATACAATAGCTCCGTGTAGTGTTAACCAAGCCACTGGTTCCAGTCCTTTTGAAATTGAGATGGGCATGAAACCAAGGAAACCTATTTCCTTAGTTCCTTCACCATTCTCAGGCTCCGACAGGAAAGCATTTGCTGAGCATAGCTCATCAAATTCATACTAACAAACGACCCAGGGTTATCTGTCGTAATGCAGATTACAAATGTTATGCAGCTCTACATTGACGATGACAAGACTTTCAAGCAGGGGACTTAAATTATTCTTAAGTGGCACAAAAAATTCTCAACCCACACTAAAAGAAGCTTCATTATACAATGCTGGACCATTAGAAGTTCTCCACACACATGAATTAGCAATGTCTTCAAAATAGACAGTCTATTGTGGAAATGTTAATAAGATAGATGTGATTGTTGCTTCTACTGTTCAGGAGGAAACTGAACACATTTACTCATTTAGTGATGACACTATTCAAGGAGAAGGATGTCTGCTGAAGTCTGAAGAATTCTATTTTTGAATAACAACAAACCTGGTGTAATCCCACAGGTGAAGTCTCCGCCATGGGAGGGTAGAGTGTAGAGTGTATGCAGATCCTACCCCTATCTCATGGAGATAGAGAGGTTGTTCACAAGAACAAGCAAGAGATGATACAAATATTAATCCAAAAAAGTGAAGAAAATATTACAAATTAAGTGGAATCCAAATTCACAGACAAGCTTCAATAACTGAATCTACATTGGGGCTCGTCAAAAGTTGATGCAAACTTTTTTTTTGATAACCGTGGTGTTTGGGCTAGCTTGCGCACACCTCGACTAGTTCCACGGAATACTTGCCACCTCACTCTAGCAACAAATACTAGGTGACCATGCCCACCCCGGCTAGAGCATATGAGAAAAAATCATCTAGTGTTTTGTCTCAGCTGAGAACTGAATTTGAGACCTCATGGTGCTCAACCCACTTAATTGACCACTGGGCCACACCCTTGGGTGTTTTAAAAAAAAGGTTGGTGATTGCTTCTAGTCTGTTCTTCAGCTTTCTTCCCCACAGAAGCCATGTTAACCTTTGTGTTTGGCACAGTGATTACTTTTACTCGCTCTCTCTCTCCTTTCTTCTTTCTTTCTCCACTTTCTTCTCGATCCTATATTGTAAAGATATGACACCTGGGCCTAAACCCCAAAATCTAGCTCATAAGGGGAGGATTGTCCAAGTCCATATAAGCAGACCGGTCCATTCCCTTACCAATATGGGACTTTGACCAACTCTATACTTATTGACTGTTGTTTTTGCATTTCCTTACATGCCGCCCAGAGTCTGTCCAGCCACGAAACAGTAAGAGAACACAACAATTACCACAGCTTCCATCCATATATTAGCCATTTCACCTCACCCTCTCATATGTTACGTATCAACTTAAAGGAAGTTGTGTTCTTAAGTATTTCTAGATCTGTAAGTATTGTTTTAGTGCTTAACTTTGAAGATCACTGTGATATAAAGTAAGACAGCTAAACGATGACTCACAAGAAATACATTTAATTTTGAGTTGGACCACTAGCCCTCAAAAGACCACTTCTAATTCCAAAACCTACTGCTGGTTTAAAACCCACTGCAAAACTGATTTAAGACAATCGAAGGTACCATATAGTGCTTCAAAAACCCCGTGTTTCATATGAAGCACATAAAAATAGTCATTTTATTAGACAATGATTAAGAATGTATTGCTACTAAGTCAATGGTTTTGACAATTCAAATGATCATTTAGAATATAGGGTTTATTGCAAACAACCTCCCTACCTTTTCAAGAAAGGGTAAGGTATGCGTATACTTTACCCTCCCTGGACACCACTATTGGGATTGCAGTGGGTTTGTTGTTATTGTAATGACCATTTAGAAGATATCTAGCACAGACAATTTAACGTAATACAGAACAGATTAAAGTACATAAAACATTGCACAAAGTTATAAATAAAGTTTGAAGGAAGAAAATAGTTGTTGATGTACCGTTTTCCCGGCTTTGTCAATCCCAAGAATAAGGACATGAAACTCTGTCTTGCTAAACATGTATTTATATAGTCCATAAAACAATGAAAACATCTCTATCTTCTTCCGTTTCCTCTATGATTCACCACAGATTGCAACAGGCTATATGGTGATTTGTTCTCTAGTCATCACTCATCCGAATGAAACCTGAATGGAAAGGACTCGTTACCATCTCCACGCAAATCAAAAGAGGCATGTCAACAAACTAAAATCTTATACTAAAGTGAATGAACATACTTATAATTGAGAAAGGATGCCCCTAACAATCATGTTGTTCGCTTGGCACGTAGAAATACAATTGAAGCCCCAATATCAGTATTGAGGAGCTCTACAAACTCGGCTGGTAGCCGGAAAACCCCGTTTGCATCTCAATATACAAATGCTTTCTAATGGCCTATGCTGCTTGAATCCTCCAAAAATGTTTCTCACCCATACCAGATCCTCAAAATAATGCAATACTTTTGGAGGAACCCACATATACCTGGCAGCATTTTGGAGAATTCAAGCAACATAGCTAATAGCTGGTATCCCAACTCCTTTCCAAAAGTTACTAACTAATTAACTATAACTACTAGCGAAGCGACAATTATTCTCCTTCCATCCCACCAACTGCATATTATGCAGCCCCAACTATCTAGGATCAGCGGCAATATATGGAATTGGGATAACAGTACTAGTGCATCCACCCCACCACAAAAATAACGAATAATATTATTAGTAGAATTGTGTCATTTATGTTGGAAAATATAGAGTAATAAAGTTTAGTACATCAATCAATACTGTATCCGCCTGAATTTTATGTACATCATTAGCATTTCCATTGAAGTATGATAAATAAAAAAAAATTAACACATAGAACAAAATAACCCCAACTTGTCTGGAACAGAGGAACAATTGTCATTGTTGCATGTAGATCAAAATGGAACAGTATTCAGTTTTGTCAATTAACTTAAATAAGAACTTAAGATTTTTTTACAAAAATTGAAAAATGCTAAGAATTGCAATCCAATTAATAAAAGGAAATCTACCGATTTTCAGCTTCTGATCATGATTTTGAGCTCGAACTACAACAAATAACGCTAATTCTTTTGTGATCCGACATTGGAAATTGTAAATACGAAGAAAAAAAAGTAACTACTCATCAGTGATCCGAAAAGGAAGAGAAACTGAACCTGATTCAGAGAGGGCAGCGGCAGAACTAAATGTTGGTAGCGGTGATTGTGCAGTGGTGTTCCGCTGTGCACGGTGGTAGAAGCGACGGAGCGTGGAGGAGGAGAGGAGAGAGGGGGGAAGGGTAAACTGTAATATGAATACAGATCCACCGAGATTTTAATTTAAAACATAGTTTATTCACACAAAATCAACCTTTAATCAAATATTAATATCGAGAAAATGATCAATTGATTGGTAAATATTTGACATAATATATAAGACAAAAGACATAAATCACTTATTTCGAATTTTTTAAAAAATACTTTAATTTTGAAAGTATTTTATTATCTCACGAAACTATCTAAATCTACAATAAATATACTATTTTAACTAATTTTAACATCACTCGTATTGTCACAGCATATAGGCGTGTGAAGCACTGATAAAGCTTCATATTAATATAAAATTGTCATTTAATACTTCTAATTTTTCTTATTGAAAAAAAAAGATAAAAACTCATATATTAATTATTATTTTTTAACTTTATTAAGAGTAGTTTTTAATTTTTCAAATCTTCTTTTTCATCTTCTCTACCGTCATTAGCCTACCCATATTTCTTGAGCATCCATATCTTCCTTCATTTCTTTTTCTCTTTTTCCTTTCTGGCGTTTTTTTTAACTAATGTTATTGAGTTTTTTTTTCGAAAAACAAATTAGTTTTGGTAATTTTTTTCTCTTACAAATTAAGATTGGGATCTAGGAGTAGTTAAACTATTAAAAATTTAACTTGGAAGTAAGAGTTAGAGAAGGTGGTAATTTAAATGTCAAATTTTGACTTGGTAATATTTGAGTATTTAGATTTTAATTGATGATATTTATTTTCATAAATAAATAAATTGATAATAATTTGACTGAAAATTGATTGCACTGCTGCGAAATCTGCTCAGCCAGAATATATTTGAAAATTCTCGAAGCACAAAGTGAATGAGAAAGAACAGAGTCGAGGTGAAGAAGAAAGAGAATGAAAGAACATAATTGAGGGGGGGAAAAAGAGAAAAAAGTAAAAAACAAAGAAATTAGGTAAAAAAAATTAAAAATTAATTTTTTTAACACGTGGCAAGTGACTATTAGTGGCATACAAATATTTTTGTATAGTGGTATTGAGTGAAAAATGAGGTATACATTCTATTTTGAAGTTGTTTAATGGGGTAATAGGACACCCGCAAAGTTAAGGTGTCTTTTTAGAAATTTGAAACAACTTCGATGGTGATTTTATGTCTTTTCTCTAATATATAAAGATAATTCTTAATTTAGTCTCAAATAATTATGACCTTTAGGCTATATAAAATAGATTTTAAGTTTATATAAAATTGAGCAAATGAATTCTCTTGTCCTACATGATGTCCTATATGACAAGTTTGTGTTCTATGGAACGTCATACGTGTATCATGACATGTACGGCACTTGTGTTTACTATTTTTATTTTATACAAGTTTAACTGTCTACTGATGCACACTCAAAGTTGGAAGGCATAGTTATCTGTTAAAGTCAAGTTAAGGTATCATGTATGTTACTTGATATTTGTCATTTTATATAATCAATGCATGAATGAAACTATGAGTTATTAACCTTGAAAACATACATTTGACCAACATAAAAAAATAAAATAATTACATTATTTATTGAAAATTTGACCTCAAGAACACATTAAATAAGGGCAGTAAACTTACCTAGTTTTTTAAGAAACCTGAAATCTAAAATGATGATAACAAAGTAGAAACAGAGGAATATATTTTATTTGATTTAAATGATCCTTAATGTATAAATTATAGTAATAAAGATGTTCATTTTGGTCATTTATATATTTCACTGGATTGAAATGGTCCTTAGGGCCTGTTTGACCATAGAATTTTTAATAATATTTGGGGAAAATTTTGGCAAATAGTGTTTGTTCATACATTGCCATTATTTGATAAATATCTCAAATTCCCAAATACTAATTTTTTCTAGAATTTGGATGAAATCTCATTATTTGGGATCTTTTGAAAATTGAGATATTACACCAAACTTTTATCTTTTACAAAAACACCCTCTATATTAGTTGTTTGTGTTGTAGTACATAATTTTTTTACCTGAAAACCAGAGTAGTGATGAATAGTCAATGAATACGAAAGTGATGATATGGTAGTGAACGAAAATGATGAATAATCGGCTCGTAACAAAGTCATGTGTTTTGTCTACTTTACGATATATGAAATGATGTTGTTGCACTCACTTTAAACTACTACATTGCTCTAGTGTCATGGACACTACTTATTATTTGTTGCAATGAAAATCTAATTGACTTGTAATACAAATTTATGATTAAATTAGATAGTTTTTAAAACTTATGGGTATAAATCATATTTTTTTTCTGAAAAGATGAAATATATTTCTCAAATACTATGATCAAACACATGGTGAAATTTCACTCAAATTTTAATCCCAAATAATATTTGAAAATCTATAACCAAACGCTAGCTTAATATATAACAAAATGTGTTCATTTTGATTATCACCCCAAAGCTAATAGATAAATCAAAAAAATGTTAAACTTAATTGTAGACTCTACATGACTAACAAATTCACCATTATTATCTACTTTATTAGTTTCAAAGAAATAACTCTATAAAATCACACGCTATTTTCTCTACATTCTCAAACAAATTACTATTTACTCTTTCCTAAAATATTATTACATTGATCTAATATTCTTTTCTGTTTTTCCTCAAAGTTATAAAAAGGGGATTAAAAAAAATCCATATCTAATCCTTTATGTGTTTACATGCGCATTTTGAAGCTAACAAAAAAGATAATAATGGAGGATTTTGCTAATCATGTGAGATGCACAACTAAATCTAACACTTTTTTTTATTTAAATCTATCAGATTTAGAGTAATTAATCAAAATAAATACATTTATTTTATATATTAAAAATGATTTCAATAAGATGAAAAGTATAAAAGATTAAAATGAACATTTTTACACACTAAAGACCATTTAAATTAAGTGAAATATATTAAGAATTGAAATAAAACATTATCTATACAAGAAACATTATTTTGATCACCGTGATTTATTTATACCGTATTAGCTTTCTTTAATTTTTATTTAATAAATTTTGAATAACTTTCATTATTTTTACTATAACGTGAAAAAAATTAAAACTTCACTTTCTTGATTAAGTTACAACAAATACAAAAAAAAAATATTAATCTATTTTTAAAAAAATAATTTTTTTCATAATTTATCCAAGTCAAAATAATAAACTATAATGAAAAGGAAGACAAATATAATGGTATTTTTTTCAGAACAAAAAGTGGATAAAAAATATTATAAAACCTTTTACTATAATTTAAAATTATTTTTGACCTTTTTCCATAATAATAATAAGAGAGAAGTATTAAAAACATCAAACTTGGTATAGATTATTGGTTTCATCCTTAAATTATTAATAGACTTAAAAATAAGATTAAAAAAAATTTGAATGATGTCATGTGGGAGCCATCAATTTTTGAGATGTTTTCACTTGGCCAAGTGAATAACTTCCCAATGGCCAAGTGTTTAGTTTATATATATCGCAACGATTGTTTTCATTCACCAAGGAAGATATTGTTGACACCCAATTTTGGCCTAACATTTTTAAAAAATTCATAATTTTGGGCCACAACGCTAAGCCCGTCATTTGAGCCCATTTTGAGTTTTTATTTAAGTTGGTAATTAGGTCAAAAGAGAGGGGGGGGAAATTTTTCAGGAAAAGAAAAAGGGGCAGCCCCCTTCCCTCTTCCCCTCCCCCTTCTTCTCCATAGCCGCAGCCCCTCTCCCAGCCGCCTCCTCTCTTCCTCCCAAGTTGTCTGTTCCTTACCTCTCCATTCCGGCAACAATCAAGTCAGAACTACCATCCACCCACCAACTGAAACAGCTCCGACAATAACCTTTACTTCCTCTACCCAACAACGAACACACCATGCTTAGAGCAGCTCCCAAACCACCAACAAACCACCATTTCAACCCCATTTTCTGACAGCTCAAGCAAGGAACTCCAAGCTCCGATGAACCGGAGCTAAACAACACCAATCACATATCCTCTTCACCCTTTATATTTTCCTTTCTATTTTGCAGGTATTCGGCAAGCTCTTAACTCCGAGCTTTGGCGGACAACCATAAACTCCGGCGAAGACGCCCGACCACAACAACAACTCTGCGAGGACCAGCAACAGCTCCCAGCAACGGAACAACAACCTGAAACATCCCACCGAAAAACATCAAACAACTACCAGCCACAACAGCTCTTGCGAAGGCAACAACCGCCGATGAGAAAAGCTCTAGTGGAAGCATCGAAACAGCCACTGCCCCTCCACTTTTCCTCCATTTCCGTCTTCCTCTGAACTAGACCTCATTTCCGGCGAAGGACTACAAACAAACAACCCTCACTTCTTCTTCTCATTTCCAAAAAAAAAAAAACAAACGCTGCCCTTCACCACCGCTCGACTTCGCTGGAAAAACAAGCTCAAACCCACCACCACAAACCACAAGAAGCAAAACCTATTGCAACCACTTTCTTCTTCACTGGAAACTCACCAAAGATTGCCTCCATTCCCATGTTTTTCCTCTTCCCCTCACCCTTTACGAGTTGTTAATTTGGCAGGTGTTTTAGCGGAATAAGAGCTCTAACTCCGGCAAAGCTACTCAACCAGATCTCACACCAAAGAGTTCCAAATCCATGAACAACAACAAATAAAGGGCCAACTCAGATCAGAAAAAATGCTTCAAGTAACTCTGTCTCTATTGTTGATATCGTTTTATTTAATTTTATTTGGGTATTCTTTTTTACTTGATGTTGGTTTAATTAGTTAATGATCTTGTTTTCTTTTTTTCATATTCATTGATATTGCTTAAAACTTTCTGTTATTTTGCATTCTAATTTAATATAAATATAAATGCAGTGATAAAGTTATTAATTAATAAGAATTTAGGTTGACTAAGGTGGTGGAGTATTATATTTATCTCTATTTTTCTATTACTTATTAGATTTAATAAAATGGTCTTCTTATGTGCTTGTTTTTTTATATAAATTTGAAGTGTTGTTAACTGTTCATGTTGCCCTCAATGCTATTTTAGATTGTTATTTTTACTCCTTTGAATTGTTTTGTTTTTGATTTTGTTTAAAACTTTAGTCCATTAAAATTTGAACCAATCCGATGAATTGTGTTGAAACAATTTCACTATTAGGTGTTAATTCTGTTGTTTAACTATAATTGTTGCTAATGATAACTTCGCGAGCTTCTATACATCAATTTGCATAATTCTTAATCACTCATTTGACTGCCACTTGTTATTGGTAGATGTTAAAAGATTTAATATTTGCTAATGTCAAATAAAGTTGAAATGGCCAATGAAAAATCTATCCGTCGGGTTTAGAGGCCTCCCCATTAAAAAAAAAGACGGAATTTTAATTCAAGTTTATATATTTTTATATGTTGAAAGTGGCCAATGAAAAATCTATACGTCGGGTTTAGAGGCCTCCCCATTAAAAAAAAGACGGAATTTTAATTCAAGTTTATATATTTTTATATGTTGAAAGTGGCCAATGAAAAATCTATACGTCGGGTTTAGAGGCCTTTCCCATTTTAAAAGACGGAATTTTTAGCTTAGTCCATATATTTTAGTTGTTAAAATTGTTAAGTATTATTATGCTTTATTTATATTTTTGTATGTTTTGTTTATTATTAAGTTTGAACCATTTTTTGTTAACATAAATGACATACTTTGTTTGTATTTGTTGGCTATTGTGTCGGCTATATTCTATCAATTTCCATTTTTTTTCTTTCTTAGATCTATGCTCAAGTTGCTTATTATGTGTTTATTATATCCCTTCTTTGGTAATATTAAAAAAAAAATAGTGAGCACCCCTTAGTGACATCTCCGGTGGACACAATTATTTCTCATTGTTTTAATTTGTCTTTTCCCTATTTCTCACTGTTAGCTTTTATGTTTGACTATTTTTGTAGTTATTTTTATTATTTTATTTGTTTGGCAAGCTTAAGTAGTTTATTTGTATTTAATTACAGTGTAGTGATATGTGCTTATATTATTAGTTTTATAGATATTAATATTATATATGTTGAAATGGCCAATGAAAAATCTATCCGTCGGGTTTAGAGGCCTTTTCCATTTTAAAAGACGGAAATTCTTAGTTTAAGTTCATGTAACTTGTTTGGTAAAATTGTTGAAAGGGCCGATGAAAAATCTATCCGTCGGGTTCGGAGGCCTTTCCATTTTAAAAGACGGAAATTTAATTAAAGTTAATATTTTTATTGTTAAATTTAGCTAATGAAAAAAAAAACTCTTCGTTGGTCTCGGAGGCCTTTCCATTTTGAAAGACGAAAATTTAATTAAAGTTAATATTTTTATTGTTAAATTTAGCTAATGAAAAAAAAAAAACTCTTCGTTGGTCTCGGAGGCCTTTCCGTTTTAGAAGACGAAAATCTAATTTAAGTTTATACATAATTTTACTTGTTAAATTGGCCGATGAAGAAATTACCGTCGATTTCCAAGGCCTCCCATGTCAATAAGACGGATTTTTATTCTTAAGTTATTATTTGAGTTATTCATTTTTATTTATATTTATTTGGCACTAACTCTTTTACTAAGTGTCTTTACAGGTACACGGAGGTGCTTCTCCTTGAAATTATTCAAAAAAGTTTGAATTATACTTTTAATTTCATTATCTTGTGAATATTGGCGTTAGACAAACTTTAGGCCGATTATTATTATTTTATTGTGTATATTGCATGTTTATTAAATTTGTATATTATTTTAGCTTCTTCCTCAATTTGAAAAAAAAAATGAATTCAGTCGGGAACCACAATTGTGGATTTCGAAGGGTGCCTAACCCCTTCCCTACGGAATGACTTAAACCCCTTACCTAGAATTAATTTGGTTTCGTAGATTAATAATTGGTTTCCTAGTTTTCCTAAAATTAGGTGGCAACTCTTTTTTTTAAAACTCGTTTATTTTTTAAACTTTTGTTAAAATTAAATCAATTAATTATTTTTCGAGTTGTCGCGACGTTTCGCCCTATTTCGACAGAGTAGGGATGTAAACAGAATGGCGACTCTGCTGGGGACTTTTTGAGGTTTTAACCAATATGGATTTATTTGTTTTTCAAATTGAGGAGATTTTTGCTTTATTATTATGTTATACCTTGTATTTTTATATTTTGCTGATTATTTGTTTATTGTATGTACTCATTATTTATCTTGTTGTGTGTATATATTATCATTGCATTCATGACATATCTCCGATATATATGTATAGTATATTAAAGGATGGTTTGCGGAACCGCAATCGGACTTTTTTATACTCACCCTTTTCGAAATTAGCGGCGATTTATTGGTTCGTTAGGCGTCCAATGGTTGTCGTGAGTTTCAGTCCAAATTGTCCGTTTGGGTTCCCGGTCCTTTCAAAAGCCACTCTTAGTCAACTAGGATAGAGTTAAACCAAATTCCGAATTTAGGAGCATTTGAACTAAGATGACCCAATACCCAAGGCGTGTTGGGCCCATCAGAAGACTACCTTGAGTCCAAAACGGCTCACGGCCTAAATGGTCGTTCATACTTATGTGTTTAAATTTAAGGATGTATACGCTGTTTGAGAAAATCATTGTCTCATAGGGTAAGGATTAGATTATACTTTATATAAGTTAAAGAAATAGCTTCATAAGCTACTAGCCTATTCGAAGATGTTGGCATCTAAAGATTACAAAAGGCCAAGAAAGAAGAAGGATCTTTCGTGGAGGCATTGTTTAGGGTCGTACCCCTCCGTGGGACTGATTATTTTGTATACATTTCCCCTATTATGTATTCCCATTAAGTTTTATTCATGAAATTTGTATAAATTTGAGTTTTGGGGCAATGAAACATTTCAAATGACGTATACATCCTTCGAATCGATAGGCCTACCCTAGGCATAAAAGGGTCACATATTTGTATAGGACGCCCAATAATTGTTTGTATGCTATGTGATATGTTTCAGTGTCTTTAATTAAAACAGTGTTTATGTGTTTAATTCATTTTTTGTGTAATATATTGTATTATCCATTATGTACAGGAACTAACACTTTTACATTTTGAGTTGTTCTTCTTCACAGCGAAAAATTTATTTATGTTCGAATTCAGAAATCATTATTTGTTCGAAGTCGCAAGAGACAAGAGGATTAGAGCAATTCAAATCCTTGTATTTCACAAGACGTTAATATCAAGTGAAAACGATAAATCAGGGGAGTATTTAATTATATGATGACACTCACTTATTTTATTATTACTTTGCATGATGGTCTTGCTCTCACATATTTTTCATATTTTTATAGGGATACCGTCCCCGACATCAGTCGGGGATGGTCATAACAATGTTTGGATCTCGTGAAAATTGGAAGGAGACAAAGATCCAAGAAAACATCCGAAAAGAGTACAACAAATCATTACTGTACAAAATTCGTAGGGTACATTCAACAGGCATTATAAATATGGACGATAAAGAGACTATAAAATATATTGGTGGAAAAAAAAAAACTTCATGACTACAAATTTTAGTGGCGCTAGACCTAGGAGTTTCTTTGAGTTGTCTATATCTTTAAATTCTTATATGCCATATCTGCCCGAACTACGCGTACCTGATTCTCATGTTAATGAGATACGTAGGCAACCCTTCTTGGGTTCGGTATTATCTTTTTCCAAAAAAAAAAAAGAAAAGAAAAAAAAGATTAAAAAAAATATAGTTTGTGCATATTTTCGAAGTCATATCTGCACGAACTACGCATACCTGATTCTCATTTTAATGAGATACGTAGGCAACCCTTCTTGGGTTCGGTATTATCTTTTTTCAAAAAAAAAAAAAGAGAAAAATTTATAAAATAGTTTGTGCATATTTGTCAAGTCACGTCTGCACGAACTACGCGTACCTGATTCTCATTTTGGTGAGATACGTAGGCAACCCTTCTCGGGTTCGGTAATCATTTTTTAAAAAAAATAAAATAAAAAATTAAATTGTTTGTACATACTGTTAGAGTCATGTCTTCAACTCGGTCGGGACCTATATGGTTAAGAGCATGTAAATATATTCGATATGATTGAAAAGACTGACTTTGCGGTAAACTACAGATTCTCATGGTACCTCTTATCTGTACTTTTGTGATACTTGAAAATTCTCTTGGATGCAGTCAAGATAAGAATAAAACTAACCTTATGTTTCATGTGCATTGTGTGGTGAGATTTTGATTAAAGTTCAATTGTGTTACACTGTTGATCTAGAACTTGACCCGAATGTTTTTCGAGGCGAAATCATGAGTAATGTTTGGTTTGAGAAAGGATTGTAGGCCTTTTTTGATCCGATTGTGCCTTTCAAAGCCTACCAAATTACATTAATCTCTAGTTTTCCCATTTTGAGCCTAAAACCTTTATTTGGACAACCACATCTTAACCACTACCCTTTTGAGTGCTTACAAGCACTATCCTCTCTTGGCCCAACCTTCTTGAGTGCACCAAGAATGTGCAAATGATAAGAGGAAATCCTTGTTTGAAATTTCCAAAAGCAAAGACATTGAGTCTCCAAAAAAAAAAGGAAGCAAATACCTCTAGAGAAAAGAGAAAAAGGAAGATAGAAAAGTGGAAGAAATAAAGAAAGGTAAAAAATACCCTTACAGGGACAGTGAAAGATGGGAAAGAAAATACTCCAACAAAAAAAGAAAAATTATTATAATAAAGGAGTGAATAAAAAAAAAAGCTCCAACAAATAAGGACTCAAAAGAAAAAAGAAAAAAAAAAGAGAAGAAGAGAAAAGCTCAAAAAAAAAAAAGAGCTCTCAAAAAAAAAGGGAAGGGAAAAGTGTTAAAATAAGAATTCAAAAGAAGATCTGACGTCAAAGGCGTACCAATCATTAAGAGCACAAATTCTGTGTGACGCTCAAGGAGGGATTTAGTCACTTTTATCTCAAATAAATATCCTACCCATCCCCTAAGCCTACATTACAAGCCAATGACAAGCCCTACAGGATCTCATTCCAAATGTTCTCACATTAGTGGAGATTTACATAAGGGTCAAGAATATGGTATCACAGTTGTGTGCATTGAACATTCTTGTGAGTGTGAGTGTACTCTGAAAAATGTCCTATAACCAAATGTTTCAAATATGTGTGAAATAGGACTAGCCTTTGTCGTGAGGGCACTTGAAACATGAGGATTGATACAATTCAAAACCTTTGTTCGAAACAAGATGAACGGATCTTGTCAATCCTTAAGTATATTTGAGGTACCACTTGAAGCAGTAGGAATTACCTTAATTCAATCTTACAAAAAAAAAGAGAAGATTTACCTGCAATCTTAACTGTTGGTACCAATCGTGGTGAAGATTTGACTATCTCATCGCAGTTTTATTTTTGAAAAAAAAAAGAGAAAAAAAAGGATTAAAAAAAAATTGTCTTTTGAGTTGTTCATTATAAAAGGTGTTGTTAACTTAATCTTATATGTGTTAGACGCCTATTTTACTTTATTGGATTGTCCATTCCAAAATGTGATATGTCTTGTTTTAGGTTTTGAATATAGCTGTTTACATCCCTACTCTGTTAAAATAGGGCGAAACGTCACGGCAACTCGAAAATAATTAATTGTTCAATTTCAACAAAAGTTTTAAAAATAAACGAGTTTTAAAAGAGTCGCCACCTAATTTTAGGAAAAAACTAGGAAACCATTTATAATCTACGAAACCAATTCGATTCTAGGTAAGGGGTTTAAATTATTCCGAAGGGAAGGGGTTAGGCACCCTTCGGAATCCACAATTGTGGTTCCCGACTGAATTCATTTTTTTTCAAATTGAGGATGAATATAAAATAGACACATATAATAAACAAACAATATACACAATAAAACAATAATTATCGGCCTAAAGTTTGCCTAACGTCAATATTCACAAAATAATGAATGAAATACAATTCGAACTTTTCGAATAATTTCAAGGAGGAGCACCTCCGGGTACCTGTAAAGACACTTAGTAAAAGAGTTAGTGTCAAAATAATATAAATAAAAATAAATAACTCAAATAATAACTAAAATAAAAATCCGTCTTATTAACATGAGAGGCCTTGGAAATCGACGGTAATTTCTTCATCGGCCAATTTAACAATTTAACAAATCAGTTATATGAACTTAAGCTAAAAAATTCCGTCTTTTAATATTGGGGAGGCCTCCAAAACCGACAGAGGATTTTTTCATTGGCCACTTTAACAATTTTAGAATATATAAACTTGAATTAAAATTCCGTCTTTTAAAATGGGGAGGCCTCTAAACCCGACGGATAGATTTTTCATCGGCCCTTTAACAAATATATTTAATATAACCTGAACATCAACAAAACATAACAAACTTATCCCCAGAGAATAGGGAAAACAACAACCAAACTAAAACAACATAATAATGAAATGGAAATAACAATAACGTAATATATGAAAATTAAAAATAACATTAAAATAAAATAATAACAAAACCCTGAAAAGCTAAGATAGCAAATAGTTGATTAACAATTTTAAAATAATAATAATAATAAATAAACAAACATCAAACCGTAAAATAATACTAATATTAAAACTACAATAAACACAAATATTAATTGACTTCTAGAACTACATTAAACTAAAAAAAAAACAAGCTACATATAATAAACAGAAAACATAAAAGAACTGGGAATTAAATAAAACAAAGCTAAGAAAAAAAAATTTACCTGGTTCTGGGTGGCGAACCGGAACTACGAGTTTGAAGGCAACGACTCCACCTCCTCAACTCGAAAAACCACACAAACACTTTAAAAATTTTGAACTATGGGAACCAAGAATTCTCAAAAATTTATGAGTATTCTTTTGTTTTCCCTTCCCTTTAAAATATTGAATGAAGTGGGTTTAAATAGAAACCCAAAAATCCTCAAAAAGGATGAAATACCGATGTGGGACTTTTTTGCAAAAAATTGAAAATTGTTAGAGAAAAGATGTGGGATAGGAAGGTTTTTTTTTTTTGTTGTATTTGACTAAAAAATGTATGAATTTTAAAATCATTGGATCAAAATTTGCTATTAAATAAATAAAGCTTCAAAATCACGAATTTTAAAAATGTTAGGTCAAAATTGGGTGTCAACAGCTGTCCCTTTCGTTGTGTATGATTGATGAAAGAAAT
>CM064972.1:58750053-58912134 GCA_032847665.1 Solanum chilense | reverse complement strand
TCTCGATGCATGAATATTAACTCTCGATGCATGAATATTGACTCGCGATGCATGAATTTTTTGCGAGGTATGAAATCTTCTCGCGATGCATGAATTTTCTGCGAGGTATGGAATCTTCTCGCGATGCAGGAATATTGACTCGCAATGCATGAATATTAACTCTCGATGCATGAATATTGACTCGCGATGCATGAATATGAACTCTCGATGCATGAATATTGACTCGCAATGCATGAATATGGACTCTCGATGCATGAATATTGACTCGCGATGCATGAATTTATTGCGAGGTATGAAATCTTCTCGCGATGCATGAATTTTCTGCGAGGTATGGAATCTTCTCGCGATGCAGGAATATTGACTCGCAATGCATGAATATTAACTCTCGATGCATGAATATTGACTCGCGATGCATGAATATGAACTCTCGATGCATGAATATTGACTCGCAATGCATGAATATTAACTCTCGATGCATGAATATTGACTCGCGATGCATGAATTTTTTTGTGAGGTATGAAATCTTCTCGCGATGCATGAATTTCTGCGAGGTATGGAATCTTCTCGCGATGCAGGAATATTGACTCGCAATGCATGAATATTAACTCTCGATGCATGAATATTGACTCGCGATGCATGAATATGAACTCTCGATGCATGAATATTGACTCGTGATGCATGAATATGGACTCTCGATGCATGAATATTGACTCGCGATGCATGAATTTTTTGCGAGGTATGAAATCTTCTCGCGATGCATGAATTTTCTGCGAGGTATGGAATCTTCTCGCGATGCAGGAATATTGACTCGCAATGCATGAATATTAACTCTCGATGCATGAATATTGACTCGCGATGCATGAATATTGACTCGCAATGCATGAATATTAACTCTCGATGCATGATTTTTTTGCGAGGTATGAAATCTTCTCGCGATGCATGAATTTTCTGCGAGGTATGGAATCTTCTCGCGATGCAGGAATATTCTGCGAGGTATGAAATCTTCTCGCGATGCATGAATTTTCTGCGAGGTATGAAATCTTCTCGCGATGCAGGAATTTTTCGCAATGCATGATTTTTCGCAATGCATGATTTCCGCGATGCATGATTTTTCGCAATGCATGATTTACGCGATGCATGATTTTTCGCAATGCATGATTTACGCGATGCATGATTTTTCGCAATGCATGATTTATGCATGATTTTTAACGAGGCCTGGATGGCTCGATAATGTTCCAACTGTAACGAGGTGGATAACGAGGTGGATAGCTCGATAATGTTCCAACTGTAACGAGGTGGATGACTCGATAATGTTCCTGTTTTGACTTGTTAAAGAAGTCCAACTTCAAATGAATTTTTGAGACCCTCTCAAAAATTCTGTCCCAGTTTCCAGTATGAGGAGAAATGAAAATCTTACTGGGAATATGACCGAGCCGTTGTGGCGCCTACGTATCCCGTTGGAGCAGGAATCAGGTCAAACGTAGTTCAGACCATAGAATTTTGGTCTTCTGTTTTGACTCGTTAAAGAAGTCCAACTTTCAATGAATTTTTGAGATCCTCTCAAAAATTCTGTCCCAGTTTCCAGTGTGAAGAGAAATGGAAATCTTACTGGGAACATGACCGAGCCGTTGTGGCGCCTACGTATCCCGTTGGAGCAGGAATCAGGTCAAACGTAGTTCTCCTTTGTGGATGATGAGTGCTGCAGAGAATCTGAAAGATTATCAGTAGAAAATGCACAATATGAACATGATGGAATATGCAAATGGTACCCTTTGCTATATTCAAAGCCTAAAGACAAGACATATCACATTTTTGGGATGGACAATTCAATGAAGAAAAAAAAGCGTCTCACATGTATAAGATTAACTTAACAACACCTTTTATAATGAACGACTCAAAAGACCTTTTTTTTTTTTTTCTTTTTCTTTTTTTTTTCAAAAATAAAAATGCGATGAGATAGTCAAATTTTCACCACGATTGGTACCAACAGTTAAGATTGCATGTAATTTTTTTTTATTTTTTTTTTTTAAGATTGAATAAGGTAATTCCTACAGCTTCAAGTGGTACCTCAAATATACTAAAGGATTAACAAGATCCGTTCATCTTGTTTCAAGCAAAGGTTTGAATTGTATCAATCCTCATGTTTCAAGTGCCCTCACGACAAAGGCTAGTCCTATTTCACACATATTTGAAACATTTGATTATAGGACATTTTTTCAAAGTGCACTCACACTCACAAGAATGTTCAATGCACACAACTGTGATACCATATGCTTGACCCTTATGTAAATCTCCACTAATGTGAGAACATTTGGAATGAGATCATGTAGGGCTTGTCATTGGCTTGTAATGTAGGCTTAGGGATGGGTAGGATATTTATTTGAGATAAAAGTGACTGAATTCCGCCTTGAGCGTCACAAAGAATTTGTGCTCTTAATGATTGGTACGCCTTTGACGTCAGATCCTCTTCATTGTTCTCCGCCATCTCAAATTCTTTTGAATCCTCATTTTTATCGCTTTTCCCTTTTTTTTTCTTTTTTTTTTGCTTTTTTTTTTCTCTTTTTTTTTTTCTTTTGAGTCCTTACTTCTTGGAGCTTTCCTTTTATTCACTTCTTCATTATAATAATTTATTTTTTATTTTTTTTTGGAATATTTTCCTTCCAACCTTTCACTAGTCCTGTAAAGGAATTTTTTGCCTTTCTTTATTTCTTCCACTTTTTTTTTCTTTTTCTCTAGAGTCTTTGCTTCCTTGATTTTGAGATACTCAATATCTTTGCTTTTTGAAATTTCAAACATTGATATCCTTTTATAATTTGCACATTCTTTATGCACTCAAGAAGGTTGGGCCAAGAGAGGATAGTGCTCGTAAGCACTCAAAAGGGTAGTGGTTAAAATGTGGGTGTCCAAATGAAGGTTTCAGGCTCAAAATGGGAAAACTAGGGATTAATGTAATTTGGTAGGCTTGGAAAGGCACAATCGGGTCAAAAAAGGCCTACAATCCTTTCTCAAACCAAACATTACTCATGATTTCGCCTCGAAAAACATTTAGGTCAAGTTCTAGATCAACAGTGTAACACAATTGAACTTTGATCAAAATCTCACCACACCATGCACATGAAACATAAGGTTAATTTTATTCTTATCTTGATTGAATGCAAGAGAATTTTCAAGCATTACAAAAGTACAGATAAGAGGTACCGCGAGAATCTATGGTTTACCGCAAAGTCAATCTTTTCAATCATATCGAATATATTTACATGCTCTTAACCCAATAGGTCCCGACCGAGTTGAAGACATGACTCTAACAGTATGTACAAACAATTTATTATTATTTTGAAAAATGATTATACCGAACCCAAGAAGGGTTGCCTACGTATCTCACCGAAATGAGAATCAGGTACGCGTAGTTCGTGCAAATATGACTTGGAAAATATGCACAAACTATTTTATGATCTTTTTTATTTTTTTATTTTTTTTGAAAAAGATAATACCGAACCCAAGAAGGGTTGCCTACGTATCTCACTGAAATGAGAATCAGGTACGCGTAGTTCGTGCAGATATGACTTGAAAAATATGCACAAACTATTTTTTTTTTTTATTTTTTTTTTTTTTTGGAAAAAGATTATACCGAACCCAAGAAGGGTTGCCTACGTATCTCATGAAATGAGAATCAGGTACGCGTAGTTCGTGCAGATATGACTTGAAAAATATGCACAAACTATTTTTTTTTTTTAAATTTTTTTTTTTTTTTGGAAAAAGATTATACCGAACCCAAGAAGGGTTGCCTACGTATCTCATCAACATGAGAATCAGGTACGCGTAGTTCGACCGGATATAATTTCAAAAATATGCACAAACTATTTTTTATTTTTATTTTTTTTTGAAAAAAGATTATACCGAACCCAAGAAGGGTTGCCTACGTATCTCATTAACATGAGAATCAGGTACGCGTAGTTCGACCGGATATAATTTCAAAAATATGCACAAACTATTTTTTTTTTTGAAAAAAGATTATACCGAACCCAAGAAGGGTTGCCTACGTATCTCATTAACATGAGAATCAGGTACGCGTAGTTCGACCGGATATAATTTCAAAAATATGCACAAACTATTTTTTTTTAATTTTTTTTTTCACCAATATATTTTATAGTCTCTTTATCGTCAATATTTATACTGCCTGTTGAATGTACCTACGAATTTTGTACAGTAATGATTTGTTGTACTCTTTTCGGATGTTTTCTTGGATTTTTGTCTCCTTCCAATTTTCATGAGATCCAGACATTGTTATGACCATCCCCGACTGATGTCGGGGACGGTATCCCTACAAAAATATGAAAAATATGTGAGAGCAAGACCATCATGCAAAATAATAATAAAAAAAAGTGGGTGTCATCTTATAATTAAATACTCCCCTGATTTATCGTTTTCACTTGATATTAATATCTTGTGAAATAGAAGGACTGGAATTTTGTTAATCCTCTTGTCTCTTGCGACTTCGGACAAAATGATTTCTGAATTTGAACATAAATTAATTTTTCGCTGTAAAAAAACACAACTCAAAAATGTAAAAGTGTTAGTTCCTGTACATAATGAATAATACAAAATATCACACAAATAATGAATAAAACACATAAATATTATTTTAATTAAAGGCAGACTGACATATATCACATAACATACAAACAATTATTGCGCGTCCTATACAAATATGTGACCCTTTTATGCCTAGGGTAGGCCTATCGATTTGAAGGATGTATACGTCATTTGAAATATTTCATTACTCCAAAAACTAAAATTTATACAAATTTTATAAATAAAACTTAATGGAGATACATAATAAGGAAAATGTATACAAAATAATCAGTCCCAGACAAGGGTACGACCCTAAACTATGCCTCCACAAAAGATCATTCTACTTTCTTGATTTGTTATCATCTCCGTGTGCCAAGATCTTCGAATAGACTAGTAGCTGGTGAAACTCTTTCTTTAACCTAAACAAACTATAATCTAATCTTTACCCTATGAGACAATGATTTTTTCAAACAACGTATACATCCTTCAAATTTAAACACATAAGTATGAACGTCCATTTAGGCCGTGGACCGTTTTGGACTCAAGGTGGTCTTGTAATGGGCCCAACACGCCTTGGGTATTGGGTCATCTTAGTTCAAACGCGCTATTTTCAGGATTTGGCTCGGCTCTACACTAGTTGACTAGGAGTGGGATGTATTTAGAGTGGAAAAGGTAACCCAAGCGGACTACTTGGGCTGGGACAGTTAACGATCGTTGACTATCAAGTAGCCAACTACACTCGTCAGGGTGCCCCGAGAAAATCTTTGGTTAATGAACGACTGCGAACCCGCATAATCGTCCTTTAGTAGAAATGAAATAATAGTCATTTGACGGAAAATATTATGCCATTAATGCAATAATAATATACACACAACAAGATAAATAATGAATAAATACAACATACAAATAATCAGCGAAATATAAAAATACAAGGTATAACATAATAATAAAGTAAAAAAATCCTCAATTTGAAAAAATAATAAATTCATATTGGTTAAAACCTCTAAAAGTCCCCAGCGGAGTCGCCATTCTATTTACATCCCTACTCTGTTAAAATAGGGCAAAACGTCGCGGCAACTCGAAAATTAATTAATTGTTTCAATTTTAACAAAGTTTTAAAAATAAACGAATTTTGAAAGAGTCGCCACCTAATTTTAGGAAAACTAGGAAACCAATTATGATCTACGAAACCAATTCGATTCTAGGTAAGGGGTTTAAATTATTCCGAAGGGAAGGGGTTAGGCACCCTTCGGAATCCACAATTGTGGTTCCCGACTGAATTCATTTTTTTTTTCAAATTGAGGAAGAATATAAAATAATATACAAATATACTAAACATGCAATAAACACAATAAAATAATAATCATCGGCCTAAAGTTTGCCAAACGTCAATATTCACAAAATAACGAAATAAAAATATAATTCGAACTTTTTCGAATAATTCAAGGAGAAACACCTCCGTGTACCTGTAAACACTTAGTAAAAGAATTAGTGCCAAATAAATATAAATAAAAATGAATAACTCAAACAATAACTAAAAAAAATAAAAATTCGTCTTATTAACATGGGAGGCCTTGGAAATCGACGATAATTTCTTCATCGGCCAATTCCAACAACTAAAATTATATATAAACTTAAATTATATTTCCGTCTATGAAAATGGAAAAGCCTCCAAAACCGACGGAGAGTTTTCTCATTGGCCACTTTAACAATTTTAGAATATATAAACTTGAATTAAAATTCCGTCTTTTAAAATGGTGAGGCCTCTGAACCCGACGGATAGATTTTTCATCGGCCCATTTCAACAACTAAAAATATATATAAACTTGAATTAGATTTCCGTCTTTTAAAATGGGGAGGCCTCTAAACCCGACGGATAGATTTTTCATCGGCCCTTCAACTATAAAACATATATCAATTCACTTAAATTATAAGGTTAATTAACACAATTAAAATATGTAACAAAATTTCTCACTTGGACAATGAAACAAAAGAGCATAAAACATGCTAGAATAAGAATAAATAATATTTAAAGCTAATCCACTAAGGAACACTAATCAAGAGGACCAAAGTTAATGGCAATAATGATTATAATAAACAAATAGAAACCAACAATTAGAAATAAAATAAGATAAAGCAACGTTAAAGTAATAACCAACAATAGCTAAACATATAAATTTCCGTCTTTTAAAATGGGAAAGGCCTCTAAACCCGACGGATAGATTTTCATTGGCCCTTTAACAAATATATTTAATATAACCTGAACATCAACAAAACATAACAAACTTATCCCAAGAGAATAGGGAAAACAACAACCAAACTAAACAACATAATAATGAAATGGAAATAACAATAACGTAATATATGAAAATTAAAAATAACATTAAAATAGAATAATAACAAAACCCTGAAAAGCTAAGATAGCAAATAGTTGATTAACAATTTTAAAATAATAATAATAATAAATAAACAAACATCAAACCGTAAAATAATACTAATATTAAAACTACAATAAACACAAATATTAATTGACTTTTAGAACTACATTAAACTAAAAAAAAAACAAGCTACATATAATAAACAGAAAACATAAAAGAACTGGGAATTAAATATAAACAAGGCTAAGAAAAAAAATTTACCTTGTTCTGGGCGGCGAACCGGAACTACGAGTTTGAAGGCAACGACTCCACCTCCTCAACTCGAAAAACCACACAAACACTTTAAAAATTTTGAACTATGGGAACCAAGAATTCTCAAAAATTTATGAGTATTCTTTTGTTTTCCCTTCCCAATTCTCTCCTAAAAATGGTGAATGAAGTGGGCTTATATAGAAACCCAAAAATCCTCAAAAAGGATGAAATGCCGATGTGGGACTTATTGCAAAATTGAAAATTGTTTGAGAGACAATGTGGGAAAGACAATTTTTTTTGTTTTTTTTTTTGTATTTGACCAAAATGTATGAATTTTAAAATCATTGGATCAAAATTTGCTATTAAATAAATAAAGCTTCAAAATCACGAATTTTAAAAATGTTAGGCCAAAATTGGGTGTCAACACCTATTTATTGATATTTTTTTCAAATTCAAAATGGAAAAACTTATTAAATCTAGCTTATGATATATAATTATCCAATCACCACATTTGCCTTGTTTTCCTTCTTATTTACTAGTATTTTCCTTAATTTCAAACGAAATTGTTCATTATATCTAGCTACTAATATTTGATTTGTCCAATCACCAAACTTGTCTATTCTAATTTATTACTAATTTCTTAAATTCAAAGGGGAAAAAATTATTAAATCTTTTTTTATCATGATAATTATGAGTATATTCCTTATATGTATAATTAAATATAAGCACAACCTATTTTAAAAGAAAAAAAAGTACGAAATATATTTAAACTTTGATCAAATTACTTTGGGTAAGATTTATTACTTCCTGTAATATTTAATAATGCATTTTAAAGATATATAATTGTTAAGTTGGACAAGTTATTATTATAAGGGAAAAAGCTCAAATATCCCATTGAACTTTCGAAAAAGGCTCATTTGTTATTCGTCAAAAGTTTAGCTCACTATGCCATTGCCGTTAAAGAAAAAACTCATTCATGCCATTAGTTTATTTGTTTTAAATTTATCAAAAAAATTGATGACGTGTCAAAAATGGTTTTGCAAAACCACTGTTAAAAAATAATGGCATGAATGAGTCTTTTTTTTCTTGAACGCATAGATAAGCCAAAATTTTAACGAATAACAAATTAATCTTTTCTGAAAGTTCAATGACATATTTGAGTCTTTTCCCTTATTATAATGATGTAATATTTATGATGTCCACTTAGGCACCTATATATCTTTAGAATACGCCACTAAACAATGCATTAGAAATTAGTCTTGCACAGAATTTGAGATTTTTACAACAATTTCTATCAAAGTTCAGATATATTTTGAACTCTTTTATAATTAACTTATTTACATTATCGAACTTGAGATTACACATTTTTCTTTTTTTCATCTCAAAATTTAAACTAGTGTACGATAAAAATATTTTTACGTTGTGTTTAGATGCTCAATCGAAATAAATCGGACTTTGATAAATGAAACTTATTGAAAACAAAAAGTAGGCTCCACATAAACTTCCATTTCATACAATACTCCTCTCCGTGTGTGTTTATTTTTCTTGTGTTCACTTCTCTTTAATTTTTTACTTTGATTTTTCTCCGGAGCTCCGGTGGTCGGAAAGTTGATCGGCGTCGGAAAACAAGTAGAATTATAAATTTATCATCACAATCGAGGTAAATTTGTTTTTTTCTCCTTAATTTTGCCTGTTGATCATTCATTTTTTCTGAATTTTCCGTGATTTAATTAAAGTTTAGTTTTTTTTTTTTTTGTGTGTGTGATGTTGGAGTTAAAGTTTGAAGCTTTTTTTTTGCTTAGGGAAGTAGTTTGAGTTAGAGATGAAAATGGTGAACTTTTGTTTTACTAGGAATTGACCCCCCCCCCCCCAACCCTATAATTGGAAGAAAAATGTAGGTGGGAAAGTTGAATTTGGAGTTTTTTTGTGATTTTGGAGTTGGTTTGATGTGTATATTTATGGGTTTTATGTTTTAGGTTTGGAGCTTTTTTGCTTAGGGAAGTAGTTTGAGCTGGAGATGAAAACATGTTTTGTTTAATTTGGAATTGAAACAGAAAAAATTGTCTTGGTTGTTTGATTTTTGGTAAGTCTGAAACTAATAAAGAATGAAAGATATTAGAATCAGTGGCGGAGCCAGGATTTTCAACAAGGGGTTCAAAATTCGTAAAAATAGACCCACGGAGTAGCCGAAGGGGGTTCGATACCAAGGTGGCTTCGCCCCTGATTAGAATGATGACCTTTTGTTATATCATTATTGGAAGAAATATGTAGATGTAGGGGTGAAAGTTCAATTTGGAGTTGTTTATCTCTTTCATTTTCTATGGTTTTGGGAAGTTTATCATATTGGTTTATGCTTATAGTTTGGATTCTTTTGGCTTATGGTGATGTTTTGTTTTATTTGGAAATAAAAAACCCTATATTTGTTCACATGAAATTTACCCCCTGTAATTGGAAGAAAAATGTAGGGGTGACATCCATGAGGTCTCAGGTTGAATACCCCAAAGACAAAAACATTAGGTGATTTCTTTCTATCTGTCCTAGCCTTGTTAGATAGAGTTGCTTGGTACTTGTTGCGAGTGGAAAGTTACATTATCTCGTGAAATTAGTCGAGGTGCATGCAAGCTGGTACGGACACCAAGTTTATATAAAAAGAAGAGTTGAAAGTAGCTGACCCTGTCAGTCTATGTAGAAGAATTGATTTTTGATGTACCTAACCTTTTACATTTTTCATATTTTGCAGGGTCTGTGGAGGTGTGGTTTGATTCTAGAAATCCCCGTGCAAAAGAAATAAGTCGGATTGAAACTTTTCTGCTGTAGCTGCCTCATCAGAAAAAATGATGGAGGCTCCAAAATCTGTTGGACTTACAGACTTGAATCAAAACCTGTCGCAGAACTTTTACTATAAGCTTGGCGAGGGGTCAAACATGTCTATGGAGAGTTATGGGATGAGCAATGCTGGAGGTTCTGTTACAATGTCGGTTGATAACAGCAGTGTTGGATCAAATGATTCTCACACTCATATTTTAAACCACCAGTACAACCACATCCACAATAACTATTCTGTTGCTGCTAGCGTAGTCAGGGGGAGAGTTTCTAGATTGAGCGATGATGCCCTCGCTCAAGCCTTGGTTGATCCTCAGTTCCCCACCATTGGGCTTGAGATTTATGATGAGTGGACAATTGACTTGAGGAGGCTTACCATTGGACAAGCTTTTGCTCAAGGATCTTTCGGGAAACTGTATAAGGGAACTTATAATTGTGAAGATGTTGCCATCAAGCTTCTGGAGAGGCCAGAAAATGATCTTGAGAGGGCTAATCTTATGGAGCAACAATTTCAGCAGGAGGTCATGATGTTGGCAAATTTGAAGCATCAAAACATAGTACGATTTATTGGTGCATGCCGTAAACCCATGGTGTGGTGTATTGTGACTGAATATGCAAGAGGGGGATCAGTGCGTCAGTTCCTCACAAGGCGGCAAAACCGAGCTGTGCCATTGAAGTTAGCAATTAAGCAGGCCTTACATGTGGCAAGGGGGATGGAGTATGTGCATGGCCTGAATCTGATTCACCGGGATCTGAAATCGGACAATCTACTGATTGCTGCTGACAAATCAATCAAAATTGCAGATTTCGGTGTTGCTCGAATTGAGGTGCTGACTGAAGGAATGACACCTGAAACTGGCACTTACCGCTGGATGGCTCCGTAAGCATCTAGACCCTTTAGCAGCCTTGTTAAATCCGCTTTGATCCAGTTTGGGCTTATCGCCAAACCCTATATTAGAGCTCTCTCTGTCTTCATTACTTTCGGAGTTTTATTTCTTTTTTAAAACTCCTTTGATATGTGTTACTTGAGCCAAACATCTTTCAAAAAGAACCCATCTACCTCCACGAGGGAAGGGTAACGCCTGCTCTCTCTCTACCCACCCAAGACACCACTGAGTGGGAGTTCACTGGGTATGTTGTTGTTGTTGTAGCATGCTGGATTCCCTTTATGGAACAAAATTTTTTAGAACTAAAGTGAAAAGTATGGAGGTTGATGGGTTCAAGTCCTGAATGTCCTTTTGATAGCACCTCACTGATTGTGATTATATTTTCTATTGTATACCTGCTGTTGTTGATAAGAGGAGAAATTATTTGTTCTAGTTAGCTTTTTAACATAGTTATGTGCCTGTTAGTGAAGGTTAAAGAGTTGATCGATTTTATTCTCTTTCAATTTATTTCAATCCTTTTGATCTTCCTTCTTGTTCGTGATTTGTACCTTGATTCAAGTTATTCACATCCAAGGATGTGGCTTAGCTTTCAATGAAGTAGGTGCAAATCGCGGAGATTTGGGTTAAATCACACAAGTAGTGCTTTATTCCCATATGCCTAAACCTTACACCTTGGTGGGTATCTATTCATATCTGTTTATTGATCCAAATAAATGGTAAAGTGCCTTAGTTGATAACTCTCAGCACCAGCCACATCATATTCCATGAACTTATCAGCCCAAAGTGAATAATTAACAGGAAAAGAACTAATCTTTAAAAAAGAAGAAGTTCTTTTTCTGTTAATAATCACTTTGGGCTGATAAGGTTCATGGAATATGACGTGGCTGGTGCTGGGAGTTGTCAACTAAGACACTTAACCATTTATTTGGATGCATTCTCCCGATTAAGATGATAAGTTCTTCATTGCGGTGGAAATTTTGGTCTTTTAGCAGGCATCTTAGAGAAGTATGGGAGACTTTAGTTCAAATCTTAGAACAGGCACAAAAACACTAGGTGATTTCACCTGATACTTGTGTTAGTGGGGTATATTGCAAGTACTTCACAAAATCATCGTCGACATGCACTAGTGCTCTTCGAGGATTTCTCGATTATCAAAAAGGAAAATCTAAATAAGTTCTATTCTTAGACATAATTAAGTTTCAACACTTCTATCCCTCCAAAATTATTTATGCAGTTGTTATATTTAAGTGACTTATTAATGAATTCAAAAACAAAACTGGTTACACCATAACTCAATTGCTAGCTCTGAGTTGGAAAGAAGTTCGTTCTTCTTTGGCTGTTTCCAAAAGGAATTCCAGGAGAGGCCTTACAAAAACTAGAGTCTACAACGATAATGTGATTCTCCACTGAGTTACTACATCATAAGACCATCTCAATCTCTATGGAAAGGTAGAAGTGGAATATTTCACTCAATCTTTCATGAATCTTAATCATTTGTTGGAACCTTCGGTCATTCTTTACGAAGAGACCTCATTTTAAAAGCATAAAAAGCGTCTAGGTGATGTTCTGTAGAATCTACAATGATTATGTGGATTCTCCATTGAGTTGCTACATAAACTTGTTCCATCCATAAGATTATCTCAATTTCTACGGAAACGTAGAAGTGGAGTACTGACTCTCATGACCCTAAATCATTCGTTGTAACCTGCGAGCATTCTTCTTGGAAAGAAGTCTTTTTAAAAGCAAAAGGCGATTCGTATACTCAAATTTTGATTCTGATTAACTGAGAAATGAAGTTACTTTTCAAGTTTACTCTTGAGAAATTAGTTATTCACATTCTGCATATCCTATCCTGTTTAACAATGTGAATTTTCTGGCAAGTGTGTCTGGTTTCTTCTCTTTTCAGAAAAGAAATACGATGTTCAAAGTTGTTAACAATAGCATCCGTGTTTCGTTGTGGACCACTAATGTTTGACTTTGTTTTGTAGGGAGATGATCCAGCACCGGTCATACACCCAGAAAGTTGATGTTTATAGTTTTGGCATTGTTCTGTGGGAGCTCATAACTGGGTTGCTTCCTTTCCGGAACATGACTGCTGTGCAGGCTGCTTTTGCTGTTGTCAACAAAGGCGTCCGTCCAACAATCCCCATTGATTGTTTGCCTGTCTTATCTGATATCATGACCTGCTGCTGGGATTCTGACCCCAATAATAGGCCAACTTTCTCTCAGGTTGTTAAGATGCTTGAGGCAGCTGAGACAGAAATCATGACCAATATCAGAAAGGCACGTTTCAGGTGCTGCATCCATCCTACAGCTACAGGTTGATTCGGGAAAGAGGAAACCGGAGGCAAAAAAAATTTGAATGGCAAAACTGATTTTGAGTCTGCCATGTGTATCTATCCGGCACAATTTCTTTTCAGATAGAAAAAGGGTTATAGTTATGAGAAAAAACTAAACATTTCTCCTGTATTTTGTATCTTTTCCTTAAAACCGTGGATTTAAGACAGCGACTCGTTGTTAATACAGGATATCTGATGTGCATCTATGCATGTCAGATTTTGGCTTTGTTTGCTGAATTTGTTCAAATATATATCAGGTTCTGAATTACATGAAATGCTCATCTATGCACGCAGCCTCGTTTTTTTGTGTTACACTCTGATAGTTGTATCAGTACAGCAGATATATAGGTACAGGAGAAATACAAATTGCCTCCTGAGCAGTATGGCAAGTGTGCAAACTTGCTGTATTGAAGTATGGTAGCTTTTCAGATTGTATTGTTTTGATTTTGGAGACCATAACTTCCTCAGAACTCTTTTTGAAGGATAAATGTCACTCTTTTGCCTTGTTATTGAAAAATAGTCACTCTTCTAAATCTTCAATTATCTTATTACTTTTCTTCATTATCCTATTAGTGTATTTTCTTTTCATATCTTTTGTGATATGGTTTCTTTTCACACTACTTTCACGAGGTAGGAGTACGACTTTATACACACCACCCTCTTTCTGACTCCACTTTTGGAATTTCACTGGGTATGTTGAAGGCTTGAAAAATAGTTATTTTTACTTGGTATTATACTCATCGAAGATAGTAGATAACTAATAAAATATTTGAGGTACGTACAAATTTGATCGAAGACAGATTGCTTATCTATGTTTTGGGATTTTCTAGTTCCATACACCATGGCAAGGATCCATTATTTTTGGGATATGATTAGACTGTAAAATCGGAAACATAAAATTATGAATGAAGATATTTGAAAAAAAGTATCAAGTGATTTTTTTTATAATAGATGAAACGAAGAAAGTGAGATTAAGATAGTTCAAACATATGAAGGGAAGACGTGCAAATACACACGCCATTGATTGGGGGAGAAGTGATTATAGATAGGATAAAATGTATTTTTAGCTTATAGAGGACATGATCTTAGAAACGAAGTTATGAAGGTCATAAATATTAGGGCAATAAAAGTTTAGTATATAGTTTAGCGTTATCTCACTTTCTTACGGAATAAGCTTGGTGGTAATTTGGTGCACCATATATATTTCCTCGTTCATTGGCAATATCATTATTATTGATAATCCTCCTTGTCTCATGCACTTCAATTATCACATTATTTGACTGTTATTACTGTATTCCTTGTTTCTCAAATACAATGCAATGTTTTTTTTTTTAATTATTATGTCCTCTTTACTTTCGTAGGTTTTTAAATCAAATTGCTTTAACATATATTGTTTGAGTCGAGGGTATTTCGAAAATGACCTGTCTAACTGGTGTGCGTATATTTTACCCTTTCCAAACCCCCAAATTACGATAGTATGCGTTAATTAAGCCAAAGGTCTTTCGAAAATAACCTTTCTACTTGGTATATGTACGTTTTACCTTTTTAGGATTTCATTTGTAAGATTACACCGAATATGTTATTGATGTTATCGTCATAAAATTTAGAGGGTCAAAATGTATAAGAAAATAACTTAGGTGGGTGCAAAAGCCATCATATATTATACATTATAATGCAAAGAGGTCTAAAAGCAAACGACGTCGTTGAAGTGAAATGCTATTGGCTGTAAACGGTGATTTTAGCACGGCGATTCCTAGGGTTTAGGCCGTAGAAGACGACGGAGTAAGATGAAGCCGATAGTAAGAACAGCAGTGTCGAACGGACCTCTAATTTCATGGCTGAGGATGATAAGGATGAATGCAACATCGGCGACCACGTAAATATTCTCTCTCTATATGAAAACTTGTTGATTATGTTATTTTGAGCAATTTTACAAATAGTTGATCTTCAATCTTTGTTTCATTTCATTTCGTTTGTTTGTTGGTACATGAAGTTAGTTAAAAATTAGATTTTTTTTTCATGGGAATGTTGTTGCTGATGCTATTTTGGTTTCTGAATTCAATTGTTTTAAAATATGGGCGTGTAAACTAGTAATATGACTCCAAAATGGTTGTTTATGTCAATGAAGAATAAAGAAGCAGCTAAAATTATGCATCCCTAGACTCGTTCTGAGTTCCATTTTTATCTAAATTCTTAGTTGGCAATGTGTTCCTATCTTCTGTGCTTGTAATCTGTTTATGACGATTACATGAAATTGGTGAATTCTCCTTATTTTCAGTCGAAATTTTGTGAATGATGTTATTACCCAGTCTCAACTATGGAGTATGGATATAAAAGTGGTTTATGGTAGGTTATGGTCTAATTATTCTAATCCTATGAAGACTAAATTAGAGTGACACTGCTTAAGAGGATTTCCATTATGGACTGTAATTACTTTGGGATCGTGTTGTGGTTGATTCTTTAATTGCATTTCAAATTATATTACACTTGAGCCATACAACACGAGAGAAAAGGGTAGAGAGTCCCTGTGAATATTTGGAAGTATAATATATGAAATACACTTCTTATCATGAATTTGAGAAAGAAGGAGAGTGGTGGGATATAAGTTTTCATGGAAGGTGAAGATGTGCCGATTCAAATATAATGGTGATTCGTCCAAATACTAATTTTTTTTATTATTATTATTTATTAGTAATGTCTAAAAATCAAAGTGGAAAAATGCATTAAATCTAGCTTAAGATATTTGATTCATCCATCTACCAAATTTTCCTTGTTGTTCTTATTTATAAGTGGAAAAATTCATTAAATATAATTATGGTATTTTGATTCGTCCAACCACCAAATTTGCCTTTTTTCTTCTTCTTATTTATTAGTATTTTCCTTAAATTAGAAGTGGAAAAATTCATTAAATCTATTTTACAATATTTGATTTATCCAACCACCAAAATTGTCTTATGTTTCTTCTTATTTATTACTTTTTTCTTAGATTCAAAGTGGAAAAATTCATTAAATCTAGCTTACAATATTTGATTCATCCGACCACCAAATTTCTCTTGTGTCTCTTCTTATTTATTTCTACTATCTTTAATTCGGAGTGGAAAATATTATTAAATCTTGATTTATTGTAGTAATTATGAGTATATTCATTAAATCTAACTTGTATCTACAACCAAATACATTCACTTTCAAAATCGCATTTGTAATCCACACTATCACTTTTTTGGTGTGAACTTACTGGCTGATTAACTATAGTTAAAATAATGTATTTTGTTTGATGTTTACTAAGCTTTTAAATAATTAAGGACATTTATAATTAATAATTGGAGAACATTTTAAAATTTATCCTCATATTTATTAGAGTCAAAATGAAATTTATTGAACACTAAAAAACAAGTAGGTCCCACATAAAGTCTTACTCACACATGTAACTTGCGATTGAATACACCATATGCAAAAAAAAAACATTATAGAGATTTTCTTTTATTTTAGCTAAAGAAAATTCTTTTCATACATCAGTCTCTCTTTGTGTTCTTCTTTTTTATCGTGTTCACTTCTTCAGTTTTTACTTCGATTTTTCTTCAAAGATCCAGTGGTCTGATAATTGATCGGCATCAGAAAACAAGTAGAGTCATCACATTCTTTATATACCTCATTTCCAAGAATAGAAGTGGTTCATTTTCTTTCTATCTCAATTCAAATCGAGGTAAATTTACTTTTTTCTCTTTGATTTTGCCCTTGACTCGTTCATTTTTATGAATATTCTATGGTTTGATTAAAGTTTAACATTCGGTGCTTCCTTTCCATCCGTCCTAGCCCTGGTAAATAGAGTTTCTTTGTACTTGTTGTGGGTGGGAAGTGATAGGTATCCCCTTGAATTAGTCGAAATGCACGCAAACTAAGCCTGAACACCACTCTTACTAAAAAAAAGATTTGAAATTGGAGTAATGTTTTCTCGTTCGTCCTTTTAGATCTATTTTTTTTGTGACAAGTTTAGCCTTTTTTTATTTCTATAATGTGGAGTTCTGCTGAAAGTTGTACTATGTTTGAATTTTGGATTTTTTTTTTTGCCTTCGGAAGTTTGATATGGAGATAAAATTGCCAACATTTTTTTCCTCTTGCAAAACCCCCTATAATCGGAAGAAAATTGTAGTGGTGAAAGTTGAAGTTGGAGATAATTGCTTCCTACCTCTAGTATGCTTATCATTAGGTTATTCATCAAAGAGGAAACATGATTACTCAGTTTCACAAGCGTTTGACCTTCTAGGTCTATATAGAAGAATTGATTTTGATGAACCTAACCGTTTCAATTTTTATGTTTTTTAGGGTTGTTGAGGTACGGCTAGATTTTAAAAATCTTCATGCAAAACAAATAAGCCGGATTGACGCTCTTCTGCTGTACCTGCTTTATCAGAAAAACTACCGAGGTTCCACATTTGTTGGACTTGTAGATTTGAATCAAAACTGTCGCAAGTTTTTTATCATAAGCTTGGCAAGGGGAAAACATGTCTATTCAAGGTTATGGGATGAACAATGCTAGTGGTTCGGGTGCAATGGCAGTGGATAACAGCAGTGTTGGTTCAAATGGTTCTCACACTGATATTCTAANTTGCAAATAAAATCTTCAATATACTCCTCATTTAAATATGAATGGCCCTCTTGACATTATGAATATGAATGGCCCTCTCGGCAGTATCAATATGAATTACCCTCTTGGCAGTATGAATATGAATGGCCCTCTCGGCAGTATGAATATGAATGGCCCTCTCGGCACTATGAATATGAATGGCCCTCTCGGCACTATGAATATGAATGGCCCTCTCGGCAGTATGAATATGAATGGCCCTCTCGGCAGTATGAATATGAATGGCCCTCTCGGCAGTATGAATATGAATGGCCCTCTCGGCAGTATGAATATGAATGGCCCTATTGACAGTATGAATATGAATGGCCCTCTCGGCAGTATGAATATGAATGGCCTTCTTGGCAGTATGAATATGAATGGCCCTATTGGCAGTATGAATATGAATGGCCCTCTCGGCAGTATGAATATGAATGGCCCTCTCGGCAGTATGAATATGAATGGCCCTCTCGGCAGTATGAATATGAATGGCCCTATTGGCAGTATGAATATGAATGGCCCTCTCGGCAGTATGAATATGAATGGCCCTCTCGGCAGTATGAAATGAATGGCCCTCTCGGCAGTATGAATATGAATGGCCCTCTTGGCAGTATGAATATGAATGGCCCTCTCGGCAGTATGAATATGAATGGCCCTCTTGGCAGTATGAATATGAACTAGTGGTGCATGAATTGACTTTCGATGCATGAATATTAACTCGCGATGCATGAATATTAACTCGCGATGCATGAATATTGACTCTCGATGCATGAATATTGACTCTCGATGCATGAATTAACTAGTGATGCATGAATTCCGCAAGGTATGAAATCTTCTTGCGATATGTAAACTTTTGCGAGGAATTGAATCTTCTCGCGATGTATAAAATTTAACTCGTGATGCATGAATATTAACTAGTGGTGCATGAATTGACTCTCGATGCATGAATATTGACTCTCGATGCATGAATTTTTTGCGAGGTATGAAATCTTCTCGCGATGCATGAATTTTCTGCGAGGTATGGAATCTTCTCGCGATGCAGGAATATTCTGCGAGGTATGGAATCTTCTCGCGATGTAGGAATTTTCTGCGAGGTATGGAATCTTCTCGCGATGCAGGAATATTGACTCGCAATGCATGAATATTAACTCTCGATGACTCGCAATGCATGAATATTAACTCTCGATGCATCATGCTCTGATGCATGAATATTAACTCTCGATGCATGAATATTGACTCGCGATGCATGAATTTTTTGCGAGGTATGAAATCTTCTCGCGATGCATGAATTTTCTGCGAGGTATGGAATCTTCTCGCGATGCAGGAATATTGACTCGCAATGCATGAATATTAACTCTCGATGCATGAATATTGACTCGCGATGCATGAATATGAACTCTCGATGCATGAATATTGACTCGCGATGCATGAATATGGACTCTCGATGCATGAATATTGACTCGCGATGCATGAATATGGACTCTCGATGCATGAATATTGACTCGCGATGCATGAATTTTTTGCGAGGTATGAAATCTTCTCGCGATGCATGAATTTTCTGCGAGGTATGGAATCTTCTCGCGATGCAGGAATTTTTCGCAATGCATGATTTTTCGCAATGCATGATTTTTCGCAATGCATGAATTTTTTGCAATGCATGATTTACGCGATGCATGATTTTTCGCAATGCATGATTTACGCGATGCATGATTTTTCGCAATGCATGATTTTCGCAATGCATGATTTATGACGAGGCCTGGATGGCTCGATAATGTTCCAACTGTAACGAGGTGGATCGCTCGATAATGTTCCACTGTAACGAGGTGGATAGCTCGATAATGTTCCAACTGTAACGAGGTGGATGGCTCGATAATGTTCCTGTTTTGACTTGTTAAAGAAGTCCAACTTCAAATGAATTTTTGAGACCCTCTCAAAAATTCTGTCCCAGTTTCCAGTATGAGAAGAAATGAAAATCTTACTGGGAATATGACCGAGCCGTTGTGGCGCCTACGTATCCCGTTGGAGCAGGAATCAGGTCAAACGTAGTTCAGACCATGGAATTTTGGTCTTCTGTTTTGACTCGTTAAAGAAGTCCAACTTTCAATGAATTTTTGAGATCCTCTCAAAAATTCTGTCCCAGTTTCCAGTGTGAAGAGAAATGGAAATCTTACTGGGAACATGACCGAGCCGTTGTGGCGCCTACGTATCCCGTTGGAGCAGGAATCAGGTCAAACGTAGTTCCCCTTTGTGGATGATGAGTGCTGCAGAGAATCTGAAAGATTATCAGTAGAAAATGCACAATATGAACATGATGGAATATGCAAATGGTACCCTTTGCTATATTCAAAGCCTAAAGACAAGATATATCACATTTTTGGGATGGACAATTCAATGAAGAAAAAAAAAAAAAAGCGTCTCACATGTATAAGATTAACTTAACAACACCTTTTATAATGAACGACTCAAAAGACCTTTTTTTTTTCTTTTTCTTTTTTTTCAAAAATAAAAAAATGCGATGAGATAGTCAAATTTTCACCACGATTGGTACCAACAGTTAAGATTGCATGTAATTTTTTTTTTTTTTTTTAAAGATTGAATAAGGTAATTCCTACAGCTTCGAGTGGTACCTCAAATATACTAAAGGATTAACAAGATCCGTTCATCTTGTTTCAAGCAAAGGTTTGAATTGTATCAATCCTCATGTTTCAAGTGCCCTCACGACAAAGGCTAGTCCTATTTCACACATATTTGAAACATTTGATTATAGGACATTTTTTCAAAGTGCACTCACACTCACAAGAATGTTCAATGCACACAACTGTGATACCATATGCTTGACCCTTATGTAAATCTCCACTAATGTGAGAACATTTGGAATGAGATCATGTAGGGCTTGTCATTGGCTTGTAATGTAGGCTTAGGGATGGGTAGGATATTTATTTGAGATAAAAGTGACTGAATTCCTCCTTGAGTGTTACACAGAATTTGTGCTCTTAATGATTGGTACGCCTTTGGCGTTAGATCCTCTTCATTATTCTCTGCCCTCTCAAATTCTTTTGAATTCTCATTTTTAACGTTTTTCCCTTCCCTTTTTTTTGAGCTTTTTTTTTTCTCTTTTTTTTTCTTTTGAGTCCTTACTCCTTGGAGCTTTTCTTTTATTCACTTCTTCATTATAATAATTTTCCTTTTTGTTGGAATATTTTCCTTCCAACCTTTCACTGGTCCTGTAAAGTTGCCTTTCTTTATTTCTTCCACTTTTTTTCTCTCTTTTTCTCTAGAGTCTTTGCTTCCTTGATTTTGAGAGACTCAATATCTTTGCTTTTTGAAATTTCAAACATTGATCTCTTTTATAATTTGCACATTCTTTGTGCACTCAAGAAGGTTGGGCCAAGAGAGGATAGTGCTCGTAAGCACTCAAAAGGGTAGTGGTTAAGATGTGATTGTCCAAATGAAGGTTTCAGGCTCAAAATGGGAAAACTAGGGATTAATGTAATTTGGTAGGCTTTGAAAGGCACAATCGGGTCAAAAAAGGCCTACAATCCTTTCTCAAACCAAACATTACTCATGATTTCGCCTCGAAAAACATTCAGGTCAAGTTCTAGATCAACAGTGTAACACAATTGAACTTTGATCAAAATCTCACCACACCATGCACATGAAACATAAGGTTAATTTTATTCTTATCATGATTGAATGCAAGAGAATTTTCAAGCATCACAAAAGTACAGATAAGAGGTACCGCGAGAATCTATGGTTTACCGCAAAGTCAATCTTTTCAATCATATCGAATATATTTACATGCTCTTAACCCAATAGGTCCCGACCGAGTTGAAGACATGACTCTAACAGTATGTACAAACAATTTATTATTATTATTATTTTTATTTTGAAAAATGATTATACCGAACCCAAGAAGGGTTGCCTACGTATCTCACCGAAATGAGAATCAGGTACGCGTAGTTCGTGCGGATATAATTTCAAAAATATGCACAAACTATTTTTTTTTAATAATTTTTTTTTGAAAAAAGATTATACCGAATCCAAGAAGGGTTGCCTACGTATCTCACCGAAATGAGAATCAGGTACGCGTAGTTCGACCGGATATAATCTCAAAAATATGCACAAACTATTTTTTTTTTTTTTTTTTTTTTTGGAAAAAGATTAACCGAACCCAAGAAGAGTTGCCTACGTATCTCACCGAAATGAGAATCAGGTACGCGTAGTTCGGCAGATATAACTTGGAAAATATGCACAAACTATTTTATGATTTTTTTTGATTTTTTTTTTTTAATTTTTTTTTTTTTTGAAAAAGATTATACCGAACCCAAGAAGGGTTGCCTACGTATCTCACCGAAATGAGAATCAGGTACGCGTAGTTCGGCAGATATAACTGGGAAAATATGCACAAACGATTTTTATAATTTTAATTAAACTTTTTTTTTTTAGAAGATTATACCGAACCCAAGAAGGGTTGCCTACGTATCTCACCAAAATGAGAATCAGGTACGCGTAGTTCGTGCAGATATGACTGGGAAAATATGCACAAACGATTTTTATAATTTTAATTAAACTTTTTTTTTTTTTAGAAGATTATACCGAACCCAAGAAGGGTTGCCTACGTATCTCACCGAAATGAGAATCAGGTACGCGTAGTTCGTGCAGATATTGCATATAATAATTTGAAGATTTAGACAACTCAAAGAAATTCAGCGCCACCAAAAATTTGTAGTCATGATTTTATTTTATTTTATTTTGTACCAATATGCTTTATAGCATCTTAATCGTCAATATTTATACCGTCTGTTGATTGTAACCTACGGATTTTCACAGTAATGATTTGTTGTACTCTTTTTGGACGTTTTCTTGGATTTTTGTCTCCTTTCAATTTTCACGAGATCCAGACACTGTTATGACCATCCCCGACTGATGTCGGGGATGGTATTCCTACAAAAATATGAGAAATATGTGAGAGCAGGACCATCATGCAAAATAATGATAAAAATAAGTGGGTGCGCCTCATAGTAAAATACTCCCCTGATTTATCATTCTGACTTGATATTAATATCTTGTGAAATACAAGGACTGGAATTTTGTTAATCCTCTTGTCTCTTGCGACTTCTGACAAAAATGATTTCATTGTTTGAACATAAATTAATTTTCCGCTGTAAAAAACAACAACTCAAAAATGTAAAAGTGTTAGTCCCTGTACATAATGAATAATACAAAATATCACATAAATAATGAATAAAACACAAATATTATTTTAATTAAAGACAGACTAACATATATCACATAACAAACAAACAATTATTGCGCGTCCTATACAAATATGTGACCCTTTTATGCCTAGGGTAGGCCTATCGATTTGAAGGATGTATACGTTATTTGAAATATTTCATTGCTCCAAAAACTCAAATTTATACAAATTTTTTAAACTTAATGGGGATACATAATAGGGTAAATGTATACAAAATAATCAGTCCCACACAGGGGTACGACCCTAAACTATGCCTCCGCGAAAGATCGTTCTGCTTTCTTGAATTGTTGTCATCTCCGGGTGCCAAGATCTTCGAATAGGCTAGTAGCTGATAAAGCTCTTTCTTTAACCTAAGCAAACTATAATCTAATCCTTACCCTATGAGACGATAATTTTCTCAAACAACGTATACATCCTTCAAATTTAAACACATAAGCATGAACGTCCATTTAGGCCGTGGGCCGTTTTGGACTCAAGGTGGTCTTCTAATGGGCTCAACACACCTTGGGTATTGAGTCATCTTAGTTCAAATGCGCTATTTTTGGGATTTTGCTTGGCTCTACGCTAGTTTACTAAGAGTGGCTTGTATTTATAATGAAAAAGGTAACCCAAGCGGACTACTTGGGCTGGGACAGTTAACGATCGTTGACTATCAAGTAGCCAACTACACTCGTCAGGGTGCCCCGAGAAAATATTTGGTTAATGAACGATTGCGAACCCGCATAATCGTCCTTTAGTGGAAATGAAATAAATGTCGTTTGACGGAGAATATTATGCCATGAATTCAATGTTAATGTACACACAACAAGATAAATAATGAATAAATACAATATACAAATAATCAGCGAAATAAAAAAATACAAGGTATAACATAATAATAAAGCAAAAAATTCCTCAATTTGAAAAAATAATAAATTCATATTGGTAAGAACCTCTAAACTCCCCAGCGGAGTCGCCATTCTGTTTACATCCCTACTCTGTTAAAATAGGGCGAAACGTCACGGCAACTCGAAAATAATTAATTGTTCAATTTCAACAAAAGTTTTAAAAATAAACGAGTTTTAAAAGAGTCGCCACCTAATTTTAGGAAAAAACTAGGAAACCATTTATAATCTACGAAACCAATTCGATTCTAGGTAAGGGGTTTAAATTATTCCGAAGGGAAGGGGTTAGGCACCCTTCGGAATCCACAATTGTGGTTCCCGACTGAATTCATTTTTTTTCAAATTGAGGATGAATATAAAATAGACACATATAATAAACAAACAATATACACAATAAAACAATAATTATCGGCCTAAAGTTTGCCTAACGTCAATATTCACAAAATAATGAATGAAATACAATTCGAACTTTTCGAATAATTTCAAGGAGGAGCACCTCCGGGTACCTGTAAAGACACTTAGTAAAAGAGTTAGTGTCAAAATAATATAAATAAAAATAAATAACTCAAATAATAACTAAAATAAAAATCCGTCTTATTAACATGAGAGGCCTTGGAAATCGACGGTAATTTCTTCATCGGCCAATTTAACAATTTAACAAATCAGTTATATGAACTTAAGCTAAAAAATTCCGTCTTTTAATATTGGGGAGGCCTCCAAAACCGACAGAGGATTTTTTCATTGGCCACTTTAACAATTTTAGAATATATAAACTTGAATTAAAATTCCGTCTTTTAAAATGGGGAGGCCTCTAAACCCGACGGATAGATTTTTCATCGGCCCTTTAACAAATATATTTAATATAACCTGAACATCAACAAAACATAACAAACTTATCCCCAGAGAATAGGGAAAACAACAACCAAACTAAAACAACATAATAATGAAATGGAAATAACAATAACGTAATATATGAAAATTAAAAATAACATTAAAATAGAATAATAACAAAACCCTGAAAAGCTAAGATAGCAAATAGTTGATTAACAATTTTAAAATAATAATAATAATAAATAAACAAACATCAAACCGTAAAATAATACTAATATTAAAACTACAATAAACACAAATATTAATTGACTTCTAGAACTACATTAAACTAAAAAAAAAAACAAGCTACATATAATAAACAGAAAACATAAAAGAACTGGGAATTAAATAAAACAAAGCTAAGAAAAAAAATTTACCTGGTTCTGGGTGGCGAACCGGAACTACGAGTTTGAAGGCAACGACTCCACCTCCTCAACTCGAAAAACCACACAAACACTTTAAAAATTTTGAACTATGGGAACCAAGAATTCTCAAAAATTTATGAGTATTCTTTTGTTTTCCCTTCCCTTTAAAATATTGAATGAAGTGGGTTTAAATAGAAACCCAAAAATCCTCAAAAAGGATGAAATACCGATGTGGGACTTTTTTGCAAAAAATTGAAAATTGTTAGAGAAAAGATGTGGGATAGGAAGGTTTTTTTTTTTTGTTGTATTTGACTAAAAAATGTATGAATTTTAAAATCATTGGATCAAAATTTGCTATTAAATAAATAAAGCTTCAAAATCACGAATTTTAAAAATGTTAGGTCAAAATTGGGTGTCAACAATAGCAAAGAATACCATTTGCATATTCCATCATGTTCATATTGTGCATTTTCTACTGATAATCTTTCAGATTCTTTGCAGCACTCATCATCCACATGGCCAGGGAACTACGTTTGACCTGATTCCTGCTCCAACGGGATACGTAGGCGCCACAACGGCTCGGTCATATTCCCAGTAAGATTTCCATCTCTCTTCATAATGGAAATCGGGACAGAATTTTTGAGAGGATCTCAAAAATTCGTTTGAAGTTGGAACATTATCGAGCCGTCCACCTCGTTAAAGTTGGAACATCATCGAGACATCCACCTCGTTACAGTGGAACATTATCGAGACATCCACCTCGTTACAGTTGGAACATTATCGAGCCATCCACCTCGTTACAGTTGGAACATTATCGAGCCATCCATGCCTCGATAAAAATCATGCATCGCAGAAATCATGCATTGAGGAAAATCATGCATCGCGAAAATTCATGCATCGCGAGAAGATTTCATACCTCGCAGAAAATTCATGCATCGCGAGAAGATTTCATACCTCGCAAAAATGTATGCATCGCAATAAGATTTCATGCCTTGCGAAATTCATGTATCACTAGTTAATTCATGCATCAAGAGTCAATTCATGCATCGAGAGTTAATATTCATGCATCGAGAGTCAATTCATGCATCACTAGTTAATTCATGCATCTAGAGTTAACATTCATGCATCGCGAGAAGATTTCATTCCTCGCAGAAATGTATGCATCGGAAGAAGATTTCATACCTTGCGAAATTCATGCATCACTAGTTAATTCATGCATCGCGAGAAGATTTCATTCCTCGCAGAAATGTATACATCGCAAGAAGATTTCATACCTTACGGAATTCATGCATCACTAGTTAATTCATGCATCGAGAGTTAACACTCATGCATCGCGAGAAGATTTCATACCTCGCAGAAATTGCATGCATCGCGAGAAGATTTCATACCTCGCAGAAAAATCATGCATCACGGAAAATCATGCAATGCGAGTTAATATTCATGCATCGAGAGTCAATTCATGCACCACTAGTTAATATTCATGCATTGCGAGTTAATATTCATGCATTGCGAGTCAATATTCCTGCATCGCGAGAAGATTCCATACCTCGCAGAAAATTCATGCATCGCGAGAAGATTTCATACCTCGCAGAAATTTCATGCATAGCGAGAAGATTTCATACCTCGCAGAAAATTCATGCATCGAGAGTCAATTCATGCATCACTAGTTAATTCATGCATTGAGAGTCAATTCATGCATCGAGAGTTAATATTCATGCATTGAGAGTCAATTCATGCTTCTTAGTTAATATTCATGCATCGAGAGTCAATTCATGCATTGAGAGTTAATATTCATGCATCGAGAGTCATTTCATGCATAGCGAGAAGATCTCATACCACGCAGAAATTTCATGCATCGCGAAAAGATCTCGTACCTCGCAGAAAATTCATGCATCGCGAGAAGATTTCATACCTCGCAGAAATTGCATGCATCGCGAGAAGATTTCATACCTAGCAGAAAATTCATGCATTGCGGGAAGATATTCATACCCCGCAGAAAATCATCATCGAGAGTCAATTCATGCACCACTACTTAATATTCATGCATTGCGAGTTAATATTCATGCATTGCGAGTCAATATTCCTGCATCGCGAGAAGATTTCATACCTCGCAGAAAATTCATGCATTGCGGGAAGATATTCATACCCCGCAGAAGATCATGCATCGAGAGTTAATTCATGCACCACTAGTTAATATTCATGCATCGAGAGTTAATTCATGCATTGCGAGTTAATATTCATGCATAGCGAGTCAATATTCCTGCATCGCGAGAAGATCTCATACCTCGCAGAAAATTCATGCATCGCGAGAAGATTCCATACCTCGCAGAAAATTCATGCATCGCGAGAAGATTTCCTACCTCGCAGAAATTTCATGCATAGCGAGAAGATCTCATACCTCGCAGAAAATTCATGCATCGCGAGAAGATCTCATACCTCACAGAAAAATCATGCATCGCGGAAATCATGCATTGCGGAATTCATACATCACTAGTTAATTTATGCATCGAGAGTCAATTCATGCATCACTGGTCAATATTCATGCATCGCGAGAAGATTCCATCCCTCGCAAAATTTTATACATCACGAGAAGATTCCATCCCTCTTAAATTTGCGCATCGCGGAAAGATATTCATGCTTTGCAAGCAATCATGCGTTGTCAGAAAAGGGATCGTGCATCTCAAATGAAATATTTATCCTTCAACGTCAACTGACGTTAAATGTCGAGGAGAGAAATTAAGTATCGACACAGTGAAAAATACTGCCTCCCATTTAAATTGCATTTTAAGATGACAAGTTTTATCTGAGGCTTTGTCAAGAGCATTTGAAAGGATGAATTTCTTCAAAAAAAAATAAATCAAAAATCAAAAAAAAAAAAAAAAAAAAAAACAGGTGCAAACTACTTCAACAAGGACGCAACGCATCATAGAACCTTTTGAAGACAGGTCTGAAATTGACTTCCACCACATGCAACTGCACTTCTCTACAAAGGTCATGTGTTTAGTCAAAATTGGGTTTGTCAAATTTCGTTGTCCACGATTTCTTTCATCAATCATACACAACGAAAGGGACAGCTGTTGACACCCAATTTTGGCCTAACATTTTTTAAAAAGGGGCAGCCCCCTTCCCTCTTCCCCTCCCCCTTCTTCTCCATAGCCGCAGCCCCTCTCCCAGTCGCCTCCTCTCTTCCTCCCAAGTTGTCTGTTCCTTACCTCTCCATTCCGGCAACAATCAAGTCAGAACTACCATCCACCCACCAACTGAAACAGCTCCGAATATAACCTTTACTTCCTCTACCCAACAACGAACACACCATGCTTAGAGCAGCTCCCAAACCACCAACAAATCACCATTTCAACCCCATTTTCTGACAGCTCAAGCAAGGAGCTCCAAGCTCCGATGAACCGGAGCTAAACAACACCAATCACATATCCTCTTCACCCTTTATATTTTCCTTTCTATTTTGCAGGTATTCGGCAAGCTCTTAACTCCGAGCTTTGGCGGACAACAACCATAAACTCCGGCGAAGACGCCCGACGACAACAACAACTCTGCGAGGACCAGCAACAGCTCCCAGCAACGGAACAACAACCTGAAACATCCCACCGGAAAGCATCAAACAACTACCAGCCACAACAGCTCTTGCGAAGGCAACAACCGCCGATGAGAAAAGCTCCAGTGGAAGCATCGAAATAGCCACTACCCCTCCACTTTTCCTCCATTTCCGTCTTCCTCTGAACTAGACCCCATTTCCGGCGAAGGACTACAAACAAACAACCCTCACTTCTTCTTCTCATTTCCAAAAAAAAAAAAAAAACGCTGCCCTTCACCACCGCTCGACTTCGCTGGAAAAACAAGCTCAAACCCACCACCACAAACCACAAGAAGCAAAACCTATTGCAACCACTTTCTTCTTCACTTGAAACTCACCAAAGATTGCCTCCATTCCCATGTTTTTCCTCTTCCCCTCACCCTTTACGAGTTGTTAATTTGGCAGGTGTTTTAGCGGAATAAAAGCTCTAACTCCGGCAAAGCTACTCAACCAGATCTCACACCAAAGAGTTCCAAATCCATGAACAACAACAAATAAAGGGCCAACTCAGATCAGAAAAAATGCTTCAAGTAACTCTGTCTCTATTGTTGATATCGTTTTATTTAATTTTATTTGGGTATTCTTTTTTACATGATGTTGGTTTAATTAGTTAATGATCTTGTTTTCTTTTTTTCATATTCATTGATATTGCTTAAAACTTTCTGTTATTTTGCATTCTAATTTAATATAAATATAAATGCAGTGATAAAGTTATTAATTAATAAGGATTTAGGTTGACTAAGGTGGTGGAGTATTATATTTATCTCTATTTTTCTATTACTTATTAGATTTAATAAAATGGTCTTCTTATGTGCTTGTTTTTTTATATAAATTTGAAGTGTTGTTAACTGTTCATGTTGCCCTCAATGCTATTTTAGATTGTTATTTTTACTCCTTTGAATTGTTTTGTGTTTGATTTTGTTTAAAACTTTAGTCCATTAAAATCTGAACCATTCCGATGAATTGTGTTGAAACAATTTCACTATTAGGTGTTAATTCTGTTGTTTAACTATAATTGTTGCTAATGATAACTTCGCGAGCTTCTATACATCAATTTGCATAATTCTTAATCACTCATTTGACTGCCACTTGTTATTGGTAGATGTTAAAAGATTTAATATTTGCTAATGTCAAATAAAGTTGAAATAGCCAATGAAAAATCTATTTGTCGGGTTTAGAGGCCTCCCCATTAAAAAAAAGACGGAATTTTAATTCAAGTTTATATATTTTTATATGTTGAAAGTGGCCAATGAAAAATCTATCCGTCGAGTTTAGAGGCCTTTCCCATTTTAAAAGACGGAATTTTTAGCTTAAGTTATATTTTAGTTGTTAAAATTGTTAAGTATTATTATGCTTTATTTATATTTTTGTTTGTTTTGTTTATTATTAAGTTTGAACCATTTTTTGTTAACATAAATTACATACTTTGTTTGTATTTGTTGGCTATTGTGTCGGCTATATTCTATCAATTTCCATTTTTTTTCTTTCTTAGATCTATGCTCAAGTTGCTTATTATGTGTTTATTATATTCCTTCTTTGGTAATATTAAAAAAAAAAAATAGTGAGCACCCCTTAGTGACATCTCCGGTGGACACAATTATTTCTCATTGTTTTAATTTGTCTTTTCCCTATTTCTCACTGTTAGCTTTTATGTTTGACTACTTTTGTAGTTATTTTTATTATTTTATTTGTTTGGCAAGCTTAAGTAGTTTATTTGTATTTAATTACAGTGTAGTGATATGTGCTTATATTATTAGTTTTATAGATATTAATATTATATATGTTGAAATGGCCAATGAAAAATCTATCCGTCGGGTTTAGAGGCCTTTTCCATTTTAAAAGACGGAAATTCTTAGTTTAAGTTCATGTAACTTGTTTGTTAAAATTGTTGAAAGGGCCGATGAAAAATCTATCCGTCGGGTTCGGAGGCCTTTCCATTTTGAAAGACGGAAATTTAATTAAAGTTAATATTTTTATTGTTAAATTTAGCTAATGAAAAAAAAACTCTTCGTTGGTCTCGGAGGCCTTTCCATTTTGAAAGACGGAAATTTAATTAAAGTTAATATTTTTATTGTTAAATTTAGCTAATGAAAAAAAAAAAACTCTTTGTTGGTCTCGGAGGCCTTTCCGTTTTAGAAGACGAAAATCTAATTTAAGTTTATACATAATTTTACTTGTTAAATTGGCCGATGAAGAAATTACCGTCGATTTCCAAGGCCTCCCATGTCAATAAGACGGATTTTTATTCTTAAGTTATTATTTGAGTTATTCATTTTTATTTATATTTATTTGGCACTAACTCTTTTACTAAGTGTCTTTACAGGTACACGGAGGTGCTTCTCCTTGAAATTATTCGAAAAAGTTTGAATTATACTTTTAATTTCATTATCTTGTGAATATTGGCGTTAGACAAACTTTAGGCCGATTATTATTATTTTATTGTGTATATTGCATGTTTATTAAATTTGTATATTATTTTAGCTTCTTCCTCAATTTGAAAAAAAAAATGAATTCAGTCAGGAACCACAATTGTGGATTTCGAAGGGTGCTTAACCCCTTCCCTTCGGAATAACTTAAACCCCTTACCTAGAATTATTTTGGTTTCGTAGATTAATAATTGGTTTCCTAGTTTTCCTAAAATTAGGTGGCGACTCTTTTTTTTTAAAACTCGTTTATTTTTTAAACTTTTGTTAAAATTAAATAATTAATTATTTTTCGAGTTGTCGCGACGTTTCGCCCTATTTCGAAAGAGTAGGGATGTAAACAGATATAAGAAAAAATTGGAATATATTATTCTCTCTTTTTGTTAGTTCTTAATATTAATTTAGTTTATTAATATTAGTTTGTTAGCTAGTTATGTTGTAATATTTATGTCAATTTATTTTTTACAAATAAAGAAACAACAAATTCCTTACTATTTTTATTTTTTAAATTATATATATAAGCCACATAAGCTGGACAAAATTTCACATGCAGCGCTTGAATGACACATTTTTGTGTATGATATGAATAGGGTGTATTTAAGCTTAGTTCCTCAAGTACATATGTATATATAAGTCTGTCAATAATTTTTTAAAAAAATTAGTACCAAATTAAAAATATTCGTAATATTTCACTCGAAAAATAATAAGGTTGCCTTCATATCAGTAAATGAAAGAAAGTTGGTCAACATAGAAATTTAGCCATAACGTTCAAGTTGTGTAAAAACATAACGTTTTTTTCATTAGTGTCTTTAGAGATACAGGCTATTGCAAAAATATTTAAAACTTTTTCAAGTTGGATGGAACAACTCTATTTATTTTTTTAACCAACTCTATAAAAGTGGGAAAAAAAATGGAAAACAAAAAGATATATTTGTAATACATTACATTAGTTAATTTTTGAATTCTAGTTTCTCTAATTAAATCCTGATGCAACATAAGTATCATGTTTTTGATTTTAGTTGATGTGGCTTTACTTAAAGGTCACGGGATGCAAGTCTCGGAAACAGTCTCTAACAGAAATGTAAGGTAAGACTGCATAGAATAGACTTTTGTGGTCGCGAGATGTCTGTAGTGCACCGGGCTGCCCATTTTGTGGCTTTACTTAAGGAAACTGAAAGCCAGCACCAGCAGCACCTTGTCCCTGACCAAGTTGTGGGTTACCAATAGCTATCCATAACAAGGAGAGTGTTATGGCAATGAGTCCTGACCATACGAAGACGATGGTGGGTGTTTTTCTCCTTCGACCCATGAGTCCCTTAGCGAAAGGATACAAATGAGCTAACACCCAGAACGCGAAGAATGCACCACCAATGAATCTTCCCCATTGGGGTACAACAGCAAATACGGCCCTAGAGAATGCAACTACAATAGCAATTATGTTAACCATACCGATGACTATAGGTGGTATCATCAATGATGTCCATTTGACCATGTATAATTCAGCATAGGCGTCATCTTCGTCTTCTCCAGCAGATTTGGAAGTGAGGGTAAATGATATTTCAATCCCCGCGATAACTTTAAGGAGACCTTGTATAACAGCAGCAAGATGGGCACTAGTACCTGAAATGAGCCAAAATTGTTCATTTCTCCACCAATCCTCTAAAGCAACGCCCGACCATTTCACCTCCAAGATGGCTAAACCGATGAGACAGAGTGATATGGTTAATAGAAATACAAGGAACACGACGTTGACATTCTGGACGATGAATTGACCGGATATGAGGGAGAGTGCAGGTAGGAAACAGTAGATGATGAGGAAAAATGAAGTGAAAGGATAAATTCCGACATTAAGGTAAGCAAGACGTTGGAGCAAATTGAGTTTTCGGGTTGCAAGGAAGGCATTGTTCCCTGAGAAAAAGATTTCAACAGAGCCTGTAGCCCAACGGAGCACTTGATGTAGCCTATCTGTTAGATTTATAGGAGCTGATCCACGGAACGCGTCACGTTTGGTGATGCAATAAATAGAACGCCATCCACGATTATGCATCCGGTATCCAGTAACCACATCTTCTGTCACCGAACCATAAATCCATCCAACTCGATCACCCCACTCTGTCTTGTCTTCGTACCTAATAAATTGAGTTACTTTAGTAATGCTACATTGCTCAATTAACTAAAATGTGAATGTAGATGATCACTATGAAATTCATTAACTTACCAACAAGATATGACAGAAACTGCTTCCGCGACAGTGGTGGCATCGAGTGGTTCCTTTGGGATTCTAAGAGCACCAGGAGGTCTTCCATACTTGACAGCAGGGTGATCCGCGATAGGACGCCCTTGGAACTCAGCAATTGGAATAGACTCTGCTAACATTGTGGAGTTCCCAAAACGCTTAGGTAGTAGATTCACATCTAAATCAGGATCAAAATCCGTGGCTTTCAATGCTTGAGCCTCTGCACCTTTTTGTGGGGTCTTATCAGGATTTGCTGGTTCAAATCCGTAAAGTGCAAATCGCCTAAACATGCAACCCGTCCCAACATACATAGGACCCTACATATCACACAGAATGGACGATCGAGAAACTTTAATAGTGTTTTTCGATCAATGAAATAACGAGATATTGAATAGAGTTATTATAATACCTGGAGGCCATCGAGTGCACGCATATTTCCATCGAAAAACACAGTATTGTGATTGGCATAACGATCTGAGGGATCGATTCCTTCAAATCGTTGAGGGAATTGAATATAACATATGTCTTCTCCACCTCTATCCATCATGAAACACATGCCTTCACGAATAGCTAAGCAGTTGTATACGTAGTGATCACAATCAAGGTTGAGTATGAATGCACCATTAGACAATATAGCAGAAGCTCGCACTAAGGCATTCATGGCACCTGCTTTTTTATTGTGATCATACCCACGTCTCTTCTCACGTGACATATATACAAACATTGGAAGTCTTATGTCCACGTCCGAAAAATCCAATAGCTTATCTTGATCACCTACTCCCATTAGTGGATCACTACTTGGGGGTTTCAACATTACCTGTAAATTACAGTTTCATGTATGTATATCAATATTCGTCACTAGGATTTAACATTTACGTACTATTAACTTGAGAAATTAGTAACCTGAAGGATCCCGGGATGATCACCCTTTCCATGATCCCTGCTGGGCACAGCCCATGATCCAGGCCAGTGAGTTCCATCAGCCATCCAAGTAGCCTTTTGCACTTTGATTGCCTCTGCAGGATCAGTCCCATTCTCTTTCATGTGCTTTAACATCTTCATTTCCTCACGAGCATTAAACGCGTCTGATCTCCTTCTTATTGAATCTTGTAGACCATTTATCCTGACCTTAAATTCATCATATTCTCTTTTAACCCTTCGTCTATCTTTGACGAAATCAATTCTCTTCTTGTTCTTTGTAGGGTCTCCCTTTAGGAGAAAATACGCTTCAGGATTCCTCGGTTCAATTTCATGTTTCCTGCAGAATGGTACCCACAAATCAGCAAAACTAGCAGCTTCTGCCATTGCCTCAAATGTTAGAAGGGCACCGCCATCATCTGAAATATAGCAAGCTAGCTTATCCACGGGATAGTCAGCTGCTAAAATGGATAGGATGGTGTTGGCTGTGACAAGGGGCGGCTCTTTCTCTGGATCAGCCGTTGACACAAACATATCAACTCCTGGAAGATCCGACCTACCCGTAGGATTAGATGGTGATGGCATTTCAAATTTCTCACGTAGTACCGCAAGGTCAGTTGACCGATTAACTGGAGATATTTTGGGCATTTGATCCAGAATCCATGAAAATGCAAACCATACTTCACATATAATCGACATGAACCATAACCACATTGCATCGGGATTTGGATGCCGTATTCTCCATGTCAAGAAGAACCCCAGTACAATAAGTCGAATAACAATTAGCAACCTGTACATACATTTGCATTACTTAAAAACAGAACGAACCGATGTACAATTGAGTTTGTATACACCAAAATTAAAAGTACAAACCTATAAGGGCTAATGATGCTATGCGGAATTGGCAACTTCCTACTGAGGGGTTTCCAAGGTATATCAGCAGATGTATCCAACATGGTCTTAGGCATACTTCCATCACCATCATCTCCATCCCTTTCATCAGGCCAATAAGCATTTCCATACCCATACGTGCCTTGTGTCTCGAAGAGCCATTTATTGTGATCGAACTCTCCATTTTGATTTCTCCTCATCATACCTTTCGAACCATCTGGTGCCGGTAATGACAATGCTCCATTAGAAAAATTTGGGATCTCATCGTCCAAATCCCCGACCTTGTATGCTTCTTTGCAACCTGGACATAGACCTGTGTCTTTTTGTGCGTCCATGTAGCAATCTCTACATATTTTGTACCTAAACACAAAACGAACACATCAACTTCGCTGATTCTCAGTAGCTCAGGCAGTTGACTACTTGAACTTTCCTCTTATCATATCATACCATCATATATTATTAAAGGGAAAAAGGACACGTATACCCAAACAATCGCAAATGATATGCAGATACCCTTCGTCATACTTTAGAGATATTGGTGTCTCTGCCGTCCAAAAACTAGAACATATATATCTTTTATACTTGGACATACACGTTTCATAATCTTATCCACTGATCCAACATCGGATCGACGGATAAGATTGTGCCAAGTGTCCCTATTCAGTATTCTTGCCCTTCACTCTAATAGAATAATGAATAGGGACACTTGGCACAATCTTATTTATCGATCTGATGGTGGATCAGTGGAGAAGATTATGACACGTGTATATGTCCACGTATAAAAGATATATATGCTCTAGTTTTTGGACAGCAGGTTCAACAATGTCTCTAAAGTATGATGAAGGATATCTGCATACCATTTGCGATAGTTCGAGGGTATATTTGTCCTTTTTCCCATTATGAAAAGTCGGAAGCCCTAAAGTGCAAAGTTGGGTGGATGAAGGAAAAAGTGGTTCTTGCAAACTATAAATTAAGACAATGGACAATATCAGATAAATCATAAGAAACAATAGTGTTCAATTGTTGATTTTCAAAGTTTCTTCTTTTATTTGATTCCTTCTTCATCTATGCATTAATTACCACAACCTCAAATTTGATGGTATTCATAATTGCAGGACGAGAGAGATATAACTATAATTATATGTGATAATTAAGTTCGATGATTCATTATAATTTTTTGGTAAGAATGTTATTCTTTACAACAATTTTTTCATGTTGCACAATATTATGATTCTCCGAAAGATGTGATAAACCAATGGCGGAGCCAGAAATTTGTCCAGAAATAACAACTTGTTATGTTAAGAATGTCCAAAATAGGTTATTTGATAATTTCGTGTATCATTTTACTTGTATATATGCTAATTTTTTTCCAGCCAATTGGACCCCCATGACGGTATGTGGCTACGCCACTGTGATGAACGCACGTCCCCAAGACTAGTAAACAAAAATAAATTACCTGCATTCACAAGGGATAACATCATTTCCCCTTTCATCTTTCATGATCTTCCCATCACAAGCAGGCATGGAACATGATGATCCTTTTGATCCAGCCATTTGAGGATGATTAACTTCGGATTCAATCACCTTATCCATCAGATGAGCACGAGTAACACTGTTGAATCCCCCTGTAAACAACGAATTCGATACATATTGCTCCTCTGCTTTGGCAGCAACAGACGTATCCATCGGCTGATTATCAGGCGTAGGCGGAATTTGAACAGTATAATTCATGTAATCGCCTGATAACTCTCCAGACATATCAAGATCTTCTCTAGACAGACTAACATATCGTCCACTAGACGTTCTTCGCGCAAATTTCACTGTTTGTCCACTAGAACTTCCTGTTTTACCAGCAGCACCCTGAGAGCCTCCTGGATTTGTTCCTCCAGGAGTACGCGTTGTCTTCTTTGATGGTGCACTCGTCAAGCTTGCCATTTTTATATATTTTTTTTTAGAGTTTTCTCAAAACATAACCTTATAAACTACGTAAAAACTAGCTAATTTATTTTTCGTGAAAAATGTACGTATGTACGTGACAATGAAATTGGGTGGTCTTCTTCTCAATCATGCCAACAAATGTCTCCTTTCTTCATCATAATTTTTTTTTTTTTGGAATCACTATTGATCTTGATCGATGTTGTAGTAGATGACCACCCTGAATTTTTTTTATTTTATTTTTTTAGAGTTAAAAATGAAAGAAAAGAAAAGTTGACATTGAATTAATTCAATTCACTTAACTAAAGCACAATGTCTTTTTTTTTTATTTTTTACTAGTTCTCCGATTACTACGGAGAATCAATGAGAGACACAACAAGCAAAGAGAAACTTGTGAGGAATAATTAATGGGGGAGGATGTGAGGGTGTTTGGTTGGATGGGAGAGAGTTACGCGCGGAAGAGAAAAGACGTAGAAAATTGGACAATTAAGTAGGAAAGTTGTACTAGATCAAAATAAGAGAGTATAAATATAAGAGACATTGGTTTTCAAGTTAGAATTAAGATAAAAAAACAAGAATAGATCTTTTAGTCAAAAGGACACGTACATAAAATTCACTGATTTAACTCGACTTTATTTTTTCTAGTAAAACCATTATTTTTATGGAAAGTAAAAATATAAAATCAAAGAAAAAAAAGATACTACTTGATACGAAGAAATTCCTCAAGCTAATCTTAATATGTTTCACATCTATTAATCTTTTAAAATTTGAGATTTTAATGAGTTTCTGAATTTTAGAGAAAAGGGAAATGAAATACTTACTAAATTTTTACTTTTATGTGTTTGTATTTTGGGGTTTTTTTTAACTTTTTTGTGTTTGGTATAAAGTACAATAATTTTATATAAAAATTATTGTTTAATAAGAAATTGTCTCATTATCCCACATTTTCTAAAGTTTCAGTACTTGTGTTATTCCAAATGTAGAATAAAAAAACAAAAGTGTAGAACTAATGTCATTTTTTCCCTTTTTAATGAAAAAAGTTAATTATTTTTTTTGTGTTTGATTATTAGAATATCCTTTTAAACACCAAATATTATTAATGTTTACCCTAAAATGGTATAGTAAAATTTTATATGAGGTTAAGAGTACTCTTTTTAATATAACTTCATTGAATTTATATGAGGTCAAGAACTCAGATTTTAATCTAACTTTTTTTTTAGATTTATTTATAATTAGCTATTTAAATATTAAATTAAAGCATTTTTAAAAAAAAATTTATTTTTTGAAATGTGGGATTTCTTGGTTTAATTTGCTGCCATTTGGATCGTGCCTCAAGGGCTTCGTCTTTATAAAATGGGTCAAGTTCAAAAATGATCTTAACATGGTCTCGTCTTTGATATTTTGTCCCCATAAGTAAAGTTAAACAAAAATGCTCTCCATAAGGCTGGTCTTAATTTTTTTTAATCCCGCTTAAAATCATAAATATATATATTTTTTTAAAAATAGTTTCTATTTCAGAAAATTTTTGTCTACAAGACAGACGTTTAGAATATTTAAAACTAAACTTGGTTAATTAACCAAAACATTTGTTTTATATGCAAAAGTTAGAACTTATGCATAAGTTTTAACTTTTATCCATAAGGTAAATGTTCAAAATGTTTCAAGACAACAAAAATGTTCAATTGACTAGAAGTTGTGCTAGGCAAGACTTAAAATTTAGGTATGTTGTTTAGGGACGTACATGAGTGAGTTGGTTTGATTTTTCACTAATGAAGTAATTAAATTTATTATCTAGGTTTATTCAAATCTATAAATCAAATCAAATATGTTATCTTAATTGTGCTATCAAAAACTCTGGAAAAGTCATAATAGAAGAACACTCATCTTGGAGTGGACTTGCTATCTAAATGCTTTCAACAGTTATTTGCTCCGCATTTGATTATTCAGCGTTTATCGTTGACACAATAATTGATACACTAGAGATGTGTCATACTCAATGCTCTCCTACTATGAAAAGTTCCTTTCAATGCTTTAGCGCTTGCACCAAATATGAACCAGAATGTCTAACACATTCTAATTCCATATTTCAAAATATCAAATTTATTCAATTTATATTGCTTAAACTTTTTAAAAATATCAATAATTCATGTCGAATCTATTTTTAAAAAATTCAATACAAATATCATAATATTTTTAAAGAGTACGAACAAGTTAATATTCAATTATCCTCATTTAGAATTTAGAATAAATAATCATATGCGACATCCTAAACAAAAAAACACTAATAAGTCTTTTAGGACACCACGCTAAATTTCCTCTTATATAACACCTACTACTTCAAAACAGAGCATTTAAGCCACGAACAGAGAGGTTTCTCATTTCTCTCTCGTATCAGTATGAATAGCTGGTGCCAATGTGCACGATTTTCGGCGTATCCTCTTGATACAGGGATTCACGGCCGGCGACATATACCGGAAATTGTATCCAGTTCAGTAGCGTCCAGGATTTGGTCTAAATGTGGTGGAAATCTGAGAATTAGTATGCGAGACAGGAGCAAAAATCGAAAACCCTTGCAAAAGGGGAGAAACCTAAGTATTGAAGCCATTCAAACTGTTCAGGCACTGAAGCGGGTTGCCAACAAAAATGATGACTCCGCGGTGGAACAGGTGTTTAATAGCAAGGTCAGGCGTTTGATTAAGAATGATATGATAGCTGTTCTCCGTGAACTTCTTCGCCAGAATCAATGCCTCTTAGCTCTTAAGGTTAGCGCCACTCATATTTTAGTTTATTCTCTTGCTTAGTTGTTCGATTCTCAAATCCTTTATATTTGAATGTCATTTAGTTAGTCTCCCAACTGAAAGAAGAAAAAAACTGAAAAACGCCCCAATTCTTACACCCTCAGTATTAATCACTTACCTCCATCAACATGCAAGGGCATAACGTATGGACTATTGTTAACAAAAGTGTTAAAATGGTCAAATGAGTGTTCCAAAAACTAAGCAAGCAATTGAGGGTATGCATAAAAAAGAAGTTCCAAAGAGGTAGTTCAAGCTTTATTCGAGAGCAGCTGGGTGGAGACCTAATAAAATTCTACTCTAATGAGTCCTTGCAGCTTAAGATTGAAGCAATTGGAGTTTCTATTCAATTAAGAGGATAATTTTGGAGAAGGAAATTGTAGGAAGATGTTGACTATACTTTAATGTGTTGAAATCCCATAGCGGTTGTGGGAGGGAACACAACGAAGCTAAAAGTTTTGAATTGGAACGGTAGGGACCTGTGCCTAAATGGTTCGAGGAAGTATTATAGTTTTCTCAAGATGCTTGCCCAGAAATGAAAGGTAACGGGGGAGGGCTGTTTCTTTTAGGACACTAAAGTGTAGTTAATGAATCCAGGTTAGTAGATACAAGAAGAAAAATAGAGAACTTAATATTGGTTAATGAGACACTATGCAGTGGTGGATGTGGCTCCGTGGCAAACGGCTTATCCATAACCATTTGGAGCGTAGAATATATGTCAAAACCTACTAAAGTTTCGACAAATTTTAAATCTGTACCCACATTTCAAAAATATAATGAGTTTCGTGCTAATAAAGGTCGAATCCACCAAGTTTAAATCCTGGATCTACCGCTGCCACTATGCACAAAAGCAGCATCTCATATAAAGGTCTAAGGCTGCGAACGATATCAAAAATTAGTTACGTAATTGTTCTTTATGCCTAACAATGTAAGTAATTATCCAATGATAAATACAAACATTCTACGATATCATAGGGAAGGTTGGAATATTCTTTTTCCTATAGTAATGCAATGAATCTGGTCATACTGTAATTTTCTGTCTCAAGATGGAGTAGATCATAGGCTCCAACCTTGCCTCACATATATATTATCCTAGGTCCTTAGAGTTCTTTGCTGAATGTATTAGCCAAACAGAATTATAGGAGAAGAAGTTCAAGTTGTACTTATTATCAGATAAACTCATAAAGTGACAATCAAACTCAATGTCTTGAGTCCACTCATGTAATACTGGACTATACACAATATGCATTATAACTTCATTGACACAAATCAATTTCATTTACTATACCTTTCAAACTTTTGACTTCTCATATAATTGTTTCAACTAAAGTTCACTACCAATATCATAGCTCTATGCTCGACTTCTGTGCTTGATCTTGGCGGAAACTACCTTCGCTTCTTTTTGTTTCAAGAGAGCAATTTTCCATCAATCAGTTCATGATACCGGATCTGAATCACCTGTCAGATAGAGTTTCAACTCATTTTGCATCAGTACACCTGATAAGCTGAGTATTTTTCCTAATCTTCACATAAAGTTTCTGACTAGGATCAATGAACAGTTTACCATGCCACTTTTGGCGAAGATATTGAGAGTACTTTCCCTTTTTCTGATGGACACGTTCCAGCTGGGGGACTAAGCAACTTTTATTCCCCAAAAGAGCATAAGTCATCCCAAGTCTTATAACTGGAACTAGAAAGGATGTGTTGTGTTAATTCCTCAATCACTTACTGATGCTACCTGATTATATTCAGTAATACCATATCTTCCACAATTTCAATAATGTAGGATAAGGCTCTTAATTAGTAGTGTCAATATAAATAGAATTATTCCAGCTGCTACAAGCTAATATATGCAGATATTCTTTCTATTTACACCCTCCAAAGACATCTGGTTTGGAGTAGGCTGCGCCAGGGTGAGACTGAGGTTGGAATCCATTCATAGGTATTATCGCAAACTAATCATCTCCATGTAATGTTGTGATGGTTCTTCCATCCAAGGATTGTATGAGTTGGAGAAAGGACTAACAACTACAACAACATATTCAATGTCATCCCAAAAGCGGGGTCTGGGGAAGGCCCTACCTTTTGAAGGCAAAAAGGTTGTTTTCAATAGACCCTCGGCTCAAGTAAAACATAATAAAATTAATCATGGAAAGGAAAATACAGTAGCGAAGCAGTTATGTTGCACATAATGGAAAAGAGAACAACATCAACAACAACATAATATGATAACTGACGCAAAGAAAACAACATGTAACAATAAAATAGAATGTGAGTAATAATAACAATACTGGTAAGGGAGACTAGACAACGCTTGACTACCTACTAACCTTCTATCCTAATTATCAACCTCCATATCTTCCTATCTAGAGTCATGTCATCACCCCTTGCAAGTGTGTCATGTCATGTCTAATCACCTCTCCTAATTATAAGTACTGGTGTTCAATACTCATAGTGTCAAGTACCCAAAGGGGTGATCTAGTGGTCAATGAAGTGTGTGAAAATTTTGGAAACCAAGGTTCAAATTCCAGCGGAGGCAAGAGACAAAATGTTATGCACTTTTTTCTCATATGCCTAAGCCTTGTTGGACAGAGCTACCCGGTACTAGAGTTGATGGGAGGTTTCAGATACACAATGGAATAGTCAATATGCACATAAGCTGGCTCGAATGCCACCGTTATAAAAAATAAAGTTCATCACACAAGTCAAAAAACTCAGGTGTTACCTGAATGATAGTAAGGCATTCAGTTGGCTGATGAGGTTGGTATCTTAGTTGAAAGTACATTCACCAAACACCTTCGGCATAGATATTTCTGTAGGTCACTCATACATGTTAGTGGCCCTCAGTTTCAACACTTACCGTTATGGGTCTTGCTTATCAATGACCCCCAGTCGCAGCAGCACCTAAGGTAGATGTGCTGCCAATTTGATTATATTACTAGAATAAGATACTACCAGCTTGGCTAGTGATCACTGGCAATGCACGGTGACATGAAAAGGATATGCAGCTGACAGGATAATGACATGATTGTTGATGTTGTCGTTGCAGTTGACTGGACAACTGTGGGCTGTTGACTTAATAGATTAAATGAAATGGATTGCTAATTGACTAGTTAGGTGTAGAGTGATTACTTGACAAGTTCGTTTACTTGGACCAGTAACTCTCGACAATTATAAATTGCTGACTTAACAGGCTAGCTTATTCGGGCTGATGACATCAGGAGCTTTACAAAGGAGAGTAGAAAGATGGTACGGCTAGGAACATCAGTGAAAAGAAAAAGAGACTTAAAAAAAACTTTGGGAACACAGGCAGCCTTAAACCACTACTTATTTACATACCTGGATAGCAGAGGCTTTGATATATATGATACTAGTGGATTGGTTAACAACATCTAAAGGAACTCCTTATAGAGGAATTTTATTACGGTATTTTCAACATGATTTTCTATGGAATATGTACATCCTACTTAATATTCTATGGGTTCGACAATATTCTCCCACTTGTGTTCAATGAAAGTAGACATGCAGTGAATTTTTACACATTTAACTTACGGAAAAGGGTCTAAAATATCCCTCAATTATGCGAATTGATACAAAATTACCCTTCTTCTACCTTTTGAGCCTAAAATGCCCTTGACGTCAATCTTTTGGTCTATTCTTTAACAGCCTAAATAATAATCTCAATTAGCAAATGATTTATGATGTGTCGCTATCCTATTGGTTACCCCATAATTAATTAAACTGATTAAAAAAAGCAAACCCACCCAAAAGCCCCACCCGTAAACCCAGATCTTTTGACCCAATAGTCATCCTGAAACCTTTTAACCTAAAACATACTTGTGCTCATCATCTTCAAATCTCCTCTATTTTTCCTCAATCGAAGCTCACCAGAACTCAGACTTTCTTGCCAACTGCTTGAAGTTTCTATGCTTCGTGCAACTGCAGATTAATATCCTCACCCACTCGAGAAGAATTTTTTCTATTTTTAGTATTTTCAGTTAGGTTTTGAATTTGTCTAATGTTGTTGTAATTTGATGTATGTGTAGATTTTTTTATGTTGTTAGATGTGTTATATGCTTGTTGTAGTTGTTTTTAGAAGAACATGTGTTTTATGTTTACGTTAGTATCTCGATTTATGTTTTTTTTACGATGGTGTCTCAAGCTAAAACTTCAATCTTCTCCAGCATTCATTTTGTGTATTTTCTCTGTTTTCCATGATTTCTTGTATGTTTGGTATGTCATACTTAAATGCATATATTTATTTATAGTGTTGCATTCTCAATGTAATCTGATAGGCATAACCTGTGGTCCCTATCCCTTTACCCTTTATCATTATCTTCACATAAAATATTGGTAGATTCCTTGTTAGTTGTTTTTTGATAAGTCACTTTTTTTTTTAAATATCTGTCGTGTGACTTTCTTGAAAGAAGGGTTGAAAGGTTGATGTGGTCTTTAACTATGGGCACAAGTGGGTCCTAACTCCTCAAGTTGATTACATTAAAAAATGGACTCATATATGAGAAGAGTATGATCCAGATTTGCTATCATATATGGACATTTATTTAGAATACACCGAACAATTGTGTTTTAGTCAGGTGAAACAGTTGCTATGCTTTGGGGCCTTCTAATAAGTATTATAAAGTAGAGGGTGATTCAAGAATTAGAACACTGCAGGTTGCATTTTCAAGTATGCTTCAACTTCAATTGTTTGTTGTTTAGGAGTGTGAATATATTGTTCCAGCCCTTGACGTTAGTCAACGTAATGAACCTTTCCCTATCATAGTAGATACAGTAATTGATGGTGATGGTGACATCGCCAACTGAATGAATCTCCCCCTATTACAGTAAATACAATAATTACTGTCCTGTGACGATAAATGTAGTAACTGATGGTGAATCAAGTGAGGAAGAGAAGGGTGAAAATGAACCTTTTGTTAGTGATCATGATAGTGATGAGTTGAAACTTTTTTATGAGAGAAAAATAAGAGAAGTATCTCAGAAACTAGACTACTTTTTGGAGTTGGAAAAGGGTATTAAAAAATCTTGATGAAGCTAAAAGAATTGTAAGCTATTATTCATTTGTTAGGAAGAGTGGCCTTTGAGTTGTGAAGAGTGATTCTATTAGGCTTAGATATAGGTGATGTTGGTTCTCCTTTTTTGTGTCTAATATGAGAAGTTAAGAAAAAAGGCCAAGGATTTGAAATTAAGACCTTAGAAACATAACATTCATGCTAGGAAGCCTCTAAGAACAGAAGAACTACTCAACAAACTTTAGTACACTACTTCAAGAACAAGGTTTAGAATAACCCCAAATACAAAGTGAAAGACATGAGGCAGGATGTAGAAGATCAGTTTTCCTTAATATAAGTTATTCAAAAATGAAGATGGTTAAAAGACTTGTCTTGGAGGGACTGGGGTAGTTTTATTGACAATTTCAACAAATTGGAGGCCTTAGCTCAAGAATTGAGGGATAGCAATCCTGGTTCTGATGTGGTGATAAACATATTTAAAGATGCTTTAGAGCAAGGAAAAATAAGATTTTCAAGAATGTATGTTTGCTTTCAAGCTTATAAAAATAGATGGAGAGTTGGTCTGAGGCCATTTATAGGGCTCAACGGAATATTTTTAAAATGAAAGTGTAAGAGAATATTGTTTGTTGTCCATGGACAAGATTTACTGGACCATTTCTATCCACTAACTTGGACAGTGGTGCATAGGGAAACAACCAAAACATGGAAATTGTTCATTGAGTTGTTGAGAAATTCATTAGAGCTAAAAGATGGTGAAGGATTCACATTTATGTTTGATAAGCAAAAGGTAATAATTTTTTAATTTCTTTATCACTTTATGATTTCTCTTAATTAGACACTTGAATTAGATAACTTGTTTTGTTGTTTGTTGTTTCCGGGGTTGATTGGTGTTGTTGGTCAGTTGCTTCCAAAAGCACATCATAGATGGTGTAAGGCACATAGAAGCCAGTTGGGCCAAGACTTAGAGAGGTGTAGAGATTAAAAAATTATTGTGCTGGTCTGCTTGGAGTACATATGAAGAAAAATTTCAACATCAATTAAAAATCATGGGCTCTATGTCTGGACAAGCTCCTGAAGATCTCTTATGCTACTTGCTACATATACAACACTTTATGTAGGGCCTACTTTGACACAATCTACAAGAGTTAAACATGTGAAAATAATTTTACTGAGTCATTCAACAAATGGATTTTGGAAGCAAGGTCAAATCAATAATTACGATGTTGGAAGATATCAGAATCAAGATATTATCTATGTTTATTCATAACTAATTTGACATAATATAATCTCGCTATATATATATATATATATATATATATATATATATATATATATATATATATAATGAAAGATCTTTCATTTCACCATATCAAGAACCTCACTAGCCTTCTCGTCCAGTTAGTCTAACCGCATGAACCCCTTCTTGCTTATCCACCCACCGTAAACGATTTCTAACAAATTTGAAATACGAATGAGATAAAAAAAAGGCCATCATTGGGACAAACGATACAATAACTTCAGTTAGAATTACTTCTAATTTCAACCAATTTCTAGTTAATGCATCCATAAGAACCCGACATTCCCCAGTATGGAGCCACCATCGTTTCGTCTGGCATTTACTCTCGGGACCTCTGAGTACGACAAAGTGAAAGTAGACAAGACTCACCTCCCTTACTTTGTCAATTACAATTGTTTCGTCTATTCTACTCGAAAGCGTGTAAATAAAAGGCTCTTTTTTCGAACTGTCTTGTTTTCAAGCCTCCACGACTGTTCGGGGTTCTCCATTCTTAGAATGCTTCAACTTTCCCACGTGTTTTAGTTGCAAATTCGTACTGTTTACTTTAAAGCAATAGAGGGTGCCTTCGCTTTGTATAGCATGTCCCTATGCCTCACTCGCTTCGGGAAGTAAGTCTTCGATGCAGCTCACACAGTCCTATTCAACTCTTTCAAATCTATGAGTGAGATTTCAACTCTCTCAAATGTAGGTTTTTTTTTTCAACTATTGGTTCCTTTCATTAGAGACGAATAAACCCCACTTATAGTTTGTTACCCACCGAAATGGAGTTCATATACTCATATATGTACATAGTGATATTACATTATGTCAATTAGTTATGAATAAGCACAGATAATACCTTGATTTTGATATCTCCCAACATCGTAATTATTGATTTGACATTGCTTTCAAAATCCATTTGTTGAATGACTCATTAAAATTATTATCACATGCGTGACTCTTGCAAATTGTATCAAAATAGGCCCTGCACTAGTGTTGTGGCGGGTAGCATAACACATCTTTAGGAGCTTGTTCAGACGTAGAACCTATGATTTTTAATTGATCTTGAAATTCTTCTTCATATGTACTCCAAGCAAACCACCACAATAATTTTTTCATCTCTACACCTCTCCAAGTCTTGGCCCAATTGACTTCTATGTGCCTTACCATCTACGATGTGCTTTTGGAAGCAACTGACCACAACACCAATCAGGTCCTAAAACAACAAACAAGTTACGTAGTTCAAGTGTATACAAAAGAAAAATCAGAAAGTGATAAAGAAATTAACAAATTATTACCTTTTGCATATCAAACATAAATGTGAATCATTTAGCTCTAATGAATTTCTCAATGAACCATTTCCTTGTTCTAGTTGTTTCTTTGTCCACCACTGCCCAAGTACGTGGATAGAAATGCTTTACTGAATCTTGTCCAAGGGCAAGCAACATTATTCCCTTACACTTTCCTTTTAAAAATGTTCTATCTAGCCCTATAAATGGTCTCAAACCAACTCTCCATCCACTTTTCAAAGCTTGAAAGCAAACATACATTCTTGAAAATTTTCTTTTTCCTTGTTCCAAAACATCTTTAGATATGTTTATCACTACATCAGAACCAAAATTGTTATTCTTCAATTCTTGAGCTTAAGCCTCCAATTTGTTGAAATCATCAATAAAACTACCCTCCAATTTCTCCAAAATAAGTCTTTTAACCCTTTTTCATTTATGAATAACTTATATTTAGCGATAAGTGATCATCTACATCTTGTCTCATGTCTTTCACTTTGTACTTGGGTTATTCTGAACCTTGTTCTTGAAATAGTATATTAAAGTTTGTCGAGTAGTTCTTGTATTCTTAAAGGCTTCGTGGCATGTATGTTTTGTTTCTAAGGTTTTAATTTCAAATTCTTGGCTTTCTTAATTTTTGATATTGGACACCAAAAATGACAACCAATATCACACCTATATCTAGGTCTGGTAGAGTCACTCTTTACAATTCTAAGGCTCCTCTTCCTAACAATTGAGTAATAAGTCACAATTCTTTTAGCTTCATCAAGATTCTTGAAGCTCATACCTTTTCCAACTCCAAAAAGTAGTCTAGTTTCTGAGATACTTCTCTTATTTTTCTCTCATAAAAAAGTTTCAACTTATCACTATCATGATCACTAGCAAAATGTTCATTTTCACCCTTCTCTTCCTCACTTGATTCACATATTGTCACAAGACAGACTTCATTAAGTTAATTGATATTTTCATTAATTATTATATATACTGTAATAGGGAGAGATTCATTCCGTATTACTGCTTCTATTTTGATAGGGAAAGGTTCATTAAGTTGATTGATGTCAAGAGCTGGGACAATATATTCACCCTTCTCAACAACAAACCATTGAAGTTAAAGAACACTAGATTGAGTAGACAATGCAATCTGGTGTGTCTTAATTTTTGAATCGCCCTCTACATAATAATACTTATTAGAAGGCCCCCACATAGTAGTTGTTTCACCTTACTAAAACACAATTGTTCAGTGTATTCTGAACAAAGGTCTATTATATGATAGCAAATCTAGATCATACTTTTCCCATATATGAGTCAATTTTGTAATGTAATTAACTTGAAGAGTTAGGACTCACTTGCCCCCATAGTTAAGGACAACCACATCAACCTTTTCAATCATTCATGATATAAAACGTCTATCAGATTACATAGAGAATGCAACACCAAAAATAAATAAATTTATTTAAGTATGACATATCTAACATACAATAAATCACAAAAAACAGAGAAAAATATATGCTGGAAAAGATAGAAGTTTCAGTTTGGGACAACATTGTTAAAAAAAGGGATAATGCACAGTACCTCCTCAATCTATGCCCGAAATCTCAAAGACACACTTATACTATACTAAGGTCCTATTACCCCCCCTGAACTTATTTTGTTAAATAGTTTTCTACCCCTTTTCGGCCTACGTGACACTTTCTTGTGGGCCAATGCTGGTTGACTTTTTTTTTCAAGTAGTGTCACGTTGGCCCGGGAAAGGGGTAGAAAATTACTCATAAAATAAGTTTAGAGGGGTAATAGGACCTTAGTATAATATAAGTGTGTCTTTGGAATTTCGGGCATAGGTTGAGGGGGTACTTGAGCATTTTTCCTTAAAAAAATCATAAATTGAGATAATAACGAATGTGTATCTTCTAAAAACAACTACAAGAAGCATATAACACACGCAACAACATAAAAAATTTAAATATATATCAAATTACAACAACATTCGAAACGTAACTGAAAATACTAAAAATAGAGAAATTCCTACTTCAGTGGGTGAGGATATTAATCCGCAACTGCAAGAAGAGTAGAAACTTGTAATTGTTGGCAAGAAAGTTTGAGTTTTGGTGAGCTTCGATTGAGGAAGAAGAGAGGAGATTTGAAGATGATGAGCGTAAGTTTTTTTAGGTTAAAAGGTTTGGGGATGAATATTGGGTTAAAAGATCTGCGTAATATTGTGTTAAAAGATCTAGGCTTATGGGTAGGGCTTTTTGGTGGGTTTTTTTTTTAATTAGTTTAATTAATTTAATTAATTATTAGGATAGCTACAACTCATAAATGAATTTTCTAATTGAGGTTATTATTTAGGCTGTTATAGATGAGGGAAAATAGAGCCAAAAGGTTGACGTCAAGGGCATTTTAGGCCCGAAAGGTAGAAGAAGGGTAGTTTTGTACCAATTCGCATAGTTGATGTGTGTTTTTGGCCCTTTTCCGTTTAACTTATAACTAACTCCATTGTTTCTCTTAACTTTACATAAGATATGACCTGATAAGACTTCTTCATCTTTATGTTCAATTCCACTGGAATTTCTGCATTTCGTTATTTCTATTTGAAGAGTGCAGGTGCAGTGATGTTCTGAAGTTCTTCTAGAAGTTTTTTGGGTTTTCAGTGAGATATGGACCAAGGATTTGAAAAATGTGGGGAAGCATTCTTTAACTAATAATCCAGTCATCTTACTTCTCCAAGATGAAATTAGTCCCATTTATGCGACATGGTCATTGAGACTTATTTAATGTCATTCCAGAGAGATACCCTTCTCATAGGGAATAATAGGGGATGTTAACATGATCAAGCTTTTCATGATCTTTCCCCTGCTTTTATCTGCTTCCTAGTTCAGCTATCCTTTCTCTTTTTCTTCTTTCCTTTGTTCAAGTTGTGCTTTGATTGGTAATTTACTGTTCAATTTGATGATTGATGGGACTGTAGAAGACTTCTAATGACCAAAGTTTTGGTGATGTTTAGTCGTCTTGGAACTGTTACATCACACTGGCTTTGCACTCCTGGATTCATCAAAATTTGTTGACTTCTACAATGTTGGCAGATCCTAATTATTATGTATTCCCTGATATAGGTTTTTGAGGAAGTTCAGAAGGAGACATCCTATAGACCGCAGCTCAAACTGTATGCTGAAATTGTGTCCTGTTTGGGAAGCAACGGATTGCTTGAAGATATCAGCTGTCTTATCATGGCATTGAAAATGGAAAGTAGTTTAGAACCTCACATTGAGGGCTTTTATGCATTGTTGGAAAGCTTAATGAAATTTAATCTTACGAGGCTCGCACTGGAGGTCTTTTACTTGATGAAGTTGAGAGGATGTGATCCCGATAAGTTGACCTTTAAACTATTGATAAATGGTTTGGAATCGAATGAAGAAACGAATCTTTCAGCTTTTGTAAGGCAGGAAGCAGAGAAGTATTATGGCCAGTCCCTAGATTTCCTAGATGAGACTGAAGAGGAGGTACCAAGATTAAAGCCAATGTATTAAACTATTCGATCAGTGGTTAATATATGATGAACATGCTATTTGAATATTTCTTTCATCTACTTTTAGTATTTTGATTTTATTATGTTTAGTTTCTAGAGGTCAAGAGTTCGAGCAATGGAAACAATTTTACATCTTAACTATTGATTAAGAGATCAAGGGAAAAACAAGACATGTTCCCTAATGACAAGTTAATATTAGACCAAAGTTGATAATAAATTGTGTGTGAGAATCAACCATGAAAACTTGATCAATGTATTCACAATAAAAACACTCATGCTCATAGATAGAAGTTGTTAGTTGGGGAACTCACCCTCAGTGCACTACTCAAGTTATCATAGTGTTCTGATCGAAGTAATGGATATTCTCTATATCATTTTTGTGAAATTTTTAAAAAAATATACAATCCAACATATAATATTTCGTCACATAAACTCAATATACAATATAATACTTCGAGAAAAAATGTTATATATAACGTATCAACCTTATATAAAAGCAAGTAATAGTATATAACAAATATACACTAAACCAAATAACATACTCAAATAGAGGCTACCTAGTGTAAACATTCTTTTTATCTCTCGACGGGTAGTCCAGTAGTTTGAGTTTGAGATTTTCATGTTGGATGTCTCAAGTTCGAAATTCTTATCAAGCAAAAATAATAAGTTTTCCTTTTGAGTCGAGCTCGTTACACTGAACTTATATAGAAAGTAATTTGCGAGTTATTGTATAGAAACATGAGGGCATTTCATTTTTTGGGTAGTGGAGGGGTTACCAAAAAGGAAGAAAAAGAGGATAATCTCTAAACTCTCACTGTGTGTTATTTTAGCTTTCAACGTAAGCATAAAGGAGGAGTGACATCCGGGATCACTCAGCCAGTTGAAACGCGCGGCGAGAGAAGGCGCAAAAAATGGAGAGCTCCGGCGAACTGGTGCCTTTCCCATTGCTGACAACACCGATTGAATCGAATTATCGAGCATGCACGATCCCTTACAGGTTCCCTTCCGACAATCCCAAGAAACCAACCCCCACCGAGCTTTCCTGGATCGACCTCTTTATGAATTCCATCCCTTCGTTTAGGTACTTATTTTTTCTGTTTGAATTAGATTTCTGCGTTTTGTACTGTGAGGATGAGAAGACGCTATTTTGTTTTCCACCTCCGTTTGTAGATTCGAGAAATGATGTGTAGATCATACCTTTTGGATTTAATAGTCACCTTATTAAGCTAACTATTGCTCCAAGTAGTTCGATATCTGATTTTACTGTACAATATAGGAAAAACAGTATCTGTGAGTGGTGCGGAGTTTTGATTGTTCTTCGGATTAACCCATCGAATTACTTGATTTTTGTTAATTAATGCAGGAAGAGGGCTGAGAGCGATGACAGTGTTCCAGATGCTCCTATTCGAGCTGAAAAGTTTGCTCAGAGGTATCCTTCTATACTATTGTGTGTTTTCATGTTGCCTCTCGTTTCAGGGATTAGGATAGTCAATTGAATAGAGAACAAGTTCATCTTTTTCATCCCGTTTGTTAGAGGAGGGAAGTGGTGGGTACAGTGTGCTGAAAGAAAGCTGTTTTTAGTCTATTCTTTGAATCTCTATTTATCCAACAACCCAACTTAAGTACAATGTGCTGAAAAGGGTGTGTGGAGCAGCTGGCGGACTTTATTCTCATGTAATTTCATTTTTTGCTCACGTGATTACATTTTCTTTCCTCTCTTTTTTTTGGTACGTTTCAAGTTTGGTACTTTATGTTACATAATGCAACTTCCAGTTAATGCAGTGTTATCAAAGGCAAAAAGCACATAGAAATACCAAGCAAAAGTTTTTGTGATTACGGGCGTACATAGAAAAATTAAAACAAATGTAATGCGAGGACGACTAACTATAAACACAAGTGAAATTATATAGACAAAGGAACTGACAAAAAAGAACGATTGTTAAAAACGTCAATCAAGTTAAAAAATTACTTAAAGTTTCTGATTGATATGCAAAGATGCATTTGAAGTTTCTAATATAAGTTCCCAGACTAATTTCCGTGTAATAAATCCATAGTTTCCTACTTTTAGGTACTAACATCTCATTCAATTTCATTAATTACTGATTAACTAACTATATCTACTTTTTATAGTTTTTGCGGACTCTTCACTCTTGATGTCGCCCCCGTGTTGGATTCTCCAAACATACACTACTTTTGCCGAATCCGACACGCACCTGTTGACATTTTTGAAGAGTCTGAGCAACATAGCAGACATTCACCCTGGCAGCGTAATGAGCCACATGCTTCAGCAATTTGATGCATATACTAAAGAGTGCCACCCAAATGAAGCTAAGTGCCATCTTGTGTTGTACCTAACCATAGGGTGTTAGAGCCCCTCAAGCCCGCCTTCCGCACCACTAACAAAGGAAATGAGAAGCAAGGAAGAGGAAGAGGACAGATGAGAGGGAGAAAATTGGGAATGTTAATTATGGATGTCTTATTCTTATGAAATAAGAGCAGAATGAATAACCTGGATAAAAGAAAAACAATCAAGGTGGAGCTTGTTAAGTGGGAGGATATAACAGGACCAATAAACAAACATGAAAGAAATTATGTGGTCAACCATTTGAAGTGTGCAAATGAAAGGTGTGCAATTTACTGTAGCCATGGGAAGTGTGGGAGGGATTTTTCACTCGATTGTACGTTCTTTAGAGTACCATATGATTCACAAGTTAGCCATTGGAGATTGGGTGTTACAAGTAGAGAATCATTTGTACAAGATTCTCTATTAGTCCAAGTATTATATACGAGATTTGCCTTCTCAATCAACAATATAACTCAATCTCAAACTAGTTGGGGTTGGTTATATGAATCTTCTTAATTTACTCTGCATTACTTGGACCTGTTCTTTTTCATCTTCTTCCAATCAATAAAATAACTTATTTCATCAATACTTATCCAAAAAAAAAGATATTTACTTAATAAAAGAAAAAGATTATTGTGCAAGTTACTTAGTTACTTCTAATTGTAAGTGGTTTTGACTTGTCATCAAAATGATGAAGAATAAACCATACCTTGAGCAAGTGTCAGTTACTTCAGAAGGGTTGAGGTTTATATTTAGAAATTGAAAATTGATGATAGTTTCCAACTTTTACATGTACTTATTTTGGTGGATAGATATTCTGCAATACTTGAGGATATGAAGAAAGATCCTGAAAGTCATGGAGGGCCTCCTGATTGCATTGTAAGTTGAACCATATTAAGCTATCAATTGTTGACTCTTTATGTTTCCTGATAACTTCTTGTTGTTGCTCAAAAGCTAAAGCGCTTTCTCCTTTGTTTTCTTTTAGCTTCTTTGTCGCCTTAGAGAGCAAGTGCTTAGGGAAGTGGGGTTCAGAGATATATTTAAAAAGGTCAAGGTTAGTATCGTTTCTCCAATATTAGATTCCTCAAGTTGGCTCTCCTGTTAGCAAGTGGTGAAAGAAATATAATAATTGAGGGAAAGGTATTACCATAATTATTTTTTTTTTAAAAAAGACAGGCATTGCATCTGCTGTGCAGACATGCTTCTGGATGTCTGCTTGTGGATATTGACATACCTTACAAAATAAACAGTTCCACTTCTTTAAAGATCATCAATTGTTTTGTGCTCCTTATCCTGCAACATTAGAAATTAGTATCAGGTTTTAACTTCGAAACATTGTTGGGTGTATTAAAATGTGCTAGGATGAAGAAAATGCAAAGGCTATATCCTTATTTAAGGATGTAGTATCTCTTAATGATGCTATTGAGGATGAAGCCAAGCGTGTAGAAAATTTGGTCAGAGGAATTTTTGCAGGAAATATATTTGATCTTGGCTCTGCAAAGGTAAACCATGCTTTTTGATCCATGACTTCTTCATAATCACTGCATGAAGTCCATTAATATTCTGAACCATTATATTCATTTGGATTGTGTATTACCCTGGGAGTAAGTCAAGTTATGGCAACTAAACACTTCCAATCAACTGCTTTGGTTTATCATATAGTTTGACAATATAAATCCAATACTATGCCCAAATTATCTAGAAATTCCAATGGAATTTTTTTTACTAAGTTATAAATTTTATCAATGTTTGGGCAAAATAAAAAAGCATGCAAATATGCCAAAAGTACAGACATCCACAGAAATAGATGGTTTTCAATTCTAGTGGAAGGTTAAGTTGCTCAAGTTCATATTTCCTCAGTTGGTTCCTTGAGTTATTTATTTCCCTTTTCTTGCCACCTTTGGAACTTGAATAGAAGTGCATTCCGTACAACCACCACTCTAGATGACAGATTTCAGCTACTTTATTCAATTTATTGACAATACTCATGATCTACTTCAAATGCTGCAACCTCACTTACTATTTACTGCAATATGATCTTGCTCAAGGGTTTCTTACGCCAAAAAGTCAGCAGCTCAGCACCCAATACTGATCCTATTTAGAGGGGGACCTTCTTATTCACAGGATTACGAGAAGATTGGTATCTGCAACGACACTCTTTTAACCTTCTTTGGGATTTATTGCATGAGTTTTGAGTGACAGACAAACAAAAAGTCATATTGCCTGCTCTTACTCCCAGGATCCGAAAATTATTGTCTGCCTCGTGATTCCTGACTTCTTGTGCTTAAGACTAATAGTTACAAAAATCACATTTTGCACTGTCTCTCCAGTTTTTAGGACTCTACAATCTCCCAGGACTATTATCAGGTGTATTTCCCATCTTTAAAACTTAATGAAAGATGCAAATTATCTGGGAATTAGCAGAGAAGTCTTTAGAGTGCTTAGGCCCTTGGTCATTGGTAGTAATACAATGAGGCTCAAAATTACCAGTACATCAGCCAGTTCAGATGGTTTAGATTCATGATTTGGAATGTTTGCTCTGAGAAACTTATTGCAGAACACCTATGTCTTAAGTTAAACTGTTCATTTGTCTAAAGCTACTCATGTCAAACGGGTGTTACATGATATAGATTCCCAGTAAAGATCTTTACAGATACATAAAACCTGCTAGAAATCAAACATGCCTATATACGAATTCCTGTTTGACATGCACACCTGAGTCTGCGTGACATATCACAACATGCACATTTCAATAGGGAGAGCTCCGTAAATTGCATAAAAGATGATATCTCAGAGCATCTTGTTGGAACCTGTTCAGACTCTAACTAGCTGAAACCTTCCAGAGTTTATTTGATATCTTAATCTTGTGCCCTGCACAGCCAGCAATTATAAAGTTATTCAAAGTTTTTAAGATCATGTAATTAATGACTACTTTCTTCAACCTCTCTTGAAGCTTGCAGAGCTGTTTTCAGAGGATGGTATATCCTTTCTAGCTAGTTTCCAAAACCTTGTCCCTCGACCCTGGGTTATAGATGATTTGGATGTATTTATTACAAAATGGAGCAAAAAAACATGGAAAAAGGTGACTATTTTATCATATTTGTTATCATGTGGACTTCCAAGTTTTATGATTTTCTTTGAGAAGTACCCAGTACATTTGATATCTGTTCCTTCACTGACATCCTTACTCTTATACAGGCTGTAATCTTTGTTGATAATTCTGGTGCAGATGTTATTTTGGGTATTTTGCCGTTTGCTAGAGAACTACTTCGTCATGGAGCACAGGTATGTTTTGGAGTCCCTGCTCCTTTTATGCACAGATTGTGGAAGTGTTTGTGTTTAGTAAACTAAATTCAAATTGTTTGTCACCAATAACTGGACTGTTCTTTGATTTCATTGTATTGAATGAAATACCATTATGTGTTTTTTGATATGCTTGGTTTATGGGTTTTTACTTGTACACACGAAATCAATAAGTAGTATACATCACTGTGAGAGGATTTTGACTGCCTCTTCTGAGAATTGAACTTTATTCTCAGTTACTGCTCTTTTGGCTCTTTTGCCGACATGAGGATGTTAATGAAAATGGTTTTTTCCAGTAAAACTTTACACTCGAGTGGGGATTTTGTGTTGCTTTAATGGCTAAACAATAGTTGCAGCACTTTTGGTATGGTAAATATCATCATTCTTGTCGTGTTTCTATTTCATGAATCCCCTGAAGCAAATAAAGTGTAGGACCTCAATACCCCTAGTTTAATAGGTATGAAGCTCTAGCAAATAAGTTACATTTTCGTATATGTCAGCATGATGATAGTATGAATTGCATCAAATTGGCTGCCACATTGATTAGCTGATATTCGAAAGCTATTTTTAGCTCTTATCAGTAGTATATGAAAGCATTTCTGGTAACACTTTGTTTTTCCTGTTTCCATATCTCATTTAACTACTGCTTTCTTTGGCCAGGTTGTTTTAGCTGCTAATGACTTACCTTCTATCAATGATGTTACTTACCCCGAGTTAGTAGAGATTATTTCTAAGGTAATAGATGTCTTATGTTTCAACTTGTGGGGCTCTCAGCTTTTGTTTGGTATTAACATGTTTTGGTTATAACAGTTGAAAGATGAGCATGGGAAGCTCATAGGTGTTGACACATCCAATCTTTTAGTTGCCAATTCTGGTAATGATTTGCCGGTAAGTGGCAGTTGTTTTTAGCTTCATTTGCATACTGCAGAGCTTCCTCCCGCACCCTCCAAGAAGATAATGGGTAACTTATTTTCTAGATTTAGGTTCCCTCATGGCTTACAATCAATCTCCTAATTTCATGCCTGCTATTGCTTAGCCCGTAATTGTACATTTCGTCTTAGCTTATTGAGAATTCCTACTTTAAAGCAAGCGAGAATTCTTCAGGGCTAACTATTTTGGTTCTCACCCAACCTAAGTTTAGTATGCACCTACCCTTGAGCTTACTCTCCAGCTTGGCTTGGCTTGGCTGGTGTATTAGGCATGTGATAAGTTGCATGAATGTCAGGTTGAGTGGTTGACGAGGCAATTTCGGACTAGTCCAGATGTCAGGTTTATTTACTGAATGCATTTATGCATGTTGTTGCAGGTTATTGATCTTACAACGGTATCTCAGGAGCTGGCATACTTGGCAAGTGATGCTGACCTCGTCATTGTAGAAGGCATGGTAAGGCTTTTGCAGTTATTAATTGAAACTGTTATCTCCTCTGTGGCATGACATGTTAAAATTTAGTGATTATTTCGTGTTGTTGACCTCTAAAAAGCTTTATGCAAGGGCTATTCGTCTGTTTGCGTCTTGTACTTTGCTCCTACTCAGACTTTTTAAGAATGCCGTCGGCTGTATGTCGGATCCACCAAAATTAGCGCAGTTTTTGGTGGATCCGACATGGGTTCAGCAACATTTTTATAGAGTCCGAACAACATAACTTTGCTCGGTGACTTGGTTCATATGTACCTTGTATTATGGGTTTTACATTTTGTTTTCTTCTTTATAGTTGTGCTTAAATGGGAGATGATTTATATAAATGAACTGTATCAATTGATTAAATATGAGGGCAATAAGGTAAGATGTGGAAAGAATATGGCAAAAGTCAGCTTCACAATTAATTTGGTGCTGCCTCTTTGAATGTGAATAGCTGTCTCTTTTTTTCTGATAAGTGTGAATAGCTATGTTGTTGGGGCAGTATAACATTAGAAGTCTAGGGATATTAATGATGCCAATGTGGGTGTAAAGCAAGATTTAGGAAGACTCTAATCGGCAAAGCTCAAACTCCTCAATGAAGTTGGTTGCAAGCTGCCTACAGGACGTGAACAGCTAGAGTTTTCCTTTACTTTTACAAGTTAGAAGAGCTATTTTCTTAGGGGACAGAGTTACGTTAAAAGATTAGGGATGGGAATGATTCCATGTGGGTGGGGACCTGTCTGCAACCCCTCACCTAGCCTGCAAGTCTCCTGCTCTAATTGCCAATTGCCATTTCACACTTCTCTCTCCTGTATTGTTGTGACAGGACGAAGGGTATGGATCATCGTGGCTTCTCATAACTTTTACTACTAAGCACTTCTCCACTTTTTAGGAACTATATTTTTCTCTTGAAGTTATATAAACTGATCAAAGCCTCTTATTTTAGATTTTCCACCAATTACCTGCTCCTGCTACCTCGTATTGGAACTTCCCGATTTGTGATTTTGCTTTAAAAAATATGAGCATCTGAATATTCGACATCATACTGTAATAAATTGTTTTGAAGTTTTTAAATTTACAAATCTCCTGCCTGCTCATGTTTTTTGAAAAGATAGAAGAGAGAAAATCTAAGAGAGTTGCATAAACTTCTACATATTATTATTCATAAAGTCAAAGTGTCACCAATCAAAAGCCTATTTGTAGATCAGGAAATCCTAAACAAGCTATAGTCTTGAGAACAATTAAACACTTTATTCCTGATAAAAATACAAGGATAGAATCTAATCTTACAGGGTTATGATTTAAACAAAAAAAATCCTATGCAGAAAAATAATTATATCTTCATGGAGCGCGTCACTCCCCATATTTTAAATGATTGTAAATTTCCAATCTCTCTCAACTTTTAGCTTCTCTTTGAATTCATTGCAGGGCCGCGGAATAGAGACAAACTTGTATGCTCGATTCAAATGTGATTCCCTCAAGATTGGAATGGTAATATACCTTCATGCTTTCATTTAGAACCATATAAGCGATCCCCAAAGGAAGTCGAAAAGAAAGTTACTTTTTTTATCTTTTTAAAAAAGTTTTTTATTGTTACTTATACACAGGTAAAGCATCCGGAAGTTGCTCAGTTTCTTGGAGGAAGGCTTTATGATTGCGTCTTCAAATTTAACGAAGCTTCAAGTTAAATAGTTTAGGTATCAACTATATCAAGTTCTTTCTGGAAGTTCAGACAAACCCAACAAATTGAAGATATTGGTAAATCATTATATTGGATATTATTTTCAACTTTTCTTGAAAGTTGGATTGCAAATGAAGCAGCTGTGTTAATGCTTCCTTGTGCTTAGGTGCATCTGCAGTAGTGTAACCTTGCAGGTATCACAGTTGCAGCTTGATCTTGCCTCTTTCCAGCAGTAAATGCCTCTTTCTTCTCCTGTAGTTTTCGGAATCATTTGTAATAAAGATATTGGCTAGCTACGATTGAAGAGTTTTATCAATAGAATTCTCATCTATTCGTGGTCTGTGTACTGTATATTGAACATATACAGATGCAAGGCACACAGCTAAGGATGTGATGGGATAGATGGACTCTTCCACGCTTAACCAAAGGTCTTTTGTTAGCTGACACTCTTGTTTTACCATATTAATTTGCGAGGCAAATGATAATAGTTCATAATGAATAGGGGAATATATGATTGTGGTAAATTAGTTGTTAATAAATCATAATTTCCATAGCAAGGATGTCTTCACTGAGCACATTAATCTTCCTTGCTTTTCAAAAGTATATTCCTTCTAATAGCATTATGCGTTGTTATATTGTTACCTCTATTAACAAATTAACATTAAAAATTAGAGAACTCCCAATTTGTAGGTCGAAAGTAGCAAGATTTTAGTGACATGAAGAGCTAGGGTATGGTAAAAATGGAATATTCTTTCTCCTTAAATTATATGTTTTTTGGGACCATAATGAATTACGGTGATTGTGATATTCAAAGATCTCGAGTTTAAACTAATGAGAGAGAAGAAAATCTTATTGGCCGCGCCAAATATATCCGCGAACTATCAGTTGAACTGGAAAGTCATTGATGTCACTTCCATTCAAAAACTAGAGTATGTATGCCCTTCACTCGGAAGACTAAGTAGGAACGAACACGTGTCACAATTTTATCCGTTGTCAATTCGATATTTAATAAATAATGAATTGATGAATAAGATCATCACTTTAGTTTTTGAACGGACATCTGCATACCATTAACGATAGCTCGGTATATATTTGTTCTTTCCCTTTCTAAAACCGAGTCTTACAAAAGTTGGACAAAAATATTTGGTAAAATGGAAATAAGAAAAGAGATAAGAGAACTAATGTTAGGCTAAAACTGTTTGCACGGCTCCTCACTGTATCATCAATGGCTGCTCTGTCTGCTTCTGCTCATATGAGAATTCGCACCTTCTTCCATTCATCTTTCAGTAACAACAAAATATCAAACCTTTCCCAACAAATCAAACTTGAAAATTATACCACTATTACTACGACCACTTCGAAGAGAAGCATCTCCATACCCGCCTTGGCACCAAAGACAACGGAGAACTCAGCTTCCCAACTCCAATCAACTTCAGATTCCGTTAAAGGTAAGCACAAAAATACACCATCAATATCAGAAATCAAAAAAATTGGGTTTCGTCCCCAGAAATTTACCGAAAAATAGTTATAGATTGAGACTTAATTACCAAACATAACAATAGTTTGGATAATTACCAGATTTAGCAACAGGGGCTGTATCATTGATATAGCAATAGATACATACAAAACAATTGTAGTATAGAGTGAGTGAATTTCAGAAACTGTTGTAATAGTGATGCAGGGTGAATTTCATAAACTTTGCTAGATACTTCTCTTATAGTTTTTTAATACATAAATTTTTTGAAGATTAATGTAATCTAAATTTATTTTGAAAATTAATTAAATTAACGTTGGAAAAGCGTAACATGACAATTTAAAGTGGACAGAGGGGATAGAATATAGCTTATCAAACAAAAAGAATGTCTTAGTGAAAGATATTTTGGTAAGTTTTTTCATGAGTTAATTTGAGTTACATATTTGTTCAATTTTTAAATGGCTGGTAAAAATATAATTTTCATGTGCTAATTTTGAGTAAATTTTCCTTCTTTTTTGCTTTTATAGACTCTGAAAATATCAATTTGAAAGGATGGGCTGAGTTTGCAAAAAATGTGTCTGGCGAATGGGATGGGTTTGGAGCAGATTTTAGCAAGCAAGGTGAGCCGATTGAATTACCGGAGTCTGTAGTCCCTGGAGCTTACAGGGAGTGGGAGGTGAAGGTATTTGATTGGCAAACTCAATGTCCTACTCTTGCTCGTGATGATGATGCCTTCTCTTTCATGTACAAGTTCATTCGGCTCCTTCCTACCGTTGGCTGTGAAGCTGATGCTGCAACTAGGTATAGCATCGACGAGAGGAATATTTGTGATGCCAATGTTCCTGCCTTTGCGTATCAATCAACCGGATGTTATGTGGCTGCCTGGTCCAATAATCATGATGGAAATTATAATACAGCTCCTTATTTGTCATGGGAATTGGAGCATTGTTTGATTGATCCCCGGGACAAGGAGTCGAGGGTGCGGATTGTTCAGGTTAGAGGTCATGACGTGTTTATTGATTGATCAAATAGTCACTCAAGTAATAGTTATAATCTCAGAAAAGTTACTTTCTTTCTTGAAGAGAAAATCGGTATTAAAACAAGAGCTGACTTTCTGAGATAAGAACTATTAGTTGAGTGTCCATATGAAAAATCAACCCTTCATTGTTTTTACCTGTCTAAACTTAATTCAATCCGCCCATTTGTCACCACTGATTCAGGTTGTGCGCCTTCAAGATTCTAAGTTGGTGTTGCAAAACATTAAGGTGTTTTGTGAGCATTGGTATGGGCCGTTTCGAAACGGGGATCAGCTTGGTGGGTGTGCTATTCAAGATTCTGCATTTGCTTCTACCAAATCCCTGGACCCTGCAGAAGTCATTGGTGTTTGGGAGGGTAAGCATGCCATATCCAGTTTCAACAATGCTCCAGAAGTAAGCACTAAATGACCCTATCCATTGAACTGTGCGACATCTCACTAAAAGCAAACACATACAATACTATTTGTTATTGGGTGGTGGTGATATTTGAACACATGACATCTTGCTTGGCTCTAATAGCATGTTAAATTGTGTGAGCATTTCATCTAAAAACTCATTTAGCTAGAGTATACACTTCTAATTACTTAATTATATTATGTCTCTCCACTATCATCCTGCTATTATCAAGTTGAAGAAGGTTTTCTACTTGTGACTTGGAATGCTGACTAACATTACATAACACATAGTCCAGAGCACTGAATATCCTATGTGATCATTGTAATTGTAGGTTTTTCCTTGCTCAGCTTGTTTTTAGTGCAGCTTCAACAACTTCATTTGGAGCAGAATTAATATATTTTCATATTTTAGTGCCTTGACTGCAAGTTAGAAGTGTTTTCAGAATTGTACTTTTTTAGAATTTCATCATACGTTCAGCCTTTTGCTTTGACTTCCTAGCCCCAGAGGTTGACAATCATAGTCTCATACGTTGATTGCATCCAAAGATCACCTGGTATGGGTAGAACTTCAAAATTTGAACGTAGAAACCAGACGCTTCACCTTATTTCTAGGAAGTTAAATCAACAAAGTGCTAAAGGTTCTTTTAGTTCCTTAATATTTCAGTGAAATTTCCATTTTAATCATGTTAGATGTCCTTTTCTTGCTCAGGAAATAAAAACCTTCACACCATAATCAACAAGGATTCAAACTGTTGACTTGATGGCAGAGTAGTTAAAAACTAAATTTGATTGACAAAGAGAATACTGCACCAAACACCATCTTACTGACTTCACTTTTCAGCTTATATGTTTTCAACATTGTAGTTTTTTTATTGCTAGCAATGTCTGGTTAAATCAGAGATAAAGAATTTTTAGCATGTCAGCATCAGAAGGAATAAGTAATGGAGAGTTCTGAATTACACTTCCAGAAAGTTATTCAAGAGCTTGTCGATGGCAGCACCAGGAAGACAGTACGAGATGAATTAGATCTTGTTGTGCTTCCAAGGCAACTATGGTGTTGTTTGAAAGACATTGCAGGTGGTGAAACTTGCTGTGAAGTTGGGTGGCTGTTCGAACAAGGACGTGCCATTACATCCAAATGCATATTTTCTGATAATGGCAAGTTAAAGGCAAGTAGTTCTCTTTTTGTTTCTCCTAAAAAGGAAACTTTTTTGTTACTTATTTATTCTCAGTCTGTTTTTAAGCTTTTGCCGCTTTCATATCATCGATATACCTTATTAAACTTAGTATCTAAGTCAAAATCAAACAAACATATTGAAACGGAGAAGGTATCAACAACCCAATTTTTAAATGGATCACAATTTCATAGCACCTGCTTATTGTGACACTGTGTCTGATTATTCTTCAGGAAATTGCTATAGCATGTGAAAGTGCAGCACCAGCACAATAGGTCACAATTACCTACAACATATGGCCAGTGCAGTAGGAAGACAACTGTTCAACTTCCCTTATCCAGAATTATATTAATGGACAGGAAGTATATATTGGTTTTTTCTCAAGTGGCAACAATTATGTTTAATAATGGTCTGAGATAAATGATATTAGTTGATATAAGCTTAGTTGAGTGAGAAACGATTAGTGAGAATTCATATAACCGATCTCAACTTGATAGGAATTGAGGTATGGTTGTTGTAATAGCTAATAACCCTTCTCTGCTAATGACTTCTCTTAGTTCCTTGTACCAAATGATTGATATGCCTTCAGCAAAATTTATAAACAAAACTTCCATGAAAGTACAGCATAATAGTATTACTATAAACAAGCATAAAAATAAATAGCATAAATTATCATGAGTAGAAAAGCAAAGAATCATTCATGGAATAAAACATCATATGATAAAACAACATAATTTAACAATTTGAAACAAGAAGGAAGCCTCGACTAAAGGACACAACTAATTTGAACACATTAGTGGGAACATTTTCAACACTAAAAACTAAATATAAAGCTCACAACAAATCGTGGAAGCATAGAGCTGTCCGATAGGGTCTTTCACTCATCCTCTTCTAGCAAACTCGAAGGTACTGGATGTTACTGGATGAAAGTCTATTGCCCTGGCCTCTTTTCTGTACAACCTGCAAACTAGCCAGTGCCTAAATTAGAAACTTCTTTAGTAGAGTACATGATCAACGATAGTCTTCTTCAGTAGAACACAAAACAGTATTAATGTAATTTTCGTTTAGGAGAGCTAAGAAAGTTAGGATTATGTAATTTTCACAAAGGAGGAGGAGATAATTGTTCATTGCTTCTTGTAAAGAGAAATTAGCAAATGGTCTCTGGGTCTCAACAACTCAATTAGGACTCGAACAAATGCATGAAACTTTGCTCTCATTGAAACTTGTAAACTTATCAAGCTCGTTAATCTTTCAATCTTTTTTTGGAAGCTGACTAAGAAAATATATCTCAAAGCACCGATTTTCTGCATCCACTTAAAACCAAAGCATGAATTTCTACTGAACTCATAAATCTACTTCCCAACTCTCTTCCCCTCTTAGCTCGACATAACCCCACGTTCCCCCTCTGTTAGGACTCAAAACCAAAAAAGTATGATAGCTTCTGCTCCTATGCATCATTAGCCCTTTTCTTTCCAACTACATGATCCTACTATTTTCCTAACCAAAAAGTATGATAGCTTCTGCTCCTCTATCTTAGCCCTTTTCTTTCCAACTATTTTACTTTTTGTTCCAATGTAGCCATCAAAGGACCTTCACAGTAACATTAAAATCAATCTATAACATGCTCTACTAATACAACCATCATACATTTTGATAGCATATTCACGAGCAGATCTTCAAGATCAAACATAGTCTGTTCACCAAACCACAAAGTTTTGTGATGCCTTCCCCAATATAAACTCTGAACCACCTGGGTGTCCCAAATTCTCATTCATACCTCATGAATGCTCCACCAAGCATGTTAAGTTGCAAATCTGGATGATGCAAGATAACATTTCAAATAATCATCTACTGTGAGAAAACCCAATAGATTTTTCTTTTCTGATAAGAGCGTGAATATAGAAGATCGATAGAGAGAATCCGTATAGCCTACACCAACTAGTTTAACATTGAACTAAAGTTGATTGATGGAAAATTTCTCACTCGTCCTTCACTCTCTTGAAATGGGATTACTGTTCTTTTCCACATCAACTAAAGCCACCTACAAGACTGAGTCAGTCCCAAAATGCAGTTAAGCTCCTGATAAATCACAAACATATTTTGGGGTAATCTTTGCCTAAGATGAAAAAAGTAGCCAATATCAGCCTAAAGTCCCGTCCTCACTGTATCTTCAATTCATGCATTTTCATATTGCATGATTCTTGAACTGAACCATGTCATTTTGTTCTCTGCCCTCAGAAAGAACATCATGAGCAAGATACAACCCTGTACAGACTCCCCTTGAGCTGATTTCCCACCCATTTCTCAAACCACTTACTCTCCCCGTCCAATTATGAGATCCACATTGTTATCTTTTCAAGTCAACTAAACAAAACCATAGGTCCAACAATACTGATCAACATCATGGTCACTTCAATCGAACATCCATATTGGGATACGGAATACATTATAATCTTGTAATGAAACACACTAGATTATCACATACACCTCACTGAACTTCAAAGGTTCAATCAAATTTTCTTAGCAACTTCCACCACAATATAGTGAATAACGTACAAGATAGTTGGCAAACGTTGGCCCTAGTAACTCCTATATCAGACCTTGATGTTGCGACTCAAGCATTACTCAAAGGAGATGCAAGGCTGACATAAATAACAAAAGAGACACAATATGCACCACTGCCAATTGAAAAAACAAGGTCAAACCATTAATGCGGTTGTCAAGGAACTGTACGATCAAATGCCACTAAACAAAATTTCTCAATATGAGAGCCAATGCAAACAGTTTAAAACCAGCCCCTCTTGTACATCGCCAATCAATTGTCAATAAGAAACTCTCACTAATGATTCTTCTTCCAGGTCTCAACCCCAAAAATCAGCCCAATCATTTAACAATTTTATGTAGGACAATACAAGTGACTAAGTGAGCGCATAACCATAGAGCTGAATAGGAAAAAAATCTTAAGAGACTCAAAGTTCAAAAGTTAAAGAACTCTAAATGTAGAATGGATACAGGCCTTCCAATTCAATTTTAAGTAGAAAAGAACATTTTAAGTTTTTCATAAGTTCACTAAACACAATGCAAGCAGTAAGACTGATGCATTTCCACAAAAAAGGATTACTTTGAAAGAAAAAAAGGGGGAGGAATGTACCTACTAGAGATGTCTGTCTGAGAAGCTACTACTGAGCTCCCGATGCATCTCTCATGCTCAAATTCAGACTATTTCGCATTGTTCGTCTCCCTATACACGGATTTCCTTTTTGCATCATAGCAACAAATTCTCCATAATCAATTCGTCCATCCTGGAAAGAAGTGCACCAGGAAACAAATTAGTATATATGACAAGCAACAAATATAAAAAACAAAACGAACCATTACATGCATATAATCACAGAGATATTCCAGAGGTAATATTGCCTACATGGTGGGAAGATTCAGGCACAAACTCTAATGAATTATATTATTGGGTTTTGCCTGCGTGGAGGCATAAAATCTACTTAAACTGATGACGATGTGAGTTTGTGCCAAACATTTGGGAAGCAAAAAGAAATTTTGATGGAGATAAGGTGTTTGGGCAAAATGGAATGTGCTTTTAACCAACAGCAAAATCAGTTCTCCTGAAGAAGCTACATATCCTTATCAATAATTATTTACGAAAATATCCCTTATTGATTTTTAAAAGGAAATCAACTATTAAACTGTTGTCCCCTTCTCCTTCTTCACCGTGGATTTTCGCCATCATCTTCCCAACTCTTTCTTTATGCAAATCTCACACAAAATGAATTCAATTAAACAAATTGAAAAACTTAATCAAAGTCTCAAATAATAATAAAGTACCGATACTTAAAAACACTTTTTGAAAGGATTGACCATACTCAAAACAACTTTTCTGATCTTTAACAGCACTTCTCAAATGATTTGGCCAAACACTAACTACTTCCTCTGTTTCAAAAAGGATGGTCTAGTTTGACTTGGAATGGAATTTAAGAAAAGAAAGAAGACTTTTTAATCCTGTGGTTCTAAATTAAAGTTTTGTCAAATGTACCAAAATCCCCTTTAATCATGTGGTCTTAAACATGTCACGTGGAAAATAAAAGTTAAAGTGTTGCCAAAAAAGGAAAGGAATCATTCTTTTTGAAACAGACTAAAAAGGAAATAAGGTCATTCTTTTTTAAACGGAGGGAGTACTACAGTTCCAATATACTTCTCAAAAAACACTTATTGACTACTCAAAATAAGCAGATTTTAGAAAAGTTTGATCAAGCAGGCTCATACTCAAGAGATATTCAACGTGATTTGAAATACTTAGAGATGTCTCTAAGTTTTGTACTACATAATTTAGTATTTCATCTTCTTATTATTCCTTTTTAAACACTTGAATCTATGAGTATAATTTACATTTTCCATTCACTTTAATGAATCCTATAATCCATGCACAATTATAATTCCACAGGCGTGACTAAAAAATGAGAGGCTGAGAGACTTAGCTTAGGCAATCTGACCAAACAAACTATAACATAATCTTCAAAGATACTTTTGAAAAGAATCTGAGTGCATCCAAAACTCCAAACATGATGAATAAAACAGAGATGTCTGGTAAACTAGTAAAGTACTTCAGTTTCATATTTAGTACCTAAAAAGACAAATTTATGTTCTAAAACAGTGGACTTACATTATCCTGATCGACTTCTCTTATAATATCCTCAAAGTAAACATCTGTCATGTTATGCTCTATACAAGCTTGCTGGACCTCATCAACTGTTATGTAACCACTTCCATCCTTGTCAAAATATTGAAATGCTGCCATGAGATGTTCCTCGCGCTCCAATTTATTAAGATGAACAGTTGCCGCAATGAATTCTCCATAGTCAATAGTTCCACTATTGTCCACATCAGCCTGAAATTGTGAGTTAGCTACATCAATCACCTTAGATAGTTTAAAGGAGCTTTGCATGAACCTCATAGAAACACATGTTTGTAGTTGAGGGACACTAGAAAGATCAACAGAGAAATCATGTGGATCGAAATAAGAGATAAATGATTCCAAGTCAGAGTTTAGCTAGAACAATTTCCTCAACTTTCAAGGACTTGTGACACACAAAAGAAAAGCTGAGTAACTTGAAAAATGAACTTCAGAAGCTACAAAAGTTCTCGATTAATTTAACACAGGAGAGTGCCGAAATTCCAATTCAACTCTCCACTTTCCAAACAGATAGAATTCACCATCATTAACTTGTGCAATTCTACAGAGATGAAGATTCTGAACTTCCATAGTAGACAGTCTCGTCATTAGTAATTTGAGGAAGATGTTGGAAACGTGTTTTAATCACTTTGCAATAAAGATTTCCTTACCGCATCCATAAGTTCCCGTATCTCCGTATCCTTTAAGGTAGAGCCATATTTTCTCAACCCTGCTTTTAGTTCATCAAATGTAATTGCACCACTACTGTCAGTATCCATGGCCTTAAACATCTCTCTCAGACCAGCAATCTCTTCTTCAGACAAGCTTTCAGCAATCACCTGGAAGAACCCAGAGGAAACACAATAAAGTTCGTCAAAAATATTACAACATTGGTTTGATTTGACATGGACGAACCTGAGTTTACAGTATTTCTTGACGCATAAATTCATAACAAGATTTGAACACATACCCGCAAAGCCATCTTTTTTAACTTGTTCATAGCAGAGAACTGTTTTAGGCGAGAAAGTACTGCAGGATCCAGTGCTCTATCAGGAGCGACACCATTTTCGCAAATCCAAGGATGACCTGCAGAATTTAGAGGATATCGTAATATGAACCTTAGTTCATTGATGTAGGCACATGTATACTATACAGATGCAATTTGATACACTTTAAACAGTGCAAATCGACACCTTTCCAGTCATGATGAACCAAAACTGTTACGTAATAATTCAACTTTGACAAAGCATATCATCGTTACAAAATCTGCTTCTCTTGATTGTGTAACCAAAAAAAAAGAATCCCCAGATTCATCAACAATGAAAAGGACAAATAAAGACAAATAAAAGATTGCTTTCACATAATAAGGTAATTAGGTAAACATACACAATACTTCATGAGCAGTTAACCGCTCTGACGGCTGCATGCACAACATCTTCCGGATAAGATCTTTTGCACTCTCAGATATCAACGGCCAAGGATCTGAGTCAAAATCAATGTGTCCTTTCAGAACTGCGTCAAATATTCCCTGCTGTGTTTCTGTAGAATTCAGATAGTGAGTTTATGGAGATGCATAGAAAGTTGAGAACATACCCTTTAAGATTAATAGAGGATATACCAGCCCAAAATGGTGGCACACCACTTAGCAGTATGTAGAGTATGACTCCTGCTGTCCACACATCAGCTTCAGGACCATAATGCTTCAAAAGCACCTCGGGAGCCACATAATATGGACTACCAACAACATCTGTGAATATTTGTCCTGCAGAAGCAAACAACGAATACCAATCAACCAACATTACAATACAAGAAAATGATCGAATGACGGTCCCTACTACATCAGAATCTCAGAAACCAATATTTACTGATCTCCCAAATGCGACAAGTTAGGGATATATATAAGCATCTCCAAGAATGCACTTTAGTAATGATTCCAGCATCAACTTAGGAACTATCTCAGTGGAATATACAGCTGTGAATATATATCTCAACAGAGAGGCATTAACCCAAGCATGAAAAAACAATTCTTGAGGAAATAAAACACAGGTTCGATAACTAAACATTGCATAGGTGAAAAGAGAAGCATCAATTAGTTAAAAAAGCGAAAAAAAGAAGCTGTATTCTGTAACACAACATCCCAACAAAAGCAATTAAGACCAAAAAGGTAAGCTTTCACATCATTTACCTGGCTTAAAGAAAATAGAGAGTCCAAAATCAATGGCCTTGAGAGAGAAATCATCATCCTTATTAACCAACAAGAAATTCTCAGGTTTGAGATCTCTATGCATAACACCAAGAGAATGACACGCCTCCACAACCCCAACAATAATTTTAGTCAATTCAGCTGCCTTTCTCTCACTGTAATGTCCTCGTTGTATGATCCGATCAAACAACTCACCCCCACTACATATCTCCATAACAATATGAACATATAAAGGATCCTCATAAGCCCCTTTAATCGTAACAATATTCCTATGACCTGCCAAATGATGCATTATCTGAATTTCCCTTCTAACATCGTCAATATCCTCCTTCGAAATCAACTTCCTTTTCGAGATTGATTTACAGGCATACTCAGCACCGGTAGAGATTTCTGTACATAAATAAGTAGTCCCGAACTGCCCTTGTCCTAACTTCCTTCCCAAAGTATAAAGATCGCGAATATTCTGGGTCTTATGACCCATTACGTAATAAGCCTGATTACTCCCTGAACGATTCATGCTAGCTTTTCTGGGACTAACAAGAGACAAAGAATGCTCCTTCTTGTGATTACTATTCTGTTGAGCGTTGCTAGTGGGAGAAAAATTGTCAGAAGAAGAATAAGAATTGCCGGAAGAAGGGTTATGATTGGTGGAGCAGGAACTATCTTCAGGCTGATTGTAGCCCTGAAAAGTTTTGCCTCCAATAGATCCACGGCATGTATTGCCCATCAAACAAACACAAAAAATCACAATAACCCCTCAGCTCCGCAATGTCAGAATCAATAACACCTTCGTCATTCACAGTTTTTTTTCTTCAATAAACTGACGAAAAACAACAAAAAAATTACTGGGTAATTCACAGAATTTGTAAAGAAGCTGAAATGAAGAAGATAGAACGTATTGCAAAACAGATCAATATAGAACTTTGTATGACGAATATTGGATCAAATACATGAAAATAAAAACAAAAACTTACAGAGAAGAAAGATGAAATGGAGATTTAGCGAAGAAGAAGGATAGATCTGAATGAAAAAAAAGGAGGAAGAGAGCAATTTTTCCTCTAAATGAGAAGAAGGAAGAAGAAAGGAAAGAGGAGAAAGAGAATAAATGGAGGTTCAACTCCAACAATGGTCAGCTTCAATTAAATGGTTGTAATAATATATACTACTAGTGACTTGCTAATTTAATTTCGTATTAGTTCGTCATCTTACTAAAAATTATTTAACGATCTTGTTTACTTACTAAATTAACATAATATTAAGTTATTAATTTTTAAGAAAAATACATAAGTATCCCCTTAACTATTTATATTATACTAAAATCCTATTATTCGTGAACTTATTTTATACGTAATTTTTATCCATTTTAACTTACGTGGCACTAGTTAAAAGAAAAGAGTCAATTATCGTTAGGCTCACAAGATATGTCAAAAAGGGTAAAGAATTATTAATAAAATAAGTTCAGAAATAATAGAACCTTAGTATATTATAAGTGTGTCTCTAAAATTTCGAATATAGGTTGAGGAGTACTGGACATTATCTCATTTATTTTAATTAGAAGTAAAACACATATTATTTTTTGGTCATTTACTAAAAATATATATCTAAAACTACATGTTTAGATAGTATTAGTAATTAAAAAAATTCTCATTTTATCCTTGTAATAATACTCTTTAAAGCTTAAATAAACTTGAAATTTCTAAAAAGTTTTTTCTTCGAGAGTTAATTAATTATGTTTTACTTTCTCGGATTATTATTATTTATTACTAATTGACTTGTCATATTTATTAATAAAATAATTCTAGATTTACGTCTTTTATTATGCTAGTTTTAATATATTTTGTGTCCTTAATTACTTGTTCATTCTTTCTTTTTTAATTGTTTTTAATTATATATTCGTTTTGACAAATCAAGAAAGAATAATTTTTTTACTTATTATACCTTCAATTAATTATTTTGAAAAAAAGTAAGATTTCTAGAAAACGTATTTGATGTTAAGGATAAAATGTGTAAAAAAATATTATATTTTCTTGATATGTTAAAAGTTATAAGTAAAAATGTAACACATTTTCAAAATAAATGACAAGTAAAATTAAAAGGAATGAGTATTTATTTTAACGATATCTATTCATATGTGAGCATATTTTTCATAAATTATTTTGATGTCTATCAATATGGATCAAGGATAAATTAATAAAATTGATCATTTTATTTATAATTTCTTAAATATCGTGTAAACCAAAACATGAAGGAAATAGCAAAGAAAGTGCGAAGAAGTCTCATGTTAAGTCCGGGCTCAAGTCGAAAAAATTTTATATTGCGAAAAAAAAATGAAAGATGAAGCACTACTCATCACTTCAACATAATCTTTATTATAAATGAACATATTTTCTCTCCAATATGATTTTTCTTTTAAAAAAAACAATACTTTTATATTCATACCATATTTTATCAAGCTTTTAAAAAAATAAAAAAAAAATAGTGAATAATAATTTATATGTAGCTTATTAATTTAAAAGATAATTTTTATCAATGTAGAACCAAGAAAAAAAAAGTTCTTGGTCAAACTTTTGAAAAGTATTTTTTTTGGAGGAAATTACATGTTCCAATTTTGTTTTTCTGCAAAAAGAATAGATTTTTAAAGAACAAAATTTGATAAAAAATCTCAACTTTCTAAAATATTTTTTAAAAAAAAAATTAATCAAACAAACTATTAGCACCAACATTAGGAAAAAAAATACATTTTTATGTTTATAACATCAAATTACTAAATAGAATACATAAAATCAAAGGGAGGGAACATACACACATGCTATGAATATTTGATTTAATTTAAAATAGCACTCCAGTATGTTATAACAATGCCTCGAAATATCATAAATACACGTGTCTTCAGTAGATACGTGTATTTTTTACGTGGCACGTCTTTTAAAAAATAATAATATTTTATCAGGAATATTTATATTAATTAAAATGTATAGTTGTAATCTTGAAAATTATTTGAGATAGAACTATTTAATTTTTTTAAGATAAAACATATTAAAATATTAAGTGACAAAATAAAAGCAAATACCTATTATTAAATATTGCACAAGAAAAATGAACAAAAAGAATATATACTTTCAAAATTTTAAGTAGTTCAAATATGACAGTTACTCCGTTTCAAAATAAATATTATCTTAATAAAAATAAATTTATTACAAAATTAATAAATATAATATGGTGATTTATTAAACTCTTCCTATATATTTTTTTAAAAGAAAATTATTAATAGAGTCGAAGGAACATATTGTTTTTTTGTCTGAATTTCTAAAATAACACTTTGAATATATTTTGTTTAATTAAATACCACTTATTTTAGAAAAAAAGAAGAAGAAGTAATTCTGAAATCAAAACAGCAAGAATCTCATTTAATGATTCTTCTTTTTCATCCTATTTAATTTTCATGAACAGAATTATTTAATTATATATTATGGATAAAGGTAACAAATATTTAACTATTACTCCCTTCGTCCCATTTTATATGTTATTGTATTTACATTAAAAATGATGTAATTTTAAGCTTCTATCCTTGTTTAATGTTTTTATAATGTTAACTTTATAACTAATGATGAATACATTATCAAAATTAATTAATAGGAAAAATATGATAACTTATGCATAAATTTTATAAAATAACAAGTATTATGATTTAGCTATTTATAAAAAGTGATGACATATAAAATGAGACGAAATGGGACGTAAAATTACTTAAAATAGACACAAATTTATCCAAACATATATAGTAGCATCAACAAGAACCCCACTTATGAATTTGGATATTGCACTATATAAAGAGAATTTTAATGGATGTCACCATTCACTAAACAAGATTTAACCTAAAAAGTGAGATATTGGTAGGCTCTACTTCCCCTAAGCTAATCATGACATAACCTTCACATTATATGTTTGTTGTATTACTTTCAAATATATATATAGTAATTCACATGTTATATATGATTTAGCATGTTGTAAATATTATTGTGGTGATATCCATAATTTTCTGGTATAATTTATATTGTCTAAGGTTTAGAATTGTTTCTTATAACACTCTTTTTTGACGTAATCTTATGAATAAAGATTCGGATAATTATGTACAAAGAAGATTTGAACATATTTTGAAAGAATAAAAAATGTTCCCTTCTTTATTACTTTTTTATGTATATATATTTTCTATTTACTTTGATTTTACAACACGTTATCAACATGAGATGATAACATAAAAGAGCGTCACAGTTAACCAAACATTTATATGACAAACAGTTAAAGTGACATTGCTAAAATTAGTTTAACATATAAATGTGCATCAAAACATGAAAAGGTGAGATACGATTGCATTATTTATTTATCTTTGTTTTTTTACGCCATGTCTGATATTTGCATTGGAACTGATTACTCCAATCGAAAAATAGCACTTCCGACTAAAATTCATATTCGAGACTTCTGATTAAAAAAGAAAGAATCAACGTCATCTACTACACCACATTCTTTGGTGGTGACTAATGGCCCTAATTATTCTTAAAGAAGTTCCAAATAAATGAGTTATTCAATTACATATTTTTGAAAGATCAATTAGGTGAGATACGAACACCTAGAGTATATTTTGTGTTAGTAATGTGATTCTGTCATGTTTTTATATTCAAAAATTAATAATCCAAAAATTACTAAAGAATAAGGTTGTGGACCTGTGATTGACCACAGGGGAGAAAGCTATAAGATTTGTGGGGCCCAGCGGGGTTGGTGGATTTTCAAATATAAGAAAATTGGATCGAGCCATCGATGTGGATAAAATAATTGAATCACACTAATTGATTGGTCAATGGAACAAAGAAAGACAATAAATATACGATTATTTTATCTCGCATTTAGTTATGAGTACAAGTTAAATCCAAAAAACAATATTGTAGATAAAAGGTGGGGGATAATACATCTCCCAAGTCATTAGATATCATTGTCTATCCCATCTAGGTAACCAAAACAAATTCCTCAAGGTACAAGACAATACAATAAGAAATGCATCCCCCCATAAAATAATTTTATAATATTTCGAAAATGGGTATTTTTTTTCTGGTAATATTTTTGAGCCTCGTGGGCAAACAGTAAATGACTAAATTCTCCCAAAATTTATATTCTCACCTGACTAGTCTACAGTGACAAAATACAAGACTTTTAATTAAGCCATGCACTCAAGTACAGCTTAGTGAAATTATCAAAAGAATTGCTTCCTGAAAGAAAGGGAGAAATTTGAATGAATGATCATACAAATTCGAAAGAACGTACCGAATGCTGATAGAAGGTTTGAGTACCATTTGGTTCACGATAAAATCATGAGGTCTCCTCCACTCGACTTCGTTTTGCAGATATATGACCATTTTCTTTTGATGTTTTGTCCAGCGCTGTAGTACTATCCTTATCCTTCATTTTGAAAGTCCAACCTAGAAAATCAGACTCCGGAAACAACATAGTTGGAGTTGCTGTGTAGAACGCAAGAGGGACCTGTTTAACTCGCCTCCTAATCTGCAACGAGGTATTATAGTTAGAATGCAATGAGGCAGATGACCAGCATATGATAAAGGAGCATCTAAAATGCTTAAACCACCAAAAGATATGCCAAAAACTTAAAATACTATGACAACCCCTAAAGATAAATGGAAAACAAACTAAGGCCATTTAACTAAATGAAACAATTCATCGGTTACAGAAGCATACATATTAATGAAGCAAGTATGTAAGCCAATTGGAGCAAACTTCTCTAAGAAAAAGTATTGTCAACCAAGAAGTGAATGATTATATAACCAAAACAAATATAGTTGTGTAGTGAACATTTACCTCATCACCAAAAATTGTTGCATATGAACCAGAACTGAAATCCTTGACTGATACTTCAGTAGTTTTAGCTCTGACTGTCAAATCGTTCTCAAGGGACAAAACAAATCTAACACGCAAAGAAAAAAGTAAAGAGACTTAAATCAAAGGTTCAATTAAACTAAACGTTAATGCACGTTCACACAGGAAAAGCTATAATCATATGATACACTTACCTTGAAACAGGCGGGCAGTAGTGATGGCGGAGTGTGTCCACTTCCCACAGAGAGCTCCCTGTAGAATGGTAGAAATTTAACACATCATAAAAGTCAAGAATAGTGTTACAAACAAATAAAAGGAAAAACTTTACATTGAGGAATGTGATCACTTCTATACCTTACAAATACCCCAAACACCCAAACATTTCTAATGACTAGAGCAAAAACACTGAGAATGTTGGTCCAGAAAACTTGACATCCACTTAATCAAGTTACGTTAACAAAACAAAAGGTGAAATGCCAAAGAAGAAATTACGCTTGTTCTCAACACCAATGCAAAGATCCTGTAGCTAAGAAAGGTCATGTAATTCCTTGGCCATCCCTTTCCACCAAAAGAAGAAAGAAAAGTTTTCTCCACAAAAAAAAAAGGTAATAATACTAATAACCAGAAAACAAAGACAAGTACCAAATCAAGTTGATTGGGGACTTTAAAAAGCCTTTTAATTGATCAGAAAGAAAAAAGAGGAGATGGCAAAACGCTTGACACTACATCGGTTGAACAACTGAAGCTTAGAGTAATAAGGTCATGGGAATGCCTTTTCGACTCAATTTAAAAAGAAACAAGAAATGGTATAGGAGACTGTGGTAGCTGAACAATTAACTTTATTAGATAAATTGTATTTTTTTTTTTGTGAAATTGTTGAACGATAGAAATTTAAATTATGATAAAATGAAACAAGAAAATTACTCATTGCGTTAGCCTTCAAAGGATCAGTCTGCTTTTCATCAAAAGGATCAATGCTAGGCTTGACGCTTGACATTTCTCTGCTGGGACTGGAGGCTTCAGTGCTATCAGCAGCAGCACCACTCTCTGCTCCCATGTCTTTAGTAGTCTCATTACCACCCTCCTACAAAGAACTTTCATCTCACATGAGTTTTACAACTGTCACAGTGATGAGGCAGCAGGCAAAAAACTTTACTATTGACATTTTCCGAGCAGAAATATTTTGCACTTGAGTGTCATCCATTCATTAAAAAATAATAACTATTCCCCAATCCCAAACTAGTTGGGTAAACTATATGAGCGTTGTACATCCACTCTAGTCAACAAATTTATCTTCTACATAAACTAGGGGTTCTCTAAGTCTCACTTTATCCCTTCACTGTCCCACATAAGATACAACATCTCAAACAATGACATGCAGAAAAGTAGGGCAAGACTCCATAGTCTTACCTGGTGCACCAAGCAATTTATTGAAGGATGTCTCCGCAAGAGATTATGAATTAGAGCAATAATGACTAATGCTCCTGAAGGAGGGACAGCGAGCGATAGCCGACTGAGTTTTTTACAAAATGCAGCCGCCAAATATGCAGGAAGAAGTGGTGATTTCAGGCACGAATCAAGAAGCTGCACGTGACATTCTGTAGTTAGTGTCCATAAAATAATAACTAGATCTGACATATTGCGACATATTGAAAAAGGTATTTCCATCAAAGAAAATAAAACAAATTAATTGACAAGTAAACGATGCTGTACTGGCATCTTCTTTTATTGCGCTCAGAAATCAACTGATTTTTCAATGAAGCGATACACAAAATATCACATAATTCAGATATCCCCTTTTCTGCTTGATCAGATCATTTCTGAATGCTCTCCAGAGAATCAATGATGGAACTACGATGAACTTTATGAACCTAAAATCCACTTCCTAAACTACAGATATGACAGTAATCTTAAAACCATATACAGAAAATGTAGCATATGCAGAACATTTCCAAGTGTACAGTAATTCATACTTTCCTTTGAAGCATGCAAAAAAGATGCACATATTTTCGGCCGAAGTACTTGCCCTCAGGTGGAAATCTATGTTACACATGGGATTTGGTATAGCAGCTTAAGTCAAGAACTCCAAACCAAAACCTTTTAAGCACAAACTACAATCTCTCAAAACAGAACTGATAGTCCACATAGCAAACCAATACAAAGAGGGGAACATAAAAGTTTTTGCTATTACCTGGAAGAACTTTGCCCTATGTTTTGCCATAAAAATAGAAGGTTCCAATAGAGCATAGAGCTTTTCATAGAAGTTGGGGTATTCAAGACTATGTTGTGTCATGAGAACAAACAAGCTGCTAAGAGCCATCACACTGACCACCCCACCAATATCATATGACCGCGTTAAGAAATCACTGCATATATAGAAGTACAGCAGTTAGTCAACAGAACTTATGAAGTATGAAAGAATAGACTCAATGAGACAAACAAGAAGAAAGTACAATGTGTTACCACAACATAAGAGGATTAGACAGATAGGGAATAACAACTTGATGAAGGTTAACCAGAACCTGAGATCAGAAAGCAAAAGAGAATGTTAAAAATCATCAGAACAATCATGTTTCAGGAGTAAGAAAGCGGAACAGAATCACAAACAAAGCTGGCTGTGGAATAATACCACTTCAACCAAATTGTTAAGAAGGTAAAACAACAACAAGAACATACCCAATGTAGTCCTACACAATGGGGTCTAGGGAGGGCAGTCTATACACAAACCTTACCTCTGCCCCGGAGGTGATGTAGAGAGATTGTTTCCAATAGACCCCCGGCTCAAGACAAAGACAAACTTAGAAAAGACATAATGGAAGTACAATAGACTATATCTTAACAAAAACAACAGACAGTAACATACCAGTACTATTACAATGTAATACTACAAACAAACTACATGAAATAATAGATAATTCACAAAAATCAAGGAACAAGAAACTACAAGAGTAATCATACGACCACTAGTAAGGACACAAGACAAAGCATTCCCACCAACTAGTAGGGACGCACTCCTACACATTAACCTTCTCCGCTAATTCGCATCCTCCACACCTTCCTATGTAAGGTCATATCCACTGTAAGCTGCAATTGTGTCATGTTCTGTCTAATCACATGTCCCTAATATTACTTTGGTCTACCTCTGCCTCTCATGAATCCATCCACAACCAATCACTCACACCTCCGCATTGGGGCGTCCGTGCATCTCCTCCTCATCACATACCCAACCATCTCAACCTCGCTTCTCGCATCTTGTCCTCCACCGAAGTCACCCCCACCTAGTCTCAAATATCCTCATTTTTAATTCTCTTCTGATATACCAACAAATCCATCATAATATCCTCATCGCACCACTTTCATCTTGTGAATGTGAGTTCTTGACTGGTCAACACTCCGCGCCATATAACATAGTTTGTCTAACTACCGCTCCGTAGAACTTGCCTTTATTCTAGGTGGCACCTCTTATCACACAAGACTCTGAAACCAGCCTTCATTTCATCCACACACTGTACAAATACGATGAGTGACATCCTCGCCAATCTCTCCATTTCCTTGGATAATCCACCGAAGATACTTGAAACTACCTCTCTTCTGGATGATCTGTCATTAGAAAAATTAATGTGACATAGATTTTACTTTTCCACCCCAGAATTACTCCAAATCGGCTTTCAAAGTCTAGTTGAGGTTGGTCAAAGCTATAGTAAGGATAAAATTTCACAATTTCATGATAAAGATAAATTCATGAAAATGCTAAATCATATATAAAGGGACAATTAACAATAGGACGCATTTCTATTTCTTCACATAAACATGCTATGCACTACCAAAACTTTAAAGGTCAAATAAGAATCAAGGTGTAATTTTACAGCATCACCTACACAACTTGGATCAAGAGATACTGGATAAGAAAAGAGGAGAGGAGCAGAGATCATGGAAGTACAAATGTTCCCGGAAAATGGAAATAAAAAGATAATACAAATACCAAAACCCTGTTCAAATGCATGAAATAGATAACCAGACTCAATGGAACTGTTATTCACCTCTTTGTAAACATCAACAGGAAGTGTTAGTCTAAGGAATGATATCCAGGCTTTTGTAAATTTCAGTTTCATCTTTTTTGCAATGTTGGCTGGAGATAAAACCTGAACATCACAAAGCATTTAAGATATTAGCTCGCATGAAAATCCAAAGAGAATCAATAGATGTCCATAAAGGAACAGTCCAACAATGTGAGGTACACAGAGGAAAAGGTCCTCTTTTCTTTTTAAATCACAAGGTTTTTTCACTAAATACCTTGATATTAGTTGATTCACCCTTGCGCTGCTTTCCAGTGTGTCCTTTGTCATTTTCTTTTTCAGTAAATATACCTAAATCCACATAAATAGATCAAATCACTAGGAAATAAGACAAAAAGATCAGGTAGAATATGTCATATTTCAAGCATTGGCAAGAAGAATGATATGGGCAGCTTGCTTTAGGCCTAAAATAGTAAACTAAAAACTAGAAACTGCTAAAACTTGAATTGTACAATCCTGCCAAATGAATTGTTTCAAAAATTAAAACCAAATAGAGTGATATATGCATCGTATACACTTTGCACCTGTGTGATCGGTGTTTTACTTCCCTTGCTTTGCAAGTATCTAGCTACCACTCTCAGGGAACGGAACAAACAAGAAAGTAGAGTCAAATCCAATTCATTGTCGCCCCTAGTTAAAAAAAGAAAATCCAATCCGTTGTAGCTTGATCCATGGCCATCAAAAGTTTAAGTTTTATTACAACTAGATGCACGGTTTGGAACTCGACTAATAATGAACCTGCCCTACCTTTCTCAATCAAATTGCAGGCTCTTGGAGTGTTTGAATCTGCAACAAGAGGTATTTGAGGTGACAAAAGTTTTACTAGAGTAGCAACTAGGCAACCTGGTATTCGTTGGGACTTTTAGAGAAGCCAAATGCAAGTGAATTCAATAAAAAGTGGGAATGATATTATAATAAGAAATTATAATGTTTTTAAAGCGATCATGTTCTTTTTTCTTTTAAAAGTTATTTAAAGAGCTCTCACCATCATTCTAATTATGGAACAATCTGAAGCAAAATGTTGGCCTCCTCCATGGGTAAGCCAAGTCATGGACAGAGGGGTCAAAGAAGTACACACATCAAACAGATAGCTGCAATTCCAGCGAAAAACAATTGCTTCTTCAATTGTAAATTTATGAAATGAAGAAAAGAGAGAGAAGGAAGGGGTGGGGGTTCATGTACAAATCATGTCTTCTTATTCTCTGGTTTTTAATGACTTTTGAGCTTCATTTGATATGCTACTTAGTCCTTTTCATTATTCATGATGACATTTCCGTTCGTATAGGATGTCTTTGTTATGCCAAGTTCAAGATCCATTTAATACATCTATATATGATCTGGTCAGATATATACAGATGTGTGCTTTACATGCTACCTGTCATATAAAAATCAATTGTGCACTAGTCTCCTCTACGAAAGGTATCAAAAAATGGCTTAGTTGAGAGTTCCTTCAAAAAGCATTTGGATGTTACAGAAGAACAAACTATTGGGGCTTGATTCTAGAATTTAAAGTTCTAATGTTCCGTGATTTTTGTTTATTCACTTTGGACTTCCAAAGTATTGTGCACTTTTATCTTCACCATGGACAAACCCTTAAATCTTAATAGCTTTCATATTTTGAAGTTAATATTTAGATGCCTTGTCATTGGTACTTGAGATTTGTCGTTCCATGTAGAGCTTGAGCTACTTCATGTTTTGTGTTTTTGAATCTTAGCGCGTCCAACTCAAGACATGACATAATTGGTCAACTCTAAAAAGCAAAAAATTAACATCAGGGCAATTGTGTAGGTCCTTTTACTTTTTGAATACATCTTGTACATGCGTTTTTAACCATCATGAATAAATTTAGATACCTTATCCCAAAGAAACAATGTAGGATATTTATAATCTAAAAAGATCAATTTACTCATCAAACTATGAGCATTGCATTTCAGTAGCTACACTAGAAATGCAATCATACAAAGTTGCCTCCATCGTCAATCCAAAAATTAGTTGGGGGCTAAAATGCATGTACTCAAAATGCAATCATAATTAGACTGTTTCTACCCTGATCATCAACCATCGCAATCCTTCCTCCTTTATACGGTTCTTCAAACCGACTTACTTTGCCAACTTTACAAAAGGCATAAAAATTGCAAATACCCGAAATATAAGGCCATGAAGTGTAATCTTCATATCAGGACCATAAAATGTGATCATTTCAATTGCAATACATCATTAAAAACTTAAAAAGCTATTTGTTCATAAGAAGAGATTACACAACAGTAAATAGCAAAATTAAATACCACTCCCTACGTCCTATTTTATGTGGCACCTTTTCCTTTTTAGTCCATCGTCATCCCAAAAAGAATGTCACTTTACTACAATTTATAACTTTAAAATTCTTTTTTTACCCTTAATTAAATGATTTACAACCACACAAATATCTAAGGATTGTTTTAGACCACAAGATCCAAAACTCTTCCTTTTTTTTTTTACTAAACCCCGTGCCAAGTCAAACGGTGTCACATAAAATGGGACCGAAGGCATATGATGGATTGTGAAATCCGTTAGGAAAAACATTCTTTCATATCTTAAGAGAAGAAGATGTCATATATAGGTAAATGGAATAACATGGGCAGTGAAGTTCTTATAACCAACCCCAACTTGCTTGGAACTTAGGCTTATCTGTTATAATACTTGTTTTAGATGTCAAACAGAAATGAAGCACTATGTTAGGATTCAACAATTGGTCAAGTGAAATTACCTGCAGGATTCCACATATCATATTCTGCCTTGTCATCTGAACCTTCCAGGGGAGGGATACGAGATAGTAGATGAGATAACTTGTGAACTGATAGGTCCAAGCTTTAAATCATGAAAAACAAAGTCACAAAAGGAAAATCTTGAGCGCAATTTTTTGACATTAATAAACTAAAACCTCTGGGTAATCACTAGAGGTGAGAACTGCTTCTATGAGTTGAAAATAGACGTAGCACGCAGAACCAAAACAAAAAACTCATTTGTCAAATTGGATATCAAAGTATTTAACATACAGTAGAAACTTTTTAGGAGGAAGATAAAAAGACAAGACATCTAATGCATATTAAATACTTAGATAACTATCATGGACCTAAAAAGGTGATAAAGTTTGGTATACGAATGGCATCCCGGAACTAATCAAGAGTATATTTACAGGATTACTTTGAGCCAATCCCCAAATATAAGGGATCATTTTTGTCAGCAATTTCAGCTTTACCTTTTGTATTATCATTAAAAAAAATTATAATATTATTATTATCTGTAAGAAAGTATATTGGATCAGAAGACAAGTTTTTACTCGGACTGCAAGATTCTTTAAGACCAAGTTGCTTCCAAGTTGAAATTTTGTATTGTCCATTAAGTAATTTCTCACTGAAGGAAATAAGCATAAGTCAGATATTTAAGCCAACCTTGATTGTGGCTGATTCACATCGGTGGTGTCTAGTCGCTCCCTTCTATCGTCTGATTGTAGAAAGAGCAAAAAATGGATTAATACAGGCACAAGATAAAAGAGGCAAAGACAGGATATCAATATATAGCAAATAAGTTCGTGATACCTGAGATATCATTGGCTCCTATGCTTCGGGAAAGCTTTTCAAGGCTGATATAAGTAAAGTATCTGATGAAAGAAACCAACTGATCAGAAAAACATGTAAAAATGTATATGTGCTGACCCTGATGTAACCTAATTAAACATGAATGCAACCAATATGATTAACGGAACAAACAGACAGAACTGTATCAAGTTTAATGAAATGTCTCCTACTTTGACTCTACCCGTACCCCCAACCTCATACAAGAAAACACAATCATTTGAGAACATAGTCTCCGTACCTGATATCAATGTACTTAAAATACTTTGATGCGAGCAACTCCAGCAAAATATCATCAACTTCAAGGGAGGAATGAACCTAAAACATAGAAAGTATACTCAAATCAAATTCCTTGTATAAACTACAAAAGCAATATATAAAAGAGGTGACTTACAATGTTATGGAGAAGCCTGTAGTAAATAGCAGAGTGAAACTTCCCACCGTTTCCAACTTTCACAAACTCCATCAACGTATCCAACACAACTTCCTAATCATCCAAAACCGAAATTAACACACACACACATCATATCCATAAATAAAAAATAAAAAAAAAGTCGAACTGGCACTCACTCTAAGTGCGTCATCGGATTGCGAACAGATAACAATATCCAGAAGTGATTGAACGAAGTCGTCAAACTTGGAACGAACCCATGTTCGATAAATAAACTCAGGATCAGCTTGAGAGTCAGAAGTGAAGGAAGAGGATACGGTAGAAGAAGGGAGTTGAGGAAGTAAAGGAATGAAGAAGGATTGAAGAGAAAGGAGAGATTCAAGTGCATATTTAGGACGAGTAGAAGGGGTGATGAATGAGAGGAGAAGAGGAAGGTTATTGACATGAGCTCTTGAAGAAAGAAGCTGGTGACCTAGGGTTTTGAGGTCCGATAATGAGTATTTGTCATTCTTGTTCTTCTTCTGCTTCTTTAATGGCATTGAAGAAGCCATTGTTAACTTCTTCTGCTGCTGCTTTGAATTGTGGGAGAAAACAGAACAGAAAAAAAAGGAGCAGAAGAAACGTTTAATATTTAGGGTTTAAGAACATTTTTAAATTACAACTATAGCCTTTCTCTAATTTTAATATTAAAATCAAAGTGAGGGTAGTTTCGTCTTTTGGTATCAATGATTCACTCCAATTTGGGTAAAACTTACCCCACATAGTATTTACACCAATTAATACATTCATATCATGTGCATAAATTTATGGAAAATTGTATATAATGGTAAATTAATAAATCAAATTTATTACTATAACCACTCTTAGATTTAATTGTGTCTTATAACAAACTGTTTGTCTGTCACATCTCTCCCTCAAACTCTCGCTCGCCACTCTCCTCTCTCGCTCCATCTCTGATTCGCTTCATCTCACTTTTATATAAGCACAAGTATATAAAGTATGTTTTTATTTGTATAAAGCGAGAGGAAATTGTATAAATACATATATTTTTGTTCCCCTCTCCCAGATCTCGCTCGCCACTCTTCCTAATCTCGCTTGCCACCCTCGCCTCTCTCGCTTATACAAACAGATACATTTTGTTTGTATAAGCGAGAGAAAAATGTATATACACATGCAAATACATATATTTCATCCTATACACTTATAATTATACAATAAAAATATTCCTATGCCTAGTTTCTTTTGCGGAAAAATTACATGAATTAATACATTTTTAAAAATAATTACTGATTTTAGCGATACTTTTTGTTTATTACCATTTATAGCAATATTGTGATAAACTTGTAATATGAATTAAAAGTGAATTATGTATGCAATATATTTGAATTATAATTGTTTTTGAAATATATTATGTTTATTTGGTAAAAAGTTATCACATTGTATTATAAGCGTATTAAAATGTGTGATAAATGTATTATCTATAATATTTGAATAATAAATTTATCTTTGTAATATGTATTAACTTGTATTATAAATGAATTAAAAGTGGTCAAGTGAAAAAAAAATGTTATTGCTATAAATGGTAAAAAAAATTTATTATAGTATATTTATGTAAGTTTTCCTTCTTTGACCTTTCTTTCTTTCTCGTTTTATACAAATTCAAATTGTATATACTTTATCTCTTTCTCGTTTTATACAATTCGATTCAATTGTATATTCCCTACCCAAGTCTCTTTTTTCTTTCTCTCTTTCTCATTTTATACAAATTCAAATTATATATAATCGTTATATACACTTATAATTATACAATTCATTTTATACACTTCGTTTTAGACAATTCTCTGCCCAAATCTCTTTCTCTTTCTCGTTTTATACAATTCGCTTCAATTGTATATGTATAGCGAAGTTTGCTATGGAGTGCAATTATGCAAACTTTGCTATAGCATACAAATATGAATTTTGTATTTGTTGATATATGAAAGTTGTCCTTAAATTTATAGTTCATTTTATTTAATTTTAATTAATTAACATGTGTTACTTCATTAAATCACATTATAATGAAAATTGAATTAGTTTGGTGTAAGCACCGTATGCGGGTAAGTTTTTTCCTTTCAATTTCTATCAGCATTCCTTTTCTACTCTCTACTTCAAAATTCAGCACAAGAATTGAGTTGAAAACTTATTATGTCCAGATCTTTGACAGAATAGATCTTTATATCAAATACTCACCTGTAAATTATAAATTTTTTGGTGTCATTTTCTATTTACCCTCCCCTTGAGTTTTCTCTAGATTACTTGTTCTTGATATACTATGTACCATAACCAATGTTCACACACTATTAATTTTTGAAAAGGATATCTCAATTTGGTTACGAGATAAATCAACGTTTGATTTAGAGAGAAATAAAATGACTAAACAAAATAATCATATAGAAATAACAATGAATAAGAGACAAAGAGAGCAAAAAGGAAATAAAATTACTTTAATCAACATTCTTTTTCTACTATATAGAATAGAAGTGTGAGTAGAACTGAGAGGTATCGACATGGCTGTTTACTGTCTTTTAATTTTGTTCAAGGATATTTTGGTCTTTCACATCAAATAATGAAACGTGTTCCTTTGTCCTTATGCCACCGCAACAGTCATGCAGGAACCTTTTCTCTGTGTCTCTCTTAGTTGCCCATACCCTAACTCTTTTCCTATTTTCTAACAACTTTCACAGTACTCACATATTCTTTTTCTCGTTCATTTATTTTTTTTCTTCTCTTTTCAAGTTTTCTTCAAATTTTTCATTTTCTTTACACAAGAAAAATGAAAAATTTGAAGAAAACTTGAAAAGAGAAGAAAAAAAATAAGATTGAACGAAAAAAGAATATGTGAGTACCGTGGAAGTTGTTAGAAATTTGGACTTAATTAACTGTTTACTTGATAGAGTTATGTTTTTCGAGTAGCTTTCTATCTCTTAATTTGTATGAGGGCTTCAGCGAAGGAGACGTTTTTAAGGCGAAACTTGGAGCTCTTCACCACACAATGGTGGTCTTTTTTTTTTTTTTGGCAATTAAATATTTTTTTGTCGCCAAAATGACGAATATTTGCTCTGTTCCACAAAGTGACAACCAAGATGCTTAACCGCATACAAATTTTTGTTTTAATTTTCTATTGTTTCTAATTTTATTCTCGCTGTTTATGATTTTTTTGTTGATGGATTATTGTCTTCAACCTGAGAGATAAAAATTGATTTCATCTTCCACTTAACTTGACTTGCAGGGACGAATTACGGGAAGCTCAATTTTTCAGGGATACAAATGCTCATCCTATGGTGAAGTTTCAATTTTGGTCAAGGTAATATTTTGCGATTCTTCTTATTCTCATAGGTTTTCGGATATAGTTCATATTTACCGTTTATCTTCTCTCGCGCTTTGACTTTTACTTCAAATACCAATATATATTATATATTTCAAAATATATTCTTGAGTAAATTTTTCCATTGTACAACATGATACTTTCAATTACATGATTATATCATGATAATCATGAGTACATGCTCCAAGGTTTCGAGGATATTGACTCCCTCTTCCTCTTCATTAGGCAGTTTGAGTGCCCTTTATATTATATTTACAAGTAAAATTAGAATGATTTAGGTTGAAGAGAATCTTCTTTGCAGCTAACTGTTAAGTGATATTTAAGAAATTACAATTTCAGATGTTTTTCTTATGTATGTCGTTATTCCACTTCAAAGAAATTAATAAGTCATGGGCATGGGCATGGTGACTATCCAAAATTGTAGTGACCATTAAATTTTTTTATTTGTTGATCTATATGTTGATTGCCAATCGAACTTTTGTATTTTCTTTGTTAGTCCCAAACTGCTCATAAACATGGTTTAGTCTATGGATAACAAGTAGGATTAGATGTATATGAATTCAGTTGATCAAGATTATGAGTCTATTCAAAGGATAAGCTTGAAAGCAAGAAGGAAGTAATTAATTTGACACTTGCAAGTTAAATGCAGCCCATGCAACCAGATATTAAAAATTAGATCAACGACTTCTTTTTAGATTCTGAGATGAGTATTTAGAAAAACTATTGAATATTAACATTGCATTATACAAGTAGTTAGTTAGTTATGAAAGTTAGTTAGAAAGTTAGTTAGAGAGTTAGTTATCACATGTTTTAAATGTGTATTCTAGATGCTTCTATGTAATCTATAAATACTCTACTAATGCATAAGATCAAGTCAAGTTTTGCATTCTACAAAAATCAGTTTCACTGTTTCAGCTTTAGCTCTTGTTTGTTTGTGACTGCCATTGTTACGAAGCTTAAGCTTCTTGATATGGTATCAGAGCTTTGCTCGATCTGAGACTTTCTGTGTACGATTACGAGTGTAATCCTCTTCTTCATGTTCCTCGTTTCTGGTTTTTGATTGTGGTTCGATCTGCAATTGCTTCTTGCAACTTTTTTTTTCTTCTTCTTCTTCTCTGTTTTCTGGATCCTTTGGTTCTGTTCATCCATGGCGGATACTACTGCAAGTTCTGGCCAATCTGGAGGTCCTACTAGTAGTACAATTGATTCCAATCATCCCTACTATATACATCCATCTGATAACCCTGGAGCAATGGTGGTACCAGTTCAGTTTACTGGAGTAGGCTTTTGCTCATGGAGACGTAGTGTTCTGAGAACACTTTCAGTGAAGAACAAGCTAGGTTTTGTTAATGGAGATTGTCCACGTCCTCGATCAATTGATCCATCATACAGACAATGGGAGAGATGCGATAATATTGTTACTTCTTGGATTCTGAATTCACTGTCTAAAGAAATTGCTGATAGTGTCGAGTATGTTCAGGATTCTGCAGAATTGTGGAAGGAATTGGAGGATCGGTATGAGCAAACAAATGGTGCGAAACTATACCAGATCCAACGAGAAATTAATGACTTGTCGCAGGGATCTCTTGATATTACAGGTTACTACACCAAGCTGAAAAAGCTATGGGAGGAGATAAGTACCTTAAATGCCAAAGCTCAATGCACTTGCAGCTGCATTTGTGGAGCAAAGGCACTCACTCACAAAGCAGAACAAGATAGGAGATTAATCCAATTTCTCATGGGATTAAATGAGATGTACACAGTCATTCGTGGAAGTATACTTATGATGAATCCACTGCCAACTTTGGCTCAGGCTTTTTCTCTACTAGTTCAAGATGAACACCAAAGAGAAATTAAACCTTCTAGCTTTCTTAATGCAGAATCTGCTGCTTTATATGCTGGAAACATCAGGCCTTCTTCATCAGCTGGTGGGAACATCAGACCTTCTTCATCAGCTGGAAATATCAGGCTTCCTTCACCCTACAGAACAAATTATACTCCTAATAACTCACATGGACATTCTCAGCTTCAATACAAGGACAAATTTTGCACTCATTGCAACAGGACTGGTCATCTTGCTGAGAGGTGCTATCAACTTCATGGATATCCAGCTGGTTCAAATGCAAATCAGAGAAACAATTCGAGTCCAAGGCCTAACAATTTTCGAAAGGGGAACCAAAGGAGCAACAGGGAATCTGGGAATAATGTTGTAGCAAATGCAAGTTGCACACCAGACTTTGCCCCTGGAAAGAGAACAGATGAAGAAATGTACAATGTGAGCCTTACCAAAGACCAATATGGTCATGTTCAAGGCATACTTCAGCAGTTCCACAAGAAAAATGAGAATGAAAGTGGATCTAATGCAAATTCAAACCTTGCTAGTGGACCATCAACTGACTTTGCAGGTAACATTGTTTGCACTTCTTCTATTGAATTTGGAAAACTGTCATGTAAATGTTTCAAAAACAAGTCTGACTTATGGATACTAGACTCAGGAGCCTCAAGCCACATGACCTTCAATATATCTCTACTACATAACATCTCTCTTTTACCATATCCCTTGTTAGTTGCCTTACCTAATGGATACAAAGTTAAGGTGACACAGGTTGGTAGTGTAGCACTAGGACCCATGATCAATTTAGACAAAGTCTTGTATGTGCCATCTTTTAAATACAACTTGATTTCTATTCATACTTTTACTGCACACACAGAATACACTATCAGTTTCACCAAGAATTTTTGTTTCATGCAGGCCCCTTCAATGAAGAGGCCTCTGGTAATTGGTAGTGCAGAAGAGGGTCTCTATTTCCTGTGTCCAAGTTGTTTGAAGAGTTCCTGTAATGTTTCAAAATGCAATGAAATTTCATGTAATTCTTGTAATGCCTATAACAAAAGACAGCATGTTCATTCTCTAGATGATAAACAATGTACTCTCCCTATTCTCAATAAGAAACACTCATGTTCAACATCTGATGCATCAAATTATGTTTCCTGTCCAAAATCTTGTATTTCTAACACTCAGCCATGTGATAAAAATCATGTAGATATTGTGTGGCATAACAGACTGGACATGTACCTTTTGTCAAAATGAGAAATATCTCTTCTATTCCTGTAGAATTCTCAGCCAAACAGCCTTTTATGTGTTCTATTTGTCATATGGCAAGACAAGAAAGACTTCCTTTTAAACCAAGAACCACCCTAACATCACACATTTTTGAACTACTACATATTGATCTGTGGGGACCTTACAGTACACCAACATATAACCATTTTAAGTACTTCATGACCATTGTAGATGACTTTAGTAGAGCTACTTGGACTCAATTATTAAGTACTAAGAGTAATGCTTTACAAACTCTCAAAAACTTTATTACCATGATAGAAAACCAGTTTGAAGTTACTGTTAAAAAGATCAGAACAGATAATGGTTTGGAATTTGTCAACACAGAAGCTACAAATTTTTTCAAAACAAAAGGTATAGCTCACCAGAAAACTTGTCCTTATACACCTCAACAAAATGGTGTGGTAGAGAGAAAACATAAACATCTTCTTGAGACTGCTAGAGCCTTACTATTTCAATCCAAACTACCTGTCAAATACTGGGGAGAATGCATTCTCTGTGCAACTGATATAATAAATAGGCTCCCATCCACTGTTTTGAACCAAAAATGTCCATATGAAGTTCTATATTGCAGAAAACCTTTTTATTCACACATGAGAAGTTTTGGATGCCTTTGTTACCCTACAGTCCCTATACCTCATAGAGCTAAGTTTGAACCAAGAACTACTCCTCACATATTCATTGGATATCCTCATGAGACAAAAGGATACAAGGTTCTAAGTATGTCCACAGGCAAGATACATGTGTGCAGAGATGTTATTTTTCATGAAAATATTTTTCCTTTTAGTGACTCTTTTTCAAATACAACTGGTTCACCCTTTTCATTATTGCAATTACCTCATTTCATTGATATTTTAGATGTTTTTAATAAGGATGGCACACAGGACACTCTAAATAGCTCAAATAGTCCTAATGCTGCTTGTGACTTGTCACCTAATCTTACTGTATCTTCCCCTTCTATATCTCCTGCACCATTACTTGTTAATCAACCTAGAAGATCCACAAGACATCACAAACTTCCAAAGCATATGAATGACTATGTTCATTCTATACCTCTACTTAAACCACCTGTTTCTCAAACTTCAAATACCACCCCTTCTCTTCAGGCCCTTTTCTCTAATCACCACCACCTAGCTCATAGTGCTCTAATTCCTGCTAGTCAAGATATTGTTAGAAATATTTGCATTGACAGGGAACCAACTTCATATGAAGAAGCTGTCATTGATCCTGCATGGCAGGCTGCCATGACACAAGAGTTTGATGCACTACACTTAAATCACACTTGGGATTTAGTTCCATTTCCTCTTGGAAAAAAAGCTATAGGCTGCAGGTGGGTGTACAAGGTAAAACACAAAGCAGATGGTACAATAGAAAGACTCAAGGCAAGACTTGTGGTAAAAGGTTACACACAACAAGCAGGCATTGACTATACTGAGACCTTCTCACCTGTAGTGAAGATGACCACAGTCAGAGCATTGTTGATCACAGCAGTAAAACAAGGTTGGAATATGTATCAATTGGATATAAATAATGCCTTCCTTCATGGTGACTTACATGAGGAAGTGTACATGGAAGTACCACCTGGACTTGCAATCCAATCCCCTAATTTGGTATGCAAATTAAACAAGTCCCTTTATGGACTCAAGCAGGCCAGCAGACAATGGTATGCTAAGCTCACTGAAGCTTTATGTTCTAGGGGATATGCTCACTCCATGTATGACTATTCTCTATTCTACAAGAAGACATTAAACTCAGCAGTTTATGTGGCTGTGTATGTTGATGATCTAGTACTTACAGGAACTGATGTTGATGAGATAGCAGACCTGAAAGTTTATCTACACAACAAGTTCAAAATCAAAGATTTGGGATTACTTCATTATTTCTTGGGGATGGAGGTGCTTCACACAGCTCAGGGAATCATTGTCTCACAGAGAAAATTTGTACTTGATTTGTTGAAGGAGTATGATTGTCTAAATATGACTTCCTTATCTTCCCCTCTTGATCCAAACACAAAACTAAGAGCTAAGGAAGGTACAGTTCTAAGTGATGGTACTTACTACAGAAAGTTAGTTGGAAAAATTAACTTCCTTACAAACACAAGGTTGGATATTGCTTTTAGTGTACAGCACTTAAGCCAGTTCATGCAGGATCCTAGAGAGCCACACTTACAAGCTGCTTTTCATCTTCTAAGATACTTGAAAACTGATCCTACATTGGGTTTATTTTTGTCCAAAGATGCAGACTTTTCTATAAAAGGCTATTGTGATTCAGATTGGGCTTCATGTCCAGATTCTAGAAAATCTGTGAGTGGATTTATTGTTTTACTTGGTGGCAGTCCAATTAGCTGGAAATCAAAGAAGCAAGGAACCATTTCCCTATCATCAGCAGAGGCTGAATACAGATCACTCAGGAAAGTAGTTGGTGAATTAGTTTGGCTTAGTCGATTGCTTACTGAATTGGATGTTCCTTATTCAAAGCCTATTTCAGTGTTTTGTGACAGCCAATCTGCATTACACATAGCCAAGAATCCTGTTTTTCACGAAAGAACCAAGCACATCGAAGTAGATTGTCATTTTGTGAGACATATTCTACAACAAGGACTTATCTCATTGCACCACATTTCCACACAAGATCAGTTGGCTGACATATTGACAAAGGCCTTAATAGGGATCAAACACTCTTCTGTTCTTGACAAGTTGGCAGTGTTGTCCTCACCTCCAACTTGAGGGGGGTATTGAATATTAACATTGCATTATACAAGTAGTTAGTTAGTTATGAAAGTTAGTTAGAAAGTTAGTTAGAGAGTTAGTTATCACATGTTTTAAATGTGTATTCTAGATGCTTCTATGTAATCTATAAATACTCTACTAATGCATAAGATCAAGTCAAGTTTTGCATTCTACAAAAATCAGTTTCACTGTTTCAGCTTTAGCTCTTGTTTGTTTGTGACTGCCATTGTTACGAAGCTTAAGCTTCTTGATAAAAACAATGAAGTTGTTGTTCTACCAATTTTAATATGTTTCCAAGTGTGTGCATTGTTAGTGTTCAATTTCCTCGACTTTTGTTCATCTTTGTTCTTTGGCTTTCGTAATTGTTGTCATTTAGCTTCTTCGCTTTATAAAATCTCATAGATAATCGTTTTAGGCTTTTGACATTCTTATTTTGATCGATATTGCTGCACCATTTCTATGCTTGGTTTCAAGTATGTATTGCGCTTTCAGTTATTAATCTCCCAATAAATTAAAATGTAAAATTTATGTGTTCCATTCTCTTGGATATTTTTTTTAAAAAAAAGTATTCAAAGTCCAGTGGCGAATCTAGGATTTTAAGGTTGTGGATGTTAACAATGAGATTCGAACCTTGGTACAACAACACTAAAAGAGTTTTAGTACCCATCCTAGAAGCATTGGGCCAACTATATGATTTATTCATTGGGTGCTTTATGTTAATTTTATACAAATACCTATCGATTTCTACATAGTTATATATATTTCGTAACGAAGTTAATGAGTGCTCGAGCACCCGACGGACACCATGTGGGTCCACTCCTGCCAAAGTCATAAAGTTAGGCCCATGCTTTGCACAGGCTACCTTTGTCTAGTTCAACTATAAAGATGGAAAGAATCCTTAATAATTACGTGAGCTTGCTCAACTTCATCTTTAAATCGACTCTGTAGAATCTAGATTACCGATAAATAAGATACAAAAATTAACTTTTACATAACGAATTTAGATAGTACAATTTATATATTATCACAAAAAAAAAAAGAGAAGATTAGATCATGTAATTCTTTTCTGTTAGTGAAAAATTTAGTGATCATTTATGTATGACTAATAAAAGTATGCTAACTAAACCCTCTCTAAAATTTGATTTTAACTGATTATCATTCCACGATTTCAAATAACTACTTATGGATACAATCGAGAATGACCATATATTGAATATTTACAATCACTTTCTTCTTCTAATAGGTAGTGAGTGCAATCACAATGGTTTCCTTTTTGTAGTACCAAATTTTTTTTGATAATGGATTCATTACTGTTGTTCTTCACTTAAATATAAAATTTGGTCAAACAGTCAAGTTTCAAAATTAATAGGTAATGATTCAATCACAATGATTTCCTCTTTGTAGTACGAAAACTTTTGCGAGACAATGAATTTGTTGTTCTTTCTTTAATATAAAATTTGATCTAACAATCAATTTTCAAAATTGTGGTCTGAAAATAAGCGTATTTTATCTTTTTTTTGTTTCAAATAAATAGTTTTAGTGTTGTTTTCCATTTGGGTATATCTATGTGTTCGTTAATAAAAGTTATTACTTGCTTTTGGTTTGTTTTTTTTTAAAAAAAAAAAACTTAAAGAAACTATTTTCTTTTATCCCAAAAACTGAACAACATATTAATTTTTCATGGTTCAATGCAGTTAAAAAAACTCTATAGGTAATTTCTTTTAAAAGGTTAGTGGGTAGAGTTAATAAATATTTGTGTGGATATTTATTGTCGAGGTTAGTATTCTTCTATCTATTGGCACTATTACTTAAATAAATTATCAACAAAATGGGGATTCAATGAGTTTAGCAAGTTGATTTTATTTACGTGAGTATTATCTAACATTAATCTTTTATTTTATATTTTTTAAAATGTCTTCACCTTTTTTGAGTTATATTTTTTTTTGTATTAGTTATGTTGAATATGGATTTAATCAACATGGTGTTAGAACTATACAAACACATCCATATTGTGTGATTTTCAATATTTGCCTCCTTGCTATGTTGGCGTATTATATTTTTAGAGTGAAATGTCGTCTACAAATGATAGATAATAATACGTTATGGCCGAAATGTTCGAGTATTAGGCTTAAATGTAAGGTTACATGTGTTTGTATTCCATTCTCTTTGATTTTTGTCACCTAAACACTATTTAAAGCATTAAAACTGTGAGTACTAAATAAACCCGTCTAGTATAATAGAGAGGATGTGAAAAAATTTTAATTAATTTTTGACGAAAAAAATTAAACAATTGACTGTTGTCATGATAGTATCATCTACTTACAAATTACAACAAATACATTATCAGATCGTTAACCTATTCCAGTTTAATAATTGTCAATTATATATGTTGTATAGTAGCCCTAAAAAGTAAACATATTTTTCATTAAAAAAAACTTTTAAATCTTGTCTACTAATAAACAAGTTTTATTCTAAACGAAATCGACTAATTTCTAATTATCTGGAAACACATAATAACATATTATTTCGAAATCAACTAATTTCTAAGTATTAAATTGTTTGAAAAATAATAATAAACATGTGTTTCGTATAAGGATTTGAACCAGTTTTTTTCTTTCTCCAAATTAAATAGAAACAAAATTCATGTGAAAGAAATGTTAGGATGATGATCAAATAACAAACCTGATTATCTCAAATATTAACAACAGAAGCTAGGCGAATTTTACGGAACATTATTGTTATGATGATGATGATAGTTCTAAAAGAAAAATGTCTTTTAATTTTATATAGTAGTATCATATAGATTGTTGTTAATTATGGATAAGCAATCAATTTCAACTTGTGTATCGTATGTTTTCTTGTTATTCATAGATCAATATTTTAGAATATCTTTTTTATATATAAAAGAATATTTGAACAAAAAAATGTGGTAAATAATTTTACCAGAAAATAGAACCAAATAAAAGTTAGAATTGCACAGTTTCTTGAAAACTTGTTTCAGATATGAAATTTATTATTATTAAAATAATTCAATTCAAAGTCGAATTTATCGTTTCAAACTTGTGAATTTTCAGTAATATACCAATCGGACAAAATACACTTAAACTAAGCTCTTTAGGGATCCTTTTCGTGTCGTGGAATCACCACCTGTTTAGCCATGAGTTCTCATCAAAACAAACTTATAAATTTTCATATGATTTTCAATATATTATCTAACATTTATATTCTATGTTATATTAAAAAACATCTCCATCTTTTGAGTTATATTTCTTTTTGTGTTAGTTATGTTGAATATCGATTTTATCAACATGGTGTTAGAACTATACCAACATATCCATATTATATGATTTTTAATATTTGTTTCCTTGTTATGTTGGCGTATTATATTTTTAGAGTGAAATGTTGTTTACAAATGATAGATAATAATATGTTAGTGACAGAAATGTCTTAGTATTAGGCTTAAGGTAAGGTTACATGTGTTTGTATTCAATTCTCTTTGATTTTTGTCACCTAAAGACTATTTAAAGCATTAAAACAATGAGTACTAAATAAACCCATCTAGTATAATAAAGAGGATGTGGAAAATGTTTTAAGAAACAATTATGTCTTTAATCATACTAATATATGTATTAAAACTTATTGCAACATGTATATTATGGTATAAGTACATATTAGTGGCGTAGTCAGAAATTTCACGAAGAATGTCCATAAATTATACACGAATATATTTTTCTTTTGATTGAATGAGTGCACTAGAAATTTTAAAAATTAAACTACGTAAGATACAAGAATTTTTTTGAAAAGAAATATGTAATATACATGAAAATTTTGAAGAAAAAAAAAGAGGAAAAGATGAAAGGCGCCCTAGAAATTTTAAAAATTTAACTACATAATATACATGAAATTTTTGGGGGAAAAAATACATAATATACATGAAAAATTTGAAAAAAAAATTGAACTAGAAATTTTAAAAATCGGAAAAGGGCCTAAAATACCCTTGAAGTATTGAAAATGGTACAAAATTACCCTTCATCCACCTATTAGCTCCAAAATGTCATTTTCATCCACCTTTGGGTTCAAAATTAAAATTAAACTCTTTAAATATTTTTAAAAATACTTGGCGTTCAACTATTGGTTATAATTTAATTTATTAATATAATTTATAAACCAACCCACTACCCATTCATTACTAACTAAATTTCACCTAATTAATAATCCAATTATAGTATCAAAATCGTAATAAACACTACTAAAATACGATGAAATTATAGATTCCTGAAAATGAATTTAAAATTATTCGAGTCCGAATCGAAGCCCAACTAAATTTAGGTTGAGCTCCTTATTTAGGAGGATACTTTCAATAGGATTCTCTTTCAATATTGAATTAGAAATTTATGATTAAAGATAAAAAAAAAAAAAATACATCCTGAATTAATTCATGCACTTTTTTTAAATATAATTTTATAAATATTTATGATTTATTTTAAAACCTTTAATATATTATTTTGAATAAAAGGTACCTATGAAGTAACATCACATAATTGAGACGTAAAAATAATTAAGATGAACATAGTCAGACTTTCAAGTTTATCGGTAATTTTTATTTAGACACTTGAATGTATGATAATTTACTTCTATAGATATTTTCGCCTCAAATTTTTAAAAACACTCAATTGACAGTAGTTTTTCTGTTGTTGCATTAATAATGTGACAGGTTTATTAATTTAGAGGGGTTTAATTAGTAATGGTGGGTAATGAATTGATTTATAAATTATACTAATAAGTTAAATTATAACTAGTAGTTGAGCGTCACGTATTTAAAAAAATATTTAAATAGTTTAAATATAAAACCGTTAAATAAGTGGTCAATTTTGAACCAAAAGGTGGATGACAAGGGTATTTTGGACCCAATAGGTGTGTGAGGAGGATATTTTGGAGCCAATAGATGGATGAAGGGTAATTTTATACCATTTCCAATACTCTGAGAGTATTTTAGGCCCTTTTCTGTTTAAAAATTAAACAACGTAATATACAAGAATTATTTTTTGAAAAAAAGTATGTTAATAAATTAAAATTTTTGAAAAAAGAGGAAAAAGATGAAAGGTGTCCTATAAATTTTAAAAATTTAACTACGTAATATACATGAAAGTTTTTTAAAAAAACGCAATAGACATGAAAAACTTTTTTTGAAAAAAAAAGGCTTAAAAGTTGTTATTAGTGAGATTTGAATTCACAAACTCATAAAAGTTTGTCTCTTTCAAAACACCTTAAACCACTAGGCTACAACACCTTATTATGTTAAGGATATCTAAAATACATTATTTAACCATTTTATATAAAATTTTACTTGTATATAAGATATAATTTCCCGACATCCTAACACTATGTTTGGATCATTATTATCCATTATGTTGTTTTGTATCGTTACTATACCTACAATGTTTGTTTTGATTGTTACTTAAAATGTATTGTATTGTATTGTTAATTCCATTGTTACATAACAATGAAAACCTCTATTTTATGGAACAATTAATTTGGTGTGTCCCATTGTTACTTAATTTCTTTTTCCAATTGTAAATTTACGTAATATTTCAAAATGTTATTTTACCCTTTATCTTAATTATTTAAATCTAGTCAAACCTCCTACCCTAGAATAATTAGGATATTTTAGTAAATTTATAAATTACATTACAATACGATACGATCAAACCAAACAATTAAAATGCTATTAAACAACAACAAACAATACAGTCGACCCAAACATTGTACCCTAAAAAATAAACATATTTTTCATTAAAAAAAACTTTTAAATCTTGTCTACTAATAAACAAGTATTATTCTAAACGAAATCGACTAATTTCTAATTATCTGGAAACATATAATAACATATTGTTTTGAAATCAACTAATTTTCAAGTATTAAATTATTTGAAAAAAAATAATAAACATGTTTTCATAGAAGGATTTAAACCGGCTTTTTTCTTTCTCCAAAATAAATAGAAACAAAATTCATGTGAAAAAAATATCAGGAGGATGATCAAATAACAAACCTGATTATCTCAAATATTAATAACAGAAGCTACATTAATTTCACAGAACATTATTGTTATGATGATGAAGATAGTTCTACAAAAAATGTCTTTTAATTTTATATAATAGTATCATATAGATTGTTGTTAATTATGGATAATCAATCAATTTCAAAAGTTAAATTTGTGATTGATGGAACTTCCAAACTTGTGTATGGTATGTTTCCTTGTTATTCATAGATCAAGATTTTAGAACATTTTCTTTTTATATAAAAGAATATTTGAACAAAAAATGTGGTAAATAATTTTACCAAAAATGGGAACCAAATAAAAGTTAGAATTGCATTTTTTTATATTATTATTAAAATAATTGCATTCAATAGTCGAACTTCCAGGAGTAAATATGAATAATTTAACAAGTATGTTGTCTTAAAATTAAAATATACAAGTACAATTTTTTTATAAATAATTTAACTTATCATTGTACGATATTTACCTACTATTATTGTCCAAAAAATAAAAATATTCACGTCATCTTCGACCTATTTTCTATTTTATCATTTTTAAGTGAAGGTCAATTCAAAGTCGAATTTATCATTTCAAACTTGTGAATTTTCAATAATATACATAATCGAACAAAATACACTTAAACTAAGCTTTTTAGGGATCCTTTTCGTGTCGTGAAATCACCACCTGTTTAGCTATGAGTTCTCATCAAAACAAACTTATAATTTTTAATATGATTTTCAATATATTATCTAACATTCATCTTCTATGTTATATTAAAAAACATCTTTATCTATTTGAGTTATATTCCTTTTTGTGTTAGTTATGTTGATTATCGATTTTATCAACATGGTGTTAGAACTCCACCAGCATATCCATATTGTGTGATTTTTAATATTTGTCTCCTTGTTATGTTGGTGTATTATATTTCTTAAGTGAAATGTCATCTACAAATGATATATAATAATATGTTAGTGACAGAAATGTCCTAGTATTAGGCTTAAAGATAAGGTTACATGTCTTTGTATTCAATTCTCTTTGATTTTTGTCACCTAAATACTATTTAAAGCATTAAAACAATGAATACTAAATAAACCCATCTAGTATAAGTGGAAAATGTTTTAAGAAACAATTATTCTTTAATCATACTAATGTGTATGTATTAAAACTTACTGCAACATGTATATTATGGTATAAGTACATATTAGTGGCGTAGCCAGAAATTTTACGAAGGGTGTTCATAAATTATAAACGAATATATTTATTTTTTTGGCTGAATGAGTGCACTAGAAATTTTAAAAATTAAACTACGTAGAATACAAGATTTTTTTTGAAAAGAAATATGTAATATACATGAAAATTTTGAAAAAAGGAGGAACAGATGAAAGGCGCCCTATAAATTTTAAAAATTTAACTACATAATATACATGACATTTTTGAAAAAAAAATACATAATATACATGAAAAAATTTTGAACTAGAAATTTTAAAAATTAAACAACATAATATACAAGAATTATTTTTTGAAAAAAATATATGTTAATACATGAAAAATTTTGAAAAAAGAGGAAAAAGATGAAAGGTGCTCTATAAATTTTAAAAATTTAACTACGTAATATATATGAAAGTTTTTGAAGAAAAAAAAACGCAATATACATGAAAATTTTTGAAAAAAAAAAGGGCTTAAAAATTGTTATTAGTGAGATTTGAACTCACAAACTCATAAAAGTTTGTCTCTTTCAAGACACCTTAAACAACTAGGCTACAACACCTTGTTATGTTAAGGATATCCAAAATACGTTATTTAACCATTTTATATAAAATTTTACTTGTACATACGATATAATTTCCCGACACCCTAACACTATGTTTGGATCATTGTTATCCATTGTGTTGTATTGTATCGTTACTATACCTACAATATTTGTTTTGATTGTTACTTAATATATATTGTATTGTATTGTTAAATTTCGTTGTAACATAACAATGAAAACCCCTATTTTATGGAACAATCAATCTGGTGTGTCCCATTGTTACTTAAATTTTTTTTCAATTATATATTTACATAACATTTCAAAATACTATTTTACCATTTATCTTAATTATTTAAATCTAGTCAAACCTCCTACCCTAGAACAATTAAGGATATTTTAGTAAATTCATATTTTACAATACGATACGATACAATCAAACCAAACAATTAAAATGTTATTAAACAACAACAAACAACACAATTGAGCCAAACATTGTATCTACCATACAATATTGTACAATAGAGTACCATACAATACAATTACATTATGAAATAATTGGTAACAATGATACAAACAAAGTGTAAAAGGTATGTAGCTACGCCCCTGGTACATATCTCAATATACAATTGAGTATATTAATAATATAAATAATAATTATACATAAATTGAAAAAAAAAATATACTACTCTCTCGATTTATAAAGAATGACCTTGTTTGACTTGACACGAAGTTTAAGAGTATAAAGAAGATTTTTGAATCTTATGGTCCTAAATTAAAGTTAGGTCAAATGTACAAAATTACCTTTGATCTTGTGGCCTTAAATATGACATGTGGAAAGCTGAAATTAAAATGTTCCAAAAAAAGAAAGAAGTTATTCTTTTTTAAACAAACTAAAAAGGAAAAGAGGTTATTCTTTTTGAAACAAAGGGAGTACTTACTAGATACACTAGTAAATAGTACCCCTTTATTTTAAAAAATATAATCTATTTTATTTTTAGTTTGTATGAAAAAGGATGACCTTTATTCTTTTTGGAAATATTTTAGTTTAAAAAATATACTATTTAATTACTTATCATAGTTATAGTTTGCTATAATTATCACTCACGACTAACATTATACATTAATTACGTGGGCTGACTTCGAGTTTGTATAAGGAAAAATTACATAAATTAGTATATTTTAATAAATAATTACTGATTTTAGCAATACCTTTTATTTATTACCATTTATAACATTACTATGTTAAATCTGTAATATGAATTAAAAGTGAATTATGAATACACTATATATGAATTATAATTGTTTTTTGAAATATATTATTTTGTTTGGTAAAAATTTGACACATTGTATTATAAGTGTATTAAAATGTGTGATAAATGTATTATCCATCATTAAAACTTGTATTATATATGAATAATAAATTGTTCTTTGTAATATGTATTAAACTTATATTATAAATGAATTAAAAGTGATCAAGTGAATTATTATTGCTATAAATGGTAAATATTTTTTTATTTTAGTATAATTATGTAATTTTCCTTTGTATAATTAGTCATGTTTGTATATGTATAATTCGCCAGGATATATAAATAAATATGTATAATATACAATTTTTAGCCTATATACATATACAATTTACCTCTCTCCCACTCTCTGCCCTCTCTCGCTCGCCTCTCACCTCCCTATCCCAATCTCGCTTGCCATTTATACAAATGTATATGTATAATATACAGTTATAAACAATTATATACATATACAATTCACCTCTCTCCCACTCTCTGCCCTCTCTCGCTCGCCTCTCTCCTAGTCTCACTCGCCTCTCTCCTCCCTCTCTCTCTTGCCATATATACAATTACATATGTATAATATGTATTATCTAGCCAATATGCATATACGATTCACCTTTCTCCCACTCTTTTTCCCCCTCTCTCGCCTCTCTCCTAGTCTCGCTCGCCTCTTTTCTCTATATAACATGTAGCTATGAATTGTAATCATTAAAATATAGTTATAGAAAATAATTAATTATTTTTAAGTGGTTATATATGAAAGTTTCTCTTAAAAAATGACCTTTTTCCTTTTACAGTCACATTTTGAATTTTAATTTTTCACGTGGTATGAATATGATTAAAATCACAAAATTAAAGGATAATTTTATACATTTACAAACACAAAATTCAAAAAAACTAATTTATTTTTTAAAATTTTATATCAAATCAAACTACCTCACGTATAATTTACTATCGAACGACCGAATTTGTCTGGTGGGTATCAAGTTCCATCAATGGGCCAAATTTTTGAATGTATAAACTCAAAATTAGATGGATTATATATTCTGGTTAGAGAGACCCTGAAAGTAACAAGGGAATCAAGAGCCTTTTGGGAGGAGTGGTGCTTGGAGCCCACAACAATGGCAGCTGTCTCCAGCCAATTTCCCTCCGAAACCCCCATAAAATCCCTCTTTATATAATCTGCTCCCACTCCCTTCTTCTTCCACACTTCACACATTTACTTCTCACAAGCTTCATTCTTCTTCTATTGATGTCGTTTTTCGCTAATCTATTTCTTCTGTTTCTTGTTATTCAGTTTGGATCTAACAATGGATCTGAACAAACTCTAAACCTGATAAACTCAAATTACTTCAATCCAAAACTCCCTCCGAGAACGCTATCTTCGAATAAGAAATTTGAAGGTTCATCCGACTTGGTAAACCTCCGTTACCATATGGGTCCAGTTCTTTCTTCTCCGATCAACATTTACCTCATTTGGTACGGGAAATGGACACCGTCGCAGCAACTCCTTATTAAGGACTTCCTTCTTTCCGTTTCTACTTTCAATCATCGCGCTGCGCCTTCACCTTCAGTTGCTGAGTGGTGGAGTACTGTTTCGTTATACACTGACCAAACCGGAGCTAACATTTCTCGATCTGTACTCATCGCCGGTGAATATTCCGATCGTAGATACTCTCAAGGTACTCACCTCACCCGTCTCTCAATTCAAGACGTCATTGCCGAAGCTGTTAAATCAAAACCCTTCACAGTCGACCATAAGAAAGGAATCTACCTAGTGTTAACTTCCGTCGACGTAACGATGCAGGATTTCTGCCGCGCTGTGTGTGGGTTTCATTACTTCACCTTTGCATCAAAAGTTGGTTACACACTTCCCTATGCTTGGGTTGGGAATTCCGGTAAGCAATGTCCTGAAGTCTGTGCATATCCATTTGCTGTTCCGGGATATATGGGAGCAAATGGACCAGGTGCATTGAAATCTCCAAACGGTGATGTTGGAGTAGACGGGATGATAAGCGTTATAGGTCATGAATTAGCTGAGTTATCGTCGAATCCATTAGTAAACGCTTGGTATGCAGGGGAGGACCCAGTTGCTCCGACGGAAATCGGTGATTTGTGTGAGGGTTTGTACGGTACAGGAGGCGGTGGAGGGTATATGGGACAGGTAATGAAGGACAGAGATGGCCGGACTTACAATCTGAATGGAAGAAGAGGAAGAAAGTATTTGGTGCAGTGGATCTGGAACCCAATTCTGAAAGCCTGTGCTGGTCCCAATGCGATGGACTAGAGGCGCCAAAGAATCTGTAGCTAAGAAACTCCATGGATGGAGCTTGATAATAAAGCAAAAAATGGAGGAAGGAGAACAATGGTAGAGCAAAGAAACAGAGTGAGCAGTTTGCCGACTGGTTTTGGCCGGGGATTACAATTACTTTAGTTATTTTTATTTTTTATATTTATTTTAGTTTTTTTTCTTTTTTTGTGGATTTATTTCCATTAAATCCCAATACCAATGTAAAAAGAGGATATTTATTTTTATTTTATATCGCAATGGACATGATAAGTATTTTGAATCGGTCTCTCATTAAAATCAAATTAATTTAATTAAAATTTAAAATTATTAATTAAATTAAATATAATATATAATTATTGATTTTGGTTTTGCTTAGTTATTAATTTGAGTTTTGTTATTAATCATATACACACAAAAAAGAAATCATTTAAAATATGAAAAGTGACTACAATCAATTTAAAAAATTACAGAATTTTCGATATTTAAATTTACTGCGAGTAACACTCAAAATTCACTATTTTGGCTGGAAGGCAGGGACAATGACATTTTTTGTTCCACTCAATTTTAATAGACATTCATGTATATAAATAAATGAAATCAATAAGTTAAATATTTTCTAATTGAACATTTTTGCTTTCATAAGTAAAATTATAGTAGTAAATAAATTTTGATGAATATATATATATATATATATATATATATATATATATATGTATATATATATATATATATATATAAAAGATCTTTAAAATTATTTATTGATTTTATTTTTATTTTTGGATTTTTAAAAATAAAATCATTACCAAACAAAATATTATCAATTTTTGAAAATCTAAAATTAAACTAAATCAAACCCATATAAAATTAATTTATTTAATCAATTTTTTTGTTGTAAATCAATTTTTATCCAGATTGTGAACACCTCTAGTACTGTATTTTAAAAATTGATATGGTACTTTTGATTGTAAACAAAATAATTTTCATAATAATCGTTTTCTTTCACGAACATATGTGTGTGTTCAATTTAAGATATTACAAAATATTCAATGATAATAATGCTACCACATTATAAAATATTTCAAGTTCAATTTAACATTCAATATATATTATATCATGTCATCTATACCTAGTAATCCTTTTATCATAATTTGTTTGTCCAATATTAATATGACACCGAGCGAAAATAAAATAATACTTTTATTATATTAGTTTTTTTATTATTTAAGAAACGATTATAGGAAGGAGAAATGATAATTAAGTGATAAATTATTTTTTGATTTTCAAATCAAATTGATATAAAAAGAGGTATTACAATTTATAGTAGTTTTTATTCAGTTTTTGAATCTTTAAATGGTTATTCTAAAATATTAATTAGTGTAATTTAATTTAACTTTAAAAATTAATCAGATTACGTCTTGAAAAAAATGCATCACAACAATTAAAAATAAACAAAAGAAGTATAAACTAAAACATATAAAATAATTAATTTAATATGTATATTTTTTTAAATAAATAAAAATAACTTATAAAATGGTCCACACAAAATAACATTTAGATCCAATGAATAATATAATACAAGTAATTTTAAGTCAACTAAGTAGAAAATGATATCTATGCAATTTGACTTTGGTTCCTTGTGGGAACATTTTGACACAATTATAATAATTGTAAGAAATAATATTAGCCAGCTGGAATTCAATCTTATACTAAAAAGTAATCGAATAAAATTATGCTGTTTTCTATCACATGTTCATCGACCATGAGATAAACAAATCATGATTTTTTTTGTTGAAAAAAATAACCAAAATAATAAAAACAAAACAAACAATATATGATCAATTTAAATATGTCTTCTCTCCAACAATTTAAATAATATATTGTGCCAAAAAAGAGAAAAAAATATTCATACTAAAATTGTTGAACTATGAATTTCTCAAATTGATATTTTATGTTATATCTTTTGCTTATTTATAAAATATTTTATGAGTAACAATGGAAATATTCATTATATATTTATAGTAATACTCCTATTTATAATTTTAATAATACAAAAAATATTTAATTAATTTTTTACGTGTTCCTATTAATAATAAACTAACTGAAAGTTAATCGTTAAATATTAATATCTATATATAACAATATTCATTATTTTTAGACAAACATTATCATTGTCATAAATTCATTTGTGACAACACGTAAAATTAAATTCTGATAATGACTTGAGTGGCGTTCTCATTTATTTTCTATTAGTTGGATTTTGTGTTTGGACATGTAATTTTTCGACCTTTTTTGCTTAGTTGAATTTTTGGAAAAATATGTCTGATTTCAAGTTAAATTTCAAAACTTTTAACAGTTTATGAATAACATAAACGTATTTTTATTCGAAATTATTCATTTTTTTTTAAAAAAAAAAACTTCAGTTTAAGTACAAAATCAAACACAATTTTAAATTTTAAAATATTATTTTTCATTTAATAATTATTATTTTTTTTTAAATTTCTCAGACACAATGCCCATTAAATTTATCTGATTAGTTGTTGGATGGTTTAATTTATTATTAATCAACCAAATCATGATATTAACCTAAACGCGTTGTTATGGAAAGAAAAAGGCAAATGACATTGACAAGTTCATTAGTAAAGTTTATTACTTGCATTTGCTATTTATTTCACATGGTACTTAATTAGTTAATTTTATTAATATATACTACTACTTTTTTGTCATTAAATTACCTCATAAGTAATATAAAATGCAAATAAAATCATTTCTATGTTTTTGTAGTGTATAGGTAGCTAGCTAGATGGAAATGAATACCACATGTAAACGTCACTCAATTTTTATGGAAGCCAGAGAAAAAAAATATTTATTTGGGATGATTTTAATATACTAAAGTAAAAGATTTTCAAAAGAATTTTATGGGATGATTTTAATATACTAAAGTAAAAGATTTTCAAAAGAATTTTATGAATGTCTTAAAAGATGGTAGGTGGAAATGGGACATTTTCTTTTTTGACTTTTTGTTTAGAGTTTGAAGTTTGTATTTGAATTCTCACTAAATTCAAATCGTACGCTACATGATTCATTTAGAAATAATGCTTTAATAATTTTTTTTTATATTCAAAATTCAAACTCGAGATCTCTAAATGAGAGCGAAATAATCTGATCACATTTAAAACGTCAAACCAAGAAGGTTTTATTTTCTTTTCCCACCCTCCAATTCTTGTTAACATCAAAGTTAATTGTAGAAATGTTCGATACGTGAAATAAAGAACTAATAATTTATCAAAATAATTTGAAATTAATTCTATTTCATATTTGATTTAAGTTTCGAACAAATTGAAGGTTGTTCTTTGTTACATATATTCAAAATGATAAAATTATTATCTTACGAAAAAAAATATTTTTACAAAAATATCTTTTAACCCTTAAAAATATCTTACTTTTATCATATCCCGCATATCAAGCTACCAATGCCCAAAGTGACCCACACAGAAGCCATAGGAGACAAGCACCATCATTTTCATTTATGGTCACAACTAGAAAATTATGAACATTTTTAATTCACAGCTATGACCACACACACTTTCTTCAACTTTAATTATCACATTTATCGTCCTTTCATCTTGGAACCAATCCAACCCCTCCTACGATAAAGTTATAATATATAAATATACCCTTTAACTTAGTTTTGAATTACATTTATGCCTTTCAGTTTTGTTTGTGCACAAATAGATACTTAAAAAGCTGAACAAACAGACACATATGTACTATATGTCATCCTACATGTCAATTATTTGTTAGTATCCTACATGTATTTTGTCATGTAAGACTCATGTGTTTATTTATTTAAGTTAAAGTGTCTGTTTGTGCATTATGAAAGTTAGAGGTCAAAGTTAAATTTGAAATCAAGTTTAGGGTCCAATATATGTATTATGCCTACAATCATGATTTAAAATTTGTTCTGGATGATAAAAATTTGAATTATAGTGCTTTTTTTATTTGGTTAGTGTTATAAAATACCTAGCTTAGCAAATTTATATAAATAAATTAAATTAATAAGAAGCAAGAAGAAATTGCGCATAATTTATTTCAAACTTTCTTTATATCTTGTGAATGAAAGTAATGATTATTTATAGTCAATTAGTAATATATAGTCTGATACTTGACCATTAACAAGTTATTCACTTGGCCAAGTGATGGCATCTCTGAAATAAGTGACTCACGTGACATTTATTTAATTTAATTTATGGGAAAAGGGTCTGATATACCCCTCAACTTTGTCATTTGGAGTTGATTTACCCCTCATTATAAAAGTGGCTCATATATTCCCTTACCGTTATACAAACGGCTCACATATACCCCTGCCGTTACAAAATGACTCACATATACCCTTCATTTAATGGAAGTTAAAATATTAGCTTTAAATTTATATTTATTACTTCTAATTTTTTTAAAAAAAGTTATTTAGGGTATATATGATTCTTCTATCAAAGTTCAAGGTATATTTTAATTTTTTTTCATACATAAATTAATTTTTGACTTCTTTTATTATAATTATTTGAGTTTCTTATTCTTATTTGGTTTTTTCCCTACATTTCTTAGTTTAAAGAAAAAAAAACTATTTTAAACTTTTTTTTTTGTGTTTATTCTAATTTAATTTCGTATTCGAAGAAAAAATTTGGTCATCTACAATAAGTTTTACAAGAATATTAGTGAAACATAAATATATTTGATTATCAAAATAATAATTATAAATTAGTCATTGAAACAAAAAAAAGTCAAAAAATATATGTTTGACGAGGATTAAATTTACTCATATAGGATTATATTTTTAGAAAAAATTAAAAATTTAGATTAATTGTTTTTTCATTTCGGTTAGAGGAAAAGGGTATATGTGAGCCATTTGTTTACAATTAGGGGTATATATGAGCCACTTTCTTAACAAGGGGTATATCGGCTCTAAATGACAAAGTTGAGGGGTATATCAGACCTTTTCCCTTAATTTATTTTTTTCATTCTCTAGGTACATTGAATCGTCACTAATGAAATGATGAATAGTTTAATTTTAGAAAACTTAATGTCGATCCTCTACGGATGAAAGGCTTTTCAAATATTATTTTAAATTATTTTGTTAGGATTTTTCATGAGTCACTATTCATCCTAATATTATTCATAGTGGAATGTAAAAAGTATTTTAGTGAGTTGGAGTTGATCGCAAATAACTATGTCCGATAAGTATTGTTTGTCAAAACAAAATTCTTTTGGAACAAAGAATATTATTATTCTTTAGATATAAAATTTGAAAATTCGATAACTTTAACGTATTATTAATTCAATTATTAAAGTAAATTCCTTTTAAATATTGAGAAAAAGTATCCTCTCAACCTATGTTCAAAATCTCAGAGACAAACTTATACTATACTGAAGTCCTATTACCTCCTCAACATATTTTATAAGTAATTTTCTACCCCTTTTGGCCTACGTGACACTAGCATGAAAAAAAAAGTCAACCAGCATTGCCCATAAAATAGTGCCACGTAGATCGAAAAGGGATAGAAAATTATTAATAAAATAAGTTCAGAGGTAATAGGACCTTAATATAGTATATGTGTGTCTCTCGGGTACTTATGCATTATCTCAAAGATATTACTCCTTTTTTTTAAAAAAAAAATGATATAGTTTTTTTTTATCTATTTCAAAAAGAATAATTATTTTTTCTTGTAACACTTTAACTTTATTTTTCCACATGATACGTTTGAGATCACAAGATCAAAGAAAATTTTAATACACTTACATAGCTTTAATTTAAAACCATAAAATTAAAAAAAAATTCTCTTTATTTTTTCTTAAATTCTGTTACAAATCAAATTAAAATATTTTTTTAAAAGAAAGGAGTATAAATATTTTATACATTTTGAATTTTGAACTAATAGACCTTGTGGTGATGAGGATTGAAATGAGTATGAGCTGGACTAAGCTTTTATTATGTAAGTTAGTTAATAGTGATGTCCCATATACTATTGGCTCTTTGCAAATTGTCATGCACAAGAAAATGACATTTCAAAATTTGGATATGTTAGCAAGGAATAAGCACTCTCTCTCTCAACTCTAAAAACAAAAATAGTAGCTTCAATTAAGGACACAAATCCAGGGTGTCATTTGTGTACTCTGATATATTTCTTTTCGTTTCTGATTAATTGTTTTTTTTTATTTGTCAATTTTGATAATTAAAAAAGAATATTTTTTTTTACATATTATACAATCAATTATTTACTTTGAAAAAATATATAATTTCTTAAAAATATTAATTTTTTAATTCATTAGCTTTTTAATTAAGAGGCGTAAAATGGTTAATTTACCATGTCAATTATTTTTTTTTTAATAAATTTATCGATTTAAAAATTGACAAGTAATTAGAGAGAAAAGACTAAAGAAGTACTATTCATGTTAAAGCACAAATATTTCACTTTTTAAAAAAAAAGATTTAAATTTAATGTAGTAAAATCTATATGGGTCAATCAATATAATTATTGAGTCATCTTTCTAGGATATAATAAGTCTCATAATGTAATACATCATCTGTTCTAATTTAGTGTTATGTAACACTAGTGAACTTAGTCGCGCTTTGCGCGATAAAAATTTACTCGTTAAATTTGCTAAATAATTAATTTTTTTGAATAGTTGATTACTAAATATATTTCTAAAGATTCTTTATAGTCTTTAATCTAAATATATCAAATTTTAAGTCTTAATTAAGTTTATTATTAGTACTTAAATTTTATATCTTTTGTAATTTGAAATCGCTTAAGAATTTTCGAAATTATAAAAAATCCTAAATTTATTCTCTTTATTTTAATAAGAAAAGTAAATTTAATGTAATAAGTTGAACTCTTTATGAAATTTAAATATATTTAATAATATAATAAGCTTAATGTAAATATAGTTTTTTTCTAATATCTATTCTTTTCCTTCAAAAGTATTATACTTTCCTTTAGTAATGAATTTTTTTTCATCTTTCACTAATCTTAGATTATGAAATATTTGTAAATCATTTTCTATACGATTATAATATACTGCCTATTATTTATATACAAATGAATAGATTGAAAAATAAATAGTCTCAATTACGCAAATAATATAAAGTATTCAAATAAATTAAACTCAAATTATATATATGTATTAACTAAAATACAACTTTAAACTTACCTAAATTTTAGTTACAATTTCTAAATTATTCTAAAAGGTAAACATAAATAAAAATTGTGAAATTTCCTAATCCTCAAAATTGATTTCATTATTCAAAATAAAATATATACAATGTTGAAACCATTAAAAAAACACTTAAAAGATAATAAACAAAACGATTCAAGTCTTCAAAGTTAAAATTAATATACCTGAAATTTCAATAATATTATTTAGTGTAGGTATAAATTATAATTAGATAAATTAATCAAAGAATCCTTGTTGGAGTACCAAAGAAAATTAAAATAAATTAAAATTAAACAAATAAACAAAATAATCTTTGTAGGAATACCAAATAAAATTATCCTAGCCTCTAATTATTCAATTTGTACACACTCTCAATGTTCACTACACCATTTGAAGATTAATGGACATAAACATTAATGTAGGGTTCCTTTTCCTTGTGAGTTTATGAAAGTTAAACTTAAATATTGTCATATGTTCATCTTGTCTTCCATTATAAATAATAAAGATTATTTTTAAAAAAATGCGCAAAATAATAAGTACACTAAAATCATCAATAATGAGGAAAAAAGCAATAAAAGCAAAAAAAAAAGAACAAAAAAAATATTGTAAATAAAAGACATCAAACAAACTGAAATAAAAAGAGTAACATGAGTGAAATATTGTACTCATCAAAATTGAATTTCCAAAATTGTCATATACTCGTCTACTCATCCACACTGTTAAGTGTTAACAATAGAAGTTAGTCACAAAGAATCTACATATATATATATATAATTAGACATAATCAAAGTGATGTACCTTGTAACTCAAATTAGATATTGTTCTCATTGAATTTGAATTCTCAAAATTGTCAAATGCTCATCTTATCTTCCACATTGTAAAAGTTAGTAACAAATAAACTATATATTATAAAATTAGAAATAACCAAAGTGATGAAGAAAGAAAAAATAAAATAAAAAATTCTTGCATTGGTGAAGATACATGGTTTTAGTATTTATAGTAATCCATAAATTCTTAACTATTGAATAAATAAATTAAAAGAGTAATTGAGTAATCAATACCTACAATTGTAACTTATATTGGTCATTAGTGTCTTAATTATAATTTAGTAATACTTTTAAGAATGAATAGGGAAAGGTTTAAATATTTAAAGGGATAAATTGTAACTTATATATACCTAAAATAATAAAGGTATTAATGGAGGAATTTAAAGAGAAATAATCAATAGAGGATATTTATTTAATTTAACTAATATGTCAAGATAAAAATAAGAGAAAAAAATCTTTAAAAAAAGATAAAATATATAAATTCTAATGCTGGCCTATGAGGGCTGCCACATCAGCACTTTCATATCCAGATTTATATATATATGTATATATAGATTTTTATTTTTGAGTGTCAAATAATTTAAGTTTGATCAGGAATTTATGCACGAAATCTTTAATTTTTTTGAAATAAAATTTATATAATTATAAACTACGTAAAAAGTACTATAAATTATAATAATTGATAATTCAAAATATTTAAAAAATCTATAAAAATAAAAAATAAATTTATTTAAATTTTAAAATTCAAAAAATGCCACTTAAATAAACGGATGAAGTAATTTTTTCTTTTTTGTTGAACCCCTCTTTTACCACACCAATCTCATTTTTCTCATGCACTCCACAATACTTTCACACACTTCTCATACACAATAAAATATTATTTTTTTCATATCAAAAACTCATATTTCTAATACATCATACAATACAATATCCTGGCTATCAATATGAATATTTATTTATTTTTCAACCGTCATTTATGATATTTTCACTATTAATATCAGGTATGATTAAGTTCGAATGAAATCAATTGCTTTTGTTTAAATTTAAAATTTATGTGAAAAAATATTGAATTGCGAGTCCAATAATTTAAGTAGACTAAGAGTTTCTTAACACTTTCAAAATCAATAAACTTCAAATACTAACTCCATCAACGTCTCTATTAAACAAACTTTTAGCCGTCATAATCACTAGTTGTGAGTGTCAATTATAAGAACGATTGGCAATTAACTTGAATCAACAGCATACCGGCTATTTGATGGAGAAATTAGAGCACATGAAGAAGTCATTATTGGTAAAGACAATGAAAAGACATTGATTATATTAGCAGATGCGAATTTAAAATTTAAAAGGCAAATTTAAAATTTCAAAGCTTCGGATGTATTAATATTAACTTAACTAAAAAATGAGTTTTAAAATAAAAATAATGAAAAATGACTTTAGCTGGATTCGACCTTAATCTCATAGGTGATTCCTTTAGATTGTATCAATGATACAAAGAAATTCATATGCTCATCATCAATGTACTGTTTATTGTATTCTAATTTCTATTATTTTTTAAAAAATAAATATATACATATATACACCTAATTTTTTAAAAATTGACGTGTACACGTGCACCCTATTGATAGGTGTGGGTCTGCCTATGATGTGGAGCTAATGCTATCTAAACCAGAGGCTAAAAATTCAGAACATATATTTTGCAACTTGCAACTCTAAAAGATGTATTATAGACTAGCTAATGAGTCGTGGCCGCAGAACATATGGAAGCGTTTGACCATGAAAATTATAAATATTTTAAAAAAGTAATTTTGTGAGTATTTAAAAATTAAATTTGTGTTTGATCATAAATAAAAATTAGAGTTATTTTTAAATTTTTGTAAGTAATTGGAATGACATAAAGTGAAAATAACTTTTTGATATTTTTCAAATTCTTAATTAAATTGAAATAATTGAATTCAGAAATTTATGATCAAACATATTTTTCGAAGTTTAACTTTTAAAAAAGAAAAAAAATTCATGGTCAAATGCCCTTTATTTAATTTCTCCATTTTCATTGATCATTCAAATTCTATGAATCTAATTTTTCCTAATTTCAATATTTTTGACGCCTTTTTATTTTTCATTAGGTTGTATACATTTTCACGAGTTATTTTTTTTGGACATCAATTTAGTAAGTAATAATTTTAAAAAATATAATATATTGATATTTTAGATCAAAATTTTAAATTTTCTAAAGTAAAATATCAAAAAATGGAAGTGTAAAATGTGATTTTAGTAGTTGATACATGCTATCTTAAATTCATATACTGGCTTTAAGGTGTCGAATATCCTTAAAAAAAGGAAGTGAGAAAATGTTTCGCCACAATTTAAAAATTTTACTCCTATAAGTTATTTAAACGTTAAATAATAGTTTAATGTTTTATTGATAAGATTGAGAAACATATAAACAAACATTAGACTTGAGTTAAATACTATCCAAAAAAATTAATTTTCCAAAGACAATATTAAAAATAGAAACAAAATCTAAATATTAACCTAAAAAGAAGACACTTGTATAAATCATTCATTGTTTTGAAGGTGAAGGAGTTTAGTAATATGGAGGGAGGTTGAACACGTAGTTAAGGATGTATTTGGGGAGTATTCTTTATCGAGTAGTATTGATAATGTTTTTGAATTTGACGTAAATTATTAATTTCGTCTCTAAATTATTGATAGATTTAAATATAAAAATATAGATTTTGTTATAAATCGATTTGTTTTAAAATCTATTTGTAGTAGAGTGATGCAGCTAGGGGACTCATTTCACCAATAGTCTTAAGAAGATCATCAGGCAACAATAATCACAATGGCAATCGATAAAGTTTCATGTCATTCACTTTTAATTGTCATTTTGCGCATTCTGAAAGTCTGTTTGATTAATTTTTAAAATTGAATTAGATTACATTAATTCAGTATTTTAAACAAAAAATTACATATTCAAAACCTATACAAAATATACTATAATTTACAATTTTTTACATATCAATATGATGAAAAATATATCGGAAAATGTCAATCAAAGTTCTTATCAATTAACTTTAAAAAAAAAGATCATTACAATTACAAGTAAATGAAGGTAATAGTATTTTTGTTTATTGATTGGATGCAGCAGATCCTTTATGATTAATTATTGGAGTGATGTGTTTAATATTACTAGTAGTTTTTGAGACTAATGATGGTACTGATGTTTCTGTTTAGTGACTAGAGTAGATGTGTTTAATATTTATAGCAAGTTTTTGAGTCTAGTGATTTAATAGAAAATAACGTAGTTGAGATATCTAAAGGGAAAAATTTAACAAGTTTAGGGATATATTTATGAGTTCGATCAATTAATAATAATGTATTCCAACAAGTCTTCATATGATTCGTTCTTCTCAATGAACCTGTTTATAGGATTTCTAGTCCCCTGGTTGAGTTTTCTCATATATAACTTAGACCTCGCCTTCCCTTTCGATGTCCGATCCCGAATTCGTTTTTACAAAAACTTTACAAAAAAATTCGTTTAGCTTTAATTTTATCCACTCAATGTGCTCTAGATCTTTAATCTTACTTAGGCCTTGTTTATGAATCTGCAACATGTAACACAAGTTTTACACAATTAATATTGATTGTATATCATTGATCAATACAATCTCAAAATATTGTGTTTTCTTCTCATGAGTCTGAATTTATCGTTATAATAACAATTTTGTATCAATCATTATATTGGTGCTATCACAATTAATCAAAATTAGAAAAATTATTATCTCAAAATAAAATGTTTAAATTCACTTTTTCACTAGTTGAAGTTTAATAATTATTATCTCAAAATAAAATGTTTAAATTCACTTTTTCACTAGTTGAAGTTTAATTTTTTTTTTTACTTCAACCTTCATAATAGAGTTAGCAAAAAATAATTTGTTTTTCTCATCCCACCAAATAACACTAATTTTTTTCTCTTCTAGTTTGCTTGTATCTTCAAAGTATTTTTACTGCAAATACTGTTGGGTTATCCCACATCGGAAGTGGAAGGGGCTGGTGGTCAATTTATAAGTGTGAGGGAAAGCCTCAACCTTTGAGCTAGCTTTTGGGTTGAGAAGGCCCAAGACCACCCAACATTGGTATCAGAGCCCAGGTTGTCAACAAGTCTCAGCCCACCGGGAGAAACTGGGTTGTCGCTCTCCAGCCCAAGGCCCGATGTGTGAAGGGGGAGATTGTTGGGTTATCCCACATCGGAAGTGGAAGGGGCTGGTGGTCAATTTATAAGTGTGAGGGAAAGCCTCAACCTTTGAGCTAGCTTTTGGGTTGAGAAGGCCCAAGACCACCCAACAAATACAACATCAAGTCAAGTTGTTAGTTACACATCTCATACTTTTATTAGGCTAGCAAACTCCCTTTTATTTGTCACAACTTTCTCACACAATTGAATAAAAAAGAATTGCAAGACTCACAATCCAATAAAATTGTATCTCATAAATATTTCAATATTACGTGACTTGACAAGGAAAATTTCATGACATGTTTGTGATATTTTTCATTCCAAAAATGAATTTTTTTATCTCCCAAAACATTTCATATTAAATGACTACTCAACATGTTTTTCATAATTTACTTATAAGTATCATGTCAAAGCCAAAAGTCCTCAAATTATAGCCAGAGAATAGCATGTGATTTATTCTACAATAATTATATGCATTTGTAATCCTTTTTAGAAAGCATTTCTCAAAGATGCAAAATTATTTTTTTGTCACAATGATTTTTTCTTCATTTCATGAGCCCCACTATGGTTTTTGATGCCTATGGTTCACCCCTTTCGCTTTTTGAAGTGATATAAGAAAAGAAAATTCACGTGTCACTTGTTGTTGTTAACCAACATCGAAACGTAATCAAGTTAATACAATGCTTGATTTTCGTCACTGCAAGGTAGTATTATCCCTCAACGATACTGTCTTAGTGGTGCCCCTATATGTTTCCATTGCAAGTTCTATGTTAATTTACCTGTGTTTGGTTCCTTAGAAATTTTGTAAGCATATAAAATTATGTTCTATCGGCTCTTCCTTCATTCATTGTTCATACATGCAGTTTGCTGCAATAAGTGCTCTTGTCTTTGTTGCTCCATCTTCACTACCTTAATTTGCATGACTCTTTAAGTGTCCGTTGATGTCTCTGCATGTATCCCTCAAATGAGATTATTTGTCACGTTTGCACTTTCCTGAGCAAACGCATATTTTAGTAGGCTGCTTCATTCATCTTGCATTTATATTAATTGGATCATAACTTAACTTCCTTTTCTTTGCATTTTCTCGTTGGGCCATGGAGGCCTGATAACTTTTATCGGCAAGCCTCTTTGAAATTGACGTACATGTTGAGAGCACCAAGTATATTGCTGGGAATTAAGTTTACATGCCCCCAAAGGCTCAAAACAGATGGATACGGATGTATATACTGATATACAGTATGAATATATGATATACAAGTGAATAAAAATGTGAAAGTACAGGGAAAATGTAGGAGATGTACAATTTGAGGAAATTCAGGTTTCAGAAGGTCCAAAATTGATGGAATACATTCCTATATATCATGATATACACAGATTTTTGAAAGGAAAAATATGGCCAAAAGGCCCAAGGAATTTCTTTAGCAGGCCCAACAGGTTAAACAATGGGCAAAACTTCTTTTTTGGGCCATTTTCCTTTAGAGTAAGGACAGGTAGCTAATATTTGGACCTTTAAACCAAATTGAATATTTTTTTGGGAAAAATGTATATAATAGCAAACTAATAACCTAAAATAAATGTAATAGCTAGGGTTTTATTTCATTGTGCTCCATAGCAAACTTTGCAAAAAATTGCCAGGCCCCTCTATCCCAAATATCTCGCTCGCCACTCTCCTCCGATCTCTCGCTTGCTTCCTCACTTTTTATACAAACACAAGTGTATAAAAATTGTTTCTAATTGTATAAAGCAGAGAAAATTGTATAAATACATATATTTTTGTTTCCCTCTCCCCTCTTCCAGATCTCGCTCGCCACCCTCGCCTTTCTCACTTATACAAACAGAAGCGAAATGTATAAAATGTATTTATGTTTGTATAAAGCGTGAGAAAATTGTATATGCACATGCAAATACATGTATTTTTGTCTTATACACTTATAATTATACAATAAAAATACTCACCTGCCCAGTTTCTTTTGCCTTTCTCTCTTTCTCGTTTTATACAATTTTCAAATTGTATCTAATTTCTCTCTTTCTCGTTTTATACAATTTGATTCAATTATATATTCCTTGTCAGGTCTCTTTTGTCTTTCTCTCTTTTTCATTTTATACAAACTCAAATTGTATATAATCATTCTATACACTTATAATAATGCAATTCGTTTTATACACTTCGTTTTTATACAGTTCTCTGCCCAAGTGTCTTTCTCTTTCTTGTTTTATAAACTTCGTTTTATACAATTTGCTTCAACAGTATATGTATAGCGAATTATACAAATTCTATGTTTGATATGGAGCGCAATTATGCAAACTTTGCTATAGCATACAAATATGAATTTTTATTTGCTATAATGTGAAAGTTGCCCTATTTTTTTCCCTTCTTACTCATATTGTATTGTTTTGACTAACTTTGTTTATCCTATAATTTTAATTTAGGAAAAACTATAAAATATGACAAACATCAATATACATTTAAAATAACAATATTTAATTTTTTTAATATTATATGGTTATACTTCCACAGTAAATAGCAAAATTGCATATAGGCAAATAAATAGTTTTTTTTTTAATTTAATAGAAATAATATTAAATGGGGAAGTTATTATATTCCAAATTAATAATGTCATGCATGTTTTAAGCTTATCATTATCAATAATAAAAAAATTCATCAGCATCTTTGTATCACATAATTTCTTGTTTTCTTCCTCATATTCCTTTCGATTCAAAATCTTTTGCATCATTTTAGGAGCAATTTTTGTGAGTTGTACCCATCAAGTAATTTTTAATTACATTTTTATTTCATTCTTATGAATATTACATTTCTATGTTTATATTTTTATCTATTTTTAAAGTGTTTTGATTGAAGAATTTAGTTTTTCATTACAATGAAAAAAATTTGTATTCTAAAAAAGGTTACGAGAGATATATATTGATTTGATAAATTATTGAATGAACTATCTTTTTTTTTATTGGTGTATTACATAACAAGAAGTCAAAGTTCCAGGCTTTATTACTACAATTTAATAATGGAGAATGGAAGAAGAACAAAGAAGGTTATTGACCTTATACTTTTCATATACATGAAGAATTCCAACATTTAAAATCAGTATAGATGAAAGAAGGTTCAAAACCTTTAAATTGAAAATTAATCTTAAAAAAAGAGGAGAAGTCAACAATCTTGATTCAAGTGAATATAAAAAAATTAGAGCAATCCAACAGAACCAGAGGCAAATGAGATTAAGATTTGTTTGCTTTATTTTTTAGTTTGATATCATATATATACTTATATATCTTGGTGTATTGTGCGACATTATCATTATGGATTTTCCTCTTGTATTAAAATCGTTAAACAAATTGAATTCATGTGTATATAGTTGTAAAAAATGAGTAAATAAAGAACATGAGCAGAAAGAGATTGAGGATTTTCAAATTGTCAATTGCCTATATAGTGTAATATTCATATACATAGATACTTGTAATGTAATATTGACAAAAGTTGAAGTGGTAATTTGTGAATACAAGTATGTATACATAGTAGACAAGGACTATGAGGGAAAAGAGATTAAGGATTGTGTAATTATCAATTGTGTATACAGTCAGAATATTTATATACATAAATACGTGTATTGTTAAATAAACGCAACTTGAAATGTTGATTCGTGAATACAATTATATCTGGATACATAAGTACTCTATCCAATTTAAAAGATTAATTAGAGAATACAAAGTAAAGTTGATTATATTAACACTGTATTTTTATAATAAAATACTTGAGTTAACACTAAATGTCAAACATTACAAGAAAAAATTGATCTAAAGATATTAACATTTATTGATTTTTTTAATTTTATTATATAGGTGAATACTTATAGAGTTTGATATCCACACATTTTATTAATTTTTATTTTCTTGCTTTTGAGTTGTCCAATGAATCTATCTTAGTTTAATAACAATATATTCATATATATACTATATTGGAGTATTTATTTTTATTTAACAGTGGTGTATCCATATTTTTAAAAATTGTTGTGATCTTTTGTTAAAAATTCTAAACTTTACATTGTTTAATATATTAATACATTAAATATTAACAATACCTTGGATACATTAAAGCTTTAAGTTTTATATGCTAATTGTACAAAATATATTGTTCATTGTAGAAAATTAAATTCAATGTGTTAGATCGTCCGATTGAAGTCCCACATAAGTAGGTATACGAAAATCATAACATAGTTCATAATTTGAAGGAGAAGCTTTCATATGTGTAGTTAAATAAATTTAAGAATACATATTTTGGTATGTATACTCGTATGCATGAGTCTTGTGTTCAAAAATCAAATTTTTAGGTTTTAATGATTTGCGAGTTGGAGGATAGTTCATCAGATACTTTTTTCATTCGTATAAATCAGATCATATTTCAATTTTGTATTCAAGATTTTGTCATTTTCTTATTTAGCAACAATCTATTCATATGTATAGTATATTGGTGTATTCATTATTTTGGTTTAACAAGATTGTATCCATTTTTTAAATTGTTGTATTCATATGCTGAAATTGTACTATTTTTTCTTGTTTGATGTATTAATACATTAATTTTTATAAATGCTTGTATCCTTGATATATTAATAATTTAAGTTTTACAAATAGAAACACCAATTTGAATTCAAAGTTTTGATATGTTAATTGTACAAGTAATACATTTTCCTTATTTAGTTATTGTAATTATAACTGTATCAGTGTATAAATAAATAAAAGTAAAATACATCTGCAAAATTACAACGAGAAAAAGACATGAATACTATTTTATATTCAAAATTTTATGAATACCTTTATATAAGTATTTAGTGAATATATTGTATTTAGGAATACAAATACAACTTATTGTATTATGTGAATGAATCATATGTGCATATAATATGTATGTGGTTATTTTAATAAAGAAAATTTCAGTTATTTAGGAACATAATAAAATATTGACACATGGAAGTTATGGTAACATATCATACCTTATTTAGTGTTTTGTGTAAATAATAATAATAACAATTAAAAAAATAAAATTTAATATAAAAGATGCAGCTAGAAATTGACATAGTGTAGTCATTTCTAGTAAAAAATATATTTATAGCTATTAAACTTCAATAACCTTATAAACATAGTCATTTTTGTAAGTTGCTCATTTAATTTAATTAAATTCCCAAGATTGTCATTTCTCTTATATTCTAAAAAAATATATATGATAAATATAAATATTTATTTTTTATAAGTCACTTAGCTTTTTTTCTATTATTAGTCTTATGAATCCTTTATGTCACTCCCCCTTATAAATGATATCCCTTTTTTCCTAAAAAAAATAATAATTAGAAAATAATAGTAAGTAAGTATATAAATAAAAATTTGAATTTACTTTACTTAATCAATATTTGAAAAATTAAAATAAAAGGTCAGTTTTAGTCAAATCACCGGTCAACCACGAGTTAGTAGGCATTCCGAGGGCCTAGCACCTTCTCGGAATGTACATTTGAACTTCGAACTCATTTTCAACTAATTTTTATCTGTTTAAATCTTTTGAAAATAATTATAAGATTTTTTCTTGATTTTTACCAAAAAATCAAGTGGCGACTCTGTAACTTGGAAAATCAATTTTTCTTAAATCATATGATTAATTGATTTTTCGAAACTTAATCATTTTTTTTACTATACTTTTTCGTAAAACAGTTCCTCATTTGTTAACGTGAGTTAACCTCTATGTAGAATATCTGGCTCTATCAAGTTTGAGAGTGGTATTAATTTTTTTGTAACTTTATCAAAAGTTGCTATATATTTACTGGTGATTGTATTTGTATGTCTAATGGATGTTGATTATTTTTCAAATAACAAAGAAAATTAACATTTGCGTAGTATAAACAATGATTGTTAATTTAACATATCCACATAGCTTTTATGTCGTGCAACCAATTTAAAAATAGGGCGAAGTGTCCACTAAAAGTAAATAATAAACAATTACGAAATAAGAGTGTAATAATTATGGAAAATCAAAGGGTGACAGAACTTACAGAAGTAGAGGAAGGGGAAAACAAACAAACCTGAGATTAACAGACACAACTGTAGGAGTGAAAACCTGTATCGATATGTGATAGTAATAGTCACAAACAGAGGCGAACCCAGGATTTAAAGGTTTTGGATGCACAAATATAAACATAGCTCAAATATAAGGTCTAAGTTAAACATAAAATAAAAATAGTCTTAAGTGGGATTCATACCCTGGTCTAGAGGGTGGTATTTCTACATTCTACCAATTGCACAAGAGCACTTTTACATGTTTTATGGGTGCACTGTTAACTATATTTTAGTTTCTACCAGTTTTTCAAAATAGATATACATATATACATATGATTTTTTCGAAAGTTACCGGGTGCATGTGCATCCCCGTGGTAAAGGGTAGGTCCGCCCCTGACTCACAAATATATAGGGGAAAACCTGTAACAAAGAAAGAAAATTACAAGTCAAGAAAAATTGAGAGTTAAAATGACCAAAACGCCTTTGATAAACAAAATTATGACAAAAAACAGACATGTTGATACCAGTTAATACACTCACACTTCTAATATGGTAGAAATACAACCTTAATTATGTAATCATTTTGCTTGAATAATAGGCGATTCTATGATTTTATTTTTGTCTGAAAACTATAAAATTTAGATAAAAATGAAAAGTACAAGATTTTTTCTAAATTTTTTTTTAATGGTCTTTGTTTTACATTACATGATGTTTTAAAATTTTGAAACAAACTATTCACATCTTGAGAAAATGGTCAAATGCCCCCTCAACGTATACTCGAATTTTCAACTATATACTTAAACTTCACGGGAGTCTTATCATCCCCCTGAACTGTTCAAAAATGAGGGTGCATGTGCGCCCGATAACTTTTTTAAAAAAGTCATATATATATATATATATATATATATATATATATATATATATATATATATATATATATAGGCAATTGATAAAAGGAACATATATTTAATTCTGCACCCTAACAATCAAAAATTGCTTTAGGTGCACTGGTTTAGCGCGCTCAGCGCGAATTCGATCCCCAGTGGAGGCAATAATTTTTATTACTTTAAATTTGAAGCTCTGGAAAAATCATCAAAATGGTCCTTAATGTGTTTGAACTTTAAATTTGAAGCATTTTCTCTGAGAAAATGATAAAAATGGTACTTAATGTTTGGGAGGTACTTTATTTTGATCCTTAATTTATTTTGCATGATCCATATAGTTCTTAATGTATTACTATAAAAAGTACTCAAATTGATCTTTTGTCCTAAAATAAAAAAAGTCATCAAGATTTTCTGTTAAATTCAAAAACTTTCATCGTTCTCCTTCTAAGTCATAGCTGAAAAGCTTGTCCAATTTTCTCCTTCTTCATCTCAATCAAATTTCATTGTATATAGAAGTGAAATACATTTTATACTTTCTTAGAAATTTCAAAGAATATATATATATATATATATATATATATATATATATATATTTTAAGTGATTTGTGGAAAGAATCAACCCCAAATTAAAATTCGTTTTTGCCACCTTAGTCCGAAACTCAAAGGATACAAATTTTTTACAAAAATTCCAAAACGGTATATAAAATTTTATAGCGATTTACAAAGTAAAATCGCTGCTGAGGCAGCGATTTAGCAAAAAAATGTTTTTTAAAATACATTTTGGTTAATACAGCGATTTTATATTTAAAAAAAATTATAATATTTTTTAAAATTTAAATATATAACTTATAAGAAAAATTTTATTAAATCGCAAAAATGTTAATACCGTTTTGGTTAATATAAAATTAAAATTTTTTTTTGATTAAATCGCAAAAATGTTAATACAGCGATTTTATATATATAAAAAAATTATAATATTTTTTAAAATTTAAATATATAACTTAAAAAAATTTAAAAATTCAATAATTTTTCTTATAAGTTATATATTTAAATTTTAAAAAATATTATAATTTTTTTATATATAAAATCGCTGTATTAACATTTTTGCGATTTAATAATTTTTTTTTTTAATTTTATATTAATCAAAACGGTATTAACATTTTTGCGATTTAATAAAATTTTTCTTATAAGTTATATATTTAAATTTTATAAAATATTATAATTTTTTTTAAATATAAAATCGCTGTATTAAAAAACTTTAAATTTTTTTTTAAAAAAAAAGCTTCGTGCAGCGATTTAATAAGGAATTTTTTTTTTCTTTAAATAAATCGTGCCCCTAGCAGTGATTTAATAAATTTTTTTTTTTTAAATAAATCGCTGCCCGTAGCAGCGATTTATGTAATTTTTTTATTTTTTTTTTTATAAATCGCTGCTAGGGCAGCGATTTAATAAATTTTTTTTTTTTATAAATCGCTGCCCTGGCAGCGATTTATTTTAAAAAAAAAATCAGCGATTTCATTTTTTTATTAAAAAAATTTTTTTTTGCTAAATCGCTGCTCCTGCAGCGATTTTACCGTTTTGGTTAATATAAAATTTTATATACCGTTTTGGAATTTTTGTAAAAAAATTGTACCCTTTGAGTTTCGGACTCTCATTTAGCCCCACCCCCTTTCTTAACCACCCTTTTTGGTCATTTGGTTCCATTCTTTTCTAATCGAATTCAAAAACAAAAAGTTTCCTCTAACACAATTCTAAATAAAATATAACTCCAAAATTAAAGTCTTACTCCTATTATCTCTGTGTAAGTTGGTAAGGTTTTCTTCATAAGCTATTTTTTACAGCAATTTGTTGTTGATTTTTGTGCTTTGAGATGGATAGATTTTTGACGAAAAATAGTTCTTCTCAACCAAGTGAGTTTTAGAGACAATTCTTCGCATTTATAAATGAGTTTAATTTTCAGTCACTTAGACCGATTCCTGGAGAAAGAATATCAATTGCTAAATATAACCTTAGAATATGAGATGAAGCAAGAAGGCATTATATTCAACAAGCTTCTTGTCAACCGGATATACTAATGATAATGAATATCCTCAAACTAGATTTGGAACGAAAATGCGTTGATTTTGTAAGACATGGTTTAAGGGATTCATTTTCTAGATGGTTGGAGTATAGTATGAAGAAAGATATTGTATTTTGGGTATGTTGCTAAAGTTACCCTTGTCACTCCTACCCTTACCCTTGAGTCACTTATAGTAGTGCACTCCCTATCTTCGAATCCCGGGTTCGCCTTTAGCTGCGCCATTGCTCTGTCATGTCTTACATTTTTGCATCAGAGCCATTGAATTTCCTTTCCTTTGTTAGTTTTAGAAATTCTTTAAAATCACTCAAAGTGGTTCTTAAAAATTCAGATTTTGTTTTACAATTTTTGAAAACAATTTCTAATAATAAAAGGCAAAGAGATTGTTGTTTTGTTGCATAACGTTCAACAATAAATCTTGTATATGATTTTGAGTTAATATTTAGTTATTCATATAATTTTATTTGATTGAGATTTAGCCACAACAATCTTAATTAAATGATATTATATATTGTATTTTGGATCACTTAAGGAAATAAATGTCTAAGTGATCTAGACACAACAATCTAATTTATATATCTATTTTAAAGTTCAGATGTATGTGTTTGTAAAGATTCTTCATTTCAAATTTATTCAAAAATAGCCCAATTATAGAAACGTACAAGCAAATTATACAAACTCACCCGTGAATTATACAAACACGTGAATTATACAAACAAGACAACTTAAACTGTAATTATACAAATAAGACAACTTAAACCGTAAGTATAACCCGTAAATATGCAAACTATAGCTATGAAATTTAATTAGTAAGTTTAGGAAAAATAAATGAACCATAAAATTCAAAATAGTTACATGTTCATACCCCAATACAAAGATAATATAGTGAAATTAGTTTTAGGCTATATAATGCAATTATTTAGTGGAATATAAATGTAAAGGGATATATATTAGAGAATTTTCACAAATAACTACTATAATAAACTTAATTAAAATAACACATAAAAATCTACTTTTGATTTTCAAATTGAACAAGGCATAGTTTTAAATTGTTTAAGAGAAAATTAATATCAACTTTAATTGGCATGAGTTAAGCCTTTAACCTACCTAGTCATTTTTCGCTAAAATCTCAATAGAGGAAGTACAATATTTACTGCACAAGGAACAAGCGAAGTGTATACTCTTGTTCAAACCCCATATTAACATCATTGTCCCAAGTTAAAGGAATTTGCAGTGGATCTCAAGTTTGAAGAAAATGGCGCTCAATCTTCGTCAAAAACATACAGGTAACTGACTGTTCAGCACCTAAATCTATCGATTTTATAGAATGAATATAGCCATATAAATTTTGATTTTCAATTGAATTTTTGTTTGATTTGATTGTTCAGAGTGTATCACGCGGTTGTTGAATCTGAATCAGCCGCTGAATGCTGGTGGCACCGCCAACGAGGAGGTTTACAAAATCCTCATTTACGATCAGTTCTGTCAGGACATTTTATCGCCGTGGATTCATGTGAAGGACCTCCGCAAGCACGGAGTTACCCTCTATTTCCACATTGACAAGGATCGTAAGCCTGTTCACGATGTTCCTGCTGTTTATTTCGTTCAACCCACTCATCTCAATGTCCAGCGCATCATTTCCTGATGCATCCAGCTCTCTTTACGATTCTTTCCATTTGAATTTTTCGTCTTCCATTCCTAGACCTTTGCTCGAGGATCTCGCTTCAGGTTCCGATTCAATTCCATCTTTACTTACTTTTCGTAAACTCTATTTGGATGGTGCTTACATTATTGTTTCATAATGTATCTATCGTATTGATTTAGTGAATATAACCCTTTGGGTAGATTATATCATTTTCCGTCCTTACGTATTGGCATACCCAACAAGTTAAATGATAATTTTTGTCATAACCTAACAATGAATTTAAACGAATAAATTTTAAGAAACAATCAAAACAAGTATTAAAACTATCAATACAAATACAATCCAAAGGGTAACAATCATCCAAACAAAGCCTATGTTTTTGTTGAAGAGTCCCACATTGAATGAATAAGTATGGGTGGACTTGGGCAATCTTCCCATCTGGAGCTAGCTTTGGGGGAATGACTCGCGAGAAAAAAAATGTTTTTTTTTTGGGAGGTGTTAGGCGTAAGACATTGGATCTGATTTGGTTGATATCAGAAAGAAAAAAGAAAAAGAGTGTAAGTTGAAGTTGAAATTTCTACTGTCTGTAAATGGATCTTGTTTGGAAAATAAAGTTAAATTTTGCGAGCAAAGACCATGAATGTTGTTTGGAAAATAAAGTTAAATTTTGTGAGCCGAGACCATGAATCTTGTTTGGAAAATAAAGTTAAATTTTTTTTGACCCAAGACCATGAATCTTGTTTGAAAAATAAAGCTAATTTTTTGTGAGCTGAGATCATTATTTCACATGTAATATTCCTCATACCTATTTTTTAAATTTCAAAATTGAAGTTTTGAAATAATAAACAAGATAGTCACACAATTACTTGAAATAATTTACAAATATTTCAACTTATTGAGTGATGATATGCTTGTTTTTTGCTTTAGGTACGATTTATTCAGAGTCGATTGAGAGGATCGTGAAAGTGCATGATCAGTACTTGGAGTTTGTCACGCTTGAGGATAATTTGTTTTCCCTTGCCTACAAGAACTATTATCTTCAGTTAAATGATCCCTCAACAGGGATAAGGAAATCAATGAGATAGGTGAAAAAATTGTGAGTGTGTTGTTTAGTGTGTTGGTTACTGTTGCTGTTGTCCCTGTCATCAGGTGCCCTCGTGGTGGGCCTGCTGAGATGGTGGCATCCCTGTTAGATCAGCGACTCCGAGACCATTTGTTGGCGAAGAACAATTTGTTTTCAGAGGGTGCAAATTTCACTAGCTCATTTCAGAGGCCAGTTTTGTGTTTATTTGATCGGAATTTTAAATTGTCAGTAGCGATACAACATGATTTTAGGTATAGGCCACTTGTTCATGATTTGCTTGGGTTGAGATTGAACAGATTAAATGTGCAAGAAGACAAGGGTGGCATAAAATCCTACGAGTTGGACAGGTCTGATCCATTTTGGATGGCCAACTGGTCATTGCAGTTTCCAGAGGTTGCATTAGAGATAAAGTCTCAATTGGGGAAGTACAAGAAGGATATTGATGAAGAGGTAAATAAGCGAATAGGTGGGAGCGGCGGGACAGAGTTTGATGAAACAGACTTGGTTGGCAATACTAAACATATGATGAATGCTGTAAATTCCCTACCTGAGTTGACTGAGCGAAAGCAAGTGATTGATAAACACACGAATATTGCTACTTCATTATTGGGTGAGATCAAGGAGACATCCCTTGATTCGTATGCTAAAAAAGAGAGTGATATGCTGGTGAGAGGCGGGATTGATCATAATGAGCTCCTTGGAGTGCTCAAGGGAAAAATGAGTAAAGCGGATAAGCTGCATTTTGCTATAATTTATCTAATCTCAACTGAAAGCATGCCTCAATATGAAGTCGAAACGATTAAAGCAACACTTAGGTAGTCTGAGGTTGATACCAGTGCTTTTCAGTATGTAAAGAAGATAAAATCATTAAATGTCTCTTTTGCATCAGCAAATTCTGCAAGTACGAGTAACATTGTTGATTGGGCTGAAAAACTCTATGGGCAGTCAATCAGTGCTGTTACAGCAGGTGTGAAGAATCTTTTATCCAGTGACCATGAACTGGCTTTACCAAGAGCAGTAGAAGCATTTATGAAGGGGAAGCCAAATCCTGAAAATGAATCTTATTTTCTTCTTGATCCTCGTGCACCGAAATCAAGCTCCGCATCTAGTAGCGGTCATCTAAAAGGACCATTTAAAAAAGCTATAGTGTATATGATAGGTGGTGGAAACTACGTGGAGTATGGAAGCTTGCAAGAATTTGCCCATCGCCAATAGCCAGTCAAGCATATCATATACGGGACAACAGAAATTCTTACAGGAGGTGAGTTTATTGAGCAGCTTGGAGTACTCGGGCAGAAAATGGGATTGGGAAGCACTATAGCAGTCCCAAACCATTGATAGGCATACAACTGGTTTATCAACCATTTGTGTTTCAATATCACCGTTGTTCATTTTACTCAGCCACCTTGCCAGTTGTCACTCACTCGAAAAGCTTACGTTGAACCTAATAGTGTGTATTGTTGATAGGGCTAGACTTATAGTATTCGACAGTGAGGCGTACTGGCCTTTAAAATATAGGAATGACTTCCTTTTCAAATTCTGAGGTTTTGAGTTAGGTAGCTGTTCTATAGCCCATACAGTCTGTTTCTTTATGGATTAATCACCTACTCTGACACTCAAAATTACTGTTTATTGGGTCGAATAAATAAGTAAATCCATTTTTTATTTGTAAACCTTGACGCATGTAGTTTGTTGCTCAGTGTTACGCAATAAACTGTGAATATTATTATAACAAGTCAAAGTAGTACAAATTAGGGAGCATTATATTCTCAAATCTCAATTCCCTTGCCAGAAGAGTGTTAAAAGAAAATCTAGACCTCAGTGTTACTCTCTTAGGACTATAATTGAAGATTTATGATCCATCCTTTTTTATCTTTGAAAAAAAGGAATATAAAGACTTTTTCCAAATTTTATAATAAAACCTGAAATATTTTGAAATCCAAATTATTTACACCATATTGACAAAAAAAATAACGGAAGTATTTTATTGTACAAACGGAATTGGTATCAGACGTTAAAAAATTACTAGTTGACATATTGCCCATCCCTTTCTCTCGTGGGCCGTCAGTGGTGAGTCTTCCGGCATCTCCTTTTTCCTCTTCCTTTCCTTCCCTTTTTCTCTTTTCCCCTTTCATCACCTGTCTCTTCCCTTCCCTCTCACCCTAATTTCCATGCCCCAATAGTCAAACTTCCTCTACCATTTCCGATCAATGGCTAAGCGAACCCTACCCATCCTCAAGCACTTCCTCACCTCCTCATCTCCATCTCCATCTCCATCTCCATCTCATGCCTTAACATCCGTTCGATCCGTTACCTACATGCCCCGACCCGGTGATGGCACTCCACGCGCCGTCACACTCATCCCCGGTGACGGGATCGGACCTCTAGTAACCGGTGCTGTTGAACAAGTCATGGAGGCGATGCACGCTCCTGTTTACTTTGAGCGTTATGATGTTCATGGAGACATGAAGAATATGCCTCCGGATGTGATGGATTCGATCCGGAAGAATAAGGTCTGTTTAAAAGGAGGGTTGAAGACGCCTGTGGGTGGTGGTGTTAGTTCTCTTAATGTTCAGCTTAGGAAAGAGCTTGATCTATATGCTTCCCTTGTTCACTGCTTCAACTTGAAAGGCCTTCCTACGCGTCATGAGAATGTTGATATTGTTGTTATTAGGGAGAATACTGAGGGGGAATATTCCGGATTGGAGCATGAGGTTGTTCCCGGTGTTGTAGAGAGTCTCAAGGTACTCTTACTCTCACCTTTATTCATACTTGTTTATTCTGAGCTTGACTTGATTTTAAATGTTCTTGTGATTAGGATCGTTATTTCTGGAATTATATTCATGCAATGTCAAGTTGTAGTTCTTTTAGGTAATCAAAGAGGTTTTGGTACTATATTGATATCAACCTTATCTTACACATCTAGAGTAAATGGAAATGACAGCAGAATGAAGTGACTAGAAGCTTGGATTAATTGAAAACCAAAGAGAATCTAAACTTAGAAGTTTCATCAACTGGATTTTGAAGTAGATTAATGCAACTGAGTGTTGAGGGTCATAAGACTTGTCTACTTTTATTCCCTGTAATGTAGAAGTTATTTTATTTATACAGAATTACAAGCAAGTTAAAAGATATTGAAGGCATATCCTCGTCTTTTTAACGAGATTTAGACCCATCTAGGCCAAAGCTTATCCTTGTCGTGTGATAGACAGAATCATTCTGGATTAGATCAAATCTCCCCTTCCTGGATTTGAAGACCCAAATCCTCATCCTTAGTAGGATTTCAAATTGTATACCAGCTGATTTTAGCCCCATACTTACTAAGATTCGACTTTGCTTATTACCCTCTCGGCAAATGGAGGTCCATGGTTGAACTCATTTCGTTATATTATTAAGATTGTTCTAATAGATGTTGGAGGAAAAGCCTAAAGAAACCTTAAATATTTTCCGAGAAAGTCTAAACAGTGCTAAGCATCTGGTTCTGCCTACTCCTTTAACAAAAAGAACTGTGTTTTTACAATTTCGGATGGAGACCAAAGTGCTTATAACCTTATACTGGGCTCGAACAAAGTCTATGTTGATTGCCCATATAGCTTTAGTTGTAGGTCCTGCTGCAATGAAGAGATCAGAGAAAAAGGCACTATTCTGCTGCTCTCACATTTAATCTGTTTTTAACTGCAAATTGATAGTTAACACCTTTCTGATGGTATCCGATCAAATAGTTCAGGTCACTGCAGAGAACCATCATATTGACTCTTATCACAAGCTAGGGGAAAACACTAAACTGTCAATGTCATAATAGATTCTAAGTGAAATAAAATTCAAAATAATTGGGGTAGGCCTCTAGAGTTCCAACACATCTTTGGGATTAAGTAGAATTCAACACTTTGTCCTAATTCTTAACTATTACCTATGGTTGCCCAGTCAAGCGTGCCTGACCTGTGGGCTGTGGGATGGTTGTGAAACTTAGAGTCATAACTTTGTATGGGCAGGATAGCTATGGATTTCACCTGCCTGATTTATTGAATAATTTGGTGTAGTTTGTTGATCAAGGAAGATAAGGTGTTTATATAATATTAAAAACCACTGCTAGCTATCATTTTATTTTTTTTGGAACAATTTTCTTGCACTTCTAAAGATGCAAACAATTGGAACAGTTGATAAGATTTTGGTGGTGAATTTGAGAATTTTATCACGCACCATTCAAGAAAAATGATAAGTAAAAATAATAGGAACTTACATACAATTTATTTGTGATACTGCTGCATCCCAGCTGACTTCTTATTTGTGAAACTTGATGATCAAAAGAGAGCATGTTACTTCAACCGTTCAACTAGGTGATCCTGATCCCTCAGATATTTTGCTATTTCTATTTTCTTCATATTAACCAAAAAACAAGATGGTTTCAGTCTTCCAAATTTTCTTCTAGCTCCTGGAATTGCTTATTGTCCAACTTGTCGCCGTCTCTATTACAATACTGGGGAGCACTGATTGAATGTTAAGAATGAAATATATCGAGGCCACAACTCTCAAGAGAAATTTCAGTTAAGTAGAAGATATATTCTCCTCTTGCTTCTTACATAAGCAACACGAATTGTTACAGCATAAACAACAGTACCAAATACCATATATCTCCCCCGTAAGCTATCTAGTCAGACAGGCACCCATATCGGACTCACACACCATAAAGAACTCTTTTCTGGTGCTCTAGATCCATAAGGGCCTTGAGTCACCTCCATAAAGTAGGCTGTAATATGAGCTCATCATAACGTCATCTCGAGATGTCTCTTTCCTCATCTACCTATCAACCTACCCAAACTGTATGTGGTCATACTTGTTATAAGTTACAACATTGTGGTGATTTCCATTCTAAGCATAATACAACCATGAGGTGCACTTTTATGATGTTAAATGAATGAAAAATTTGAACTTTTACTAAGTTGAGTCATATTTATCCATAAATGTTGTTTATAAGTAGGGAAAGTACCATTGAGGTCCTAACTATCTTTTTGTGGCAATTTCTCCTTAAACTATATAGTTTATTTTTTCATTTAAAATGATGGTGGACATGGAGTTTAAGATGTTATTTTGTCTTATATATTAAAGGCCAGACACATCGACGGCCCTCAAATTTGTCATAATATTTCATATTGACACCTTATCTTGGGGACAATAACTAGCTCAGCAAACAGAGAAGCAATCATCGGACTTTGTCTTGAAATTTCCATGTTTCAGGCATCATCTTCTCTCAGAAAGTTACAAGTGGGTTTATAATTAACCAGAAAAAAAATAAAACTATAATGACGACCTCAAGATGAGGTGCCAAAATGAAATATTGTCCCATGTTTGGGGGGCTGTCAATGTATTTAGTGGAAGAAACTATGTAAGTAATGGTTGAAAAGTTAGTATGCTGGAGAAAATTAAAGGTAAAAGCTCAAAGTTTGAATAGCTTTATGGATTTGAATTCTTAATAGTTGTAAGTTGTATAAAGATGGAATGGTGTCGAAAATTTGGAAATATCCAAAAATCAAAGAGTGTCATATATATTGGGACACTGGGAGTTTGTTTATCTTATTGACCCTTTAACTATTGGATAATTAGCAACCTGTCTGAAGCACCCCTTTCCATTCATAGAGAGATCCGATTGTCAAAATCAATAAAAAGGCCCTTTCCTGTAAAATTCTGTTTGGAATTGTGAGAAAGTTTGTCAAGTACTTCTTTGAATGAGTAAATTTTGAAAGTTAGACAACTCTAAGAATTTAAGGTAAAACAAAGAAAATAATAGTTTCTCGTATTTTCTACTCCTTTCTTGCTTCTTTCTTTTCTTCTTCTTTGTCTTCACCAAGTGCTTTCTTCCTTTTCTGAATGCCATTTTGCTGCGAAGTCTGGTGGATCAAAAAGCTTGTAAATTAACACTGGGCAATTTATAATGGATGTGGAAGTGGAAGGAAATAAATTTTAATTTATGCAAATGTGCCTTTTGTTTTAAGGTGATAAAAGAAAAAGGAATCAAACAGCGGCACTAGTTCTGTCTTGGGGAGGGGGGGGGGATGAGGTGGACCTAGAAAAAGATTGACAAGAAGAGGTAAAAGTGAAAATGTAATTGAAATAACTTTTTATTCACTCAAATGTGTTTTTTTTATTCTAAGGTAATAAAAAAAGAGTTGAACAGCAGCATTAATTCTGTTTTTTGGGGGAGGATGGTTGGGAGGAAGGAGGACGACCTAGAAAAGGTGATCTGAAGGAGGGGGAGGGACGCTCCTGGAATGTTGGTCCTTGAATCATTGCCAAGAACGGGTAAAAGTGATAATGTTAATGCCGATAAACTTCATAGTTGCTGTAGTGAAGCTAACTAAAGGTAAACTTGTCATCTTTTGGTGAGGCATTTGGGGAAAATAGAGTTAGAAGGAGTAAGTTGCCACAAGTTAAATAGTTGAATGAGCTCTGTGCATTTGTTCATATTGAAATGATTTTATGAGAAAAGTGCTAGTGTTTTGTATTTGTTAGGGATGTGCCAGTCTCCTGTTAGATAAGTTGGTCATGTATAATTTCGTTCCTTACCAGATTTCCAATCTCCTATTTGATAAGTTGCTCATGTATAATTTTTTTCATTATAAGATGTCCAATTTGTTGCAGAGAAGTGTATAGTTCTGTCACATTTCTTTCTTGGTTGTTTTGCCTTAATGTATGAACAAACTCAGCCTTTGGGCTTCTCTGTTATTCTTTAAGAGTTTATTTCTTACTTTATCTTCTGAACATACACTCCTTTCACTCTTTTTGTCAAAATTTCTATGTTAAGGCCCAAAATATTACATTTTTTTGTTGTTAACCAGCACCTAACATATTCTGTGCAGCACAGCCAAAGATATGCTGTGCCAATAGTCTGTGTTGTACTGAAAAGAACTCGCTCAAGTACATCATATGCTAATATTATCTAAATGATATTTGTCTAAACCAGATAACATTTCCAGGTTTTTAAGTAGTTTGCAAGACAGTTTAATTACACATCTGAATCTAGTATCGATGTACAAATCAATCACTACAGTCTTTTTACCTGAGATCTGGTATGAGCATTATTTGCTCTTACCTTGATTTTTCTTCCAAGTTGGTAGACTTACTGTAACGAGTAGCATTTTCATTAGATCAGGACCTAGCTCGTGCTTGCTTTTAGAGGATATATGAATTGTCAACTCCATCATCTGCTTGTTGCAATATTTCCAGTGCAATTTTGTTTGTCTCGCTGTTGCAATTTCCAAGCTGTGACGGGTTGTTACAGTTTTTTGCCTTTTTCCAATTATCTTGTTGTGGAATACTTGTGCAGTGGTCCCTATGTACTTTTGTTTGCCTGTGTGCTCAAGAGTTTCTTTCCCCTCTTTTTTTATTTTTAATTTCCCCGGGGTTTTAAGTGCAAGGACATTATGGGCCACTTTTTCTTTGCTTCTTTCTTTTTTTAGGATAAATTTTAACCGCTCATGTCATTCTTCTCAAGTTCTTTATACCATCTTTTGCGCTTTCCAGTTTAACTTTAAGAGACATCCACCGTTTTCTTTCTTTCAGATTCTTATTGTTATTTTCTTTGGTATGTGAATTTTCTAGGTGATGACAAAGTTTTGCTCAGAAAGAATTGCTAAATATGCCTTTGAATATGCATACCTCAACAATCGGAAGGTAGTGACTGCTGTGCACAAAGCAAACATTATGAAACTTGCTGATGGTTTATTTTTGGAGTCTTGTCGAGAGATCGCAAGCAAATACCCTGGGATCAAGTACAATGAGATAATTGTGGACAACTGTTGCATGCAACTTGTATCAAAGCCTGAGCAATTTGATGTTATGGTACAAGTTTTGCCTATTACTCTCTTCTATTTTAAGATTCTTGATTGTTCTCTTTTATTTTGATGTTTGATTCCTGACATGGTGAGTTTTTCTGCATGATGGTAAAGCTATATGCAATTTCTTCTCTATCTGGATTTCTCATTTCATCCTGAAAAAAAGGAAGTCTTTTTGGGGTTGGGGTTGGGGACAGGGATAGAGAGCTAAAAGCTTCTCATACAAGTCGGAGTATAGGAACCTGATGATTGCTAGGCTAAACATCACATGTTAGACTAGTTAAACTACAGTGCTGGGTTGACCTTTTAGCATATTTATCCGTTTCTCTTTCTCTTGCTATTAGAATGGGTAAAAGGATTGAGAGTTCCAGCAAATGAAAAGATGAAATTCTTACTTTAGGTTGCTGAAATGTGAAATATAACAGCACTTCCGTCTTGCTGACATTTAACGAGTATGGAAGTTTACAGAATAGATTTTGTAATCCTTATCCATACTGCATAGCAGGAACCTACTTTTGTTTCCTGTTCACTGTGTGTGCTTTTCTTGACATTACATTGTCACTAAATGTTTCAGTCTGGATATGAATTTGAAGTTGTATTTCACAGGTCACCCCTAATCTCTACGGAAATCTGGTAGCAAATACAGCAGCTGGTATTGCTGGAGGCACAGGTGTTATGCCAGGAGGTACATATAATTGACAGTCAGAATTTGTTCTCTCTATATTGATGTGGATACGTTTCAAAAAAAAAAAAATTCCTGCATATTCCCCTCTACTCTGTAGGATTATCTGGTTGATTTTGATATAAAATGATCATATTCATCTTTTGACTGGCTTCTTGTGGTTCAGGCAACGTGGGGGCTGACCATGCCGTGTTTGAGCAAGGTGCTTCAGCAGGAAATGTTGGAAATGAAAAGATACTAGAGCAAAAGAAGGCAAACCCAATTGCCTTGTTTCTTTCATCAGCCATGATGTTGAGACATCTGCAGTTCCCTTCATTTGCAGATAGACTAGAGACTTCAGTGAAGCGTGTAATTGCCGAAGGTAAATACATGACCAAAGATCTTGGTGGAGACTGCACCACCCAAGAAATCACTGATGCTGTCATTGCAAATCTGGACTAATTTCTAAACTCACTCCCATATCTTCCTTACTCGAGATTAGTCATGCTTCAACATGTTTTTAATTTATCATCCTTTCGACGACTTCAATTGTTCTCTACTTCTCTTGGTGCACCATGCCTTTCAAGATGGCACATTTCACAAAATAACGTGAATCTCCCATGTGGAAATATTACTGTAAGAAAACAGGATTTTACAAGCTTATAGCCATTTATTTCCTATAGAATGTTTTTTTTTTTTTTTTTGTGATGAAGGTGAATAAATTTGATTCCAACTTTTGAGCTTGAGGCAGACTTCCTCACGAACGCTTTGTATGGCTTGTTTGCCAAAAAAATGTCAAATGGTTCATTTGTTTGCTCCCTTACCTGGCAAGCTAGAAGGACCGTCTTACTTAGCTACTGTAAGAGTCGTTAGTGTGAGCTATAAGGTATAAATAATTTTAAGATTATGTGTGTGAATTATTTTATACCACATTTGGTTGGAGGTATTTGGTACTTATTGGATCATTTATCGTACCATTTTTGTGTAGTGATCGAATAACTTATTTCGAAATAACATATCATGTGATTAATTACTTATTCTCAATTAAATGACCACTAAAAATGTCTAATGCTTATGGACATAAGACATGTCTCATGTTTTTTGAAAAAAAAGAAGAAAATGAGGGTAAAATATGTCTGCGGTCAATCACATTCAACTTCAATAAAAGTTTCACTAAAATCAATTTTTTGAAACAGTAAATAATGAAAATTTATGACAAAATGTGAGCTAAATTATGTAAAATAAGTGACTACTTTCTAACTAACTTAAAAATACTCTCTGATTACTAATTCAAGAATTTAATATTAAAGAATATGATGCAGTGGATGGAATTATTTCTTCTTTAATCAAATGATTCGTACGTGAAAAAATCCCTACTAAAAAGTGGTTCACAACAAATTTTGGATTCAAAAGCAAAATTTTATATTTAAAAATTTCACACGCTAAAATTATTAAGAATGAAAAAATATTTACCTATCCGTCCATTCACAGCAACTTGTTTGATATATTTAGGACATGAATCCGACTGCTTTGCATATTCTCCACCACCAACAATTATTCTACTTTTCTGACTCCTTCCCTTTTTATCTACATTTGGCCAAACTCCATATATGTGCACTTGATTAAAAAAAAAATAATAATAAAAAAAAAATAAAAAAATAAAAAATATATATTATATATACATTATCAAAAATATGTTGTGGTAGAAGTACCGGCTCCTTTGATAAAAGGTTTTGGATTCGAGCTTTAAGTATGAAAAAAATCCTTGTTAAGAAGTGCTATCCTTCGAATTAGACCTTACCTAACATAAATTTAAATTAATCGAACTTCAACACAACTAAGATATACGCTATATATAGTACACATTAAGGATAATTAATAATTAAAAGAGAAAATTACTCCTTTTGTTCATTTTTGTCTGTCCAATATATTAAAAATAGTTGTTCAAATTTATTTGTTTTGTTTCAAAAAATAAGAGAATTTATTATTTTGTATCTACTTTACCTTTACTATTAAATACTATTCATTTTTTCACATTTGGAGGACTTCTAATTAATATGACTGATATAGTAAAAGTACTCATCTATTTATTTTTTCTTAAGGGGTGTGTCAAGTTTACCTTTACTATTAAATACAATTCATTTTTTTTCACATTTAGAGGACTTATTTTTATTACGACATATAGTAAAATTACTCATCTATTTATTGTTTCTTAAATGGTGTGTCAAGTTAAATATGAATAAATAAACAATGAAACGATGGAATAGTAAATTACAAGTATAACTAGTGATTATTGGAATTAAAAAGATGAATTTTTTTTTCCGAACGTTTGGAATTCAGTATCCGCAATAAAATTCGACTATCTCAAATTCACGTCCTGTATGAACCCATTCGAAGAAAAACACTTTCTACTAAAAAATTTTACATTCAAAACTCAAATTTAAAATCTCTCATTAATTATGAATGATAATTTAAAAGATCTAACTATTAATCCACTCAACATTAATTATGAATGATTGGGGATTGTCAACGGCCTCATATAACAGTTGACCAAACCCTTCTAAAATTCTTTATTTTTGTTTATAAGTTTGGTATATATACTAATTAATAATATAGTAGTATATATTACATGATTCCAATTTTCAACAAACAACTCAAGCTTACGTTGCAACGACACAATTTAATGAATATCGCACGTCTTCACAATATACAAATACGCTTCGCACCTATTTTATTTGTTTAACTTTATATTGACACGATATATAATTTAAATTCTTTTAAAATATAATATTACATATATAATTTAAATAAACAAATAATTTAATTTTCGTATCGTCTAATTTTGGGATTGAGGGTGTACAAATTAAGTAAAGTAGATGTCTACCCAATTAGTCCTAATTAGGATGTTAAATAATCGCTATCTATATTATATCTAACACCAAACAATTTGACATCTTATCCGTTAAACGCCCCACCCCAAGTTCATAAACTAATCATCCTCGTGTGTATTCATGCTATGACTAGAAAAGATTAAAAAAAAAGAAAATAGTTTATCTGATTATAATTTGTAGTTGTATGTTTTAAGAGGAAAACAACGATCGAGATTGGGTGAGGGAGGAGAGAGTTGAGAAAGAGATAGGAGATCGGAGATACGAATTGTATTTATATATCGACAGAATAATTATATATATGTAACTAACATTTGATATGTACGAATGATTGTATTTATAAATCTGTTGGATAATCATATATATAACAGGTAGCATATGTATCAATAAATACAATTGTGTTAATAAATACAATTTGTATCAATGAATAAACTTTATCAACAAATACAATTGTATCATGTTGTATCTGGTTCGACATTTATATTTGTGTAATAGATTATTATAAAGTGTACCAATATCGTATCAATTGTATTAACGTATACAATTTGTGAGTTCGGAGCCTAAAAGGTATAAAGTATTAAAAAAAATTTCAAAACGATATATGAATTTTTATTTTAACCAAAAGGGCAAAATCGCTAAAAGAGCAGCGATGTTGCTTGCCGAAAAAAGCAAAATGATTTCTAAAATAATTTTTTTAAATAATTTTTTAATACATCATTGCCTAAGCAGCGATTTCTTTAACTTTTTTTTTTTTTAATTTTTTTATTTGAATTTTTTTTTTAAAAAAATGAAGAGCAAATCGCTGCACTTGCTGCGATTTGGCTCCAATTTTATTTTTATATTTTTTTAAATCAAATTTTTAAAATTTTTTTGATTACTACTTATTTTTAAAAATCATTAAAAAAAATTATTTTGGAATAAGTAGTAAAATAAATTTAAAATTAAAATTCCTAAAAAAAATTTAAAATTTTATTTTAAAAGTTTTAAATTTTTTTTTTTTAAAAAAAATTGATTACTTATTCCAAAATAAATTTTTTTAATGATTTTTAAAAATAAGTAGTAATCAAATTTTTTTAAAAAAATTGATTTAAAAAAATATATAAAAAAATTGGAGACGCATCGATCTGCTCTTCATTTTATTTTTTTAATTTCAAATAATAAATTTAAAAAAATTTAAAGAAATCGCTGCTTAGGCAGCGATTTATTAAAAAATTATTAAAAAAAATTACTTTGGAAATCGCTGCTATTGCAGCAATTTTGCTTTTTTCGGCGAGCAACATCGCTGCTCTTCTAGCGATTTTGCCCTTTTGGTTAAAATAAAAATTCATATACCTTTTTAAAATTTTTGTTAATATTTTATACCCTTTAGGCTCTAAACTCTACAATTTGTATCTGAATATAACTGTATAAATATTGTATCAAGTTCAACATTTGAATTTGTATCATTGTTGTATCAGCGAATACATATAGTATAGAGAGAATTTGTATTGTTGACATTTATCATTTGTATTGTTAACACTTATTATTTGTATAATCAATTATTATCATTTATATTTAAATTGTCTATTTAACATTTATATTTATATAATTGATTGTTATAATTTATATTTGTATTGAGGGGGAGGAGGCAGAGAGAAGCGGGGGAGATATGACAGAAAGAGAGGATAGAGGCGAACAAGATTATTGCAAAGAGAGAGAGGCTAGGTAGAAAGGGAGAGAGGAGAAAAAAAAATGGCAACAAAATCCTAATTATAGCTATAAATTATAATTTTTTAATATATTGTATAAATATTTGCCTAATTACATAATTTTCTCTATATTTGTCAATGTCACAATGGATATAAGTTCTCATATTCTGTGTCAAATTATTCAGTGTAACCTTTCTTCAGCAAAAATATTGATTAAGTGGAGGGGGCTTATCCTCATTTATATCTTACTGAGTTATTTATAGTCTTAAAAAATAAGTATTATTAAGGATAAAAGGAGGAAAAAAATTAATTTAGTTTTGACCTTCTAAAATGAAAAGTAACTTGAAATAACTATTTTAAAAATTACAATGAATAATTTAAGCAGGTGGGAATTAATATCTTTTAATATTTTCGTTATAACAAAAGAGACATTTAATGATAATAATAAAATCTTTAAGATATTGTGATGAAAATAAATAATTGAGTTAATGTCGTCACAGAGTTGCTAAGACATTTATATAGTGTGTTGATTATTAAGACACATATTCATTATCAATGCTAAATATAATATAACAACGATTATATTACTGTCACAAATAATTGCAATAAAATCTTTTATCTTATGCCCTTCTTTCAGTTTGGTCGACTCTAATTCTTTATTAATCCGTTAAAATAAATGACATGTTTCTATTATTATATTTTTAAAACTTCTTATAGTGACATAAATATTGCTACTTTTTTAGATTTATAAATTTTATAATTACACAAATATTATAATTCAAATAATAATATTTATAATTTTCATTTTATTGTTCAATCAAATTGAAATAGAATAAAAGGCCTCTTCGATTACTAGGGCTCGACGCAATAGGTTATCGGTCGGTTCTGTTCGATTTTAAAATTTATCGGTTTGATTTATTGATTATCAATTTGTAAGATGCTAAATCGTTGTAGAACTTTAAGACATTTGCTTCCGTTATTGGTGTAAGTGTTAAGATTTGACACAAAAAAATTTATTAAAAATCACTTAGAAATAAGTTGACAAACCAAATAAACCATGCACATGAGTTCACAAGTTACATCTTGCTTAAAAGCAAACACTTTTACATTGTATAATAACCAAGCGTTTCAAACAACCAAAATAAAAGTAGGAAATCAAGCTCTAAGTCAAGAACTTTATATACAAAATGATAAAAATATAAATATTTAATTTACTATCAGATTATCAGTTAATCCGTTAAGAAAAAACTTCAAACAATGAAGAACTGATAACCCGATAACAAAAAAAATCAAAACCGTTATCAAAACCACTAACTAATAACTTAATATTGATAAATTAATAACCTTTTCTCAATTCAGATTATTAATTTTAATTCGATTTTGAACAACCCTAGCGCTGCGCTAAATGCACAAATACTCCGAAGCATGATTTTTACATATATACCAATTGAGACTAGATACAAATTTGATTTTTTATAGGAATATTTTTATTTAAGGAATCAAACAATTTTTTCTTGGACGATAATGCCTTAAACATTTTCTTAAAATGTTTTGAATTATTAATTTTTGTTAATGTATAGTATATTTCATTTACTCTTTAAGTATGTAAATTTTATCATAAAAAATAAAAGCATTTGACTCAATCTATAATCAAATTTAAATATTTTAACCACTATAATCGACACACAAATTAAAACCATCAATATAATTGTTGAGAAATATAAACAATTTTCTACTTATCACAAAAAGAAAGTGATAATTTATAAGCACAAAATACTCAACTATATTTTAATCACTATAATTCACACAGATTAAAACCATCAATATAATTGTTGAGAAATATAAGCAATTTTCTACTTATCACACAAAGAAAGAGATAAAATATAAGCACAAAACACTCAACAATATTTTGTTACGAAGACCATTTCTATTGTTGTTTATAAACACAAAAAAACTAATTCTCCGCATTTATTTACATTGTCAAATTAAATTAATAAAACATAATTGGATATATTTTTTAAAATTCCGTTGTAAAAGTAGTCAAAACGTAACTCTATCATCTTACAAACGATCCAAATATACTTTTTTTTTAATCTAACAAAAATAATAGATTTAATTTAATTTTAAAAAAATTCTATATAAGAGTAATAATAAAATCCAAAGGTTTATTTGACCCTTTTCATACCCCACCCCCCATTCAAATTTGAAAATAAAAGAGATGAAATTTATTTTTTGAATTTTATGTTCTAAAGTATAAATATGTCAAAACATATTAAAATATTTTTTAATATTATAATATTAAATATGTCGGATAAAAAACTGAAATAAAAGAGTTGTTAAGAAAGAAAAAAAATCTAAATATTGATTACGAAGAATTTAGAGTTTTCGACTATACCAACTAGAAACGCCCGACTATACCAACTTCAATCTCGATTGAAATGTCTGCCATGAAAATTTTAAGTCCTTGCGTATTTTATTTTTTATTTTTTTAAAAAAACGAAAGTCAAATAAATTAAAACGAGGAAACGGAAAAGGAGAAATGAAGTTCATGCAGATTTGACCGTATTGTTATACTCCGTGCAGATCAGTTCAAAATAGAAAGTCATGATAAATGTGACTAGTCTTAATATTTTGTTAACTAAGATTTTAGGTGCGATTTAGTCGAGGCTACACTTACTTTTTAACTAATTAATTAAGGATTAAACAGATAAATACATATTAATTAGTTGTTGTAAGCATATATATATATATAACACAACACATTATACGTTACCTGCATTTTCTGTTATCGTCGGAGGCGGAGACTCCGAGCAGATTGTTAGCTCGCCTGAGTTGTTGAATTACCGGCGATACTGATCGATTCTTAAGTTTTTTTTTTTTTTTACGAAACATGAAGAACAGAAAACATCACCGTGAAACGACGGTGTTTTTAGGATTTCCGATCATTCTTTTATACCGGAGACGGAGCAACATTTTCCAGCTTGTTCCTTTATTTACAGCTTTATCTGTTGTTGTTCTCATTCTATTTGCGTTGATTTCATATATATCTCCTCCCATTGATAGCCGCCATGATCAGTTCATCAGCTTGGTGAGAACACGAAATGGTGTTTACGTTACGAAAAAAGTTTTTTATTTTTTTTTGTGTGTTTTTGATTAGTTTTGTGTTGCTATTATAGTTATATAATGGAACAGAGCCCCGAAGGAACCTGCTTGAAGAACAAGTGATTCAGGAACCAGTGAGTGAGCGTTTTTTACGGATTTTTCATTTCTATGATGAGTTTTTTGATTTGATTTGATTTTCGTGGTTGATTTATCCTCGGATAGGTGGAAGGAGGGAGATTAAGCCGAGATATATGGAATTCGAAGAAATCGAATCTCTACCATGGTTGCAGTATTGCCAGTGACGAGTTTCCAAGTGAGTGGGTTTCCCTTTTTTAGGTTTCCAATTCAATTGATCACTCATTTTCATCATTAATTGCTAATGAGGGAGGCGGGCAGAGGTGTAAGTGTAATTTTTTCAAATCCAGTGAACAATCTATGGGCTCATTTGAAAATGGCATTTATACTGATCAAGGTGGTAGAATTACGAATCTGAACCCATAAAAATTTTAAATTCTAGATTCGTCTCTACATTTGTTTCTCTCTGTTTGATATGGGAGCTGATAACATTTTGCAGCTGCTGTGGTCAATACACTTCCTAATAGGTACTTGTTGATTGCAACTAGTGGAGGCTTGAATCAACAAAGAACAGGGGTATTCCTCTTGTCCTATTAACTGATAACTTTTCACTAATAGAAGGTCAATAACATGGACAGACGCTAGTATTTAATTTCATACTTAACAGTAGCGATTGATGGAAATGGCTCTTTCGTCGACGTGTTACTGTATTGTAAGATATTCTATCTTTGTCACTTCAACGGGATCTTCTAGTGTTTGAATTCCTAGTTACAAGTGCATCTTCCCCATCGCATTTTTGAGTATTTATAACTCCAAGTTGTGACTTTTGTAGCTGTTGAGAAATAAACAGCTAAAATAAGGTAAAAGACAACATTTACATGTTGAAACACATCAAGTCTTAAATCCAAAGGTTTTCCTACCGCGGATTAAACCATGTCAAATAGGATTCTATGAGGGGTCTTCCCTCACAAACTTTGTTCGAATTAGGTAATCACCAATTATTGACATGAGTGAGCAGCCAAGCAAAACCAATGTGATGAAAGCTTCACCTCATATTCCATCAAATCTAAGTAAAAGAAGCAGACAATCTTCTCCTGAATAAGTTTACCTCATTTTAAGTATGCTTCCTTTGACCTAGAAGAACTAATAAGCAACAACGATCTATGTTGCTCGAACTCTTCAAAAATGCCAACGGGTGCTTGTCGGATTTGCCAAAAGTAGTGTATTTTTGAAGAATCTGAGACGGGTGCGGTATCAAAAGTGAAGAGTCCGCACAACTAAGACAACGATCTGATGCATATAGTCACTGGGAAATTGAAGAAAATCGATAGCCAGTTATTTCCTTTTTCGTGCTCTTTTTGTCCTTTAGTAATGGATCTAGTTTTTCTTGTTCATTCCACATTTGTCATATACCATCATGGTGTCACATGTGACCAGGAGGTCACGAGTTTGAGCTGTAAAAACAACCTCTTGTAGAAATGCAGGGTAAGGCTGCATACAGTAGGTCTTCCATAGACTCCGCGCATAGTGGGAGCTTAGTATCAGTGTTGGCCTAGCAGAGTGCTTTCGCCGTTGGTGTTCCTTCCGATATCTACGCATTTCACCGCTCCACCGGAAATTCCCTCTGCCCCTACCGTACTTCTGCTTGGTAGTTTCCACCGCCTGTCCAGGGTTGAGCCCTGGGATTTGACGGCGCGCTCAGAATACCAAACCAGATTATATTTGTTGAGAAGTGCAAAATTGTGTCCATACGATTCTCATTTTGTATCGTGATTAATTGGATCGTTTCTTTATGGATTCCTATCCCGATCTCTTCAAATATCATTTGAGAATACAAACTCTTGTTGCACCCCAAAAACGGATTTTTATTAGAATCATTAGTAGAAAAATTCAAATGATTCTGTTGATCCATTCGAGTAATTAACCATTTCACAATTAGGAAACTAAATTTATTGTTATAACCTGAATTTTCCAACAAAATCGACCTATTTCTATTTAAACCATGATCCTGAGCAACTGGGCTGCCCTGCCCTTCTTGGTGTCCCATCACTTCTTGAATGAAATTAAATTTATGCATGTTGTTAAATTGTTAATGGATTTATGCTACGAACAGATGTTTAGCCTGGAAGTTTTTTATTTCACTGTTACATTTAAGAGACTGTTGAAATGATGCGAGTTTGTGTTCTATTATTGCTGAATGCAGATTATTGATGCTGTTGTGGCTGCTCATATCTTGAATGCCGTCCTTGTAATTCCAAAGCTGGATAAACAATCCTATTGGAAGGATTCAAGGTTTTTACTAAATACGATTTATACTTGGATGCATTTTATCATCAATCCCTTCTTTCGTTTAGTGATTTCATTTTTTGGGGAGTAATCATTCCTTTTTCTGCAGCGACTTCTCTGAAATTTTTGATGTCAACTGGTTTATTTCGTACCTTTCAAAGGATGTCAAAATTGTTAAGGATCTCCCTAGAATGGGAAATGAACTCATAATTCCGCACACAACACGTGTTCCAAGGAAGTGCAATGCTGAGTGTTATCAGACTCGTATCCGGCCAATTTTAAATAAAAAGCATGTAAGTCAATTTAATGTTAGAATTACTTCACTGTGCTCGACTTGTTTCTTGTATCTTAACATGGTGCCACTCCTTGACAGAAATTTTTGCAAGATTACTTGCAGTCACTCTAAGTTAATGTTCTGTTTTTCTAGTTGATTTATATGTGTATATCCTGATTATTGTGAAAGTCAATATTTTTTTTCTTCCAGTCGAGACTGATGCAGATCCAAATCATAGTGTTCATATTGAAAATTCTGCTACAGAAATTAGAACTAATATTAGCTACATTTGTATCAAGTTAAACTTATTTCCTAGACTGGAAGTTTTGAAGACTGGCGTATCTGCTTTGCTGATGCAGGCTGTTCAGTTAACAAAATTTGATTACAGACTCTCCAATCATTTGGATACGGAGCTACAGAAGCTGAGATGTAGAGTCAACTATCACGCACTGAAGTTCACTGATCCCATAATTGAAATGGGAAAAAAATTGGTTGAGAGGCTAAGAAAGAAAAGCCAACACTTCCTTGCGCTGCATCTAAGGTAATGTGCATATTTGATACTGCCACGAGATTTTCCTGGCTGTAATTTTTTTCTTACATGTAAATCAATAGAAACAGGTATCCAGATATTCTGAACTCCATTGTGACTCTTTAATCTCTAGATAGGATGTAATTCTAAAGCTCAGTCTTGTTGCTATTGCACTAATTCAGTTGTGTCAAAAACTAGAATGCCTATATTTTGTGCTGCTTTTTTTTTTAATTCAATGAGTTTCATTTAGCGACCTTAAAGTTAATCATGTTAGTGTAGACTGTGGACTTCTCCACGCCACTATATATGCTAGCTGAAGTTTTATTTCTCATATGATAGGTTTGAATCAGACATGCTAGCATTCTCTGGATGCTACTATGGTGGAGGAGACAAGGAAAGGCGAGAACTGGGTATAATACGAAAGAGGTGGAAGGCATTACGTGTATGTCATAAAACTATTATAGTAACTGGTAATATTGAGTATGTTGATCCTACTACTTACTTAAACAAGATGTTGTTTCTTTGGCATAAAATGCAGGTAACAAATCCAGATAAAGAAAGAAAGAACGGCAAATGCCCACTAACTCCTGAGGAAGTTGGCCTTATGCTTAGAGCACTTGGTTTTGGTAATGATGTTCATATTTATATTGCATCAGGGGAAATCTATGGAGGCGAGGAGACGTTGGCTCCTCTCAAGGCTTTCTTTCCAAATTTTTATACCAAAGAGACACTTGCCAGCAAGGAAGAGCTGGCACCATTTTCTTCTTTCTCTTCCAGGATGGCTGCTTTAGATTTCATTGTTTGTGATGAGAGTGATGTCTTTGTTTCAAATAACAATGGAAATATGGCACGAATGCTTGCTGGACGAAGGTATGCTCTTGCTACTTTCAACTTGAAAGCATTATTTCATCGCTTCAGTTAGAGCTACTCAATTTAGTGGAATCCATTACATGTTGTAGGCGATATTTCGGTCACAAGCCAACCATCCGTCCAAATGCGAAGAAGCTTTATAAGATGTTTACTGATCGAAATAACATGACATGGGAAGAGTTCAGCTCACAAGTTCAAAAACAGCAAATAGGTTTCATGGGAGACCCAATGGAGGTAAAGCCAGGCAGGGGCGAGTTTCATGAAAATCCATCAGCATGCATTTGTGAAGATACCAATGTCAAGGCTAGAGAAGATGTAACAATTCCCCGGAGTCCTGCCATGATCTTTGAAGAAGATACTGATTCTGCTGATGATGGTACCAGGAAATCTTCTGGAGAAGTGACCGATAGACACATTATTGAGGATGAGCAATATTGGTTTGATACAGATTATATGGAGAATGAAATTGGAAGAATTCAGAGCATTGGCGGAGCCACAATTTCACTAAGGTAGTTGAATATATGAAGAAGTGAATCTACAAAAAAAAGAAAAAAAAGGAGATCCAACATCTACTATATACAAAAAAAAAAAAAAAAATTAAAAATTTAGCCATGTATAAACAGTGTAATTGTCCGTTGACACCAATATAGCCTAGGGGTAGAAAGTTGTACATAAGGGTTAAGTGCAGATTGATAACTTGTTTCTCCAGTTATTATGGTGGTTAAGGGTACAGTTTTGTGGGCAAGATGATCAACTCAATCATTTGCTAGTTTTGAGAGGATTCTCTGCATTTGAATGCAATATACAGCACTACATCTTGGACAGGGATTAGTCTAATTCTCAGAAAATGGGAGGAAACCTTGATGTAATTTGGAAAGACTGAAGGAGATGGATAATTAGATATGGGAAGAAACCGACGAGGTATGTTTTTGTTTGCATTTTCTCTTGTAGATGTTAAAGAAAAGGAATGAACAAATTGGATGTGTATTCTGATGATGATTGATAATGTTGGATGAACTATTGATTCTTATGTTGGTGATTAGAAGAGATTGATAGTGAGGTCAAGATTGTTTGACAAGAAAATATGCAAAGTCTATAAACTAATTACCAAATGTACATATATGTTGGATAAAATTATGGAGATATCTTGTCCATACAACAGATAAATAATTGGGTGTATATAAGGCTATCTGCTAGACAAACATGAGATTTTCTGAGGAGTATCTCTATATTTTTCAAGGATACAGTACAAAATACTTATACTATACAATTGTAAAACCCTTAAAAAAATGATATTAATTGGGGGTAGGGAAAAGGGGAAACCGACAGGGGATGATTACAAGGTAGGAAATCAAACTCTCACCAACAAAGTCAGAGTTCAGATAGTCAACCAACTAAGGAGATGTTTGAGTTGACTAAAAGATTGGTCAAACCTACTTTTAAGTCAGTTTTTGACTCTGGAAGTGTTTGACGAATATAAAAATAACTTAAAATAAGTTAGAAAGTGTTTAAAATAAGTTAAAAATTATTTAAGTTTGACTATTTATTTTTGACTTAAAAATTATTTTTTTTAAGTCAATTTAAATGGGCTCTAAGCAAATAAGATTTCCTACTATATGATTAAGAGCATATTGATATAAATATCAATTTGTAATTAGTCTTACTCTAAGAAAGATTATCTTTTGTGCTAAGTATACCTAATATCCTTCTCAAAATGGTATTGGTGAAACATAGTAGCAATTTGGAGATGAGATATATATGTCACTACCTTTGTAAACAAATATGATAAGGATGAGAAGAAATATATTGTAGAGTGATGAGATGATCGATAATCAATTCTCGTGTAATAACAGTCTATCTTTTGTATTTTCCATCTTGCATGGGGTTATAATATGCACATTAGGTATGATTTAAGTCAATTTTGAACTGAATTTTAGTCTCAGTAGTTGAAATTCGAAGTTATAGTTAGAATTATATTGAACTTATATTATAATTTATGTTTGAGTTGTATAAAAATTGTATTTTAAGTTTGTATGTTGTTGGAGTTGTTAAAATTTGTATGGAAGTTGTAAATAGACATTCAATGTATAATTAGTTCAATGAAATTTGTTCATAAGATGTATGTTGTTATAGATGTTTGAAAAATAGGATATAATACAATTTTAATAGAGATCTTAACATCTTACATATTATATCAGATATCGTATACCGTAAGAATTTATAGGATTTTAATACAGATCTTACATATATTATATCAGATTTCGTAATTCCTCTTAAAATAAATTTTTCATTAAGAATTTATAGAATTTTAATACATATCTTATACATATTATATCAGATTTCATATACCTCTTAAAATAAACTTTTAATTAAGAATTTTATAGAATTTTTTATTTAGAAACCAAAATGAACGTTACAATTTCTATGCAACTATACAAATATTTCATAGAAAATTTGTAGAGATTTATACATGAAATTGTGAATAAAATTTGAAGTGTCCAACGAGATTAAGTTAGATTTTAGAGAGAAAACTCCTGCTATGTATACAATTATATACATATTTCACATAAAACTTATAAAAATTTATACATGAAATTGCCAGTGAAATTTAAAATTTTGAGCGAGATTCTAAATTTGCATATTGCTATGTTTAATAAACCATACATTTGATAAATCTGAGTCAAATTTTGTCATATAAAAAAGAAAAAAAAGTGTTTAATGGAACATCCACCATTGGGTCATAAATAAGGGTGTCATATATGGCCCAAAAAGTAATGTTCCGTCCAATCCACCCAAGGTAATTGGAATATTTTCATATGGGCTTTACTTTTATTCAATCTAAACATAACACATTTTGGAAGTGATCTTTATTGAGTAAACTTTAGTAATAACAAACAAACACTATATAGCTATACTTTTTCTATTTGCATGTTATAGCAAATATATATTTATGTTTGTTATGAAGCATTTGATTTGTATAAATCGTGGTAATTACTATAAATCGCGGCGATTTGTATAAATTGGACGTTTGTGTCTATGAAACTTGCATTTGAATTTGTATATGCTCTTTGTGTTACGCTAGAATTGCGAGCGAGATTGAGATAGACAGAGGAGAGAGTGGAGAGAGGTGAATTGTGTATGTATATCGGTTAGATAATTCTCTATATGTAATTACTATGTATCAGTGATTGTGTTTGTATATGCATAAAATTTGAATTTGTATGCAATTAAATCGAGTTAAAAAAAATTATTTGTATATCAAATCTCTCTCTCGCTTTATACAAACACAAATTGTACATTATATTTGTATAAAGCGCGAGAGAGAGACAAAAGAGAACTACGTAGATAAATATTTGTATTAGCTTAATTATAAGTATATAGGATGGAGAGATATGTTTTTGTATTGGTATTGGTATTGGTATGTACAACTTTATACAAAGAGAAACACAATTTATACATTTGTGTTTGTATAAAAGTGAGAGAGGCGAGGGAGAGAATTGAGAGTGGCAAGCGAGATTCAAGGGAGAGAGGCGAAAATGGCAATGTGTTTGCTACAAATTAGAATTAAGCTATAGCTATAACATTTATTTTGAATTAATAGTTTGTTATAATGTACAATTTTCTCATCTTGTTTTGCCTTTGTATTCATCTTTTGTCAGGGTATAACATTTTTTACCTTGTTGTTCATTATGTTAATTATTTTCATCACCTATTATTAGTCACTTATGGTTGGCTTTGTTCTCTTCACCTATTATATATATATATATATATATATATATATATATATATATATATATATATATGACAATTTCATATTACAATTCTACAAATACTAATATTTTAAAATATTAATCAATTTCATATTACTTGATTCTCAAAATATCAAATATGACAAGTATTTTAGGCCGGAGAAATTACTACTACATTTGAACACAAAAAAGTCAGGTCAAAAATGTCATTTTCAAGTATATTTTTCATTTTTCTCCTAATCAATTCATGTGATTATTTGTCCTCTTTCTTAACACAACATTTTACTGAATCATTATGATATGAACAACTATTACTACTCCCTCTATAGCTTGAATTTTATGTCTTGTTAATTATTTTACTTATTCTTTTGCTTGGTTAAATTAGAAAAAATGTTTGTTGATTCAAAATTTAATTTTTCGTTTGGTTATATTAGAAAAAAATGTTGGTTGATTCAAAATTCGAAAGTAAAAATTGCGTGACAACAATATTGTGAATCTATCTTAAAAAAATTAAAAAGTAAACTCAAATATTATATAAAATATACCTTCTTCGCTTTATATCATATTACGTTGTAAATTTTTACATTTAGTTCAAAATACATATTTTTTAACAACTAAGGTGGTGTTAATTATTTTCTCCATTTTTTTCTTATTTAAATAAGTGAGTACTTATCGAAACAAGAAATCATATTAAATAGATATTTACGGTTAAATAAAGAATAAAACTTAATACTTCGAAATATTCCTTAGTAATCCTTGTTTTATTAATTTAATACTTAAGGCATCTGATGTTGTTATGCTCCAACTATAATGAAGAGAAAAAAAATACAATTTAACAATGAATCAATAATTAAAAATACGTTTAAATTATCTAACTTGATTGAGTTTTATATTTAAATTGTTGAGATGAGTTTTCACTTGAATTGTCACTTAATGGTTAGCTAAATACATCTAAATGTTTGTATAAAAATGTCTCTAGGCACGTTTGTCCATAAAATATTCGTCCATCTTGCATATATAACAATTCTATTCGTTACACATTAATTTTTTTTATATATATATACTTTTAATTATCTTTTTTATAATTCTAAATTCTTTCCTTTCAAGTTGGAAATACACCATAGAGACCAGATTACGACTAAAAAGATGGAGAAGAAAGTGGTGCATGTCATGGCTGAAATATATTAGTTTATACAATAATTGTATTAATTGTTAACCTTAATTTTAACACAATATTTTTTCTTTTTAGATTTACCACAGAAAAAAAATATTTTTCACATGATAGAATTTTTTAACAAAAGAGAGAGTATTCTCGCATCATCATGTATTTCACTTATTATTGTAACAACCCATTTAGTCGGTTTGAGCAGTAGAATTATTCTGATAAATATTTACTAGATGCGATCGACTGTCACACGCTGCGTAACCCCACACGATGTCAGCTTCCACTATTTATTTGTTTTTATGGGTGTTTTTGGTTATTATATATGTATTTAGTGGAGTAAATTTTATAATGGGGTTAGTGGGAGTTAATGGAGGTAACTTTAGGCTAATGGAGGATTTCTTTTACAATTTTTTTTATAGTCTTGCATTATAAATAATTTTAGTGGATGTTTTTAGTTATTATATATGTATTTAGTGGAGTAACTTTTATAATGGGGTTAGTGGGAGTTAATGGAGGTAACTTTAGGCTAATGGAGGATTTCTTTTACAATTTTTTTTATAGTCTTGCATTATAAATAATTTTAGTGGATGTTTTTAGTTATTATATATGTATTTAGTGGAGTAACTTTTATAATGGGGTTAGTGGGAGTTAATGGAGGTAACTTTAGGCTAATGGAGGATTTCTTTTACAATTTTTTATTTATAGTCTTGCATTATAAATAAAGAAGGGAGTCTTTAGTTGAGAGAAGAAAGAACTAATCAACTGAGAGGCAGTGAGGGAAAAACGTGAAAGGGAGAGGAGAACAAGCATTTTGGACTTCGGATTGAAAGGGTTCTTAGGCAATAAGAAAGACAAAGGCTTTGGAGAGGTAGCTTGCTTGATTTCGGTTCTTCGGTGGAGGTAGGTTATGGTTTATTTCTATGTGATAGATAAACTCTAAATAGCGATTAATATGTATTGGATGATATTGTAAAGTCTCCTATTACTTGATTTTGTGGTTGTATATTATGATTGTGTGGTTTGTGGTTTGCCTAAAATATTGAGACTATTAAATTTTATTCTTGAAAACTCTCTTTTGAAGTGATGCCTTGAATAAAGAAGGCTTGATGGAAATAAAATGATTTGAAAACAGTTTTAATAAATTAAATACATTTTGGATCGGAGTGTCACGTTCCGACACGGTATTTTTGGATCGGAGTGTCACGTTCCGACACGGTATTTTTGGATCGGAGTGTCACGTTCCGACACGGTATTTTTGGATCGGAGTGTCACGTTCCGACACGGTATTTTGGATCGGAGTGTCACGTTCCGACACGGTATTTTTGGATCGGAGTGTCACGTTCCGACACGGTATTTTTGGATCGGAGTGTCACGTTCCGACACGGTATTTTGGATCGGAGTGTCACGTTCCGACACGGTATTTTTAAATGAAAAGAATCTTGAATTATATTATTTTACTCAAATTCAAAGAAACTATTTTCCCAAATGAGTATGGTGTGGAGGCATGAGTTCTCAAAGGTGTGCTTGATATTGTGATTGATGGTGTACCTATTATGGTGTTGTTGTCAATGACTTATGTATTTGTTGCTTGCCATCTGTTAAGTATTGTGGTTGACTGTATATTATTATTCGGTATATATTGTTTTCTATTTTGAGTTGGCCGATGATACCTACTCAGTACGTGTTCCTTGTACTGGCCCCCTACTTGTATTTTCTTCTTTGTTATTTTGTGGAGTGCAGCAAGTGTGCCATCGTCTTCGACTCGCCCTCAGTTCTAGCCAGTCTTCAGCATATCAGAGTTCGGGGTGAGCTATTATTCCTAGCTCGTGCTGGATTCTCTTCTTCACGTCTTGATGTCTTTGAATTTCGGACATGGACCATCTTCTTACTTATTTTGTTTTCTCAAACATTCTTAGACTTTGTAATTTGAGGATAGATGTTCTTGATGTGATGACTTCCAGATTTTGGGGATGATAAGTGTAAACTTAGAAGCTTATTTACTTAGTTACCTTAAATCAGAGTTTTGGGTCTTCCGCATTATTTTATTAATTACAGTTGAACTATTGGTAAATGTTGGAGTTTAGATTTGTTGGTTCGCTCACCTAGTAGGAGAAGGGTGGGTGCCACTCACGAGATCATTTTGGGTCGTGACAAAGTTGGTATCAGAGCGTTAGGTTCGTTGGTCTCATCACACAAGAACAAGTCTAGTAGAGTCTTCAGGAACGGTATTGGGACGCCTTTACTTTTCTTCGAGAGGCTATAGGACTTTAGGAAAATTCCACTCTTTCTTTCTCTCGTGCTATTACTTGGATCCAATTGGTATCTAGGTGATACAAATTGGTATCTGACATTCTCACTTTATTTAGCAGATGGTTAGAAGTAAGTTGGAACACTTTTGTTATTTTTTATAATTGGTTATTTAGAATAATTAGGGCAAAGAAATAGTTTGCTAAACAAAGAAAAAAAAAACGGAAGAGAAGAACAACGAAAAGGAGGCACAATGTCAAGGGACGACATAATTGTCGAGGTTAAAAAAAAAAAAAACGCATATGTATATGTAAATTTGATGAATAATGTAGATATAGAATTTATTATTATTATATTTTACATGGGCAAATTGTGTTGCATATAGTTGCAATGCATATAAGATTGTTTCTTTTGTTATAGTGGAGAAAGAGTAGTGGATATATATATATATATATATATATATATATATATATATATATATATATATATATATATATATATATATATATATATATATATATATATATAAATATATATATATATATATATATTTGAATAGGTGGAAATCATATTATTGTTTTAATATTATTTGAGTTGGATAAGAAGTAGTTAAAGTCAATATTGTTGAGGTTGCATGTTGTTACTGCAATGTGTATTTGTCTTGTGAGATTGTGGAATGGACAATTGTTATGTAATTAGTGGTCATTAATTATTCAATAATTAGGAGTTATGATTTGAAAATCATAAGATACTTTAGAATTAAAATGGTAGCCATCAATCTCATTTATCATGTGTTTGCTGTCACTGGTTACCGTGGCTTACAACTTGAATAATTACTATTTTTCTATCATATTATAAATTTAAATTTAACATATTGTAATTGATAATTAAATATAAAGTATAGTATATTATATGAATTACATTAAAGTTATGCTAATGGAAGGAATTAAGGTTTACTTGGTTAGAGTTTTGAAGTGTTTTGCCTTTGTTATTGACTTGATCTAAGAAGTAAAGCAAATTTCTTGGGCTGGAGAAAGAATAAATTCAATAATGTTTTTTTTTGTTATTAAATGGATAAAAATGTGTGGGCTATTTGGGTACGATATTCTCGATAAATATGATGTGTTCTAGTAATGAATTTAACAACCTTTGACGGTACTAAACGAATACATCGATTGTCAAGTGAGAATACTAACTGCTTAAAGAGTTATTAGTGGTACATCATGTTTAGATAATAAGATTCGGTGTTGCTTTTACATTTGAGAAATCAACTATTTTATTACTACGAGCGCTTGGATTGAGCATTATTTATTATTTATTTATTTTAGAAAGTTTTAGTGGCGGATCTTTGGTACAGATATTAACTTAACTTAAGCTGTGCAATGTATCTTCAAAAGTTTTGAATGAGGACCGGTGATTTTATCTTAAGTTTCAAAAGGTAGATTGATACTAGCATGACAAATTTATAGGGAAAGAAAATCTGAGTGAGTATACTTTGGGTAAAGTAAAGTGAAGATTTTAGTAAGAAAGTGAATATAAAATTTGTTAGTCCCTTCATTTTGATTACTATATCTGAGTTTAAGGTGTCATGTCAAAAAAAAAAAAAATTGACTTTGTGGTGATGAAAAGGGCTTACAAAATGCATGATGGTAATAGGAGTAAGTGATGGATGGTGACGGAGATGCAAATTATAGAATACAAAATTATTGGTCAAATAAATTTTGTATGGTGATAAAAACTTGCGAGTATCTAAGGTTGATTTTTGCCTATGAGTTTAGATATGACTGTGAGATGTGAAGTAGTTCGACATAGACTTACTAGAATTTATCATCGACTTTTATAAAGATTGAGTTTTGATTTTGATTGCAACCAATGAGGCATGAAGAATTTAGTATTTTACATGGGGTTAGATTGCTCAAATTTAGATAGATGACTTAAGAATGATGCATAAGGTGTAATATAATTCTACATGGTTATTAAGAATTTAGAGTTGGAATAATACTACTCTATTGATGGGATTACATAGAATATTATGATGTCTTACATAGATATTTAATGGTGAATAGAGGTTATGAGCTAATAGGATACATAATAATTTGAATGACCAAGAAACTTCCTAAGTGTTGACATGAGGTATGTGATGGTTTAGAAGGGTAGCTAAAGCATAATATGTGGAAGTGGTGTGAGGTTGAATTGGGGTTTCATTTAGTAGTTTATTATGATGGAAAGGTACTATCAAATTTAAAATAATGTTAGTAGCCTTGTTTGAAACTCGTAATTGTCATGAAATGCTTAAATAGAAAGAGAGATAGTCATAGTTTGAACATATATTTTATAAGAATACTTTGATACTAATGGTGGTTTGGGAGTAAGGTAGATGATCAATGTGGTTATGATGTTTTGTTAGTACTAAAAGTGTCGACTTCAGTGGATGTAGGGTTCGATAAAGTAAGTATGTGTGCAATTACAATAGGGACTAAATTGGTGATTGTGGGTAGCTAGAAAATCAAAGAGATAGAGTCAGATGAATGAAGATGTTTGATATGAAAAAAAAAAAAAATGGGTTAGATAAGTTTGAATCTCCATTGAGGAGTACTAAGCTCGTGAAAAGTTTATGTTGTGAGAAGAAAATATTGACAAAATTTATGATGGTATGTGCGCTATGAGTGTGCGGTGGTTGTTCACCCCTAATTATATCCCGTATTAGTTTTGAGATTTTATCATGGTTATGTGAGAAAAGATTCCACCAAATGGTTGTGCCAGGGTCCTTGAGAACATGTTGAGGATGCGAATACGATTAACTTGGTGGTTATTGAAAATAGTTTTGTTCTTAGCAGAATTTTTATACAATAATAGCTATCACTCAAGTATTGATATGGCCCCATTTGAGGCACTGTATGGGAGGAGATGTAGGTCTCCCATTGGGTGGTTTGACGCATTTGAGGTGAGACCGTGGGGTACCGATCTGTTGAGGGAATCGTTGGATAAAGTAAAATTCATTCAGGGGAAGCTGCTAGCAGCTCAGAATAGACAAAAGGAATATGCGGATCGAAAGGTTAGAGACTTAGAGTTCATGGAAGGTGAACAAGTCTTGTTGAAAGTTTCGCCCATGAAAGGGGTGATGCGGTTTGGAAAAAGGGGTAAGCTAAGTCCAAGGTATATTGGACCATTTGAGGTACTTAAGCGAGTAGGGGAGGTGGCTTATGAATTAGCTTTGCCTCCAGGGCTGTCCGGAGTGCATCCGGTATTTCACGTGTCCATGTTGAAAAGGTATCATGGGGATGGAAATTACATCATTCGTTGGGATTCGGTTCTGCTCGATGAGAATTTGACTTATGAAGAGGAGCCTGTTGCCATTCTAGATAGAGAAGTCCGCAAGTTGAGATCAAGGGAAATTGCATCCATCAAAGTTCAATGGAAGAATCGACCGGTTGAAGAGGCCACTTGGGAGAAGGAGGCTGATATGCAAGAAAAATATCCGCAGCTGTTCACAGAGTCAGGTACTCCTTTTTCATCCTTGTTTTTCTTCTTTTGATCGTTCGAGGACGAACGATGGGTAAATTTGTATCTATTGTAACAACCCATTTAGTCGGTTTGAGCAGTAGAATTATTCTGATAAATATTTACTAGATGCGACCGACCGTCACACGCTGCGTAACCCCACACGATGTCAGCTTCCACTATTTATTTGTTTTTATGGGTGTTTTTGGTTATTATATATGTATTTAGTGGAGTAACTTTTATAATGGGGTTAGTGGGAGTTAATGGAGGTAACTTTAGGCTAATGGAGGATTTCTTTTACAATTTTTTTATAGTCTTGCATTATAAATAATTTTAGTGGATGTTTTTGGTTATTATATATGTATTTAGTGGAGTAACTTTTATAATGGGGTTAGTGGGAGTTAATGGAGGTAACTTTAGGCTAATGGAGGATTTCTTTTACAATTTTTTTTATAGTCTTGCATTATAAATAATTTTAGTGGATGTTTTTAGTTATTATATATGTATTTAGTGGAGTAACTTTTATAATGGGGTTAGTGGGAGTTAATGGAGGTAACTTTAGGCTAATGGAGGATTTCTTTTACAATTTTTTTTATAGTCTTGCATTATAAATAATTTTAGTGGATGTTTTTAGTTATTATATATGTATTTAGTGGAGTAACTTTTATAATGGGGTTAGTGGGAGTTAATGGAGGTAACTTTAGGCTAATGGAGGATTTCTTTTACAATTTTTTTATTTATAGTCTTGCATTTTAAATAAAGAAGGGAGTCTTTAGTTGAGAGAAGAAAGAACTAATCAACTGAGACTCTAAAGTATTTATAGTCTTGCTTGTCTTTAAAAAGTTGATTAGTTCTTTAAAAGTTGATTAGTTCAACTGAGACTCTAAAGTATAAATAAAAAGGTAGCCATCAATCTCATTTACGAAGAAAAGTAAAGGCGTCCCAATACCGTTCCTGAATACTCTACTAGACTTGTTCTTGTGTGATGAGACCAACGAACCTAACGCTCTGATACCAACTTTGTCACGACCCAAAATGATCTCGTGAGTGGCACCCACCCTTCTCCTACTAGGTGAGCGAACCAACAAATCTAAACTCCAACATTTACCAATAGTTCAACTGTAATTAATAAAATAATGCGGAAGACCCAAAACTCTGATTTAAGGTAACTAAGTAAATAAGCTTCTAAGTTTACACTTATCATCCCCAAAATCTGGAAGTCATCACATCAAGAACATCTTCCTCAAATTACAAAGTCTAAGAATGTTTGAGAAAACAAAATAAGTAAGAAGATGGTCCATGTCCGAAATTCAAAGACATCAAGACGTGAAGAAGAGAATCCAGCACGAGCTAGGAATAATAGCTCACCCCGAACTCTGATATGCTGAAGACTGGCTAGAACTGAGGGCGAGTCGAAGACGATGGCACACTTGCTGCACTCCACAAAATAACAAAGAAGAAAATACAAGTAGGGGGTCAGTACAAGGAACACGTACTGAGTAGGTATCATCGGCCAACTCAAAATAGAAAACAATATATACCGAATAATAATATACAGTCAACCACAATACTTAACAGATGGCAAGCAACAAATACATAAGTCATTGACAACAACACCATAATAGGTACACCATCAATCACAATATCAAGCACACCTTTGAGGACTCATGCCTCCACACCATACTCATTTGGGAAAATAGTTTCTTTGAATTTGAGTAAAATAATATAATTCAAGATTCTTTTCATTTAAAAATACCGTGTCGGAACGGGACACTCCGATCCAAAAATATCGTGTCGGAACGTGACACTCTGATCCAAAA